>OY987326.1:123628449-124264830 GCA_963920685.1 Polydrusus tereticollis
TAGAAGTTATTCAAGTGCTTCCCCAAACCAACGCTAGTAGGTAACAGGTCACTGTAGACCGACATCAAGCAGTCGCGGGCTATCTAACCCGGCCTAGACGGCGTGCCTTTGCAGGTGTTCTTTTTGTAGGGCTTGGCAGGTGTTCAAACCCGAGCTCTCCGTGGCGTCAGAATACTACGTAACCTGAATCAACGAAATGTCACACACGTGTTCTAACGTGTTTGACCTTGAATGACCTTTGTCGCACACGTGTGCGAACCTATTTGACCCTGAATAACCTTGGCTTTGTGTTTGTGTACGTGTGAATGTGTGCGATTGTCTGCCTGTCTGTCTGTCTGTCTGTCTGTCTGCCTGTCTGTCTGTCTGTCTGTCTGCCTGTCTGTCTGTCTGTCTGTCTGTCTGTCTGCCTGTCTGTCTGTCTGTCTGTCTGCCTGCCTGTCTGTCTATCTCTCTATCTGTCTGTATGCATGTCTTTTTGCTATGCTTAACCTTGAATATGTAAGCGATGTGTGTTTTTGGCGCTATGAAAGCATACGTATAGGTGTGTAGGTGTTTTATGTCCCAGACTATGTACACAAGCCGGTTTTTACCAGACAAACTATGCAATTGTAGTCTACGTCGTAAACCTGTATGAACCTATTAATCTTTTAAGTGCGCAATAACTTTTTGTAATTATTATATTTTTATGTTTCTCCATTTACACTGATTGTCTACCAAATATTTAAATACCTATTCAAACTTAGTATGCCTCTTCTTGGAGGTATAATATGCGGGGATAACTTTGAAATAAACTTAAAAATAGGGACAGTGATGTGGACAAGTATCACTCAAATAATTATGTTAACTACACTAATCCTCCCTTGCTATACCTTTTTTGGAATATGTGTAATATATTTACCCTATGCTAGCAGCGTTGTTTTATATTGGATTAAAATACTCGTAAAGTGAGAGAAAAGGGCACTAATAACTATTTATTTATTTCACATTTTCGTAAAATACCGTATTTAAAAAAAAATTAGTCTCTTTACGAAATATGAATTAAAATGATGTAGTTAACGTGTAAAGCAGAAAGTATTATACCATTATTGGATTCAAGAAGTAAACAAAAAAAGAGTTAATCTTGATTCTCCCTTACGCTATATAATCGTACTCAACATTAGAAACATTACGGTAAATTAACAATGATAAAAACGGAAAAGGTAATAAATCTGACTGAATAGCATGTATTTTAAAACCAAAATAATTGTTATACCTGTATATACTAAATCTACTTACTAAAGTGTAATAATGTTTTTTTTTTTGGAATTGAATAAAGCTCAAGGAATAAAAATGAAATTAATTTTAAATACACTACCAGTATACTTTAATTTAAGGACAATGTGCAATAAAATTCTGTAAGCAATTACAATATTATAGACATTTATGATCTTATATGAAGGTAATGTACAATACCGACAGTCTATATTGAGTCAAGTATTCATTTGAAGGCATTTTAACACATTTAGTGAGCATAAGTGAGCTACCCAATTTTCTCTATACTTTACCATTTTGTGTTATGTAAATAAAAAAATTAACACAAAAAGGGAAAAAGGTTATACTTAAATGTAAATAGTCATACGTGAATTTAAAGCTTAGATATGCTACATGTGCTGAGTATTTATGTTTATTTGAGGGAAGGCGCCGAGGGCGTACAAATTTTACTTTTCAGTCATTTTTACCAAAACATGTAGCTATAATAGATGCAGCCTAACATGCGCTGAAAATACGAAAACTTTATTACAATTGGGTTATCTAGAGTAACTTATTAAAAAAGGGCTTTTTTACACTACACCTGTACCTATTTCTCTATAAATTTACTGGAATCTCGATTAAGAAATATGGCGCAAGATATACTGTGTAATTTCAGGAAAATAGTTAAAAAAATTATATTTCATAAAAATTGCTTACTAGCGATTTCTTTGTACTGAATCCTGCGTGCCTGTCTGTCTGCCTGTCCATTTGCTCGTTCGTATTTTAAGATCCCTCGAACTATGGGCTCACAAGCTAATACCAAATTACAAGTAAATAGAGTGTAATTTCAGGAAAAAAGTTAAAAAAATTACGTTTCATAGAAATTGCCTAACTAGCGATTTATTTGTACTGGAAATGGATAAATTATAGGACTATCTCGTAATGAGAACAGTAGACAATAAATAAAACTTTAATACGTATGGCTCTATATCATTCGACCCTTACTTAAAATACCCCACTAGGTATAGGTACTATACAACCTGTATTTGCCATCAGGTAAAAGCCCTCATAATGCTTTTATAAAAATTTGGAATAATATCATAATATAAGTAAATAGGATGTAATTTCAGGAAAAAAGTAAAAAAAAATACATTTCATAAAATTGCTTAAAAATCGAGATTTTCCTGTACTGGAATATGATATAATATGGGACTTTCTTATAATGAGAACAGTAGACAATACTTCAAACCTTGGTGCGTACCTTCTTTCATAAATTTGAGAGAAAAAAATAACAAAAAAAATTAATTCACAGTGTAAAATTGTAGTTAAATGGATTGTAATTACGAAATAATATAAAAAGTCACCTTTTGTTTGCGAAGATGTATGCACAATAACTCTATATTATTCGGCCCTTATACTGAAAATACCCACTAGATAGGTATCTTAACCTGTATTTGTCATCAGGTAGAACCCCCTATAAAATTATGAATATTAGGCGTAAGCAACAAAGTAGCAATCTTAACTTATTTCCAACACGAGCATAAAAATATGGGGATGTTAAATATTTTATTAATATCTAAATTCTCAATGTCAACAGTAACCAAATCACGTTGGTTTTTTAGTTTATTATTAAATTCGTTAGAATAATAATTATCATAATACTTTACTCGGTGTAAAAGCAATTGCGCTGCAAAATATAGTGTATACCTACACTACTGAGGTAGTTAATTAAAATCACAATTACTACATATAAAAATGTTCAAACGTCTTTGCAATAAATCATAGGTACGTACACTGACTAAAAAAAAAATATATATGCATGAAATAAGAACTAACCGAAACTTTTATGTGGTTTAACCTTTTTGCCTAAAATGATGGAAAACTTGAATTGTGTACTATTTCGTATGGCTGTTTGTAATTAACTGAAATTTATTAAATATCACCAATCGAGGCGGGGTTTAACGTAACAATCACAATAAGGAGTTTTTAGGTGCTGACAAAATCTTAAACATTACACCTCAAGAGAAATATGCTATACTAGGATGCATTTTAAAGTACTTCGACATTCTGGAAATAAAGAAAAACTAGTGTATGGTAGTAAAAAAAATTTAAATCTAAGAATAATCGATGCAGAGTTTATCGCAAGCAGCACAATAAGGAGTCTTTAGGTGCAGGCAAAATCTTAAACATTTCTACGAAAAACATGATTATTTTTTTAATTAACACAAATATACATAAGTTCTTGACAATTTGATGTTTTTGTCGAAATTTGGAGTAAACGTAAGCGAAGGTCTGATTGATGGGCCAATATGCGATATTTCTGTATATGTACTTCAGGAAACCACAGTTAGGTAAACAAAAGGTCTATAACCATTGAAAATCTTAACTTTACAGTTTTGTCTCATATAAAAGTCCCTTTTTGAAAAAACCTACATATATGATTTCAAACTAATCTGGCTTAAGGGATAATTCATGACGTACGATACGATAATTTGCTAACCGACACTAGATCATTACTTTGCTTATTAAAATCTCATTTCGACATTAATGGTTTTTAGGGTCATAAAGTGAACCGGCTTGCCTGGAAACGATGTTTTCCTACAGCTGTTTTACCAACGCAATATTTGGAAGAGAACCATAAACTAAAGGATATATATATTTGCAACGACTACCCTCTCGATATATATTTATATATATACCCACTAAACAGTCTAAGCTTTTTTCGGATGAGATCGAGACATCATCATGCTTACAATATCTGAAACTGAGTTGAATTCTGGTTGATGTTGGAAAGAAATTCACTTCACACACAAAGATGAAGCTAATCGAT
Source organism: Polydrusus tereticollis (assembly GCA_963920685.1). Lineage (NCBI taxonomy): Eukaryota > Metazoa > Arthropoda > Insecta > Coleoptera > Curculionidae > Polydrusus > Polydrusus tereticollis. Next base: position 123,632,510 of record OY987326.1, read on the forward strand.
TCATAAAAATAATGCAAGTCAGTATGCGTATGTTGTGACTAACTGTTCAAGTGTCTGTTCCTTTCACGTCTGTCGGAAGAAATATTTTTTCTAAACTAGTATTTTCGTTGAAAATAAGATCGTAAATCGTCTGTACAAAACAAGGGTCTCTTATGGATTTGAACGAAATTCGTAGATTTGACTATTTTTATGAAAAATAAATCTAAGTACGGAATAATGCAGGGAGATTATCTATTTTCTTGGTTTAGACAGTGATGTAGTTAAGATTCATAACTTAAGAATAAATAAATTATTATTAATCTTTTCGACCTATTTCTCTTGCATATTTAATTTCTTTGATAGTAAGAACTAATCTTTTTATTTTACAAAGGGAAAAAAGCTTAAGATCGGCGTTGTCAGTCAGGTATAAGAACTGATTTAACACGATGGTTTTTGTACAAACGTTCAAATACAATTGTATGATTTTTAACCGATTGTGTCGGAAAAATGACGTTTTATAGATTTTATAGATTAGATATTTAGACGAAGAGGTAACCTTCTCAATAAAGTATTGATTATTGCCCTGGTAGCTAGACAACACTTTTCATGTTGGTCAAAAAAAAATTTTTCGGATGCTATTACAGGTTTCATGGTTAACTAACAAACATTAAAAGCGAGAAATTACCGTGCAAGATGAAATGTATAGGTTTACTTCATTTTTACATTATTTTATAACTGGCAATCGGATCAAAAACAAGATCGAATAAAAAATAACTTATGACATATGGACGAAAAATGTTTTTCGGACTATTTGGGTTACCGGCTGCATTACGTCCGAAATACTACATTTTTCGGTCTTATAACATAATTTACTATTTTATCGTTAAAATATGGGAAATGATGTATCGAAATGGGTACTTTTTTGCGTCGGTCACGAGATTATAGTTCCTTTTAAAATGAACTCTAATATATACAACACAAATTATCCTTTAAGCCTCATTAGTTTAAAACGCGTCTGTCGCTTTGTCTCTATATTGAGTTTGGTTAAAGTATAGCGTAGTATATATTTAAATAAATTTCGTAGATGTTGACTACTTTCAAAACTGAAAAAAGCGGCCCTTTGCAATAAATACCTCATAGAGTTAGGTACCCTGAAGATTAAGGGTATTTCAGTGGATAATCATGTACGAATTCAAAGATTTTACCTATTTTTATCGATTTACAAACAATACCTATGGGATAACTTTACTGTTAAAAAAAAGAAAAATTAATTAAGTCTAGGCTCACAGGAAATTCCATAAAGAGCAGGTGCATGGCCTTATCACATCAAACTATATTTTTATTCCGTTCTATTGCCGAAAGTCTGTGTTTAGGGGATTATCGTTCCTTTTAAAATGAACTCTAATATGTACATCACCATAAACTACCCCTTAAGCCGAACTAGTTTTAAAAACAGACTTTTCGATTTGCCTCTATATTGATTTTCTAATATTAAATATCTACAACAATCGAAATTCGCTCGCTAATACCTATGTAGGCAATGTTATAGGTATCTAGCTATTATACAATTACTTATTACATCAATACATGCAAGAAGGTTTCTTCAAAAAATGACAATTTTATTGTTTAATAACTTGAAAGAAAATGAAAAAAGGAGGTTTTTGCATTAATTTATTTCCAGATGAGTGTTAAAAATACTTGTAAAACTCGGTATACCGAAAATCGAGCATTAATGAAAGGGTTGAGTCCTGTTTGGTAAATCCTGATTTTTAATTTGACGTTGGCGACGGGACAATTTCTTAGCATCTATCATAGGGGCGTATATTTTTGGGGCTTAGATCTACCAGTTTATCCATGTTCCATTTATTGATTGATAGTGCTAGTAATTTTACTTTCCAATTATTTTTTTACCAAAACACGCAGCTGAAACAGTACCTATATCAGACTATATTATAAATTTTAAGGATTGATTTGCTTATAAATACACTTTAATTTATTTAGGCCAAAGCAGCCAGACATATACTGAAACTACGAAAACCCTATTACAATTTGGTTACCTAGAGAAAATTTTGGAAAAAACATAGCTTTCTACACAAATGCTTGCACATTATGCACATGTCCTTTTAAGATGCCTGGCGACGTCAATGTAAGCATTGACATAATGACGCAAGATATAGGTAGGTACTAGAATATTCAAGATTTCTGTTAACGATGCACTTCAGCATACATGCGAGATGTCATTAATGTCTACGGAAGGGTACAGATATACCAGCTATTTTTACATGGGTTCCATAGACTTGAACGCTTCTTGTTTAGAAATATTTGATGTGGTCTTAAGGATTTCCGTATTGAAGCACCAAACCTACCTGCCAAATAAGTGACGAAATATGGGATATCATATAATATGACCCTATTGAACTAAATGATCCTATAAACCAGTTTCACAGACTGTAATTTGTGATGTTAATGCGATTGATACGCAATAGAACAAGATTAAAAAACAAAATTTTAAACAAATATATTGGATATATGATTAGTTCTGTTGTTTTGTTTGTTTTTTTTTTAACTAATTTAAACTAGCTCTTTATCACACGAAAATAATTAAATAATTTACGGTTACAGAAAAATAATTATTTTAAAAAGCTGTATAACTAAATATATGTTATTAGGAATATTCTGTCTAAAGTAACAGCTGATCTTAGTCTAAAATGAGATCGTATTATTGATTGTTGAATTCGTTAGGTATAAAATAAAATTAGAGATTTCGTCTATTTTCCACGATTAAAAAGAATACCTATATTTAGTTAAAAATGAAACGATTACAGTGGTAGATTAATTCACTTTACCAAGTATGTAAACTACTAATTTTGCAATAAATATCTTTTATATATCTAGGTAGGTTTACTCGAAAATGTTGGGCTATTTTCATCAAAAATCCCGATACAAAATTTACAAATTTACCTATTTTTGTCGGTTTACAAAGTGATAGTGGGATATTGGCTTGATCAAAGAAAAATAATTATTTTAAAAATGTTGTATAATTAACTAAATGTCAGTGTTATCAGGCAGGTAAGAAGGTATTTATCTGAATCTTATTTGTACCAATACCGTTTACATACAAAGGCTAGTTTTTAATGCTAAATAGGGGAAATGTGATTCGATGAGAGGTCTTTACAAGTAAAATTATTATTTGTCTATTCGATCCTGCCAATTTTAGAAATCCATCCTCATAAGTTTACGATCATGTTTTAAACCCCTATCGTTTAGTGATATTCTAAGCACTCGAAATATACTTATTTATTTTGAATAAAAGTGGTAAAACTGCTTTTTAAAAGATATGCTGTTCTGGTTTCATGGAATTTAGAGTGGTGGGTGAATAAAATGATGTAATAATGTAATAATAAGGATCTGGTTAATCTATCAAGAGCGGTATTCGCTAGTATTTTAAAAAGCGGACGCTATGGGGAATATTATGATAGCGGTAACATTGATATAAAACAGAAGGTTTTCTTTTTGAAAACTAGATCTGCTGAAAGATTAAAGTAATATCTTTTATCTTACAGTTGGTTCACACAAGTATAACTAACTACATTTTCGTATTTACATCGTATATAAGGATAGAGAGAACAAACATCTAAATGTCTAACTGTTTCGTGTTTTTTTTTGTTGTTTTACAATCTACTATCTACATACATAAAAAAAACAAGTGTATTTTCATATTTTTATCGGTCATAAGTTTGATTTCAAAAGTACAATCCTACTTTTTGATAATTTCACAGTCTAAAGCACGTAGATACCTATATTTTTATTTACGGTCAATTAATCTCTATTCGCCAATCGTCTCGAACGAGTCTGTTTTTAGAAGTAATATAGCGTTAGTATTTAGAAAATATTGATGATATCGGAGCCTAAAACATCCTTGACACTATAAAATCGTCGTGTTTCCTCACAAAACCCATCATCTTGCCTATTCAGCTTGCGTTGCTATTGTTTAGCAGGTTAAATAAAATTGTTATTTCGCTCTTTTTGTCTATACTGAATCGTTAGGGGAATACGATTCTAGTTCTATAAGATAGACATTTAAAATTTCAGTAAGCAATCAGAAATCCTACACTATGAGGTACTTAGTTAAAATTTTATATTTCCTTCCTAGGTCAGGCAAAATTTGTGATGTGTCGGTCAAAATATTTGACTATTTAAATATTTATAAAATACGAAAAAATGCTAGATGCATTTTCAGCGTGACTTTCTATCTAATACCAACTTATTTCAAGGTATAATTCGGTTGTCAAAATAAGAATAAAATAATTTTCCCATGGTTTATGTCATCTTAAAAAGTCAAAAGGTTATATTCTGTAGAGGGTTAGGTACATTCAAATTTAAATATTTTCTCTAATTAAGAAGAATTTTAAGATAGTGTTATGATAAATAAAAATTCTATTCCTCCAGTATTTCTCGGAAACATAGCGACATAACCGAAAAGTACCTCTATTCGGAAACTAAACGCATTTTTCTTGTCAAACTTGACTTTGTTGCAATGTTGTATGCAGGGCACTTTGAGAACAAAAATTAGATTAGAAACCGGAGAAAAGGAATACTTTTTAGGTACTTACATAGGGTACACTGGTATACAGAACAAATGTCATCTTGAATTGTCTCATTCATTACATACGTTATTATAATCATCTTAAAGCACCTGTTACCAGCATTATTTGTTTTTTATGGTTTTCATGAAACATAGCCATTTCCGATGAAAATTATACGAAAATTTGATAAATAACTTTTTTTTTTCAACTGAAATAGACTGGTTTTCGGTGGAAAAATGTTACTTTTAACTAAAAATGAATATAAGACATATAAGTACGCAATGATATTTAGAATAAACCACTCTTTTCTAAAATTACTATGAAATATTCACAAGATCGTTTCGTTGTAACCAAAGTAGCAGGGCTTGCAGATTTCGTATAGAGTTCAAACGCGATACTCAGATAATCTTTTTTTATATTTTTGTAGGATAATTCACCACTATGTTGTACTTAAGAGAGGACATTCTTGAAAAATCCTCAAATTTCTCTGCAATTTTGTTCCTTCTAGAGTTAAATTCACACAGAAAGCCCCGTATTCTTATCATTCAGGTGGATATATTAAAAAGGGCTTATTAGTATGGTTTAGAAAACAAGCAATATTAATTAACGGATGTTTTTTCGTCGTATGAAGAGTTTAATTTTTTTTTCCACTACAATGGTTGCGATGCAGGGGGGTCGGGTTTGATCATAATCTTTCAGGGTAGCTCAGGTTTGATTGCATGTGCTAAGGTTAGTGCTCCTTGCAATCGGTTTCAGGTTTGACACGCCCCCCTCAGGTTAGTTCAGGTGTATCAAACATAATTTATTGTGAATAAGTTCAGATTTTGGGTTGTGTTTGGGTTGAGTTTGAGACACGTGAACTAACCTGAGGGGGGCGTGTCAAACCTGAAACCGATTGCAAGGAGCACTAACCTTAGCACATGCAATCAAACCTGAGCTACCCTGAAAGATTATGATCAAACCCGACCCCCCTGCATCGCAACCATTGTAGTGGAAAAAAAAATTAAACTCTTCATACGACGAAAAAACATCCGTTAATTAATATTGCTTGTTTTCTAAACCATACTAATAAGCCCTTTTTAATATATCCACCTGAATGATAAGAATACGGGGCTTTCTGTGTGAATTTAACTCTAGAAGGAACAAAATTGCAGAGAAATTTGAGGATTTTTCAAGAATGTCCTCTCTTAAGTACAACATAGTGGTGAATTATCCTACAAAAATATAAAAAAAGATTATCTGAGTATCGCGTTTGAACTCTATACGAAATCTGCAAGCCCTGCTACTTTGGTTACAACGAAACGATCTTGTGAATATTTCATAGTAATTTTAGAAAAGAGTGGTTTATTCTAAATATCATTGCGTACTTATATGTCTTATATTCATTTTTAGTTAAAAGTAACATTTTTCCACCGAAAACCAGTCTATTTCAGTTGAAAAAAAAAAGTTATTTATCAAATTTTCGTATAATTTTCATCGGAAATGGCTATGTTTCATGAAAACCATAAAAAACAAATAATGCTGGTAACAGGTGCTTTAAGATGATTATAATAACGTATGTAATGAATGAGACAATTCAAGATGACATTTGTTCTGTATACCAGTGTACCCTATGTAAGTACCTAAAAAGTATTCCTTTTCTCCGGTTTCTAATCTAATTTTTGTTCTCAAAGTGCCCTGCATACAACATTGCAACAAAGTCAAGTTTGACAAGAAAAATGCGTTTAGTTTCCGAATAGAGGTACTTTTCGGTTATGTCGCTATGTTTCCGAGAAATACTGGAGGAATAGAATTTTTATTTATCATAACACTATCTTAAAATTCTTCTTAATTAGAGAAAATATTTAAATTTGAATGTACCTAACCCTCTACAGAATATAACCTTTTGACTTTTTAAGATGACATAAACCATGGGAAAATTATTTTATTCTTATTTTGACAACCGAATTATACCTTGAAATAAGTTGGTATTAGATAGAAAGTCACGCTGAAAATGCATCTAGCATTTTTTCGTATTTTATAAATATTTAAATAGTCAAATATTTTGACCGACACATCACAAATTTTGCCTGACCTAGGAAGGAAATATAAAATTTTAACTAAGTACCTCATAGTGTAGGATTTCTGATTGCTTACTGAAATTTTAAATGTCTATCTTATAGAACTAGAATCGTATTCCCCTAACGATTCAGTATAGACAAAAAGAGCGAAATAACAATTTTATTTAACCTGCTAAACAATAGCAACGCAAGCTGAATAGGCAAGATGATGGGTTTTGTGAGGAAACACGACGATTTTATAGTGTCAAGGATGTTTTAGGCTCCGATATCATCAATATTTTCTAAATACTAACGCTATATTACTTCTAAAAACAGACTCGTTCGAGACGATTGGCGAATAGAGATTAATTGACCGTAAATAAAAATATAGGTATCTACGTGCTTTAGACTGTGAAATTATCAAAAAGTAGGATTGTACTTTTGAAATCAAACTTATGACCGATAAAAATATGAAAATACACTTGTTTTTTTTATGTATGTAGATAGTAGATTGTAAAACAACAAAAAAAAACACGAAACAGTTAGACATTTAGATGTTTGTTCTCTCTATCCTTATATACGATGTAAATACGAAAATGTAGTTAGTTATACTTGTGTGAACCAACTGTAAGATAAAAGATATTACTTTAATCTTTCAGCAGATCTAGTTTTCAAAAAGAAAACCTTCTGTTTTATATCAATGTTACCGCTATCATAATATTCCCCATAGCGTCCGCTTTTTAAAATACTAGCGAATACCGCTCTTGATAGATTAACCAGATCCTTATTATTACATTATTACATCATTTTATTCACCCACCACTCTAAATTCCATGAAACCAGAACAGCATATCTTTTAAAAAGCAGTTTTACCACTTTTATTCAAAATAAATAAGTATATTTCGAGTGCTTAGAATATCACTAAACGATAGGGGTTTAAAACATGATCGTAAACTTATGAGGATGGATTTCTAAAATTGGCAGGATCGAATAGACAAATAATAATTTTACTTGTAAAGACCTCTCATCGAATCACATTTCCCCTATTTAGCATTAAAAACTAGCCTTTGTATGTAAACGGTATTGGTACAAATAAGATTCAGATAAATACCTTCTTACCTGCCTGATAACACTGACATTTAGTTAATTATACAACATTTTTAAAATAATTATTTTTCTTTGATCAAGCCAATATCCCACTATCACTTTGTAAACCGACAAAAATAGGTAAATTTGTAAATTTTGTATCGGGATTTTTGATGAAAATAGCCCAACATTTTCGAGTAAACCTACCTAGATATATAAAAGATATTTATTGCAAAATTAGTAGTTTACATACTTGGTAAAGTGAATTAATCTACCACTGTAATCGTTTCATTTTTAACTAAATATAGGTATTCTTTTTAATCGTGGAAAATAGACGAAATCTCTAATTTTATTTTATACCTAACGAATTCAACAATCAATAATACGATCTCATTTTAGACTAAGATCAGCTGTTACTTTAGACAGAATATTCCTAATAACATATATTTAGTTATACAGCTTTTTAAAATAATTATTTTTCTGTAACCGTAAATTATTTAATTATTTTCGTGTGATAAAGAGCTAGTTTAAATTAGTTAAAAAAAAAACAAACAAAACAACAGAACTAATCATATATCCAATATATTTGTTTAAAATTTTGTTTTTTAATCTTGTTCTATTGCGTATCAATCGCATTAACATCACAAATTACAGTCTGTGAAACTGGTTTATAGGATCATTTAGTTCAATAGGGTCATATTATATGATATCCCATATTTCGTCACTTATTTGGCAGGTAGGTTTGGTGCTTCAATACGGAAATCCTTAAGACCACATCAAATATTTCTAAACAAGAAGCGTTCAAGTCTATGGAACCCATGTAAAAATAGCTGGTATATCTGTACCCTTCCGTAGACATTAATGACATCTCGCATGTATGCTGAAGTGCATCGTTAACAGAAATCTTGAATATTCTAGTACCTACCTATATCTTGCGTCATTATGTCAATGCTTACATTGACGTCGCCAGGCATCTTAAAAGGACATGTGCATAATGTGCAAGCATTTGTGTAGAAAGCTATGTTTTTTCCAAAATTTTCTCTAGGTAACCAAATTGTAATAGGGTTTTCGTAGTTTCAGTATATGTCTGGCTGCTTTGGCCTAAATAAATTAAAGTGTATTTATAAGCAAATCAATCCTTAAAATTTATAATATAGTCTGATATAGGTACTGTTTCAGCTGCGTGTTTTGGTAAAAAAATAATTGGAAAGTAAAATTACTAGCACTATCAATCAATAAATGGAACATGGATAAACTGGTAGATCTAAGCCCCAAAAATATACGCCCCTATGATAGATGCTAAGAAATTGTCCCGTCGCCAACGTCAAATTAAAAATCAGGATTTACCAAACAGGACTCAACCCTTTCATTAATGCTCGATTTTCGGTATACCGAGTTTTACAAGTATTTTTAACACTCATCTGGAAATAAATTAATGCAAAAACCTCCTTTTTTCATTTTCTTTCAAGTTATTAAACAATAAAATTGTCATTTTTTGAAGAAACCTTCTTGCATGTATTGATGTAATAAGTAATTGTATAATAGCTAGATACCTATAACATTGCCTACATAGGTATTAGCGAGCGAATTTCGATTGTTGTAGATATTTAATATTAGAAAATCAATATAGAGGCAAATCGAAAAGTCTGTTTTTAAAACTAGTTCGGCTTAAGGGGTAGTTTATGGTGATGTACATATTAGAGTTCATTTTAAAAGGAACGATAATCCCCTAAACACAGACTTTCGGCAATAGAACGGAATAAAAATATAGTTTGATGTGATAAGGCCATGCACCTGCTCTTTATGGAATTTCCTGTGAGCCTAGACTTAATTAATTTTTCTTTTTTTTAACAGTAAAGTTATCCCATAGGTATTGTTTGTAAATCGATAAAAATAGGTAAAATCTTTGAATTCGTACATGATTATCCACTGAAATACCCTTAATCTTCAGGGTACCTAACTCTATGAGGTATTTATTGCAAAGGGCCGCTTTTTTCAGTTTTGAAAGTAGTCAACATCTACGAAATTTATTTAAATATATACTACGCTATACTTTAACCAAACTCAATATAGAGACAAAGCGACAGACGCGTTTTAAACTAATGAGGCTTAAAGGATAATTTGTGTTGTATATATTAGAGTTCATTTTAAAAGGAACTATAATCTCGTGACCGACGCAAAAAAGTACCCATTTCGATACATCATTTCCCATATTTTAACGATAAAATAGTAAATTATGTTATAAGACCGAAAAATGTAGTATTTCGGACGTAATGCAGCCGGTAACCCAAATAGTCCGAAAAACATTTTTCGTCCATATGTCATAAGTTATTTTTTATTCGATCTTGTTTTTGATCCGATTGCCAGTTATAAAATAATGTAAAAATGAAGTAAACCTATACATTTCATCTTGCACGGTAATTTCTCGCTTTTAATGTTTGTTAGTTAACCATGAAACCTGTAATAGCATCCGAAAAATTTTTTTTTGACCAACATGAAAAGTGTTGTCTAGCTACCAGGGCAATAATCAATACTTTATTGAGAAGGTTACCTCTTCGTCTAAATATCTAATCTATAAAATCTATAAAACGTCATTTTTCCGACACAATCGGTTAAAAATCATACAATTGTATTTGAACGTTTGTACAAAAACCATCGTGTTAAATCAGTTCTTATACCTGACTGACAACGCCGATCTTAAGCTTTTTTCCCTTTGTAAAATAAAAAGATTAGTTCTTACTATCAAAGAAATTAAATATGCAAGAGAAATAGGTCGAAAAGATTAATAATAATTTATTTATTCTTAAGTTATGAATCTTAACTACATCACTGTCTAAACCAAGAAAATAGATAATCTCCCTGCATTATTCCGTACTTAGATTTATTTTTCATAAAAATAGTCAAATCTACGAATTTCGTTCAAATCCATAAGAGACCCTTGTTTTGTACAGACGATTTACGATCTTATTTTCAACGAAAATACTAGTTTAGAAAAAATATTTCTTCCGACAGACGTGAAAGGAACAGACACTTGAACAGTTAGTCACAACATACGCATACTGACTTGCATTATTTTTATGAATCGATTAGCTTCATCTTTGTGTGTGAAGTGAATTTCTTTCCAACATCAACCAGAATTCAACTCAGTTTCAGATATTGTAAGCATGATGATGTCTCGATCTCATCCGAAAAAAGCTTAGACTGTTTAGTGGGTATATATATAAATATATATCGAGAGGGTAGTCGTTGCAAATATATATATCCTTTAGTTTATGGTTCTCTTCCAAATATTGCGTTGGTAAAACAGCTGTAGGAAAACATCGTTTCCAGGCAAGCCGGTTCACTTTATGACCCTAAAAACCATTAATGTCGAAATGAGATTTTAATAAGCAAAGTAATGATCTAGTGTCGGTTAGCAAATTATCGTATCGTACGTCATGAATTATCCCTTAAGCCAGATTAGTTTGAAATCATATATGTAGGTTTTTTCAAAAAGGGACTTTTATATGAGACAAAACTGTAAAGTTAAGATTTTCAATGGTTATAGACCTTTTGTTTACCTAACTGTGGTTTCCTGAAGTACATATACAGAAATATCGCATATTGGCCCATCAATCAGACCTTCGCTTACGTTTACTCCAAATTTCGACAAAAACATCAAATTGTCAAGAACTTATGTATATTTGTGTTAATTAAAAAAATAATCATGTTTTTCGTAGAAATGTTTAAGATTTTGCCTGCACCTAAAGACTCCTTATTGTGCTGCTTGCGATAAACTCTGCATCGATTATTCTTAGATTTAAATTTTTTTTACTACCATACACTAGTTTTTCTTTATTTCCAGAATGTCGAAGTACTTTAAAATGCATCCTAGTATAGCATATTTCTCTTGAGGTGTAATGTTTAAGATTTTGTCAGCACCTAAAAACTCCTTATTGTGATTGTTACGTTAAACCCCGCCTCGATTGGTGATATTTAATAAATTTCAGTTAATTACAAACAGCCATACGAAATAGTACACAATTCAAGTTTTCCATCATTTTAGGCAAAAAGGTTAAACCACATAAAAGTTTCGGTTAGTTCTTATTTCATGCATATATATTTTTTTTTTAGTCAGTGTACGTACCTATGATTTATTGCAAAGACGTTTGAACATTTTTATATGTAGTAATTGTGATTTTAATTAACTACCTCAGTAGTGTAGGTATACACTATATTTTGCAGCGCAATTGCTTTTACACCGAGTAAAGTATTATGATAATTATTATTCTAACGAATTTAATAATAAACTAAAAAACCAACGTGATTTGGTTACTGTTGACATTGAGAATTTAGATATTAATAAAATATTTAACATCCCCATATTTTTATGCTCGTGTTGGAAATAAGTTAAGATTGCTACTTTGTTGCTTACGCCTAATATTCATAATTTTATAGGGGGTTCTACCTGATGACAAATACAGGTTAAGATACCTATCTAGTGGGTATTTTCAGTATAAGGGCCGAATAATATAGAGTTATTGTGCATACATCTTCGCAAACAAAAGGTGACTTTTTATATTATTTCGTAATTACAATCCATTTAACTACAATTTTACACTGTGAATTAATTTTTTTTGTTATTTTTTTCTCTCAAATTTATGAAAGAAGGTACGCACCAAGGTTTGAAGTATTGTCTACTGTTCTCATTATAAGAAAGTCCCATATTATATCATATTCCAGTACAGGAAAATCTCGATTTTTAAGCAATTTTATGAAATGTATTTTTTTTTACTTTTTTCCTGAAATTACATCCTATTTACTTATATTATGATATTATTCCAAATTTTTATAAAAGCATTATGAGGGCTTTTACCTGATGGCAAATACAGGTTGTATAGTACCTATACCTAGTGGGGTATTTTAAGTAAGGGTCGAATGATATAGAGCCATACGTATTAAAGTTTTATTTATTGTCTACTGTTCTCATTACGAGATAGTCCTATAATTTATCCATTTCCAGTACAAATAAATCGCTAGTTAGGCAATTTCTATGAAACGTAATTTTTTTAACTTTTTTCCTGAAATTACACTCTATTTACTTGTAATTTGGTATTAGCTTGTGAGCCCATAGTTCGAGGGATCTTAAAATACGAACGAGCAAATGGACAGGCAGACAGACAGGCACGCAGGATTCAGTACAAAGAAATCGCTAGTAAGCAATTTTTATGAAATATAATTTTTTTAACTATTTTCCTGAAATTACACAGTATATCTTGCGCCATATTTCTTAATCGAGATTCCAGTAAATTTATAGAGAAATAGGTACAGGTGTAGTGTAAAAAAGCCCTTTTTTAATAAGTTACTCTAGATAACCCAATTGTAATAAAGTTTTCGTATTTTCAGCGCATGTTAGGCTGCATCTATTATAGCTACATGTTTTGGTAAAAATGACTGAAAAGTAAAATTTGTACGCCCTCGGCGCCTTCCCTCAAATAAACATAAATACTCAGCACATGTAGCATATCTAAGCTTTAAATTCACGTATGACTATTTACATTTAAGTATAACCTTTTTCCCTTTTTGTGTTAATTTTTTTATTTACATAACACAAAATGGTAAAGTATAGAGAAAATTGGGTAGCTCACTTATGCTCACTAAATGTGTTAAAATGCCTTCAAATGAATACTTGACTCAATATAGACTGTCGGTATTGTACATTACCTTCATATAAGATCATAAATGTCTATAATATTGTAATTGCTTACAGAATTTTATTGCACATTGTCCTTAAATTAAAGTATACTGGTAGTGTATTTAAAATTAATTTCATTTTTATTCCTTGAGCTTTATTCAATTCCAAAAAAAAAAACATTATTACACTTTAGTAAGTAGATTTAGTATATACAGGTATAACAATTATTTTGGTTTTAAAATACATGCTATTCAGTCAGATTTATTACCTTTTCCGTTTTTATCATTGTTAATTTACCGTAATGTTTCTAATGTTGAGTACGATTATATAGCGTAAGGGAGAATCAAGATTAACTCTTTTTTTGTTTACTTCTTGAATCCAATAATGGTATAATACTTTCTGCTTTACACGTTAACTACATCATTTTAATTCATATTTCGTAAAGAGACTAATTTTTTTTTAAATACGGTATTTTACGAAAATGTGAAATAAATAAATAGTTATTAGTGCCCTTTTCTCTCACTTTACGAGTATTTTAATCCAATATAAAACAACGCTGCTAGCATAGGGTAAATATATTACACATATTCCAAAAAAGGTATAGCAAGGGAGGATTAGTGTAGTTAACATAATTATTTGAGTGATACTTGTCCACATCACTGTCCCTATTTTTAAGTTTATTTCAAAGTTATCCCCGCATATTATACCTCCAAGAAGAGGCATACTAAGTTTGAATAGGTATTTAAATATTTGGTAGACAATCAGTGTAAATGGAGAAACATAAAAATATAATAATTACAAAAAGTTATTGCGCACTTAAAAGATTAATAGGTTCATACAGGTTTACGACGTAGACTACAATTGCATAGTTTGTCTGGTAAAAACCGGCTTGTGTACATAGTCTGGGACATAAAACACCTACACACCTATACGTATGCTTTCATAGCGCCAAAAACACACATCGCTTACATATTCAAGGTTAAGCATAGCAAAAAGACATGCATACAGACAGATAGAGAGATAGACAGACAGGCAGGCAGACAGACAGACAGACAGACAGGCAGACAGACAGACAGACAGACAGACAGACAGGCAGACAGACAGACAGACAGACAGGCAGACAGACAGACAGACAGACAGACAGGCAGACAATCGCACACATTCACACGTACACAAACACAAAGCCAAGGTTATTCAGGGTCAAATAGGTTCGCACACGTGTGCGACAAAGGTCATTCAAGGTCAAACACGTTAGAACACGTGTGTGACATTTCGTTGATTCAGGTTACGTAGTATTCTGACGCCACGGAGAGCTCGGGTTTGAACACCTGCCAAGCCCTACAAAAAGAACACCTGCAAAGGCACGCCGTCTAGGCCGGGTTAGATAGCCCGCGACTGCTTGATGTCGGTCTACAGTGACCTGTTACCTACTTCCCTGGATAGGACAGTTGATAGCCTCCTTCAATTAGGGCCAATCCAACAGTAGGAATACTCATTTTTAGTAGAAAAGGGGAAAATAGGTTATATTTCTTGAATTAAAACAAAGCAGTTTTTATTTTTGACTTTGACAGAGATCAGTTGTTTGGTACTGTTCTTTTATTACAAATTTCTCCGACTGATCTGTGGTCACGTGACAAAAAAATCAATTCAATCGCAGATGTATTTGCCGAACGCAGCTTATAATTAAAAAAAAAAAGTCAAAGTTCTGAACTGGCAATCACAATTTAACAATTACAGAAAAGTAATTGTCAGTTTTTTTAGGACAATTCGTCGTTCTTGACAAGTTGTCAAACCTCAATAACCTGAACTAACCTGAACTAACTGAACTGAATGTTTCATGTCACGAGTTTTTTACACTGCGGTGTTCATGTCATGCTTGAAAAATTTGTATCAATGAGCTGTTCCTGTTTCCTGACAAAGTGAGTAAAAACCAAAATATTTCTATAAAATTTCTTAAGAATAACTTTCGACAAAAGATAAAATTTGATTAATTTCTACACAATAGATTTTTGATTTATTCATCTTTTTACAACTACATTGTCTATAAATAGAAATTCTCAATTAAACACCTCTAAAAATTGGGTTCTTTCCCGCTTTTTAGGAAGCACTGATGATGGCCTAAGGCCGAAAACGCTCTACATTAAATTTAGAAAATTATACACTTAATATACAAAATCTACTGGTTCTCCTTCTTAAAAAAATATTAGTTGTGTATCAAGTCAAAAGAAACGGACACAAAAAAAGAACAATGAGTTACGGAATACAGACTGTCCCTTTCTACAAGGAAACCAACCCAAATTAAAATAAATAATAAAGTCTTCCGTTCAGGAAAAATTGATAATTATTTTTTGGCCTGCAAACGTCATTTTTGACATAAAATTCCTCTAACCAGTGGCGAAATCGGGCCACATTCAAAATGTACCTAAAACCGTACTTAGATCGTCAACTTAATGACATGTAAGAGGCGCTTCGCTTGCGCGATTTATAGTTAATTCATCAATAAATCCGTTTACATTTCAGGAAGTTTTAAAAATTAGTAATGATGTTTTACATGTTAAAAATGAAACAAATTGAGTACTATACAATTGATAATACACGCGGCCTTTGAGGCGTCCTGAAAACCTCAGGAGAGATTATCATTATCAAAAAGTTCAGCTTTCATTTTTTATTCTAAATATCAATCCTAAAGCAAAAGTTGATTATATCGACAACGTGAATAAATTAATGAAGAGCTTAAACATATATCTAAGTGCAGCAAGGTCATGAATGTAATTAATATAACCAACTTTTTCTTTGTTAAAGTGCTAGAAAATCTGCAAACACCTGCACAAATTATGACATTTATTTTCGGTAAAATATCTCAATGACGAGTCTGCAAAGTAAAAGTACCTACAAGCAACTGCTGTCGCTCTAAAAAAATAGAAATATTACTGGAGGGAGGGTGCAATCTGGCCGCCCAAGTAGTATTGAGATAATAGCAAGAAAGCGATCACATAATATATCATCTTACATTGAACTAATTCCATTCCAAACTTAATTTCATTAATTTTCTTAGAAATAAAGCAGATACAAACAAAGTAGCAACAAATACCAATTTCGCGATCTTATTTAATTCAAATTAATAAAATTGGAACGGCTTTACTTTTAAAAACGCATGTCCTCAACGCGAAAGGACACACTGTACAGGAACATTTATGTGTCTCGCCTCACCCGATTGGCGACTTTCCTGCTGACCATAATAAAAAACAAATTACACATTTCCCAATGATTGTACGCAAAAAAAGCCGAATTAAATGTCAAAAAATATATTGGTTTGCAAATTTGATAGATACGACGCCATTTTGAGTTTTTGGCCATTAATTTTATAAATAATTAAATTTAGTAATAAATTTGGATTTTCATGGCATTTTATGTTGATATTTACTTTCAACCATTTCGGAAATACGGGGGTTCCTAATTTATTTTTTTTTGCAATATCTCCAGGGCACCGAGTGAGATTAAATTGCCAATCCTAAATTGCCTTGCGGCAACCCTGTATGTGAATTGTAGTAGAAGTAAAAGTCTAGAAGAGAGAGAGAATAAAACGATATTTACTTACAAACCTACTTAAAACGCAAGAAACATATTTTAATACAATATGTAATATAATTAACGTCGATTTTCAATTTTTTAACAAGGTAAATTAAAAACTACTATTCTTGTATTTTGCACTTCAATCCGCATCTCATCTATAATGCTTAGTTCATATAGATGCGAATCACGAATTTAGTAAACAATCGAAAATAGTAATCTCGGTTGAAGACTATATTCACCCGGCGCCAACAAGTGCAGAACAAATCTCAAGAAATTATGGCACTCTGATTGGCCAGCTTAAGGCCAAATTTCCATACCGCCGCTGACTTTCATTAGGGAGGACGTTAAGGTTTCGGCTGCGAACGATCGTGCGACGCGCATAACGTGCAGCGACAACGAGGTGTGTGAATTAACATAGCCGACGAGTTCGTACGTACAGAAGTATTAAAAATACATATTATTGTAAAATGCCGATTTAAAAAATAGAATAATAATTATTTTAGGCAATGCTGTAGGTCTGCAAAATAAATCGCCACTGTATTTCTGCAATTTCTAAATTTCGCCAACGGCACTGGCAATCACAATTTAACAATTACAGAAAAGTAATTGTCAGTTTTTTTAGGACAATTCGTCGTTCTTGACAAGTTGTCAAATAAAATGACGACACGCGTTATGATTGGCGTTCGCTGTCACATACCATACGGATCATAATGTACGATTTTAATTAAATAAAATATTATTAGCAGTGATTATTTTTTATAATATGACTAATATTTCTGTATTCTTGTCATCTTATCTTACTTTCTACAAAGTTATTTATTTTTATTGTCACTACAGAAAACTACCCTATTTATCTTAAGAATTAGTTATAATTATTGTGTTCTTTATTGATCTGCCGAAAGAGATCACGCGCCAACTCATCTTTAAACCATTATGAGAAATCCTCAAAAGAAAAAATCTTAGCGGATAGGTGTTACTGGAGATTAACGCACCTATGCGCACAATAAAAATGGTCAAAAATCTTAGGTTATTGGCTACTCATTTCCAGATGATTCCAAGTGATTGCCACTTCCATTAATTCCTTTATAGGTAATTCCCATGAATTCCTACGGGATTCCTAGGTGATTCCCAGTAGTGGTTGACCCTTCGCCCTGTGTATATACTACAAAAACCATAATTTCATGAGCAAATAAATCAAACTTGGAAAGTTGGTCGGTATTTCCTTCATATTTATCACCTTATCTTTATTTAAACGCTGCTAATAAAACCGAAACGTTCAAATTATGTTGCAGTAGCCATGTAGTATAAAAACAATTATTTTATTATTCATAAACACGAAGAGACGAAGATATCGTATAACATTGCAGAGTATGCACATACCCAGGCAACAACTACTGTGAATTCTCATTGGATGGATGCGTAGATAATTTAAAATTAGCAGAAACGTTTAATATGACCGTAAGGCATCATATTTGCTGAACCAGTGGCGTAGCCAATGCGGAAGACTGCCTCAAAATGCCCGGTGACACTTATATTTCATTCAAATTAAGTTAATAACCCCAAAACTTTTTTGACAATAATTAACCAATTTTCAACATGAAATATTTTATCGGAAATACCACAGCGATGCAAGGATTTATTAAATACACATGCCGATACAAGAGAGCCGTCGACGTGGCCAATAAGCAAGTGTCAAGTTAGCAAATAATTTATTGTAGGTAGATACCTAAGCATGTTATATTTTTATTTGAAGCCTACTTACCCAGTAATTTCAGTTTCATTTTAGATAGCTTAGAACTTTGATCCATTTTCGAACTTTTTAGGAGGTACCTATTATCAGAAGAGTGTTACTTTGGTTTCCTACCTTTTAATGAAACGAGGATTGCTATGTCAAATTTGGCATGTAAGCAGGGGCGTGCGGTGAGTTATGAAGAAGGGGAAGCACCGCCGGTAGGCCCGCCGGAGGCGGAAAATTTTTTGAGGACCACGCCCAAATATTGGCAATTTTTCGACGTTTAAATACAGGTAGAATATTGTCATGTAGGTACTGTCGAAAATGTGTGCTTATGTAGGTACCTATGATTTTTTAATATTTCTTCTATTTTCTAAATGGCTAGGTACCTATGTTTTTTTTTATTAATTTTTACGTAATTTGCCCGTCGAAAACCAATTCTTTAGTGATCCAACCCTGCCTAAGAGTCGTTAAAAACAAGTTAACAAAATTTCATAAGAGAAACTAATACAGAAAACTATCTATACATTTTTACTTTGAATTCACAGTTTGATTTAATTTTAAACGGATTTTTTAGCCGCCTTCACTTCTGTCTTTAAACTAAAATCTGGTGTAGGCCTACCTGTTGCAATAATATTCCTTTTTTCATCAAAGAAAAGCGTTGAAAATCCTTTTTCCAATAACTTGCATACAGAACAGATACACTTTACATTTCCCGAACTCGATGGGCCGGCAATTGGTTGCTCCATGACAAAATAAATCAAGAAGTAAGATAAACAAAGTCACAGATCCTCTACCGTGTAGCGCGTATTCCTGGCGAAAAATCGCGACAAACAATCGTAACATTCGTAACTGCCGAGTACAAACACGTGGAAACTAAATATTTTGGCGGCTTCGTTCCGGCGTCGCATCGCGGCGAAGGAAATACCGAAGTCTAACGATTTACCCTTTACTTGGCACGGCAGACCATATTAATTATTACTCGTATACGCGTATAGAGTGTAGTATACACGTATTGAGATCACTTCGAATCTTCGATACATTTAATATTGCGTTGGTCAGGGATGCATACAGGGCCGGATTTGGTTTGGAAATTAGATAGAAATAAATACTTGGGTATTTTAATTGTATACATAGGTATAGATTAATATAAAATTTGTTTTGTCTTATGTCTTATGAAAGCGGTAGGGGAAGCAGTGCTTCCATCGCTTCCATGGACCGCACGCCCCTGCATGTAAGTATATAGTTAATCATTCAGAGGACCATTTTTCCCCCAAGAAATAAGTTTTTAAGATAACTAAGCTTATGATTTTTTAATGGAACACCCTATATATTATTCTATATACCAATTAAGCGTAATTTGGGATTTCCAAAACATATTATAGTAGTGTTTATTTATTTTAAAAAACTAAGCTGAAAATTCGATATTATTAATAATTTACTATATTTGCAACAGTTTTTATTATTATAAGTAGGCCATGGTAAATTTATTGAAAACAAAAACAAAAAATTTATAATAATAATTAAGTACTTTAAAGATTAAATAAATACTTCACAAAATACGTTTAATGGCTTTCTATAGGTATCCATTTGCAATTGTATGTCGACAGTTAATTTTTACTATTAAATTTTTTACTTTAAACAACATCATTTCGAAATTTCGTAAGACAATTGGTTTAGCCTTCCAAGCTCTCCATAATAGCCATATTATGATTCTTTTATGCAATTAGAATCAGATATTACTGGCGCTATATTATCATATTATCAAATATTGGCTATGATTATTCAAAACACAGGTTCGCCAAAATGAGGGAAATTATTTGATAAATTAGGAATACAAAAATAAAATGTAAATTACTGTATATAAGTTTTGTAACTGTAATTTTGGTTAAACAGTAGTTGTTTTTCACTATTTTTAAAACATCCGTTGTTAATAGAAATAATAGTCTTTATTTCCATGGTATGATTTTTTTTAAACTCAACTCAACAATATTTAAGTTGTTCTGCAGTTCGAGAGTCCTTGTTTTATATAAAATATTGATGTCTTTTGTTGTGTAATTCCAGCTACTTCTTCATGATTTTTTTTTAAAAAGGAATTTAGTTTTTATGTAAAGATTATTATTTTACAATAACTTTCCTTTTTATTGTGATTTTTCAGCTTTTGATTTTTGTGATCTACTTTTTTAACCACATCCTTAAAACAACCAAGTCAAGAAATGCCAGCCACTCCAAACAGATTCCCCACAATGAATGTCTTCAAAAAAAAATAGTAAAAAACCACTACTGTTTAACCAAAATTGCAGTTATAAAACTTCAATACATTAATTTACATTCAATTTATTTTATTTCTTATTTATCGAATAATTCGGTGCTTTTGACAAACCTGTATTTTGAATAATCATAGCGTTAGAGTAACAACTAAAAAACAGTTTCAATAATAACATAGACCTCGTAACTATTAGACCGAACAATAATAACAAATAAACGTGCTGTCATCATTGTATTCCAGTGTAAAGTAAATCAACATTCAAGCTGCTCCCCTCCACTTGGATTGCCAGACTTACGCCACAGAAAACGTAGTTTTCTGGGCTTACTCTGTTAAAAGTATTAACTTCTATGATTTACTAGAATAACATTATGTGGGAAATATATAACATTGCCTAAAACCTTGTAAAAAATCTGTAGTATGGCAACGCAGCAAAAAAGAATCCGCCCAGATCCCATCATTTTCGGGGCCATCCACATCGACTCGGCAATACTCGGATTTGTGACAGCGTTTTTCTGTGGGTTTTCCTGGAGTTTTGTCAACCTAACCTTTATTGTTCTGTGGTTTTGTCGCATGCATATGTAAATTCAGAGTAATCCCCACTCCCGACCCCACCTAGCTCCTCACGGCGTCTCGCCACCAAACGATTTTGGCATCACTATTTTATAGCATTTATGAATGGCGTGTCGGATCCATAGTTAAGATACCTATGGATAATATTGTCTCATGCTTTAAAATCTAGCCCCGCTGTTTGACGTGTATCTTCTGTCTTTAATAGTTAAACTTTTGTTAGTGAAGTACTCTATCATGAATCGCTATACGAACGTCGAGATTACTCATTTGCGGACTTGCTTATGGCAATTCTTTACAAGCTAGGCAGTTGTACGATTTCCTGACTGTAATGTTCCTGATAGAAAAGCTTTTCAAAGTTGCGGGACCCAGCAGGCCAATGACAGCAAGAACGGTAGAAGTGGATAGAGAATGTGCTAGACATGACAGTGGAAGATCCAGATACTCGAAAAATTGCAAATACGTTGAATGTAAGCAATTGGAACGTTTGGAAAATTGTTAGTGACCATTTGTTCTACTCATATCAGATTCAACGCGTTCAGGCCCTTCTTTCTGCTGATTTTCCTCCACGGATTGCATTCTCTTAATGGCTCTTGCATTTTCACAACAACCATGTGTGGGCTAAAGAAAATCCACATAGGGTACTTGCAAATCATTTTCAATCAGTTGTTCTCGTTGAACGTTTGAGTTGGAGTTGTGGATGACGGGCAAATTGGACTGGTGTGACTACCAAGATGACTCACCTGCGAAGTGTATCGGAACTTTTTGGAACAAACGCTACCTCAGTTTCTGAAGTATGTACCATTGGCAACAAGAAATGGAATGTACTTTTTGCACGATGGTGTGCCAGCACATTTAAGTGTAGTTGCTCGTGAGTTTTTAACAGTAAAATACGGAGATCGCTGGACTGGTGGAGGTGAACCTCACTTGTGGCCTCCTCGATCCCCGGACTTAAACCCCCTGGATTATATCATATGGGACCATCTAGGGTCATTAGTTTATACTACTCTAGTGGAGGATGTGGAAAATTTAAGAAATCGGATAATTGCTGGGTGTATCTCAATGAAAACGCCCTTGGGATTTTTGACAGAGGTCGACAGTCAATGAGGAGGAGATTGGATTCTAGCATCTTAGCTGGAGGTAGGTCTTGTAGATTAAGAAACTTTACATGTAATTTTTGGTAATAAAATGTTGTTTTTGTCGAAAAATTTTCTCCCCTATATCATCTTTTAAAAAATCAACAAAGGACAAAATATTCTTAAAATAAATAGTACATATAAAAATAAATAGTTCAAAGAATAACCCATTTAAATTTTCCAGTATGTTTAATAACCACCACGTATATTAGATGATCCAGCCGCGATATTAACCAATTATCGGTAGCTTTCTGCTCTGCATATTGCACCCGCACTGCAGGTATCTCAGAAGTAAAAAAGGGATCTGATAATCCAAATTTAAGCTTTTACTTTTAACAAGGTAATACAGGGCAAATGAAAACAAGTGCTCTTTAAAAAAATATATATATTTTTCCCAATATTAGAGATACGAGAAAATCGCTCGAATTAGTTTTTAAATTTTTCTGGTGTTCATTTATGTGTGGTGAACCAATCCCTAAAAATGCAAGTTTTCGGACGCAATAAAATTTTGAAAAATTGTAATGGATTTAATAAACACCCTGTCCTGTATGCAACAGTTCCTATTTTATTTAGATCTCACGATCAACACAAACTCTTGTCGATGTAATTTGGAAGAACCTTTTAAAAACCGTAGGCGTCTTTCTTTATTAATATAAAAAATATTTCACTTTGAAATGTATCTAAAAATTTGTACAGTTTACTTTAAATTAGGATTTTTAACCGTTGGCTATGTTACAATAGTCTAGTGAAAGTCAAAAATATGCTATATTGCCCAAGATAAAGAGAACGGAGAGCCCTTTTTTGCAACACAAATATAAGATTTAAAAGTCCCTGACTACACATTCCCCAAAAAGCAATCCCACATCGAAGACGCCATTCAATAAGGGCGTAGTATACGCTTTTGTCTGTTACCAAGCCGAGTTCTCCAGAACCCGCCTCAAGCTATTTTTTTGCTCAGTGTGGATATGTGTGGTCCAAACTTGAGATCTCTGTCAACGTCAAGACCAAAAAGTTTAGCACAGGACAGCTTCAACAAGGAACAATCTCCAATGCCTAGACCACTCATGTCACATTTAAAACTTACAATATTCGTTTTGCCAACATTTAGGATAAGTAAATTGGAGTCGAACCAACCCTTGACTTGAAGTAGCTCGCAGACCTTAATATCCGTGAAAAAAGAAATCGGCCCCAATACCAAACCCTGTTGAACGCCGAACTTGTAGAAACCATTTGGCTTCTATCCTCCAGGTAAGATCGAAACCAGTCAAAGACAGTTCCCCTGAAGCCGTAGTATTGGAGCTTAAGCAGCAGTCAAACGCTTTTGACAACTCACAGAGCACCGCCGCAGAAGCGCCGGTTTATGCCACTATAGACTCCCTCCAAGAAATTGAATATGGCATCATTAGTGCTTTTATTGTTTTGAAGACCAAATTGATTTTAGTTTAAAATATTATGACGTTCGAAAAATGAGATGATTGGTTAGGTATGTTATCAAGTCAACACATAAATGATGTTCCAGGTTAAATCATTTGTATGTTATTTTTTTGTAATACTTTTAAATTTTTATTACGTTCTTTAAGTGCTTCGTAGCAAAATCTAACGCCGGAAATCTCATCTCTCTCTAAATTCGAAATATGACAGCAAATGACGAAGTGCAGTTAGATGCATATTACTCTTCTATGAATACTATGGTCGACACGATGTGCTATATTTTAACATCAGTTTGTGTAAAAGTGTTAATAATATAATTTTAAAACCAATAATAAAACCAATCTAACGATTCCCTAGCGCACCGGAAAACGCGCCGTAGGTGTATCTATCTATCGACCGGCCGGAAATCGGAAATATTTTTAAATTTTCGGTTTGCAAGGGCTTAGCATAAATTCAAGAACTAGAAAAGCAATGTAATTGGAAGCAAATTTGAAGAAGAATCTAAAAGATAAAGGAACAAAGTAACTTTCTCTAGTTTTAGTTTGTTTTATTAGTAAAGATAGCAATATACCGATATGTTAAAATCTAACGGCATGACAAATTTTTTCTAAAAAAAATCTAAAACTACAGAAAGGTTAAGAAATTATTTTAAGTATTCAAATATTTTTACCAAATCGTTCTATTTGGTATATTAGCCGAGTTCTTCAATTTAAGCGGCGGTGTGTTTATCCATATAACCATGCACCCTTATAAAAACCAAAGCACCTTTACTATACTAACGGTTTGCTGGGGTCTCTTAAATAGGTTAGTTCATTGCAGTACACATCTTAATTTTTTACTCTGCAAGAATTTTTTTTTCATTTTAGCTGATGTACCAGTTCACTTTCGTTACAAAAGTAGATAGGTACTTGCTTATAAAATATAATTTTCAAACTGAGGCCACTGACTATAAAGCACATCGTGTAATAAATGTTTAAGCTTTAAGGAATTCAAGATTTAATTGCTGCATTTACTGCTAATAATGGTCAATTATTCTTTGTAAAACATAAATTTTAATTATGAGTAGTTGCTCTAGACTCTTCCATATTGGCGGCTGTACCTAAAAATTTTAATGCACTAATTTTATGACAATTGACATTTACATTGGACGTATTATGGTTTTCATTATCATCAGTAATCAAGAAGTTAAGAAAGAAGGGCAACCAAAGCAGGATAGCGAAAAAAAGCATTAATTTGAAAAAAGAGACGACTACTGGCAAGCAACATAGAGATATAGAAATATATAAAAACGATTTATCCAGGCATATTATGTGAACCCATAAAACATGTGCTACAGTGCATTTCCATCATTCATTATATTCAGCAAAAAGATGAAAGGTAGATAACCTATTGGGTAACCCTGATGAGGAAAAGAACTCTCGTTATTATTGTTAACGAAAAAGGATGGATTATTTTGCTCTTAGCCTTATAGCAACCAGTACAATACTTACAACTTATACCGACGTAAAATCAGACTGGGCAAATATTCAAAAAGATCAAGTCGTAGAAAAAAGTATAAAATATACTAAACATAGAAGAAACATAACCAAATGATGTACCTACCTACTTATAATAAAAGTCACGAAAAATGTTTGGATAAGAACTCGGATAAGAACGAGGAGTCAACCGCTGAAGTTAACCTTGTACACTAGGTACATTGCTTAATATTGCATCAAATATTGCATATTGCCTTAAAAACATTGCACGTTGCTCAATTTTCGCATTGCATGCCATTGTGCCACATTGTTCGTATTTTTTTTGTCGCTTGCGTTTTCCTCTTTGAGGTAAATAATCGTTGTGTAGTCGCTATGACCTTATGACTGCCATATAGTACCATAATTTTCAAATCTATTTATATGAACGTATGCTTTCCTTTTCTTGTCTACTATTTAGTTCGATTTCGAATACTGGGTATAAACTAATATGTTTCGTAATATACCCATCCCCCGTATGGTCTTTTTGGTCAAAGTGCCTCTAAGACTAAGGTTAGGTTCTTTTCATTAAGCACTGAGCTAGAAAACCTTTCAAAATTTAGATTAACAATAATCGTTTTGGCGCATATCACCAAAATACCTACGCATCTAGTGTTTCTAAAAACAGTAAACAATGCTTTACACACACCGTTTTATTGATTTGTTGGTTAATATTTACATTTTAACGAAGTTTACCATTTTGTGACGAATAACCCATTGAGACGGATTTTTGAATCAAGTTTCAGAGAATGCCCCAAATACATCTTTGGTAATTTTTATTGGCAAAGGTGGAAACGCCAAACATTTTGCATACATATTATGGTGTCTATATAGGTCGCTAATAACGAATTCGATTTTTTTTTCGGCGGTCTGATACATTTTGAGAAAAAAATATAAGTAGGATATTTGCATGGAATCCTTAAAGTTTTGCCATTGCCAGTGAAATAATTATCACATGTAGAACTCATAAAGTAGCTACACTTCTCTGTTAAATTAAATGCAAATTGCGACAAAAAAACGCATAAAGCCACAGAAAAACATTGAAAATTCTAGGAAAACAAAAAGTTTTAACTTTAAACCCGCTTTTTTCCAAACCCGCTTCTTTTAGTGACAAATAGTAAGAGTACTTTTTGTATGTACTTAGAACTGAATGGAAAATAGGTATGTCTAGTTAGAAATGACATACTTACAGTGTGACACAAAAAAGTTATATTTATTTAAATCCAGGTACCTACGCAACACTGTATGTGGGGCCATCTAACATTAAACAAAGAACTAAGTAAATAATTCAGTTTTTCATCATCAATACTCCCAGTATCCCGAGTTTCATCAAATTGCCATGTTACTGAACAAAAATATACTCAAAAAACCAAAAAAAAAAGAATCTCAAGGACCAAGCCGTTGCGGACCCATGTCAATAGGAACTTTTTATCTTAAAAAACTCAAAGATCCACCCCTTGTAGTTTGTACAAGTACAAATAAACACTCTGTATAATAGCGTTTTGTTCTGCACTTAACGCAGGCATTTTTAACACTTTGTTACCATTTTGACTTGATCTGATGGCTGATTTAAATATAAAAGCTTAAAAATGTAATTTTAGTATAAAATTTAATAAAATATATTTGTTACGCCGCTGTCAAGTAGGTACCTTACAGAATGGAATTTCTGTTTATGCCGAAAACCCCCATATAAAAGGTCAAAGATAATAAAATCCATATTTCCGAAAATGATAGTGTCCTACCCGATAGTAAACATACTTTTATAACTTTCTAGGAGGATTATATAAATATTTATCTACCTGACTAAACCAATGTTTGCAGTACGTATACGTACATTCATCGGAAAAAATTTAAAACATCAATGTGAAATTTTCATCATAAATGAATATAGACACCTATATAAAATATATTTATCCAGCATATTTTATGCAGGGTAGGCAAGAAGACAACTCGGCCAAAAAGTGAAAGATACTATGCTAAAAAATTTGGTTTTTGTAAAAGGTAGGTATACAAAAAATACAAAAACGTTAAAGAATCCCGTACCTACAAACCCTATGGAAATTGGCACCCGGTGAATTTGGCTGCAACTTTGGGAAATTGTGGTTTATGCGATACTGACAAAAAAGTTTTCATGGAACCAACCTGACCAGTAATGGCTCCTACATTAGTGCACACAAGCACTTGCCCCCCGTGGAAAAAGAACACAAAAACACAGCATTTTCACCAGACCACAAAGCAGTGGCGTATTTAGGATTGTGACACGGGGGGGGTCCACCCATCTTTCTTAAAAAAATGCGCCGCAGGGAAAATTTTTTTAGGTGCCACGCCCTTTTTTGGACTGTCTAAACTTACAAATTTTACGTTTTGATAGCCCGGCTAAAAAAAAACGTAGAAATAAAGCAATTTTTAAATATAAACGCCAATATTTGCATTAAAAGTATTAGTTTTTTGAAGGTATGTATAACGGTATACTATTTTACTCACCTGAATTAGAAAACACGGAACGAAAAATAAAATTCAACAATTATTAAACTAAAAGACTGGGAAATCCCCAAACATCTGGAAAATTTGAAATAATGTTTCATGTTATTTATTGCAAATAAATGAATGTGAATTTCAGTTTTCTTTACTACTGAGTCCACGAGGGGGGGGGGTCCAGACCCCCCGGACCCCCCCCCCCCCCACTAAATACGCCACTGCCACAAAGCATTAATTTAATATTTTATTTAGTTAAATTTTATGGAACTCCTCTAGGACATTGATTTATATTTGTATGTTGAGTGGATACTTACTCAATTAACGCCCCGCTAATATAATATATCCGTAATGTCCCTAATAAAATAAATCTCTTATTGCCGCGCTGTCAAATGGTGTTCGATTGTTTTACTCAACTGTGCCGTTGATAAACCGCCGAGTATAACTATGTCCATCTTTATTTATATACCTAATTGTATAAAAAATTCGCTATTTTTCTATTTCTGTGGGCACAGCTTTTGTGTGCCCAGAGCCAAGCAAGTACGATATAATCTAGGAATTTTGGTGTACACCCCGGGGGAATTTCTGGGGAATTTGAGGAATTTATAAGGTATTTATGGCAATTCTGTCGCTTTCCTTGTAAGAAGGAAGAAAAAGAGAGATATATGAGAGGAGCAAGGAGGGATGGTATTTACATTTTAGCCCCGGATTTTATATTGTGCAGATGCGCAAAACATGTTTCAAATAATATGTGGTAGGTAACTGGTATATATTTGGAGGTGGGTGGAAAAAATCAAGGCAATTTTCTTTTACAAACGTAATAAAAATAAAGTTTTGACGGTTTTTTAAAGTACTTAGCATATTGTTAAAATATTAAGAAAAACTCCCTTATCCCTCTCCTAAATCCGACGTAGTAAAATGTTTTGACGTTTTTTAAAATATTTTTAAAAGACTACATTTAGTTGGTTTCTGCAAGAGGTTCAAAATCCAAACCTACCACTCCCCCTACCATAAGGATATTGCTCGGGATAGCATTTGTGTTGTTTAGTTTCAAAATTGTTATTGTTAATAAATAGTTTATCCTTCCCTTCGCAAGAGTTTGCTTCTCCGTTTCTGACTGATTCTTGTTAGACGGGCCAGGTGATGCATATGATTGTCACGAGATGTTGCTCGAAATCTATACATCTGCTAGTTTATCTTTGTTAATAATAGGTTAATAATATGTTGATGTGTATTCCACTATTTTTGCGAGTGGTATTATTTTAGGTTAATTCGGGTTAGTAAGGAAAGTGGCGCCACTTATATTTTGTTTTCTATTTATTGACATCTTTTTGAACAGGACTGTAATTAAAACTAGAAATACTATATTAAATCTTTATTTCCGCTACACTTTTCTTTCCTGTTTTTTAGTCGTTTTCTTTTTTTCTAATTTTTATGTCGTGTAACATTTTCAGTTACAACCATAACTACATACAATTTTAATGTCAGCTTCTTTAATTTTCTGTGTAGGGGTACTTTCGAAATGCGAGTTTATTTTTGGTTAATTAAAATGTTGCGATATTCATGGGAATTTTTAGGAATTCGCAGGAATGTGTAGGAATTTGTAGGAACTTATACGAATTTGGAAGCATTTAAGGGGAACTCATGAGAAATTACGGGTATTTGTTAGAAAAAGGCAATTTTAGTGTATAAAAATATTGGAAGGCGATTTGCCTCTCGGAGTCAAGCTAATTTTTTAACATTTAATTGTTTCCGGTTGCCGGATCCTATTTTTTTTTTTTCATGTGTTTTAAGCATATTATGAATTATTGTCAGATTTTTTATTATTTCTTCATTTTTACCGGTGAAAGATGAAAGAACAGTGCGAAATATCGGAAAATGCTTATTGTTAAAATATATATTTTGTGAACCCCCAGTGTTTTTGTAACGAGCTGCTACTGAAAGGGACTCTATGACCTTACGTAGAAAACACATTTTTAGCACAATCTGTACTATAGTAATAATTATTTTTAAAACATGCACAATTACCGACATAGTATTAGATATGCAAACAGTTTTTGGGAAAACATTAAAAAATGCATAAAATTAATTTATAAGATCGTTGACTCATTCTTACTGATGTGCAAAATATATACCTATACCTAACTTTCTCCGTTTCTAAGGCTGCCAGATCTCCTGATTTAGACGGGAGCCTGGAGCCTCCCGAGTTCTCTTGTGACCTCCCGCCTTTTAAACAATGTGATGAAACTCCCAATTTTCATTTGAACTTCCCGCACCTTCCCGAGTTCAATATATTTAGTGAAATATGAAAGCGTCAAGAAACCGGGGATGTTAATAATAATTACCTAATTGCTCGGTTAGGTTATTTTACCACAACAAAACATCATGAATGGATTCGTTTCGTTCCTTTATCAATGCTCTATCTCGTCTGGAGTCACATGACCAAAAATCGCCTAGCATCTGCGATTAAATACCGAACGCGATGCTATTAATTTCGCATTTAAAATCGGAATTTCTATAAGTCGCGACATTCTCACTTCTTTTTTAAATTTGATTACATCTTCGATAACTAACTGTGGGTATTTAGGGTATTTAAATGTATTTATTTCCTAAATTGTATTTAGAAGAATTTAAATATATACTTAGGTGACCTAAATACCTATCGACTTATTTCAAGAAAACGACTTAAATGTTAATAGGTACGTGGCGCTAATGAATTCACACGGGTTTAAGCTCCTTTGTCTAGATGTCACAAAACCTGATAGCAAAACTTGCCTATGTTTATACGTGGGAAAAAAGACCTCGGAAAAATTGATACGTTTATAATTGAACATGATATAACAGATCATTTGCCATCTCTGATATCGATAAAAGATCCGAAAATCCCTATATTCCCCATAACATAAAACTTTAAAAAGAAAATTGCGAGGAAAATTGATTTTAAAAAGGTGAATTCGTTGGCGAAATTGGGATTACGCTTTAAACTTTACTCAGCCAAAACTCGCTACAGACTCTTAAATAACTTAAAATCTCGCTTAAAATATATCCTTAATGCATCCGAAAATGCCTCGGAAAATGCAATAAATATGCAAAAAAGCTTCAGAAAAATCAATCGCTGGATCTCAAATGACATTATTATTTCAATATCCTTCTGCTCAAACAATATCTGAATATAGATTACCAAAATCGTCTAAAAGGAATTATTAACTCCGCAAAAAATGAATACTATACGATTGACTAGCACACAAATAACATAAAAAATTTATATAAACTAGTTTTACCGAAATAACAAATTATGAAGACATTACTAATACAAACCTAATCAAATAAAAAATGACATGGACACTCTAGTTACTGATCCGAAAGGGATTGCAGAATCTCGCAACAATTATTGTGTGACAATCGGAAAAAAAATGTCTGAAAGAGTAAATGACCCTTTTGTGCCATTTTAGATTCAAAATAGCTTCTTAACCTCGATGTATTCAAAACCAACTAATAAAAATGAAATTAACATAAAAAACATATATAAACTAGTTTTACCGAAATAACAAATGAAGACATTACTAATACGAACCTAATCAAATAAAAAATGACATGGACACTCTAGTTACTGATCCGAAAGGGATTGCAGAATCTCGCAACAATTATTGTGTGACAATCGGAAAAAAAATGTCTGAAAGAGTAAATGACCCTTTTGTGCCATTTCAGATTCAAAATAGCTTCTTAACCTCGATATATTCAAAACCAACTAATAAAAATGAAATTAACATAAAAAATATATATAAACCAGTTTTACCGAAATAATAAATGAAGACATTACTAATACGAACCTAATCAAATAAAAAATGACATGGACACTCTAGTTACTGATCCGAAAGGGATTGCAGAATCTCGCAACAATTATTGTGTGACAATCGGAAAAAAAATGTCTGAAAGAGTAAATGACCCTTTTGTGCCATTTCAGATTCAAAATAGCTTCCTAACCTCGATGTATTCAAAACCAACTAATAAAAATGAAATTAACATAAAAAATATATATAAACCAGTTTAACCGAAATAACAAATGAAGACATTACTAATACGAACCTAATCAAATAAAAAATGACATGGACACTCTAGTTACTGATCCGAAAGGGATTGCAGAATCTCGCAACAATTATTGTGTGACAATCGGAAAAAAAATGTCTGAAAGAGTAAATGACCCTTTTGTGCCATTTCAGATTCAAAATAGCTTCTTAACCTCGATGTATTCAAAACCAACTAATAAAAATGAAATTAACATAAAAAACATATATAAACTAGTTTTACCGAAATAACAAATGAAGACATTACTAATACGAACCTAATCAAATAAAAAATGACATGGACACTCTAGTTACTGATCCGAAAGGGAGTGCAGAATCTCGCAACAATTATTGTGTGACAATCGGAAAAAAAATGTCTGAAAGAGTAAATGACCCTTTTGTGCCATTTCAGATTCAAAATAGCTTCTTAACCTCGATGTATTCAAAACCAACTAATAAAAATGAAATTAACATAAAAAACATATATAAACTAGTTTTACCGAAATAACAAATGAAGACATTACTAATACGAACCTAATCAAATAAAAAATGACATAGACACTCTAGTTACTGATCCGAAAGGGATTGCAGAATCTCGCAACAATTATTGTGTGACAATCGGAAAAAAAATGTCTGAAAGAGTAAATGACCCTTTTGTGCCATTTCAGATTCAAAATAGCTTCTTAACCTCGATATATTCAAAACCAACTAATAAATATGAAATTAACATAAAAAATATATATAAACCAGTTTTACCGAAATAACAAATGAAGACATTACTAATACGAACCTAATCAAATAAAAAATGACATGGACACTCTAGTTACTGATCCGAAAGGGATTGCAGAATCTCGCAACAATTATTGTGTGACAATCGGAAAAAAAATGTCTGAAAGAGTAAATGACCCTTTTGTGCCATTTCAGATTCAAAATAGCTTCTTAACCTCGATGTATTCAAAACCAACTAATAAAAATGAAATTAACATAAAAAACATATATAAACTAGTTTTACCGAAATAACAAATGAAGACATTACTAATACGAACCTAATCAAATAAAAAATGACATGGACACTCTAGTTACTGATCCGAAAGGGATTGCAGAATCTCGCAACAATTATTGTGTGACAATCGGAAAAAAAATGTCTGAAAGAGTAAATGACCCTTTTGTGCCATTTCAGATTCAAAATAGCTTCTTAACCTCGATGTATTCAAAACCAACTAATAAAAATGAAATTAACATAAAAAACATATATAAACTAGTTTTACCGAAATAACAAATGAAGACATTACTAATACGAACCTAATCAAATAAAAAATGACATGGACACTCTAGTTACTGATCCGAAAGGGATTGCAGAATCTCGCAACAATTATTGTGTGACAATCGGAAAAAAAATGTCTGAAAGAGTAAATGACCCTTTTGTGCCATTTCAGATTCAAAATAGCTTCTTAACCTCGATATATTCAAAACCAACTAATAAATATGAAATTAACATAAAAATATATATAAACCAGTTTTACCGAAATAACAAATGAAGACATTACTAATACGAACCTAATCAAATAAAAAATGACATGGACACTCTAGTTACTGATCCGAAAGGGATTGCAGAATCTCGCAACAATTATTGTGTGACAATCGGAAAAAAAATGTCTGAAAGAGTAAATGACCCTTTTGTGCCATTTCAGATTCAAAATAGCTTCTTAACCTCGATATATTCAAAACCAACTAATAAATATGAAATTAACATAAAAAATATATATAAACCAGTTTTACCGAAATAACAAATGAAGACATTACTAATACGAACCTAATCAAATAAAAAATGACATGGACACTCTAGTTACTGATCCGAAAGGGATTGCAGAATCTCGCAACAATTATTGTGTGACAATCGGAAAAAAAATGTCTGAAAGAGTAAATGACCCTTTTGTGCCATTTCAGATTCAAAATAGCTTCTTAACCTCGATATATTCAAAACCAACTAATAAATATGAAATTAACATAAAAAATATATATAAACCAGTTTTACCGAAATAACAAATGAAGACATTACTAATACGAACCTAATCAAATAAAAAATGACATGGACACTCTAGTTACTGATCCGAAAGGGATTGCAGAATCTCGCAACAATTATTGTGTGACAATCGGAAAAAAAATGTCTGAAAGAGTAAATGACCCTTTTGTGCCATTTCAGATTCAAAATAGCTTCTTAACCTCGATGTATTCAAAACCAACTAATAAAAATGAAATTAACATAAAAAACATATATAAACTAGTTTTACCGAAATAACAAATGAAGACATTACTAATACGAACCTAATCAAATAAAAAATGACATGGACACTCTAGTTACTGATCCGAAAGGGATTGCAGAATCTCGCAACAATTATTGTGTGACAATCGGAAAAAAAATGTCTGAAAGAGTAAATGACCCTTTTGTGCCATTTCAGATTCAAAATAGCTTCTTAACCTCGATATATTCAAAACCAACTAATAAATATGAAATTAACATAAAAAATATATATAAACTAGTTTTACCGAAATAACAAATGAAGACATTACTAATACGAACCTAATCAAATAAAAAATGACATGGACACTCTAGTTACTGATCCGAAAGGGATTGCAGAATCTCGCAACAATTATTGTGTGACAATCGGAAAAAAAATGTCTGAAAGAGTAAATGACCCTTTTGTGCCATTTCAGATTCAAAATAGCTTCTTAACCTCGATATATTCAAAACCAACTAATAAATATGAAATTAACATAAAAAATATATATAAACCAGTTTTACCGAAATAACAAATGAAGACATTACTAATACGAACCTAATCAAATAAAAAATGACATGGACACTCTAGTTACTGATCCGAAAGGGATTGCAGAATCTCGCAACAATTATTGTGTGACAATCGGAAAAAAAATGTCTGAAAGAGTAAATGACCCTTTTGTGCCATTTCAGATTCAAAATAGCTTCTTAACCTCGATGTATTCAAAACCAACTAATAAAAATGAAATTAACATAAAAAACATATATAAACTAGTTTTACCGAAATAACAAATGAAGACATTACTAATACGAACCTAATCAAATAAAAAATGACATGGACACTCTAGTTACTGATCCGAAAGGGATTGCAGAATCTCGCAACAATTATTGTGTGACAATCGGAAAAAAAATGTCTGAAAGAGTAAATGACCCTTTTGTGCCATTTCAGATTCAAAATAGCTTCTTAACCTCGATGTATTCAAAACCAACTAATAAAAATGAAATTAACATAAAAAACATATATAAACTAGTTTTACCGAAATAACAAATGAAGACATTACTAATACGAACCTAATCAAATAAAAAATGACATGGACACTCTAGTTACTGATCCGAAAGGGATTGCAGAATCTCGCAACAATTATTGTGTGACAATCGGAAAAAAAATGTCTGAAAGAGTAAATGACCCTTTTGTGCCATTTCAGATTCAAAATAGCTTCTTAACCTCGATATATTCAAAACCAACTAATAAATATGAAATTAACATAAAAATATATATAAACCAGTTTTACCGAAATAACAAATGAAGACATTACTAATACGAACCTAATCAAATAAAAAATGACATGGACACTCTAGTTACTGATCCGAAAGGGATTGCAGAATCTCGCAACAATTATTGTGTGACAATCGGAAAAAAAATGTCTGAAAGAGTAAATGACCCTTTTGTGCCATTTCAGATTCAAAATAGCTTCTTAACCTCGATATATTCAAAACCAACTAATAAATATGAAATTAACATAAAAAATATATATAAACCAGTTTTACCGAAATAACAAATGAAGACATTACTAATACGAACCTAATCAAATAAAAAATGACATGGACACTCTAGTTACTGATCCGAAAGGGATTGCAGAATCTCGCAACAATTATTGTGTGACAATCGGAAAAAAAATGTCTGAAAGAGTAAATGACCCTTTTGTGCCATTTCAGATTCAAAATAGCTTCTTAACCTCGATATATTCAAAACCAACTAATAAATATGAAATTAACATAAAAAATATATATAAACCAGTTTTACCGAAATAACAAATGAAGACATTACTAATACGAACCTAATCAAATAAAAAATGACATGGACACTCTAGTTACTGATCCGAAAGGGATTGCAGAATCTCGCAACAATTATTGTGTGACAATCGGAAAAAAAATGTCTGAAAGAGTAAATGACCCTTTTGTGCCATTTCAGATTCAAAATAGCTTCTTAACCTCGATGTATTCAAAACCAACTAATAAAAATGAAATTAACATAAAAAACATATATAAACTAGTTTTACCGAAATAACAAATGAAGACATTACTAATACGAACCTAATCAAATAAAAAATGACATGGACACTCTAGTTACTGATCCGAAAGGGATTGCAGAATCTCGCAACAATTATTGTGTGACAATCGGAAAAAAAATGTCTGAAAGAGTAAATGACCCTTTTGTGCCATTTCAGATTCAAAATAGCTTCTTAACCTCGATATATTCAAAACCAACTAATAAATATGAAATTAACATAAAAAATATATATAAACTAGTTTTACCGAAATAACAAATGAAGACATTACTAATACGAACCTAATCAAATAAAAAATGACATGGACACTCTAGTTACTGATCCGAAAGGGATTGCAGAATCTCGCAACAATTATTGTGTGACAATCGGAAAAAAAATGTCTGAAAGAGTAAATGACCCTTTTGTGCCATTTCAGATTCAAAATAGCTTCTTAACCTCGATATATTCAAAACCAACTAATAAATATGAAATTAACATAAAAAATATATATAAACCAGTTTTACCGAAATAACAAATGAAGACATTACTAATACGAACCTAATCAAATAAAAAATGACATGGACACTCTAGTTACTGATCCGAAAGGGATTGCAGAATCTCGCAACAATTATTGTGTGACAATCGGAAAAAAAATGTCTGAAAGAGTAAATGACCCTTTTGTGCCATTTCAGATTCAAAATAGCTTCTTAACCTCGATATATTCAAAACCAACTAATAAATATGAAATTAACATAAAAAATATATATAAACTAGTTTTACCGAAATAACAAATGAAGACATTACTAATACGAACCTAATCAAATAAAAAATGACATGGACACTCTAGTTACTGATCCGAAAGGGATTGCAGAATCTCGCAACAATTATTGTGTGACAATCGGAAAAAAAATGTCTGAAAGAGTAAATGACCCTTTTGTGCCATTTCAGATTCAAAATAGCTTCTTAACCTCGATATATTCAAAACCAACTAATAAATATGAAATTAACATAAAAAACATATATAAACTAGTTTTACCGAAATAACAAATGAAGACATTACTAATACGAACCTAATCAAATAAAAAATGACATGGACACTCTAGTTACTGATCCGAAAGGGATTGCAGAATCTCGCAACAATTATTGTGTGACAATCGGAAAAAAAATGTCTGAAAGAGTAAATGACCCTTTTGTGCCATTTCAGATTCAAAATAGCTTCTTAACCTCGATATATTCAAAACCAACTAATAAATATGAAATTAACATAAAAAATATATATAAACCAGTTTTACCGAAATAACAAATGAAGACATTACTAATACGAACCTAATCAAATAAAAAATGACATGGACACTCTAGTTACTGATCCGAAAGGGATTGCAGAATCTCGCAACAATTATTGTGTGACAATCGGAAAAAAAATGTCTGAAAGAGTAAATGACCCTTTTGTGCCATTTCAGATTCAAAATAGCTTCTTAACCTCGATATATTCAAAACCAACTAATAAATATGAAATTAACATAAAAAATATATATAAACCAGTTTTACCGAAATAACAAATGAAGACATTACTAATACGAACCTAATCAAATAAAAAATGACATGGACACTCTAGTTACTGATCCGAAAGGGATTGCAGAATCTCGCAACAATTATTGTGTGACAATCGGAAAAAAAATGTCTGAAAGAGTAAATGACCCTTTTGTGCCATTTCAGATTCAAAATAGCTTCTTAACCTCGATATATTCAAAACCAACTAATAAATATGAAATTAACATAAAAAATATATATAAACCAGTTTTACCGAAATAACAAATGAAGACATTACTAATACGAACCTAATCAAATAAAAAATGACATGGACACTCTAGTTACTGATCCGAAAGGGATTGCAGAATCTCGCAACAATTATTGTGTGACAATCGGAAAAAAAATGTCTGAAAGAGTAAATGACCCTTTTGTGCCATTTCAGATTCAAAATAGCTTCTTAACCTCGATATATTCAAAACCAACTAATAAATATGAAATTAACATAAAAAATATATATAAACTAGTTTTACCGAAATAACAAATGAAGACATTACTAATACGAACCTAATCAAATAAAAAATGACATGGACACTCTAGTTACTGATCCGAAAGGGATTGCAGAATCTCGCAACAATTATTGTGTGACAATCGGAAAAAAAATGTCTGAAAGAGTAAATGACCCTTTTGTGCCATTTCAGATTCAAAATAGCTTCTTAACCTCGATATATTCAAAACCAACTAATAAATATGAAATTAACATAAAAAACATATATAAACTAGTTTTACCGAAATAACAAATGAAGACATTACTAATACGAACCTAATCAAATAAAAAATGACATGGACACTCTAGTTACTGATCCGAAAGGGATTGCAGAATCTCGCAACAATTATTGTGTGACAATCGGAAAAAAAATGTCTGAAAGAGTAAATGACCCTTTTGTGCCATTTCAGATTCAAAATAGCTTCTTAACCTCGATATATTCAAAACCAACTAATAAATATGAAATTAACATAAAAAATATATATAAACCAGTTTTACCGAAATAACAAATGAAGACATTACTAATACGAACCTAATCAAATAAAAAATGACATGGACACTCTAGTTACTGATCCGAAAGGGATTGCAGAATCTCGCAACAATTATTGTGTGACAATCGGAAAAAAAATGTCTGAAAGAGTAAATGACCCTTTTGTGCCATTTCAGATTCAAAATAGCTTCTTAACCTCGATATATTCAAAACCAACTAATAAATATGAAATTAACATAAAAAATATATATAAACCAGTTTTACCGAAATAACAAATGAAGACATTACTAATACGAACCTAATCAAATAAAAAATGACATGGACACTCTAGTTACTGATCCGAAAGGGATTGCAGAATCTCGCAACAATTATTGTGTGACAATCGGAAAAAAAAATGTCTGAAAGAGTAAATGACCCTTTTGTGCCATTTCAGATTCAAAATAGCTTCTTAACCTCGATGTATTCAAAACCAACTAATAAAAATGAAATTAACATAAAAAACATATATAAACTAGTTTTACCGAAATAACAAATGAAGACATTACTAATACGAACCTAATCAAATAAAAAATGACATGGACACTCTAGTTACTGATCCGAAAGGGATTGCAGAATCTCGCAACAATTATTGTGTGACAATCGGAAAAAAAATGTCTGAAAGAGTAAATGACCCTTTTGTGCCATTTCAGATTCAAAATAGCTTCTTAACCTCGATATATTCAAAACCAACTAATAAATATGAAATTAACATAAAAAATATATATAAACCAGTTTTACCGAAATAACAAATGAAGACATTACTAATACGAACCTAATCAAATAAAAAATGACATGGACACTCTAGTTACTGATCCGAAAGGGATTGCAGAATCTCGCAACAATTATTGTGTGACAATCGGAAAAAAAATGTCTGAAAGAGTAAATGACCCTTTTGTGCCATTTCAGATTCAAAATAGCTTCTTAACCTCGATGTATTCAAAACCAACTAATAAAAATGAAATTAACATAAAAAACATATATAAACTAGTTTTACCGAAATAACAAATGAAGACATTACTAATACGAACCTAATCAAATAAAAAATGACATGGACACTCTAGTTACTGATCCGAAAGGGATTGCAGAATCTCGCAACAATTATTGTGTGACAATCGGAAAAAAAATGTCTGAAAGAGTAAATGACCCTTTTGTGCCATTTCAGATTCAAAATAGCTTCTTAACCTCGATATATTCAAAACCAACTAATAAATATGAAATTAACATAAAAAATATATATAAACCAGTTTTACCGAAATAACAAATGAAGACATTACTAATACGAACCTAATCAAATAAAAAATTACATGGACACTCTAGTTACTGATCCGAAAGGGATTGCAGAATCTCGCAACAATTATTGTGTGACAATCGGAAAAAAAATGTCTGAAAGAGTAAATGACCCTTTTGTGCCATTTCAGATTCAAAATAGCTTCTTAACCTCGATATATTCAAAACCAACTAATAAATATGAAATTAACATAAAAAATATATATAAACCAGTTTTACCGAAATAACAAATGAAGACATTACTAATACGAACCTAATCAAATAAAAAATGACATGGACACTCTAGTTACTGATCCGAAAGGGATTGCAGAATCTCGCAACAATTATTGTGTGACAATCGGAAAAAAAATGTCTGAAAGAGTAAATGACCCTTTTGTGCCATTTCAGATTCAAAATAGCTTCTTAACCTCGATATATTCAAAACCAACTAATAAAAATGAAATTAACATAAAAAATATATATAAACCAGTTTTACCGAAATAACAAATGAAGACATTACTAATACGAACCTAATCAAATAAAAAATGACATGGACACTCTAGTTACTGATCCGAAAGGGATTGCAGAATCTCGCAACAATTATTGTGTGACAATCGGAAAAAAAATGTCTGAAAGAGTAAATGACCCTTTTGTGCCATTTCAGATTCAAAATAGCTTCTTAACCTCGATGTATTCAAAACCAACTAATAAAAATGAAATTAACATAAAAAACATATATAAACTAGTTTTACCGAAATAACAAATGAAGACATTACTAATACGAACCTAATCAAATAAAAAATGACATGGACACTCTAGTTACTGATCCGAAAGGGATTGCAGAATCTCGCAACAATTATTGTGTGACAATCGGAAAAAAAATGTCTGAAAGAGTAAATGACCCTTTTGTGCCATTTCAGATTCAAAATAGCTTCTTAACCTCGATAAATTCAAAACCAACTAATAAAAATGAAATTAACATAAAATATATATATAAACCAGTTTTACCGAAATAACAAATGAAGACATTACTAATACGAACCTAATCAAATAAAAAATGACATGGACACTCTAGTTACTGATCCGAAAGGGATTGCAGAATCTCGCAACAATTATTGTGTGACAATCGGAAAAAAAAATGTCTGAAAGAGTAAATGACCCTTTTGTGCCATTTCAGATTCAAAATAGCTTCTTAACCTCGATGTATTCAAAACCAACTAATAAAAATGAAATTATTAAACACATTAACAGCCTAAAAAAAACAACTGTTGCAGTGGCATGGACAATGTATCCATATCCACCAAGGTAATAAAGTTGCTTCATAATCACTTAGCAAATCCTCTGGTTCATATTATTAATCTTATATTTACAACCGGTAGTGTACTACCTAAAAAATTTAAATTGTCAGTTGTCACTCTTATTTACAAAGCAGGGGATAAGAATGATATTGGTTAACTACTATAGACCAATAAGTGTAATCTGAAATGTTGCAAAGATTTTTGAGAAATGTCTTAGAGCAAGATTGGCTGATTTTTTGAGATCACCTAAAGTAATGTCAAATAATCAGTTTGGGTTTATGGAGGGAAAATGTACGTCGGATGAACTAATGTCGGATATTATGCATCATGCTAACGGGGGCGACAAATGCAAAGGGCTGTTTTTGGACCTTGCGAAGGCCTTTCACACGGTGTCTCACTTAATGCTTCACCAAGCACTGGAGGAATGCGGGGTAAGAGATATTGTGTTGGATGTTTTTGCGAGCTATCTAACAAAGCGTGCCCAATACGTCAGGATTGGTGATGTGATCAGTGTTCCGAAGATTGTTCAGTCTGGTGTACCATAGGGTACTGTGCTGTTCAATGTGTACCTATATCATGCAACTACTTCTGCGATCTTGATGTGGGAGGAGAACTAATTGCCTATGCAGATTATTGCAGATGACACTGTTTTCGTTTATCATGAAACAACTTGGCATTCGAGAAAATAAAGATTAAAATCCGGTTTTATAATAATTAAAAATTTCTTGGATAGCTTTAAATTGACGCTAAATGTTAAAAAATGTAACTACCTATATTGCTTATTCCTCGGCTTTTTCCATTATATCAGCAAAAATACCAGACTTTGACCAAATATAGAAATCGACTGTATATAAACAAACCGTTAATAGTTATTTATACTACAAGGGATGTAAGTAAATATACTTACATCCCATGAAGTATATAACATTTTTCCTCCTCCCCGCAAAATTTATTCTTGGATTTTTATTAATTTAATTTGATACTTTTCGCATGAAATTATGGACAGCTTTGACCGGTTTCTATAGCATCATAAGTATTGTTATTTTATCAACAACGTCAAGCTGACAGTTTATTATCAAAAATGATTACCACCCAAGGGTGGTAAGTTGACTTACAGCCCGTCGTCAAGGGCAATCGATACCTTTTTGGTAATTGTTACTTACGACCTTCAAAACAGTGTCAAAATGCGTTGTTTGCAATATAGGGAGGAGGAAGGAGAAAAAAGGAGTTCCGTGAAGTACTTGGGAGTATTGGGAGTAATAATAGATAAACATCTTAAATGGGATCAACATGTGCTCTACTTATGTAAAAAAAATCCTTGCTTAATCCTCAAATTTTATATGTTTCGAGCAATATTAAATAAAAAAATGCTTCTTATGATGTATAAGGTACTTGTTGAGCCCTTATTGAGATATGGTATATTTGTGTGGGGCGGTATGTATGCTATTCACATTGATAAGGTAAGAATTACATTGTGCGGGTAATTTTTAGAAAACCCAGTTGTATTCTACTTGTGTGCTCTACTCATTGGAATTTTGTAATATAAAAACATTGTATGTTCTTGCGGTGTGTGGTTACGTGCGATCACATGACAAACTTTGATCGGACTTCCTTTCTCACTGCCATAATATGACCAGCGGTAATACAAGACAAATGTTAAATATTCCTCAGTCTTGAAGAGGTATAAATCAGCGTTTTGTAACATATCTTGCTCCTAGATTGTATAATAGGATTCCACTCGAAATAAGAAATGCAGCAAATGTTCTCTTTAGGAAGTAAGTATATATAGGTAGGTAGGTACCCATAATTTTATTAGACTCTCTAATGTTTAGATAGCAATGATTGAACGATTGTAAATTACTTTTTCTAATTTTGTCTCGAAAAATAGATATTTCGAACGCGCTAGCGAGTTCGAAATATATCCATTTCGAACTCCGAATTTTATTTTTTAAAAGTTGGCATTGGTTATATTTAAATGTTTTATTCTGTTGACGTCTGACGTTTCCTGTTATTGTTATCCATGAGAAAAGAAAGTTTTCGGGATTTCTCTGGTAAAAGTTGATTTATCGTTTTATTAGCAATATCCCTTAACTCAGGGGGAGTTAAACTTAGATTATCATGCTCCATATTTTTTTAATTATAATTATGAACAACTCTATGAAATATTAAATCACAAATTTCGTGACAATGACACAAAGAAAATATTATTTATTGTCAAGGCTACTATGATAAAAAGAAATTTAGAGTATTACCAACATAGAATTTAGACACACAAATTTACAAAATTTGAAGGGTTGATTTTCTTTTTAAATATGTATTTTCTTATTGAAAAAAATACAAAATAGAAAAAATAGTATAAAGTACGTGTTTTATAAAGCAGTTAGAGCACTTGTCCCGTTAAAAAACTCGCCGCAAGCGGCTCGTTTTTTAACATGGACGCGTGCTATAAGATGATGCTTTATAAAACATGTACTTTAATATACTAGTTTATATCTATGCGTAGACTATAATTTATAGTAATATTATGATGTTATATATATGGACAAGAAATAATTTAATTAAATTCTCAAGAACATACAAATGAGCCTCTCACCTAGCTGCTTCTATTAACATATTTTACCAATATATAATAACAATAATATGATTGTATAAACTAGAAATTGTAAAAAATTGTAAAATAAATAAATAAATAAATATTAGGTACCTACATGTACATATTTCTATGTAGGTAGGTATACGAGCAAATATTTCTTACAGTTTTAATTTGACATATGTGTCGATAACGCTTGTGTATTGTTTTTTTCGCCTGCATCAATAAGTATTTTGAAATTTAGAGAATTAAATTTCAACATTTTTCATGTTTTCCTAATATTTAA
Source organism: Polydrusus tereticollis (assembly GCA_963920685.1). Lineage (NCBI taxonomy): Eukaryota > Metazoa > Arthropoda > Insecta > Coleoptera > Curculionidae > Polydrusus > Polydrusus tereticollis. The sequence continues at coordinate 123,677,001 of OY987326.1, forward strand.
GAAATTGAAAGCAATTTGGCAACATTGTATAAACTTCAAAATATTTATTGGTGGCAGTTACACATAATACACAAGTGAAAAGTTTCAATACGCAATATAAAAATAAAACCTAAATTAAATTGTACCTTCGATTGTACCTACATATAAAAGCACATTTTTTTGTCATTTAACCGATCTCGTAATTCCAAGGGGAAGGTCACTTCATGAATAGGTGTACAAATCTCAAAAAGGTATTTAAATAAATACAAATAAATATGATAGTATACGCTTAAATACATTTAAATGCGAATAAATAGATGTACATCAAAATAAATAAATTTACTCGAGGATTTACTTAAATAAAATTAAACACTTACAAATAATTATAAATAAATCGTTGACTCCCGCGCGAATACCAGGCGAAATATTATTAACAACGCATTACGCTATTCAAGTTAGAACAAGTTTTTTTTCGGGTCACACTTATCGCTGAAATCGATTATGAATGTTTATGCCCTATACAAAATATACTTAAATGAAGTGAATTCGAGGGTAAATTATTTGCAAAATACAGTCGGTAAGTAAGTTTTTTATTTAGCTGTTTAATTAACATGATTTTATGTCCATGCTTATGAAGGTATAAGGTTCCCGGGAGTTTTTTTTAGATTTTCTTTGGTATGTCCGTACCCTAAGACTTACACTCGGGTATGAGAGATGGCAAATTTACATAGAAATAAATTAGCTATTAAAATCACTTGATCTGCTTATTTGTTGTTAGGTTTTAGAGCTCCTATTACACAAAAAAAAATCTTCTTAAATTAGGGTGTAGCTCGGGGTGTAGACACCTATCCATTTAGTCAGTTTTTTTCACGGTTTTAACACAATAAATTCCAATTTTTAAAACTATTATAAATATAAATAAAATGCCCGATAAAAAGTTCATGTTAATTATTAATTACTTACCTACCTAATAGATCAAATTATAAATGACTTGATTTGTTTGCAATCAATTGTTTTAAGTCCTGTTACAAAATAGTTTTGTTAAGTACTTAAATTGTAAAACATGTTTGTTATCGTTTGGTTTTAAAAAAAATACATGAAAAAGTGAATTTCAAAGAAAATAGTTAGTAAGTACCTATACTTTTACCCATAGGTACGCCAGCTATCAAATAGTTTAGTACATTTTTATTTGCCCCGAAGTAAGCCAGCGTTTTCCCTGGACAGAAAATTTCTGCAAACATTTATTGGCGGACTGTTTGACAGCAACAATCCGATATGTAAACATTATACCGCAAGTGCGATCAGACAGCATCAATAAAATAAAAAAAAAACTATTTTGGTAAAACATTTGTTTCAAAGTCATTTTACAACTTATTACAGGTACCTATCTATGATTTAAAATGTACCTCATACTTCATTCTTATTTTATGAACTTACCGTTGGACTTTCGTCACCCAATTCCCCCTCTCTGTCGTGAGGATCCATTTCCATAGCGTAAACTTGCACCGGATCTCTGTTTTTGACGCGAATCTTGTCAACCTTGTCGCAGAATGCGCTATATACGCACCCCGCACAACACCACTAACAAAAATCCTAGTGGCTATAAAAACGCAAAACAATAACGCTCTTCAGCTAAAGCCAAAAACACATTAAACGTCACAAACCGGCACGCAACACAAAATTGAGGTTATAACATAGATTGAAGTATTCAGGGTCCGTATTCATACGCGCCGCGACAGAATAGTGTTACTTTTCGGAACGGAACTTGGCCGGTGTTGAATGAGCATGCCGATTACGATCAGAACGTGCTTCCCCCTGTCGTAGCCTCGTAACATCCAATCGAATCGCCAGGAGGAGCTACGATAAGTGGAGGGGTGGATCTACGGCCGCGCCGCATGTAATAATACGTTTTTATTGCATACATTATCCAATCGTTTGCCATTGCATACAATGTCGATTAACCGAGGTGGATTGTGATTTTATGTGTGAGATATTGGCGTCTCTGTTTAATTTATGGACGATATTTTATGATCTAAGGTGCAACTTAATCATAATAAACCTCAATTTTACCAAAATAATGACCTTTTATTTAAAATGCTTAATATCTCTTCCGAGAATCCAATTTCAGCATGTCTTTTATTGTTCGCCTTTACAAAGCATTTTTTTAAAAAATCTCATTTTGACGTCATGACATGGTGCTGGTAAATGACATGACATGACGTAACGACGTCGACGAAACGTCATGCGTAACCGACAAAACAAAATAAATGTACCTAACAGTTAGTAGGCTTGGCACTTTTTGAAATAACCTTTGCGAGGACAACCTATAAAGGTCGGCTCCCAAAATTCGCCAAAATTTTTAAAATTTCAAGGGTAATGGCTTAAATTGAATAGGTAGTTAGTAGGGAGGATGCGCTAGTAAGCCGGCCACCTCTAGTAGTCGACCAAAAATGACTTTAATCACTAATTTGAATTTGTCAAGTGTTTAGCTCTATTTCTTTTCTTACATTTGCTATCGTCCTTTACTTTCCAAGAACACATAAGTATATCAATACTTCTTTAATATAGGTAAGTAAGTCGAACCTTCCCACTTAACCAAATAACGTTAAAAAACATTAGATGAACGTTGTGTTGGGAAACGTTGACCCGCTGACGATGTATAAGGTACCTAACGTTATTTTCAACACGAAAATAACATTTAATCGGCCGCTAAATAACGTCAGTGTATACCTATAACGTTAGACATTTTAACATTTTTTTAATGTGTTAATTTTGTTGCAAATAAACGATAAACCAACTTATTTCTAACGTAAAATATCATTTCGTTTAAAAAACATGCTTTAATTTAATAATTTAAATAAAATGGGTAAAGATGTAAGTACCTACATTTAACTAAAAAGTAGTAAAGGTAGGTAGGTATTATTATGGTAATCTCCAAGAAGTATATAATATAAATATATACATATTAATCGTATAAAACATAACCAAGAAAAAACTAACACAAAAGGCAATTAAAAACCAAAATAATTGTTTTTTATTAAATTTAAAATGGCATTTTTTTGTATCTATTTGTGCTAAATAGTGATTTATAAACATTATGAAAGGCAAAACTAAATACTTAGCTACTACTTAGGTACCTCAATTTAGCTCTAAGTATATAGAATTCAATGCTCAATCTCTCTGGGATGTCGATCATTCATAGTTGGGTTAAAGTGACGAATTTCCTGTACATAATCATCCGAATGGTTGCTAGGAATCTAGGAAGGGCCTCTTGCATATCCGACACAAAAGCAAAATCAGGCTCGACAAATCCTTGCCTTCTTCTAGATGGTGGCACGTAGTGGTCTGCGCGGTATTTCTTGGCTTCCAAAGATAAGCAGCACGCCTCCAATTCTTTCAATAAATTGCACAAAGCCATATACTTACTGCGTTAATAGCAACAGGTAACAAAAGGTAGCAGGTCTCCACAACACAGAAGAAAAAATGACGCATTAAGGGCAATCATCGGTAACTGAGAAAACCGCCCCGTGAGGCGCTGCACCAATCGCGCGGTAAATTTGAAAACGTTACTTAAAAGATAAAAAAGGTTAGTTTACCTAACGTTAGATCTAGACTCATAAAATAATGTGTTTGTAACATTAGAAAATAAAACGTTATAATTTAAGTACAACTTAAAAACATTGATGTTGTTGCTGACAGTATTAGTATTACGTTGCAAAAACTAACGTTGTATTAAACAACTTTTTTATCACGATATTAAACTAATCCTATCAGTGGCGTAACTAAGGGTATGTGCGCCCCCCCCCCCGCAAAATTTTGAAAGCGCCCTGCTATTTTGCACCTGTCTGAATCCTTCACAGTTAAACTATAGTAAAAAATATTGTCATTTGTAAGCGTTGTTTAATATAGAAGGATATAAAGTATTGTAGATTGTAGAGAACAAACAACAATTTTTTGTTGTAAAAATAATGAAATTTTAAAATAATGTACTTACTGCAATAATTAAAAAAAGCAATGTGATAATTAAAACAGACATAAAAGTTGTGTACTCACTGAGATAAGAAAACAAAGTCTTAATTAGATTTAGGTAGATAATATTAGATTAGGAATTAAATTTTTATTTTCGTCGATTTTCATTTGATTTACTATTTTCATCAAGGGACTTGAGGGTGCCCCTGGCTTTGCTGCGCCCCCCCCCCCGCAATGCGGGGCCTGCGGGGGCGGTTTTTACGCCACTAAATCCTATCCTAGATATGTTTACCGGAGTAAGATTTTTTGGATGAATATATGTTTAAATAACTAGTAACAAGTCCCAAATATATTCATTTTTATTTTTAGGTCAAAAATAATATGGCCGGTTACTGGAATTAAATTATTATAAAGTTGCTAGTGGTCGGCCACCGTGGCCAGACTACTGGCAAAATCAAAAAAATTATTTTGTCTATATCCAAGCTTACAAATACATATAAACAGATTCTTCCTTTGCCATCATGTACCTACTAAGTATGGTGTATCAAAAACGTAAGTATCAGTAGTCGGCCGGGTCTCAAATTATAATTATAAAGTCCCTAGGGGATATTAAAGTTAGTGGCCGACTATACTGGCAAAGTCATAAATTGATGATTGTGCTAGTGCTCGGTCAGAAAATGTTTTTGACTATAAAAGCACTTTAATCTAACGAAAAAATGTTTTCTTTGCATTATAGACGATGCCACGCCAGGCCATGCAGCCCAAAAAGGAAGTTCCATAAATATTCCTCAAGAGTCCTTGGAAAAAGCTTTAGATTATGAGAAATGGAGCTAAAATTCGGGAAACTTGCCGAAACTATGATATAACACGTGCAACTCTGCAGGACCGGCTCGCGGGTCATGTCGCAAGCAATAAGCACATAAGTACCTAGTCATCAATAATCTTACATGCAATAGAGCCGATGCCGGCGTCCACTTCCCCAACCGATGCTTTTAAAAAATATCTTAAATACTCAAAGTAAATTCCAAGAACAAAACGTCCGAAAGCTGGACTCTTCCACAAGTGTAATTTCGTCCATGCAATGTTTGAAGAACATATTACATGGAGAAGGATAGAGTACAAAATGAAAAAAAAGAAGAAGCAAAGAAAAGGAAAAGGGATGAGTTAGAACGAAAAAAAAAGCGAAATGGTTAATACTTAATACTAAGTAATAAAAAAAAAAGAAAGACCCAAAGAAAGAAGCGAGATTTTAGAAAAATGCTTTCAAAGAAGTATTGTGCTAAATGTGAAGATGAACTAGATAGTGATGCAGAAGCAGAAGGTGATAAGAATGTGGGATGTGACTGATGTCCCAGGTGGTTTCTAGATTGTGCATTATAACTGCGATTTTTGCGAATACTTTTTTAATTTTACCTATACTTTTAAAAAATGTCTTTGCATATTTTATGTATTCTTAGTTGGTACATTTAAGTTTTTTTTTTATATTTTTAGAAACAGTGGAGTAAAAACCGCCCCCGCAGGCCCCGCAATGCGGAGGGATGCAGCAAAGTCAGGGGCGCCCTCAAGTCCCTTGATGAAAATAATAAATCAAATGAAAATCGACGAAAATAATAGTTTCATTATCACAATATTAAAGTTAAAAATAAACAATAATGAATGAGAAATAATGCAATATGAGTCCATATACCTAAAATAAGGGTAACGTACTAAATCATAATAATAATAATAATAAACAATTTATATTAACCAAATAAATTTAAGCATACCAAGTACAAAGTATTAATAACAAAAAATAAATTTAAAATTAATTATACCACATTTATAGGTTAATAAGGGCCTGTTATTACGCAGACAACTGGTATTGCGCGAACAACACCAGATAGGTACTGTTAAGGCCAAAACTTATATCTATAATATATTAGTTTTCAAAACATTCTAAACTATAAAGAAAAACCTAAATCATAGTGGCAAACAATATAATATAATGGTAGATGAAAAAAGAACAAAAGAGAAAGGAGGGGCATATTACAGTACAAAAAACATTAGGTATACCAAAGCATAATTTAATATAAAATATAAAATTAATGGTAGCAAAATTCTACTGGCTAAAGAACAAGAGGTTTTTATATTTACTTTTAAAGACAATAGCCGAGCATTCAACATCACGTGCATCCAAGGAATTGACGCAAGAGGAAAAGTTGTATGAAAATGATCTTTTGAAAATTTCTTTTCGATGTCTAGGGATATTAATAATGTTACTTCTACGAAGATTCAGGCTATGAATATCATTTCTAAAAACAATTTTAGTGAATAAGTATGAAGGGGCTCTGGATTTTAAAACTTTGAGGCAAAAAGAAGCAAAATGTAATTTTCGTCGATTATGCATATTAAGCCATCCCGCATTTGACAAAAACTGAGAAATTCTATGCGTTCTTCTGATGCCATAAATAAGCCGCAAACACGAGTTTTGCATTCGTTGTATTCGGCGAGAGCCTGCACTATCAATACAGGGGCCATATACCCCACTTGGCAAGAAAACGTGAATTTCATGTATAATTTTACGTTAGACTGAAAAACGTTAGAATACGAATAAACGTGTTTTCAATGTGTAAAACACGCTTAATGTTACGGTGTTCTGACGTTGTTAAAAATAACGTTACTAATTTTAACGTTTTTATAACGTATTCTATTATGGTACAATTCTGCGTTTTTGTAACATATTTTTAACTTATAAAACTAAATTTTTCCTCAGGAAAGTAGCGTATTATTTCATACATTATTTTTTGGGTACTTATAAATAAACAACAAAACATTCAAGTTATAAACTTTTATATTTTCAGGTTGCCTTAGGTTACCGTATACAATTTACGAATTTTAACTTATTTTAATTTAAAATCTAGTAGCTATATAGTATAAGGTTTCTTTTTTTTGTTTCTTCAACGGTTCGCGGCATATCTGAAGTGGTCCGTTATTATTTTTTCCATTGAGTACTCAGTAGTTCCTCCAAACTAAACTTGCGCTATTTCTAAATTAAAAACGAAACATTTTTTAAATATTGTTCCAATCCAACAACCTAATTACGCGAGATATTACATTACATAGGAAACATTTTCAAGGGTCCACAATAGTAATAAGGAACTACAATAATCATTTTTTGTAGAGGTTAAAGTGTAGAATCTAGAGAACTACTCAATTAAAGGAAAAAAATAGAGTGGCGTATCTTGTTTTATATTTGGAATTAACTTCAAAAGGCTGGTATTTTTGTTGCATTAAAGGGATATCCTTTTAGCATTTTTTTTTTGTAATGAAAATAAAATTCACGAGACGCCATTTTGCCCTTCAAGCGTTTATGGTAAAGAACAAAAGAACTCCTGAAACTTAAAAGAGATTCGGTGCTATCCAAAATTTTCACCAAAAACTGCTCCTTCCACTATACACTCACAACACAACGACAAACGTCAAACGTCTATGAGAGACGTGTTTGCTTTATCGTCATTGGACGTGACAATCGCCGATCGCTGGGTTTTAGGCGCGAAATTTAAAAATGTTAAGATAAAGTGACAAATAGGTTACTTATTTCGACGTTATAAAACATAACGCAAATTAAATATTTTATAAGTAACGTTACCCAGGCAACCATATGACGTAAGAGTTACGTCAGATTTCGTCGAGATTTGACTAACATGACGTCTACTATGACGTCCCTGGTACGTCAGGAAGACGTGAATAAGTCACAGCCCAGTGACGTCCTATTAACGACGTTACATGACGTCCTATTAACGACGTTACATGACGGTGCTTGGAGGACCAGTTTCACACGGTTTGATGACCAAATAAGGGTCCTTGTTAGTAAATTATGGGTGCAATATAATAACCTGCTAAATAATTGAAACTATAACAATTACCCCTAACCAAATGGTCACCACACATTATGAAACTGGGCCTTATGCAGATATGTTACATTATGAGGAATGAAATTGTAATGATTAAATTTCTGACATTACAATTTAAATAAAAATTTCATATGGTGCATATCTACTTATTGAAACACATTGTATATCAAGTAACTGAACAAAAATACTTTTAAAACTATATTTATTAGTCTTGAAAAATTATTGAAACTGGTAAAGTACATATTATGCCTACGGAAACTAGTCGGAAAATTTCAAATTAAAATATATGGTGTGTGACACAAGTCTACGAAATTGACCTGAACTATATTATACACACCGTTGGCAAAAATAGTAAAATAACATTAAAGAACACATCTGGATACATAAAGAAACTGGTACATGTCAAGGCAGGTTTCAATATTTACAGATTTTCGTTCCCTGTTAACTTATCCTATGTATGTAAAAACCCAATTATAGTAACGCAAAATACTTAAAAACTAACTAATTATAAACATGTATGTATTAAAGGCAAAGACGCCCAAGTATCCTCAAATAAAGGAAAAACAATACATTTTGCAGCAATGTCAATAAAACTCTACTTTTCATATTAATAAAAGTGCAGGACGTACTAACCAGATTTTTCACTCCACCTTCTGCTTCTAATTCATCTTGCTCAAATTTAAGTAGATTTTCTAATAAGCCTATTGGAAATCCCTTGGATATTCTTGAATTTACGTGTTCAGCAGGTCTACTTTAAAGGGTAGCCAAAATTTGTTTATTTTGCTCTTTCAGGCATATAATGTGTTGAAGCAATAATTCAAAACCTAAACATAAAATAAATTACAGTTTATGCCGGAAAAAACAAAAAATTTAAATTACCTTTATTTAAAGAAGGAATGGTTGAAGTTGTGAGTATTGGTGTCTGAACTTGTGCAGGAACATTAAAAGGTATACAGTTATTGGCAGTTGTAGATATTGTAACCTTGGTACACTGGGAAAGGGACCCCTAAAAGTTTTTATTTAATAAATACCACTCGACAAATAGTTATCTGACATCATAGACACAAAACTAAAGCAGTATATCCTTCAATTAAATTAAAAAGAAATACGTACTTGAAACCCTAAACATCAACTAAACTAGATTTTAAGGAACTGCACACAATTTAGGGGAAAAAAAAATTTACCTGAAGTTTCACTAGAAAGACTTGGAGCACATCCGGTTGGTGTATGAAATACAGATGTCAGTTTGTTTAAACTTGCAGTTTCTTTAGGACTGGGATGTAATGACAGAACATCTAAAAGTTTATATTTATTAAACGATATTCCTAAACTTTCAACGCCTATCAGGAAAATTTTCTAAGTGTTACACTTACTATCAGTTAAATTAAATAACCAATTATTACCTACCTGTATACAGAAAGCGATACCTACCTTGCAAGTTGCCTAAACCTTTCTTTTTCTTTAAAATGCTTGATTTAATTGGTGGAGGATGTTTTATGACAAAATGTCTATTAGGGCATCCATCATCTTCCTCATCGTCACTGGAATATAACCTTTTCGTAACAATTCTTTTCCTTTTACCAAATTACACTTCGTCTTCTTCTGTGTCCAAGTTGGAAGTAAACTCAGCTTTTTTTTGTTTGTCTAAAGCTCTGTCTAGATCATCTGAAAATATGTAGATACCCTATAAAACATATTCAAACAATAGGTGTCAATACAGAGAGTGATGGAGCAATAGCCCCCTCCTACTCCGAGAGCCCCAGGCAAGAGGCAAAAAGTAATTGAAAAGTTAAATCAACAACAAAATAGTTTCCAGCCAAACCTGTTTTAAAAAAGACACAAGCAACAGAATACACTTTCCACGATTCCTCACGTTGTTCATGTGCTTTCAAGGCTTTCAAAAAGGTGCCTCGGTCCTTATAAGGAGGCCAGAATACTTCACATTTTCTAGGAGTTAACCAATCGGAATCAAACACAGCAAGCCCCCCACTGGCAGAGAATTCTATAACTACATATGACATAATGGAACTTATCGTTTAAGTACCTAAAAAGAACATAATTGTATCCAATTTGCTTGACGTACTTTCCATAATTAACATTTAAATTTTCACTAATCCAGTGCTTACAATAAATAATAAATCCTAAAGTCTGCTAATTTCGATAGGTACAGATAACTAGACTTACGACCAGATTGTCTCGGTCAAGTTTGCAGAAATCGAAATTTAATTTAAGTTTTGGAACTACACCGTTTTCACTGAACTAACCTAGCTTTTTTAATCTGCTCATTTCGGGATCCTTATCGAAAAAGATTAGTTATTACCACAATTATTATGATATGGTAGGAGTATTATATTATATCTATATAGGTACTTACCAACCAGAAAATAAATTACACACACGAAACACATGAATTTTGAATTTATGGAATGATGCTTGCTTTTTTGTCATGTTTTCTTGGGGATGGGGAAACCGGGAACGGAACGCACCACACTACACGCAAATTGCAGGAGTTTAATTGGTCGGTTCACGTCAGATGATTGTTTCAACCAATGGAAATTGCTGAAATTTGACAGTCCTCACGCTCGCGGCGGTCTAGCGTCGTGATCGAGAGAGAAACTAGACATGTTGTAGGTTCGTATCCCCGTCCGAGATCACTTTTTCTTACTTTTTTTTTGACTTTTTTAATAAAAATATATGGGTAGGTACACGATAAGCGCCAACAAAAATGAGCTTAGCCGTCAAATGTCATTGATGTCAACTAAACCAAAAATAGACGTCTTAAGACGTAATGCGCGAGACGATCTATAACGGCGTCGATATGTCGTCACAATGACGTCTTTTTTGGGCCGAAAGTCGTCTTTTGACGAAAATGACTAAATATAACCAATAAACGACGTCACAAGACGTCATTGTTCGTCTTCTGGTTGCCTGGGATAAGTACTTTTATTTACATAAAATTAATGTAAAAATGTAACACAAATTACAACGTGAACAAAAATTATATTAAAATAACAGTATTAAAAAAAGATCACATTTTTAAAACGAAGTTTTTGGTAAAGGGAAATAACATTACCATTTTCACGTAAAAATAACGTTTTTTCTCAAAATATGTCAAGTGGGACACAACATCACAATGATTAAAATGGGACAGTACCAGTGCCGGTTTAACATGGGTGCTATTGGGTGCTATAGCACCAGGCGGTAAATGTCTAAAAGGCGGCGCGGAGCGTGGCACCCAAACATTTTTGCAGGGCCGACGAGAGGGGGGGGGGGGCAGACGGGACAAATTCCCGGGGCCCGGGCGTGAATCGCGAATTGATCCGCATTAGAAATATACCTACTACAAGCACGGTAAAAAATATATTTAAATATATATTTTAAATTTAAATAAAAGGCAAAAAAAGTGGCATGCGGCACTATCTACTTGAAAAGCAAGCACTATCATCAAAATAGGGCGTGGTACCCAAAAATTTTTCGCCTTCGGCGCTATTTCTTTTTTATAGTTAGAGGGGGCGCCAGTCACGAGTAGCACCTTAAACCGGCACTGGACAGTACTAAAGTGTTACATAACAATTTTTTTATTTCAGAGGTAAGAGAATGCCTGTGATTGTAAATAAGTTTTAGGGTACAATATGCCTTTCTGACTTTTACTTTGATGTGTTCTCTAAAACGAAGATTAGAATCAACTAATAAACCCAAGCTTTTGGAGACACTTTTATATGGTATTGCTACATTGTTAATGGTGATGTTCAAAGAACCGTATTTCCTAATGTTTCATTACCGAACAAGGTGATGGATGTTTTGGATGGGTTAATTTTAAGTTGATGGTCCCTGCATGCTTCGATTAAATTCTTAAGATCTAAGTTAATATTTGTATTAACAGAATTCAAATCAGAAGTAGGTATCAATAAGCAATATACTTGAGTATCATCAGCAGAAATTTAACATTATCAGTTATCCAAGGCGCATATTTTTCATTTCTTTTCTTACAAATTTTAAGTGGGGCATGCATATCGAAAAACAGTAAAATTGATGAGCTTAAAAAATTTACTTTTTTTTCAATGGCAGGCATAATAAAAAATATTTTCCCAAGGCCATGATTCAAGATCTGCCTGAAATCTGTCAAAGTTAATGTTTTTTAAAGGTCTATATTTAAAGGATATTAGAGGTGGACTTTCAATGGCCAGGGGAATTTTAATGAAAATGGGAAATTGGTCTGACAACAGATCATCAGCCACACCAGCGCTTAGAACATCAGACATATTGCAATATAGTAAATCAAGTAAAGAATATGATCCATCAGCCATCCGTGTAGGTTCCTGAATATATTGCCTTAAATTAAAAATATCAACGATGTCTTCAAGTTGTTTAGCATTATTACTATTAATATTCAATAAGTTAATATTAAAATCACCACAACAGATAATGTTATCATAAGTTGTATAGAGATTTGAGAGTGAGTCCTCGAAGTAATCAAAAAAACTTTCTAAATTTGACGTAGGGGGTCTGTAGAGTACACATAATAAAATATTTTTAGAGTTGAATATGAGTTCAACCCATATATTCTCCACAAAATCCAAACATCCAGAGCTCAAAATCTTAAATTTAATTGAGTTTTTAATATAAATACCAATTCCACCCCCTCGCCTCACCACCAGAGCTTCGCGAATTAGATTAAAACCATCGATAGCTACAGTCTCAGCATCAATATCCGGACGCAGCCATGTCTCAGTGAATCCAGCTATGTCATGATTATGTTCCGTTATATATTGCCTAAAGTCAGCAAAATTAGCTGTTAAAGACCTCACATTTGTATGAGATATTATAATGGACATGTCCCTAAATACAAAACTAGAAGTGAAGCTGAAAAGAGGATAAGGTAAAGCTGTTAATTATAAAAAAATAAAATTTAAAAATTTAAGTTTGACGAGAAAAAAATTAAGGAAATAATATTTATTAGCTTATACACAAAACATTTAGTAGCAGCTCCCTAAGGGAAGCAACGAGCAAAACAACACAGAATTAAGATAGGTACCTACTATTCATATCTGTACCCGGCCTACGCTGCCACATTTATTAAAATAATAAGTAGATATCTGTATTGTTTTAACGTGTTCAGACCTTGAGAACGCAGAAAGAAAACACAAAACTTGTCAATCAATACAGAACTAAAAAGTAAATTCAATTCCATAACAACCCGTTTTAGAGCATCTAAAACAATTAAATGCATTGAATATAATATTATTAAATTGCTCAAAATTGATAATAATTAACAATTTTAATAATTTAATATTATACCCCAATAACAGTAAAACATAAAAGCTTGTTGTCATGTTTAAATGAATGTCGCGCACATTCACAAAAAAAATCTAATTTCAAAGAGAACATACTGCTATTTTTATAAAAATATGTTTACATTGAAAATATTAAACAATACTTTAAGCCTAGACCTAGAACTCGATTCAGTCTAAATAAACGTAAGTATTAAAAAATATAATTAAACCAATTATAAAATATATAAAATAAATCTACTTTATTATTATTTGAAGTGGTGCAGCTTTATTATAATAATATGAAACCTAACTAGGATAGTTTTAAAAATAAAGTTGTTTTAGAATAAACATAAAAACAACCAACATGCTAAATTGAAGATATGTCATAAAATTATAATTATTTTAAAGATATTTCTTGTACCGGGTGTCCCACTAAGAATGGCTGTCGGCCGTATCTCAGAAAGTGTTAGTCGTATAGCTTGCGGAAAAAAAAATATTAGGTAAAGTGGTCATGAGAAATTGCTGGAAATTATTTTCAAGTTTCTCAGACTGGCGCTAGAGGGCGCAAAAGTAACGGTAAATATGAATCACGAAGTTTCCTCAAAAGTCGCCTAGTTAAGGTATCCCGAAAATAACATTTTTGTATATTTCGAAGATTTATTAATAAAATTCACCTATAGAACGTGTTCGTCACTTTTCAAATAAAGTGGTGGGGGAAGGTTGAACATTACTTGTAATAAATGCTGATAACTCCGGTCTGGCTTAACATAATTTAGTAAATTTAGTTTTGTTTGAAAGGGCTTTTCTCACTCTATATATTGTCTTATGAACTACGGCAATATGTGTTTTGCAATAGGCGCTGGGGGGCGCTGTCTTATAACGTCACAAACGTTGCGCGTTTTTTTCTATAATTGCAAATATAATAGTAGGTATATTCAATTTTACCTGATTACAATTTATTAGCGATATCCGTGTTTTGGATTATATTTTCTGCCGACTACTAGCGCAGTCAAGTTTTTACTACATTACAAGAGGCTGATCATGTGGCATATATAGAAAGATGTGCCAATTTGAACTACGGATTAACTAATGACACAATTAGACATCTGGCTTATGATTATGCCAAAGCCCTACCCAATTGTAAGCTACCAACGAATTGGGATGTAAATAAAATAGCAGGTTTGTCCGAGGTGTTATCTAGCGGCATTATAACAGATCTGTTTTAAGTTAATGTATATACTTAAAAAACATTTTTTATACAGGTCGTACAGGTACAGGCTCCTTGGGTTTATGCATCGACACAAAAATAAAATATTATTACGAAAGCCTGAAAACACTATAGTCTTGCAAGATCTATGGCGTTCAACAAGCCTGCAGTATATAGATGAATTCTTTGCTAGATATGGCTCCATTCTGAAAAAATATAAGTTTGGTCAAAGCCAGATATGGAATTTGGATGAAACAGGCTTGAAGACTGTTATGGAACCACCAAAAGTCGTTGCTACCAAGGGCAAAAAACAAGTTGCTAACGTATCTTCGCAAGAAAGAAGCGAATCAATAACTGTTGTTGGTATGATTGAAGCTGCGGGGGCCACCGTGCCTCCCGTTTTTCTCTATCCTAGACTGAGAAATCCTGAGAAATACTTAGGGGATGATTATCCAGCTAGATCTTCAGCATTGGGCAACAAAACTGCTTATATGACTTCGGAAATGTTTCCCCAAGTAATACAACACTTTGCGGTTCATATAAAGTGCTCAATAGAAAATAAAGTTCTTTTAATAATGGACAATCACGAGTCCCACATTTCCGTAAAAGCCATAGAGATGTGTAGAGAAAAAGGCATTGTTCTTTTTACAGTTTCGCCACATACCACAAACAAGCTACAACCCTTGGACGTTGGAATAAAATATGGTCCTTTTAAAAAGTACATGACAAAAGCTGAGCATGGTTAGTTACTGTCTAACCCTGACAAAGTAATAACTATTCGCCATTTGGCTCGTTTAGCCAAAATATCGTATGAAAAGGTGTTTACAATCAAAAACATCACGACCTCATTTCAATGGCCAGTTACTAGCCTCGTTTTTTGTGATAATGATTTTGCGTCCGCTGAAGTTACAAATAAACCATTGACTGTGAAGGCCTCAATAGTAGCAAGCTCTGTAGATATTACTGAAGGTAATAAAAGTCCAACTCCTTTGATCCCAATGGAATCGCAGAAAACTCCAGAATTAGAAAAAACAGCACCAATACCATCTACATCAAAAACGACTCTTTTAAGTGACATTCAACCATTTCCAAAAGCAAATTTTAAATAAGTCTGCGGTCTATACGGATACTCCCGAATATGAAGAGAGAAAAAGTCTAGAAAAAATGTATCAAAAAGGAAAACTTTCGGTTAGAAAAAGAAAAAAGACGGTTAAGAAAAATTTGACAAAATTGGACAAAAGAAAACAAAGAAATTCTACCTCAAGCGAGTCAAGCATAGATGTTTTTCTAAATGATTCGTCTGATGAAGATGAATTTATGGAAGAAATGAAGTTTCTTAGTAAGAAAGACAATGTTACTGTTGAAAGTTTTGTGCTGGTAAAATTTTCAATTTCAAATTCATCTCCAAAATCAGCTGTTTATTACGCGGGAGAAATTTTATCAGCATTCGAGGAAGAGTATGAAGTAAAATTTATGCGCAGAAAATCCAGATCTCATCACTTTACATTTCCTGATATTGATGATATCTCTGTAGTCGAGAAAAAAGACAGTAGTTATTTTGCCATATTATACCAAACAAGGAACCATTAGAACTTCAAATGTTTACATATTTAACGTACAGTTTCCTGCTTAGATGTAAGATAAAGTATTAACTGTTTGAGTTAAACCGCTCTTCATTTGTTTTTTTTTATTTTAAAGTTTTTACGGTTGTTGTAAGTTTTTAACATTTTCTTCTTCATTTGTGCAAATAAAGTCAGTAGCCGAATCTTCCCCAGGCAATAGCCGAATGTACCCTCACCTGGGTGACATTCGGCTATTTGAACAAAAAAAAAATAGTATTCTTGTTTCCTAACACTTAATAGTTTACTCTAAACTACACCTAAATAGTTTCCGCAATAGACCTAGAGTTGTGAAGGATAAGAAATTAAAAACATTTTATAGGTAATCAACTATTGCCAGTTAAACACTAACGTGCCGAAGCATCCCCACTTTCCCCTATTTCAGTTTGTTTACAAAAAAAATTAGACATAAAACATAAACATAAATAATACAAAAAAGAAATAGGGTAAAAACGCCAGCTGTCAGCCACCTAACACAAGCACATTGCAACTTTGAAAAGCGGTGCATTTTGTGTGGAACTATTCAGGTAGTACACAAATCATAACCAATATTTTTTAAGTCGTCTTCGGTATCACTGCACAAAATCAAGTCCCAGTTTGCAAAACTCTGTTTTACTTCAGATGATGAGGAAGGGACATTATTACTAATTTTTTTCTTTCCTCGAATGTAGCCGTATTTTAGCATTCTCATCATGTGCTCCTACATGATTCGGCGACAAGCATTTCCTTCTTCTCTCTTTTTTTTGGACTAAACTTTCTCTTTTGGATCTTTATTCCTTTCTCTTCAGTCTCTACTTTGTGTTTTATATCGAATTTCTTAGGAGAATCGCCAAATTCTACTGCAGAATTAGCAGCTGGAAGAGCCTCTTTACTTACTTACTCTCGATTTTACTTCTGTCTTGTTGGTCACTTCGAAATATTTAAGTTGGACATTGTAAAAATTTGGTTGCCATTCGTCATAGTTTCATCTATATCGGCCTTTTTTTATTTTCGTTTTCCTCACTGGTTTCAGACTCATTTATCAAAACTATGTTTTCTATCATGGATTTCATTTCTTCTTCAGTATCTTTGGTGATAGCTTTATTTATCACAGTTAATTCCAACTCTGTATATTCATTTTTAGTCTCAGGTACTGCAAGAAGTTATTTGCTATATTTACTATATTTGGCGATAGTTTTATTCAGTACACTTATCTAATGTTTTCTCAACATGTCATGTTAATCTCAGTTTTTGGAATCAGTTCATCGTCCTTATCTTTCAATCCAGTTCCATGTCTCAAGCTGTGATTTGGTCTTAGTTCTTGCTCTAGCTCGAAATCAAATATAATTGGAATTACATTTATGTCCACTTCAAGATAGTAAATCTCAATTATTGTAGTTTCAGTTAAAGTTTCATTAGTTCTAGTACCAGGATATAAATCTTGCTATTCTTTGTACTGAGGTTAATAATAATAGGTCGTTTTTCTTCTGAGGAACACCCACACTTTGACAAGGTAATTAAATATTCTTCAAAGTGAGCCTGTTCCTCTTTGATGAGGATAGTGTTAGGCCCCGTTTTACGTGGCCTTTCTTTAACGCGACCGTGAAGGCGGTCTTACAACGTTCCACAAGGAACTGTTTACATCCTACTCGCATCTCGTGTAGGTACCCATTTCATTTTTCCGTATGCCCTGAACTAATTAAGGCTTCCGCAAAGTACCTGCTTATGCATATCATGAGTATTATAACGTCCCATATGACTGAAATAACAATATATTTTATCAATTTTCGCAAAAACGGAAACCAAAACTAGGGCGCCTGACAACTAGACCCAAAATCAGCCACCAACTCTTTAAGGCGGCTGACTATTGGAAGTACTAAATAGGTATATACAGGGTCCTGCAATAGTGCGTCAGGCTTCCATAGCTCCTATACGAATTTAGTTAGGAATTTCATTCATATGCTAACTTATACTGTATCATACGGGGTACTTCAGGAAAATATTTTTTTATATACAGGGTAGCCCAAAAAAGTGTGGACATAAAAAGTTTTGATTTTTTAAATGGGATACCCCATATTTTTTTGCATATTTAGATTTATGCTATTGTCCTTTATAAATGCCTAAAATTTTGTTTGATTTGCTTTTTTAGTTTAAGAGCAATCAATTAAAAACTAAAAAAAAACATATTTTGCAGTCGTGAAAAAAATATCAAAAAAACAATCTAAAATTAGTTTTTCAACCACGGTATGAAGTGAGTTTAATGACAAGAGGTTTAAAGATACTATGAATCGAATAGTATTTATCTATTTTATACAGGGTGTTCATAATATGGTTTCAAAAATGACACATTTCAAACCTATTTTTCTCAACTTTTCCAAATGGAACACCCTGTATATTATTTCGGTATTTTATATAAAATACACAAGCAATTTTTTTTTGTAGTTGAAGCATATAAGTTATTTCCAGCCGTTTTCGAAATAAATGCAAATTTCATAAATTATGTTGATTAAACAGAGTTTATTTTTAAAATTAAGCGTAGGCGACTACACCTACTAATAATTATAAAGTATAGCAAATGTTTAAAATATCTTCCATTTTGATCTGTGCAGAAGCCAACATGTTTTTGAAAAGGTCTGTTTACTTTCCTTTTAACATTTCAATTGAAATACCAGCAAAAAGGTTAATTAGTAAGTTTTATCCCTAAAGCCCATAGTGGGCTTTGAAATAAAACATGGATTCTTATACTTAGTTTGACAAGTTCTTTAATTCATTTTAAAAAGGTGTAATATCGGGCGAATAAGTTATAAGAAATTAAAATGAATTTTAATAAAGATGAGTTGGTCGATATGATTTTTGTACTTGGCGAGAGCGAAAAAAATTGCTTGTTAGCAACTAGAATTTATGCGTCACGTTATCCAGAGAGAAGGCGCCCGGAAGAAAAAAGTTTTAAAAGATTATTACTAAGATTTGTTGAAACAGGAAATGTTGTGTATACAAAAGAAGAAAGAACAAAGACGGCTACTAACGAGGAAAATGAACTTGCGGTGTTGTTGACAGTCACAGAAGATCCACACGTAAGCCAAAATAAAATCGGTAACGCAACAGGTATAAGTGAACGATCTGTGCAACGGATTTTAAAAAAGCATCGATTCCATGCCTATCATATTCAATTGCATCAAGCGCTCAGCGATAGAGATTTTCAAAATCGATCCGAATTTTGTGCCTGGGCAAGCACTAAAATACAAGCGGATCCAATGTTTTTCAAGTATGTTTTATTTTCCGACGAAGCAACCTTCCATAACACCGGTAGTGTAAATAGACATAACTTTCATTATTACTCCACGGAAAATCCGCGATATATGAGACAAATCGATCACCAGCATCAGTGGTCATTAAATGTGTGGGGTGGAATTGTTGGTGAAACTATGATAGGTCCTCATATCTTTGAAGGTCATCTTAATGGACCCATGTATTTAAACTTTCTACGCAATGATTTACCAGGTTTATTGGCAAACGTTCCGCAATATACAAGAAATAGGATGTGGTTTCAGCAAGATGGTGCTCCGGCACATTTTTCACGGGAGGTAAGAAATTATCTTGATGATACCTTTCCGAACCAATGGATCGGTAGAAATGGACCCACGGTCTGGCCAGCTAGATCGCCGGATCTTACAAAACTAGACTTTTTTTTATGGGGACACGTAAAACAAATTGTTTACAAAGATCCACCTACAACTGCTAATAATATGCAGCAAAGGATAAGAGACGTGTTTGCGAGCATTTCCCCTGAAATGTTAAGAGAAGTAAACAGATCTTTTGAAAAGCGTGTTGGCTTGTGCACAGAACAAAATGGAAGACATTTTGAACAATTACTGTAGTTTTTAAATATTAGTCTAGTCGCCTACGCTTAATTTTAAAAATAAACTCTGTTTAATCAACATAATTTATGAAATTTGCATTTATTTCGAAAACGGCTGGAAATAACTTATATGCTTCAACTACAAAAAAAAATTGCTTGTGTATTTTATATAAAATACCGAAATAATATACAGGGTGTTCCATTTGGAAAAGTTGAGAAAAATAGGTTTGAAATGTGTCATTTTTGAAACCATATTATGAACACCCTGTATAAAATAGATAAATACTATTCGATTCATAGTATCTTTAAACCTCTTGTCATTAAACTCACTTCATACCGTGGTTGAAAAACTAATTTTAGATTGTTTTTTTGATATTTTTTTCACGACTGCAAAATATGTTTTTTTTTAGTTTTTAATTGATTGCTCTTAAACTAAAAAAGCAAATCAAACAAAATTTTAGGCATTTATAAAGGACAATAGCATAAATCTAAATATGCAAAAAAATATGGGGTATCCCATTTAAAAAATCAAAACTTTTTATGTCCACACTTTTTTGGGCTACCCTGTATATAAAAAAATATTTTCCTGAAGTACCCCGTATGATACAGTATAAGTTAGCATATGAATGAAATTCCTAACTAAATTCGTATAGGAGCTATGGAAGCCTGACGCACTATTGCAGGACCCTGTATATCTTGCTGGTGTGTATTGGAAAATACCCTAAAACCCTAACCTAACCCTAAAATTCTGTTCTTCTATCCGGGTCATCTTCATTAAGTTCATGAACCAACTGTACCCTATAGGGATGCCATTTATTTTTGTGTAAATAATTCAATACGGTTGCTTGACAAATATTATTTTCCGTGGCAATACCGCGAGTAACACTATGGTGGTTTTCTTGGACAGCTAAGAGGACATTTAACTACACATCTTCTGAAATCCTAGGTCGACTTTGAATATAATTGTCTCTAACATGCCCCAAATCCCTAAATTTTTTTACAATTTTACTAACAACAGATTGAGATATTGGTGCTCGGTTTGGGTACTTATTGTTAAATAACTCACACACTTCTGTTTGGGTTCGCATCCTATCTCCATAGCCAAGCATCATTAGTACCTCTATCCTATCTTTTTCACTTAACCGCGCCATTTTTACAGAATTACTTGAAGTTAGATAGATCTACACAATTTGAAGAATTTTTGACAATAAGTAAATGTCTGTGTCGAAATAAATTAATTCAGGTAGCAGGTTACAATAATAATAAAGAAATGCGTAATTAAAACTAAAAATCCACGGATTTTAGCATTTTTTCAGAAAAATATTAAAATGTCAATATATCGAAAACCGTTTATTTTGGAGATATGGTATGTTATACAAAAAGTGTTTAGAATGTATCGTAGAATTTAAAAATATTTAAAAAAAATTAATGTTGACGGTATATGTTCTTCTTGAGACAACCTGTATACACATTTCTTATGTCAAAAAATTCGCAATTAAAAATAATAATCGACATGTTCAAGCGTTTTTGCAGAAAATAATCTCCTGAATTTTAAACGAATTTATTTCAACCTTTTTGAGCTCACTGTATACTAAAAATAAGGTTTAAGATTGGTATTTTAGACAATTCGCCTATAGTCAGCCACCTGGCTGACCATAGAATTTCAACATATTTGAAAAGTCAGTTCTCAGCCACCTTAATATTATTGGAATTAGTTATTATTTGGCAAAGATATATATCGATAAACATAATGTAATATGTACTAAGCCCTACGAAAAAGAAAAGCTAACTTATTAATAAAAATGTGTGTTCTAAATGCTAATCTTGATTAACCCCTATCCAAGCAAAATATCAATATTTGAAAATCTTAGCCAAAGAAACAAGGCACCCTGCTGTTTGCAATTAGCAGGAAATATTTGAGGTTCGAATTTTGACCCCTTAACACTTATTGGCGGGAAACGTGGCTGACTAAAGGAAAAATACATATTTAGCATTACTTTACATCGTTATTTCAAGAGGATTTATGACAAAGTGGCTGACTACTGGACGTGGCTTAACTATATTTTTATGATATTTACAATTTACAATTTGTTAGTTTATACAATTATTTTTTTTATATGTTAGTAACATTTATTAATAGAAGCATTTAGGTGAGAGGGTCACCGATCTGTGCTTGAGTATTGAATTAAATTATTTTCTTGTCATTACATAACATCCTAATATTACAACAAGTTGACCAACCAAGATGCTGCTGACTTCTCATTTTAAACTTAGGGTAAAAGTGGGAGAGACGCCATATTTCTTGCAGGAAAGTTACTCTAATATACTATGTGGCAAGAAACAACTTACGACATTATTTCAATAACCTAAAAATCTAGAAGATAAAATATCACAAGTTTTAAAATGTCATCTCTCCCACACTATGTAGCAGAGATGCCATGACACGAGGGAGAGATGCCATACTTATTATTCTGTCTGATTAAGATTTTTTTTGCGTTCTATTTCCCTCCCACGATTATTGTAATGGGGGAGTACATTGTACATGTCTCATGTAGCCATTTTAGGCATACACCACATTTGATCCAATCAGCTTTCTTCTTTGTTCGAAAATAATGTTCCCAACACTCAACGCACACATCATTATCACCCTTAATAGAATCAGACTCATCTCGTTGAGAGGTTGACGATGCACATGCCGATCCGGAACCAGTAGTCTTGCGTTTTCTAGCTTGTCTTTTTATGAAATTTAGCTTATCAGTTTTTTTATCTAGGTTTTGCGGGGATGTGAGAACACAAGCAACTTGTTTGCATTTTACTGTTGAGGCAAGTAGTGTTAGAATTGGATTTGCTTATTCTATAGGACCTTTGTAGGTGTCTTTTCGTTAGCAGGCGTGACTGACGTAGATGGTTTAGCTGGTGATACAACTGTAGCAGTCGCAGAAGGTACTGTTGAGGGCACTACATTGGTTAGATCAGATATGGCGAAAAAATGGTTTGGAATGATATTTGGGTTCAGGGGAAATATCCCCTTCTCACGTGGTGTGATCACATGAACGTCTTTAGCACCTCTTGCAGTTAAAACTTTTCCCGGCTTATTAATTAACTGAATTTCACTCTCGTCAGCATTGAAAATATTTTGAGGTTTATTAGTCAAATCATTTTTAACCATTTTTTCTTCTAACAGCTTAAAAAACGCATTAACTTCTCCCCTATACCTTGCGCTCTTGTCACCGAAAGACCTTCTGCTCGCCGTACGGAGATATCTTTATTTCTTTCGAGAAATGAGGTAAGCCAATGTTGTCCTGCTTTCTCCTTTTCCTTGGAAAATTTGTGTGAAATACCAAGCTTCTCAGCAAATTGATAAGCAAGGCAACGAATAGTATTCCTATCAGGTGGAAAGTCAGCACTAGCTAAACGTTTAATATACGATGCTAAACGTCTTTCATTCTCTAGTCCAAGTGATCCTGAAACAATATTAAAAATGTGTAAATGACTGGACTATCACTCACCATTGCCCCCTGATACTCATTGCCTTGTTTTACCTTAAACTCATCAAAAGCATACCTTGAGGTCCTAATCCAGATTTGATAGTATTGCCAGTCTGAAGTCGTCTAGATAAGGTACGAATCGAGATTCCATAACGTCGTTGTGCTTCATTTTTGGATATTTCGCCTTTTTTAACTTTTTCTATAGCCAGCTTTAAATTTTCTTCAGTTCTTCAGACCTTTGGCTGTATTATGCTTCCTTGCATATTTTCTGGGCATTCTGAAATAGTAAATACAAATTTAACAGTAAAAGATATAAATCATATAAGCCGTGGCGTCTCTCCTCATTATAAAGGATGGATGCCATACAGTTAAAATATCACTCAGTATAAACAATGATACAAAAATATTTTTTTATCATATTAAAAACAAGCTGAACAAAACATTAAAACAGATACTCACTTTAACGTATTTCCGCTGTACTTATGGCATTCACTAAACCACAATATGTTCAAAATTTTCATCGAATAAATTACGCAGAAAAAAATATTTCTTAACAATACGTAATGCACTCAAGGGCAGCCGAACAGGCACTGACTCGTTATGACGACAGCGTTGATAAGTAGTTATTTCCAGTATAAAGTATAGGACTATCTCTCTCACATCGCGAGATAAGGAACGTATGGCGTCTCTCCTCATATGGCGTCTCGCCCACTTTTACCCTACATTATATATTTTATAGTAAAATATATTCATTCTCTATCTTGTCGTTGTTAATAACTAGTATCTTAAATATGGGTAGATGAGAAAATAAATACTTCCTAAAAAGAACTAACATTTGCTGCATTCCTTATTTTGAATGGAATCCTATTATACAATCTAGGTGTAAGATATATTACAAAACGCTGATTTATACCTCTTCTAGACTGAGGAATATTTAACATTTGTCATGTATTACCCCTAGTCATATGGCAGTGAGAAAGGCAGTCAAACTTATTTTTGTATAAATTGCAATGATAACCTGATTTTTTCATAAAACTTGTAACACCCTGTGGAGTTCAACAGTTACAATATCAACTTAAAATTAAAATCAAACTGTAGCTTAATCTTTTTGTAACATTTTCTTTTTTGATGTACTCTATTATCTTGGTCACAACAAGAGAAACACAATTTTATAGCATAACATGTTTTTATTAATTTTAATTTGCATTATATGCACTAAGTGAGTAGCAGGTTATAAAAAAACATAATTTACAGTAAATTCTCATTAGCTAAATACAGGTGTCAAAAAGCATTTCATAGAAGTGTATTTTCAGTGTTAGTCCTTACGTTTCTTTTGCAAAAACATTTATTTTGATTAATATGCAGGAAGGCGGGAAGTACCGAAGAATTGGTAGACGATTTAATGTATGTCATACAACCGTTTCACGAGTTATAGAAAGATTTGGAGACACTGAAAGTCATGGTCGCAGACCGGGATAAGGAAGGAATCGAATAACAACCTCAATTCAGGACCGGTTGTTAAGACTATCAGCATTAAGGCAACGTTTTGTAACAGCCCTTCAAACCCAGCTTCAAGATGCTAATGGTTTACAAATTTGTGGTGAAACAGCTCGTCAGCGACTAAGAAAACACAATTTGAGACCTAGAATTGCTGCTAGGGGGCCAGCTCTAACTAGAGATCATCGAAGAGTAAGGCTGAATTTTGCCAAGAAACATCGTAACTGGTTAGTAGCTTAATGGCAACAGGTATTATTTACGTATGAGTCAACATTTTCTTTGTACAATAATGACATGCGCATGCGTGTATATCGACGCCATAACGAACGGTATGCTCAGTGTAATTTCTCAAATGCCACATTATTTGGAGGAGGATCTGTGATGGTCTGGGGAGGTATTTCTTTGACTGGTCGCACATAACTTGTGGTCATAAATAATGGAAGCCTTACAGCTGAAAGGTACATATTGGAGTTTTTAGACCAACATGTAATGCCATTTGCGCCATATAAAGGGCAAGGATTTTTGTTGATGCAGGATAATGCTAGGCCTCATGTTGCTGGAGTTGTGAGGAATTATCTAAAGGAAGTTGGCATCGATACCATGGCATGGCCAGCTCGGAGCCCGGATTTACATCCCATAGAGAATCTCTGGGACACTCTTGGGAGGAGGTTACAAGAGGAACGGAACTTGAATACTTTGGAAGACGTGGGGAGGCGACTGATTGAAATATGGGAAGGACTTGACCAAAATGATATAACGGTCGCTTATTTTAAGTATGGGCCGTTGTTGCCAAGCAGCTATTTGTGCCAGAGGCGGAAATGCTCGCTACTGACATTATTTTTACACTTTGTTTCTTTGTTTTTCGTTGTTAATTGGATAATAAATTTTAATAAAAACACGTTATGCTATAAAATTGTGTTTCTCTTGTTGTGACCAAGATAATAGAGTAAATCAAAAAACAAAATATTACAAAAGGATAAAGCGACAGTTTGATTTTATTTTAAGTTGATATTATAACTGTTGAACTCCACAGGGTGTTACAAATTTTATGAAAATAAGTTTGTATCCAAATACAGTAGTACACTAACTTTCTGGAAGAGTCAACCGGTCATTCAAAAAAAAAATTTATTCAAATCGGACGAGTAGTTTTGGCAAAAATTTACTTTCAACTTTTGGTTATTTTTTGGTGGTGCGTTAATTTATTGGAGAAGTGTAGTTAGATTTTTTAACATTTAGCGTCAATATTAAGCTATCCAAGAAATGTTTAATTTTTATAAAACAGAATTTTAATCATCTTTTGTTAAGTGACAATTTTTTTTATTATAAACGATTACAGTTTCATATGCAAAGGCAATTAATTTTCCTCCCACATCAAGATCGCAGAGGTGGTTGATATACACATTCAACAGCACAGGGCCTAGCACAGTACCCTATGGTATACATAGACATAAGTAAACTATACTCAGAGTCCACACATTCGGTCAGTGTATGTTGTCAAGTAAATATTTTTTATGCCACTAAAATTACAGTGAGCTTAAGAGGCGACGTTGTTATACAAGCCGCAATCAGCTTTTAATACATTTAATATAGCCCGGCGATTCCGATAGTGAGATTTTGATCGCGGAGAAAATAAATGTGGCAACACACAGAGACTGAATTCACAACTTCGCACTGTTACGTGTGTTAAGGGCTTTGAAAGACCTTCAACAAGAAAATGATGAAAAGGAAAATAGTCGAGGAGTCCAGACAGGAGGGCGGAAAAAAATAATCCTGGATGATGCCACAAAGTACGCCTTTCATCGCAAAATCCGTGAATTTTCTTTCTAAAGTGAAATATCCACACTAAAAAAAATTATGGATCGAATTAAGAAGGACACATCTTTACCTGAAATATCATTAAGAGTTTTCAAACGAACTTTAAAAGAAATGAACTTTAGATATATTAAACGAAATTGAAAAAGCCTACTACCTAATTGAAAAAAAATGAAATTATTGTAGATATGGTGGTGAAAATATATGGAAAAGATACCGGAGTTTTGGTGATGGGGAAAAATTATATTACACCGACAAAACATGGCTCAATGAAGGGCACACAATTAAGAAGGTATGACAAGATCTAAATATTAAAAGTTCAAGACAGGCATTTATGGATGGATTTTCGCAAGGAATCAGAAATCCTAGTGGAATAGGTCGTGGTCTTATAGGATCAGGTTTTAAGGGGTAATGAAATAAATGTAATTTATAAAGAATTATTCCCTCGAAATTTCATCATTTATTATTTGTTGAAATGCACACGCCAGTGGAATTCATTTCCCTGACGTCGCACAACTCGCGTCGCCATGCCTAAAAGACAGAATGCGACTTCTTAAATATGTTATAAGTATACCTTTTTAAAATGCAGGGTGTCTCTGGATTGGGTTACCTGTAATCACAATAAAACCTAATTTTTTTGACCTTCCTGTATACGAAACTAAATTTTCCAATCACAAATCGTATTTTTTTAAAAGCAAAATTTTTATATATAAGAATGACCCTAGGTATGTCCGCTAAATTAATAATATTTAGGAAGCACAACCACAGATTTCTTATATAATAATATTATACAGTAAAACCTCTGTTTGCGACCTTTGCCTCTATAAAGTGACCACCTGCGTTAAACGACCAGTAATGAATTCCCCATATTTAAAAATGGAAATCCCATTACTTTATAACTACTCTTCTTTACCGACCCATCTGTTAAACGACCGCGGGCATTCATCATCGGAATTCTTAGTAAACATGTTAGAAACACTCTCAATTATGGGCAGTAAAACCCGATCCGACAAATCTTAAGAAATATAGGTATATTCAATTTGCTTTAAAGGCTGATTGATCGGTTGTTAACATTACTTTTGTTTTAAACAGTTTTTGTGTGTTTTGGGGCTAACGTCAATATTTAAAGATGGCGGGAAAAAGGAAATGTCTTTCTTTAAGTGAAAAAATTGAAATAATCGAGGAAAGTGAAAACTGGTTTAAGTTTCAGGAAACTGGTTGAAAAATTTAAAGTAGGTAAGACCCAAGTGACTATGTTGCTTCAAAATAAAGCAGTAGTTAGAAATTTGTTTCAAGAAGGTGGCAACGGTGAACAAGAAGGAAATTTTTCCAAAACCGAAAGACTGGCAGTGGACCAACTTGTTTTTAACCGGTTTTGTAAGGCGCGAAACAAGCACTTACCAATATCCGGGCCCATAATTCAAGCAAAAGCCCTCGAATCCGCTCAATATCTAGGACTAAATAACTTCAAGGCATCAAATGGATGGTTAGAAAAATTCCGTCGTCGGCACGATATTACCTTCAAGAAAATATGTGGCGAATCAGCCGATGTCAATATCGAAGACTTAATTGCTTGAAAAGAAAGGCTTTTGAACATTTCAAAGGATTATGCCCCAAGGGACGTATTTAATGCAGATGAGACAGGTCTCTAACATCGTATGTTCTGGAAAAAAACAGAAAAGCAACGATTTACAATTCTGTTCTCTGCAAATATGGAAGGTGAGAAGGAAGAACCATTTACAATAGGCAAAAGCAAAAATTGTGGATGTTTTAAGGGCTCACAAATCAATAAATTACCTCACCAATGGGTCTCGAAGAAATCATGCAGACATCATGACAACATGGCTTCACAGATTTGATACCAAGATGGAGAAGCAGAATAGAAGAGTGGTATCGTTTCTGGATAATGAAACGTCCCATCCCAAAATTACACTGGATAATGTCAAACTTATTTTTCTTCCAACCAATACTACCTTGCGTTGCCAACCTTTGAACCCAGGCATTATTCAGAATTTTAAAATGCTCTACAGAAACTACCTCATTAAGAGGCTTTTAACATGTATAGACAGTGGTTGTCCACTTCAAGAAATCGAAAATAATATTACCATAACAAACGCCTTGATATGAGTTTCGGTGGCCTGGCGCAATTTGTCCCCAGCGGCAATAAAGAAATGCTTTATGAAAGCAGGATTAATGTGTATATATAACATTGACGACTTTGAAGACGAAGATAATGTTCCGCTCGCACAACTGTTTCCTGATATTAGGACACATTTGTGAACTTGAAATAATTTGCCTCCATTGATAACGATCTGCCAACAGAAAGTGCAGAATTGACTATCATCGAGTATATTGAAGAGATCCAAGAACTGGATAAAACTACTTCTTACTCTGAAACAGAGGAAGAGGAGCCTGAACTTGCTCCAGTGTCGAAAATGGCAAGCCTATCTGAAGCCTGCGCGAGTTTGAGAGACTTAAAAACTCTTTTAATAATGTTAACAATTTTGACAAGTCTCCAAATATTTCTCTATTGCTATTAAAATGTGAATCTAAATTTTATAAATATAAAATTAAAATATGAAGCAATCATTAATTTCTGATTATTTTGAAAAATAGGAATTTTAAACAAACATACAGTATATTGTATAATATATATGTTAGCATGCACGTGCAGTATATTCATATTGGTTAATTGGCTTCAACTCATTTAATTTTAGTTCTGATAAATTTAAACAAAAATATTTAAAATTATTTACATATATGTAGATATTTTTTTTACCTATTAATAAACAAACACTGTAAAATGCAAACCAGTTGACAAAGGAAATTTCTTTAGTTTTAGTTTGTTTTCTTTAGAAAATGTTTATAATTAAAATGCTTCACAAAATATGTAGTTTCAATTATGTACATAAATATCTATTAGCACAGACAACACTATAGTCTCAACTATTAGTATTACCAAAGTAATAAATTAAAAAAAAAAATGGAGTGACAGTGTTCGGTAGTTAAGTGCGATCGTGAAACAACGGGTATGAATGAAAACAATATTACTTTACTGTTACCTTCTTTCTACTTCATTCCGTCATTTGTACGAATAATAATGAAAAATTTCGTAAATTGAAGAAATTCGGCAAATGAATGAAAATTTTCACGGTGGTCATGTATTTGTTTGTACCTCCCTGTTTTTTATAGAAACTGTCTTATTGTTGTCAGAGTATTCCGTTAATATCACATGCATGGATAATTTTTCTTATCGTTCAGTAAGTAAGTAAGTATAGCTTACTCAGCTAAGGGAACGGTAAGTAAGTAAGTATAACTTACTTCCCGTTCTCTTATTCTTAGCAACCAGTAAATACAACGTACGTAAAAGCATACTCGGTAAATAATCAAGAAGATCGTCGTACTAAAGTAAATAATGGCTGTTTTATCTCAATAAAAGGTTGATGATATTCAACCAAATTATGTTTTTAAATGGAAAAATCGCATACACAAAATCTGGTTACATTAATTTGGAATAGCTTCCGGTAAATTGGTTGCTCATCGATGTTCTAAGCTCTCAATCAAGATGAGTTATCAGTTAGTGAGCCTCGTTAAAGCGCCTGGCTCTTCTTTGAATTAAGTTCAGCAGTTTCATTATATTTTCATTATTTAGGGAGCAAATAGAAGGCATATGTTAACGTACTTTTGTGTATCCAATTGAATACGCAGGCCTCTCAATGCGATACACACTATACGTATATCTTACATTGGCTGTCAATAATCGGCCGATAAGCCTCTTATCGTGCCTAGGCAAGATTATTGAAATATTAAACAACAAGGTTGGCAACCAATCTGCTCAGAGGTTTTAATAGACGCATGTCCATTGTCCATAGAACAGTATTTTTCTTCTTTTTACCCTCAAAGGTATTCAATAAGGTCTGCATGGCACAATAAAGTTAGATATGCCAAACGTTTCGGTCAATGTACGACTTAATGTACTACTTACCTTAAAGATAGGATAAAGATGGCATGAGGAGACAATGCAGATGAGCGAGTGGCCCACAAACAGTTTCACTCTATATATCCTTGTTAAGAAACTAGTCACAACATTAAGTATTTCAATGAAACGAAAAGAGCAAAGTGAACCGCCCCTGTATTTAACCCTTGATCGCATGGTATTTCTCTGTGTAGCAAGTATCTAAATCGATTATCTGGTTAAAAGCAATGTAATTCAGTAAGTCTTACTCTTGCTTATTTGTTTTGGTTTCCTACCTTATCAGAAAAAGATCAGCGCCAGAAGAAGCAGCTGGCTTCACTGCCATGCTCTTTTTTTCTGCAAAAAGAAATCTTGATCTCTAGTTGGTTAGTTCAGTTAGTTAGTTCAGTTCAAGATGCGGCATCTAGCCAAATTTTATAAATGAATATCGTCATCATAGGATCGTGCAGTGGAACCGGCGGCTTCCCTGGCGCAAAAAAGGTGAGAGAGTGTCGTTATAAAATAAGTTGTTGCTTGTTGATTATCGAGGTGAAAGGCCGCTCCCGCTCGCGCTCCTCGATTAAACTCTCGTAAAAGAAGTCGGTTACGCCAAGCTATTGGTCAGTCGCGTTCTTCGCTAAATAATTTCTTCGAAAAGTCGAATGCACCAAGCTACTGGTCGTCGAAAAGTTAATTGTGCCAAGCTATTGGTTAATTGTTATTTGGGCAATGAATAAGAATATGGAATTTTCTCCCGTGTCGGATATCCGGTCTGCACTTTATTGTCGAAAATGTCAAATGAAGTTTAGTTAACTCAAAAGAAAAGGAATCATCATTAGTGATATCACTAACTTTCACAAATAAGTTAAGTATATCGACAGTAATCTTCATAGCTTCTGTACTCCTAAGACAAATTAAATTGGAGAGTAAAAAAGTAGGATCCATGTAGTGTTCTATAAAAACAGTTTATGCGAGCAGTTTCAAATTTTAATGGAAGTGGTTGCTCTCATGGTGGGACAACCATGATATTCTGGAAAGTCTGTCTGTTAATAAGACAAACCAAATTGAACAAGGTGATTATCCAAATTAAATTTAACTTTTGTGTTTTTACAACAAAATAAATTTAACATTTGTGTTTTTTCTAAAAGAAAAAGACATTAAATTTATCTTTAGTATTAAGGAAACGTAAACTTGTTACTTATGATTTTTATTTATTATTTATGTTTAACTATGTTAATGTAAGTATAAATTACTTTCAAAAATCAATATATATTATTTGTTTGCATGTTTGTGAAAGATTTTATTTTTGTTTATTCCTCAGAACCATCCTACAAATTATTACAGTACATCATGGTTATTTCGATGAGAAAAATTACCACCGAAAATTTATGGTTGAAAGGCTTATAAAAAAAAGGTTTTGCAACTAATCCTAAATAAAAGTAGTAAATTAAACTTGACAGTAAAAACAACCTTGTACAAACACTAGTACGCCCGGCACTTACTTACGGTATACCTTTGTAGTGTACCGTAAATAAGACCAAAATGTTAAAAGAGTTCAAAACAAAATCCTACCAAAAAATGGTGAGGGGCACCAATGTACATGACGAACAATGCATTGCATATAGACCTAAAAATTGACACACTCAAACAACTTACAGACAAAATAATAACAACATACTTCAGCAGAACAGACTATTTACCAAACAGGCTAATTACAGAATCTCACACATACCTCTCACGAACCCAATTACCCAAGAGATTGGCTCCTTCCTTAATACATCTGAAAGCAACTCAATTTCTGAATTTATTGAAATCAAATTCATAAAAATACAAAAATGATAAATCTTGAGGACAGCATTAAAATAAACACAAACAAATAAAAAAATTCCAACCAAGTAATCGAATACAAATCCCTACAACTGAAAAGAAATAAAGGAAAAGGATTCCAATTTAGGAAACTACCATTACAACTGGACACACTAAACATAAAATAGGTACAGCAATTTGGGCCTTCAGCCCTTTGTAATAAATACTTAGTGATATGAAAACTGATAGTAATTGTCGAGCGTAGTTGCAAAGATGCGGTTATCACAATGGTGAAGTTAAGGAACAAGAGAGAATTAAAATTATATGCATGGTTGGGTCTGGTGATAGAACACATGCTCAAATAGCAACATCTCAATTATTCAATGAAATATATCCTGATGGTCCTCCTATATATCAAAAGGTAGTAGTAGATTTAGAGAATTCGGTCATGTTTAGAGACTCGCCTAAATCTGGGCATTTACACCTACGGAAATCTGTTGTTCACCGAATAGTTCAAAAGCACAAATATCACCCAAAGGAAGTTATTCCAGTGAGTTATTTTCGATAGACGAAATGAGTTTAATTAAATTAATTAATTAAATTTAAATTTTAATGTTTTACCCCAATATGGTGCATGTGACTTGTCTTTTACATGGAATACACTGTCAGAACTGAATATCCTTTAGTAAATAAATTAATTTCAAATGTAAAAGAACTGTTTCTAAAAGCACCTCTAAGAGTGCAGATGTATAAGGAGAGAATACCAGGAGTTAGTTTACCTCTAAAACCGGTAATTACCCGGTGGGGAACATGGATTAAGGCGCCAATATTCCACGCAGAACATTTCGAAGCCATTAAAGAATTAATTTTGGATTTAGATAACGATTAGCAGTGTGTTGTGCAAAGTAAAGAGTTGTTAAAAAGTGCAAGTGTATTTAAAGATCTTGCTTTTAATTAAGGTTAATTTCAGTTTTATACGGGACATAATATCCTCGTTAGAGTGTAGAAATTTAAGCTTAAGAGACTCAATTAGAACTGTTGAAACTTTTTCCGCTATATGTAACAACATTCCTGGTAAAGTAGGAGGTAAAGAAAGGAATAAATTGGATGTAACTGTAAAAAAGAATGAAGGATTTAAATACTTAACCGCAGTTAAAACCATTTATGAAGGTAAACCTTCCAAGTTGTATCTTGGCCTTATACTTTACTACCTAAGTTGCAGTAGTGTCCGATTACATCAGTAGATTTTGAAAGAAGCTTCTCTTTTTTTTTTTTTATTTTACTTTTTTACGGTTCGTCGGCGTATCTGAGGCCATCTAGAACCGGTCATCGACCGTACGGTTTTTAATCGTGCGGTCTACCGACTGGGGAGTGTGAAACGGCACCTTCATCCTACGAGATATCCGATCTCATCCGGCCTGTCCGGCGTGAATAGGATGGTTTTGATGTCGATTCATTTTACACTCTTCCCTAAGACAAGAGCACGCGGTGTTTCCCAAGCGGCCACCCATCCAAGTACTAACCGCGCTTGACACCGCTTAACTTCGGTGATCTGACGCTTCTCTTTGTATAAACATATTTTTACTGATAGAAGACAATCCTCTTTAGTTGAAAATCTTGAAAAATATTTAGTAGTAAATGCCTTTTATACAATTTCAGGTTAAAAAATTGTATACTTTTGTTTTTATGCATACCAGTCACAAAAGTCCATATGCCTGCATATTTTAAAGGCAAACAAGGCATATATATGTGCATATTTTGGCTGAATTTAAGTGCATATATTCCGCCCTTTAATGATAACCAATTGAACGAAGACACTATCCGAGCAGCTACGCTTTTTTCTGAAGCCCGACTGCAACTCAGGGATTACTTAATTTTTATCCAACCATGTAAAAAGTCTGTTAAGTAAGACTAGGAGAACACAATCTACAAATGCTATTGATCTAAACAGCAAACATAGGAATAAGAGCCAATTTTGGGGAAGGTGTTTATATCATATCCTATTCCATCAGTTCCAGGAGCCATTCCATTGTGCATGCCAAACACTGAATGTTATCTAAAAAAGAGAAAAGCGCGAGATCAAATATTCGAATTTACCTTCTGCCAGAAGACCTGGGCGACTTTTGTCGTCAAGAATATTCCGGTCAGTAATCGCGAAAGCCTTCGGTAATATTTGGCAAATAATTAGAAATAATCACAAATGATCCTAAAATTACTTTGAAGCTTATTAAATTGAACCGAAAGAGTCTAATAAACCATTAGCATAAACGGTAATGAACCTTTGTTTGCCCTCAATGCAAAATGGCCGACCTGTCAAAGCCACGTGTTTGAAAATGGTCAATACACATTAAACATAACCTCATTACTCATTAACCACCACAACGAGAAAGACATATTTTACAGCATTGCTTTACACGTGTTGACGACACCTCTTTACCATTAGAAACAAGGCGATCGATCGATCTCAACTTTCTAAACTCTTACGACTTTAAGCAATTTATTCAAGTCTGTAATAATAAATTATGGTCGCATCTTGGATGTACCGATAACTCAACTAACATGTGCTGTCGAAAAAAGTACTTTTAGTTTTGTGGATGAGGACTCATATCACTCAACTCTATCAGTGGAAGTGCACTTGAAACAAACAAAACAGTAATAAAGAAACCGGAGTATATGATTTAACAATCCCAAAAGTGGAATTAAGACAGAATTATAATTTGCCAGATTTGGAAAAACGGAGATCATTTATTTCTACAATATACCTGTACAAATTGTTAAATAATGGATTTGATGATCCGGTTATTTTATCATAAATAAACTTCAATGTTCCATATTATACTACAAGAAAACCTTTAACATTTTATATAGAAGCTGCACGTACAAATAATTTTATTAACTCTCCTATTATTGTAATGTGTAAAAATCTAAATGAAATTGTGAACGGATGTGATATATTCAATGTAAGTAACTCTAAATGAATTAAAAAAAAAATGTTCTTATTTTATGGATTGTAATAATTACAATTATACGGCATTACAACACTCTTAGTAAATCTAGTACCAAATTGGTATTCCTACTCTGTAATTGGATTGTCAAATCTGTAGGGTTTGTAATAAATTAAATAAATAAATAAATAAACTCATTTGTAAGTGTACTGAGAGGATTTTTAGGCAACAATATGATGCAAACTACGAACAACTAGTGAATGAACTTTGACACTCCTAAAAATCGCTTGGTTGCCGAATATCATTAAAAATTTACTTTCTCCATTCCCATTTATCATTTCTTCCTGAGAATTTGGGCGCTGTTAGCGACGAGCAGGATAAAAGGTTCCATCAAGATATCAGGACAATAGAAATTTGATACCAAGAACGATGGAATCCAGCCATGGTGGGTGATTTCTGCTTGTTTTTGAAGAAAGAAGATGTGACCCCCCATAAAAGGAGAAAATAGAATTAGCGTGCTTGAAATAAATACTTTCGATATTTGCTTTTTTCTTAGAGGTTAACTTAATATAAATTATAAATATAGTCAATATACTAGACCAAAATACTTGTAATGTAAAAGCAATTTCACATACCAACTCTACGAAGGATTCAAATACCACCCGCGAAAAATTGCGATTTCCTAGAGTAACTACCTTTATTATGGCAAACTATATTACAAGTGAATAGTATACCTACACTAGAGTTTTATCTCACAGTTTAAGTTTTTGTCATTTAAATAACACATTAAAAAAGTTATTTGCGAAGTCGGTAATATCCACTTATTATTCACATAATTTCCGACGATGAGAAAATGTGGTAGGTGGGATGAAAGACATAAAAAATATTATTTGGTATAGTCCTAGCATTTTTACGGTACTTTTTAATGGCAATTGCTACTACTGTATGAACATTCTTAGCTTTATGAGAAAAATAACCTGTTTGTACTGAGGAAAATGTGCTGTGGATGTTTTGAAAATTACAGAGCAGTTAAATTGTTCTCAACTTATAATAATCCCGCATCTTGCCAATTATTAGGTCCCATGCAAACTACTTGCAAGTAATTTTAAAGGCATAAGGTATGTCGTACAGCCAGTGGCGGGTCCAAACAAAACCCCTGCTCCATTATTGATAATCTCGGCTAAAATATTTACGGTGTAAAAAGCTAGGAAAATTACTTCCACTTTCTTGGTCTTGGCCTCGGTCTTGCACAATGTGCTATATTTTCCATCGGAAATAAAAAGAACTGACCCCTCTAAGGGAAAGCAAAATTGAATAAAATACAATAATTCGGCTAATAAGAAAATAATATATAAATAATATAAGGGCAATCGTGTAAATAACGCTCAAAGAAGTCGGTCTGACGTAAAATCGATAAGATTGCTGAGACAAAAAATATTTTAAGAAATAAAAAAGTATTGTCTTGTCTTATTTTTTTTTTCTTGTTCTTGCGGGGTTTGCAAGGTAATGTCTTAAATTGTCTTGCGAGAGTTATGTATATTTCTTGTATTTCACCATGGCGTCACAAATTTTCTATTATTTTTTTTATTATATTCACTCTGTCGACTTTTACTTGATGCAAATCCATAATAAAATTCTACTTTTATTAAAAATAAATGGAAACAACGTTTTTGTAGATTTAAGTTATACACAAATCATAGGTTCATTTACATCCTCAACTTGATTTGACGTTATTCCACAGATATTAGATATAAATGAGTCAGAAACTCGAGCAGGGAATAGCATGCGAGGTTTGATAATACCTGCATGGTTGTCTTCTATCTCAAGTTGACATTTAAAATATAACTTAAGAAAACAACTGAATTTTAATGGGGAAGGGGCATTCAATTTGTTAAAATCATAAATACAGAAATCATCCTCGCAAACATAGAAGCTGGTACAATTTTTGCTCGGACTTATCTTGCATGCAGATTTCCAAGCAGATAATATGACAGGATCATTTGGGAAAACATGAAATTTCGTATTTTTCGCTTCCAAATATCGAAAACGCCATCATCAAATAATAGACAAAATATATCACATGGGCTCATGTCACCCTGTAGTTATGGATATGGATAGTGTATATTTAGTGTATTACATCATCATAAAAATACCAATTAAACTTAAATTATTGATTTATAATAATTAATAAAAGCTTCTTGGGTTAAGTGAAGAAGCCTGGCTTTAACTTCGCATTTTGTATATTATACAATAAAGACATATTATTATTATTATCAGCAAAACATTTTTTTCTTTTAAGAAATGTTTATCTGTGGCTGAAAATAAGTATTACTTTCTATAATAACCATAAAGGGCTATTAGCAAAAGAATCTTCACTGCACGAGAAAACCCACACAGCACACTTCCTTTCAGAAATATCTTTGATATATTTCGAATGTCGCAAAAACATAACCTTTCATATCAATATTTATGAAATATTTCAGATTCATGAAACCTGACATACCATGCCTTTGACATATGACGGACCAGATGCAGAAAAACCAGCCTGTTTTCCTCACGGGTTTCTCTTATTTTATATTTTGTTTGTGTAGTCTTCAATTAACAATAATTATTATTAGGCATTGTTAAATGTAGGTGAACTGTGCTACTACCGAATAATTATATTATGGATAATAAAACTAAGGTAAGTCTCTATTTGAATAATAGGTATATTAATAATTTTAGGTTAGGTGCATTTTATGATTTTTCCCGCTGTAGGTCATTTATTAACCTTGAGTTGTTACTGTTGTGAATTGGAATATTAAAGAGTGAAGGCACAGAAGATGAATGAAAAATTTTTGAATTACAAAAACATTAATAGAATAATAAAATATGCAGTAAGGCACCATATCCCTCCGGCACAAAAAATTGTTGCAGTGCAAACCTCGTTTGTCTCGTGAATTGTAGGAACTTTGAATACCTATATAAGTTGATAACAAATGTTGGCTAAACTTTACTGTATTTATAATGGAATAAGTAGTTTTAATAGTGTTTATGTATCAAACATTGATATACGCAGCGTCCTTCATACATTAGAGATTGGTATTTTTCTGCCAGGGACCTGTAATATAAACGTTAATTTGTAAAACTTTTCGCCACCGCTCCTGCTCGTTGTCACCGTTTCCGCTCGTCGCCACCGTTCTTAGGGTATTTATAAAACACGAACTGCACCGTTTTAAATTTGCGAGAGCAGTAACGTATTTTGAGGTTACAATATACCTATATTAAGTTTCTTTGAAAATGTAGATAATGTGACAGTATTTAATATTATTAAACTATGAGATAAGTTAAGCTTTGTGTATTGCCTGTAAATGCTGAAATCGTAGGAATATGGAAAATATTTCTATGTTTTTTTATTATGGCGGCTATAATAAATGCATACATAATTCCCCTTTAGGTTAAGCTGCGACAGGAAAGGTGGCGACGAGCGGGAGCGGTTACGAAAAGTTTTATAAATTCACCACACCATTTAAAATCTCCCCACATAATAATATTATGATTCATACTTAAAATTATTAATTTTTAAATTTATACTTTCAGGGCCCCATAGAAAGAAGAATTTCAGAGATAAATCAGCATCCTATTTTGTAAATTCATATTTATTACTTAATAATAGTTTATTATATGTTTTTTTAATAAATATGTTGTTGATATTGAACGATATGTTATTCCATTTTATATAATTTCAGAAATATTACAAGACATTTTTTTGAAATATTTCAGAATGCAATTACCCATGTATTGTTTCAGAAACATAAAATGAAATATTACTTTTATGGGACATTTTTGGGTTTCTGAAAGATTTCATCAGTATGTCATAATTGTTTCGAATTATTTATGGAATATTTAAAATCTTTCGGAGAAACTAATATGAAATATTTCTGAAACATGATTGTGCTGTGTGGGCTCTTGAGGGTGCCCCGGTGGGCGATTCCGCCCCTGCTTTAGTTCACACACTCTTCAAATAAACCATTTTCGGCGTTGCCCCTAAACTTATTGACACATAGATTGTTAGACAGGCACCTCCTTCATACTTAGTGGATTATTTTTCTAAATCTTAATGCATTGTAATACACTAAGCTTGTCAATAAACGTTGTCTTTCACCACATCATTTATCTGATCCAAATTCTAAAACATCTCAGTCGGTTCTATTTAGGAACTGTTTCACGTTTCCGAAACTGGCGTTATATACCGATAATTACATTCTGTGTAGGCAGTGCAAGATTAACGATGCCTTTTCCGACGCTGATATTAAACGTTCTCCATCTACTACAGCAGTCTGCTTACACGTCTCATCAAAGGTTATCCATTGCAAATGAATTAGAACCCGACAGGAAAGCCTATAAGTTGCTTCGCAGGCCAGAATTAAGATTTAATTCAGTCTCATCAGTATAGCAGAACAAATGTCGAAAAACAGAAAAAGAAAGCGCCGTTATTTTTTTAATACCCTTCTCTCCTTTATTTTTCTTTGGTTTTTTGGCCTCTAATTATTTTTTATTTTCTTCGGCATATTGTCGAAATAATAAAAAACAATATTTCTATTCTTACAGGCCTTCTCCTTATCCATCTAATAAAAAATCTGATATAATCCTTTGTTTGTGTCATTTCATCCATCTCTTATTATTTTCTCTATGTCCAATACTTCCCATATATCTAAGTACTTAATAAATGTGTGCATTTAGATGGACTTTATTATTACCTACAACGTATTTTTAAAACACAACAAGGCGGATTGCAAAATTGTGCACTGAGAAAACTAAATTGGTTGATTCAACAGTCACGTGACTGTCAACGATGAGATATTTGTTTCAATTAAAAAACCATTGGGGTAATAATTTTTATGCGTTTAACGCAACATTTTAAATTTGTTAAACTTTAACTGTTGGAACAAGAATTAAATTTTTGATTCAATGATTACTTTTCCATTAAAGTAAATATCATATAACTTGTTTGAGTTGATGCTAGCGAAGATGTTGAGTGGAATAACAACAACATTATCTCAAAATGTTAATTGTTTAATTCAACAGTTTAGACTGTTACTTCTACCGCTGGCACTACTGGACTAATGCCGCGCATCTTGTTTCGCACTTGTCTTTTGTCGCCTGTCGACGTATGATGACGTGTGTACGCACGACGCCATTTCATTCTAGTGAAGTTTGCAATTTGAAAGCTGGCAGTGTTGTTATTAATTATTAGATACAATTATAAGGAAAGAAATATTAGTTGTTAACTTATTTACCATTAATTAACTTGCTTAGAATCATCCAAAAGTCATAAAAATCAAGATTTAAATTATTATTCAAACGTAACTTTGCTTTAAGAAGTTTTCTGCTTTAGGTTAGCTGTGTTCATATTTTTATAATATGTACCTACCTAATTTACCTGTTCTAAGTTTCTTAGATACGCTATACCTAATATGTATTGCAAAATATTTCGTATTTACTTATATACGTAAGAATCAGAAGGGTTACGGGATTATCCTTTTTACTTAACTGGAAATTTAATTTTATTATGGGTTTATCCTATTAGTTATGCTGATGCTTATACTAATATAGGTTTTTCTAAATATCTATTATGCGTAATGTATGTAGGTACCTATATCTATTGATGAAATTAGCAATGGCATGCTAAGTTGATATTTTTTTAAAGTAGAGCATGACAGATGAAGAAGCCTTACTGCAGATTGCCGACCACAAAATCCTCTAAGGTCTGATTCCAAAGAACAAAATTAGCTAACAAATTACTAAATTATTCAACAATAATGAAGTCTCGAGTAATATTTATAACTGAAAATAATGTTTATGTAAAACTGTTTAGAATACAGTATATATTACTAATAATTTTTTATTTTTTTTTTTACTTTTGTACTTAAGTGTTTTTATAATACCATTTTCTAAGCTGTTAGAATTAAGAATTAAATAAGGTTCACCATTTGTAAAGTATTGATACGAAAATGTACTTATTGGTTTAAACTAAATAGGACTATTATAGTATTCAAAATATAAGGAAAACAGGTAATTCCTTTACTAGCTTAGTTTGCTTTAGGTTAAAATGTTAAAATTATATAGGTACATATTGACGGCTTAGTTTTTACAGGTCGTAACCCACAATAGTTACGAAATTGTGTTTATTGCATTTTTTAGATGATAGAGGTCTCCTACACAGTGGCGTAACTAAGGGCATGTGCGCCCCCCCCGCAAAATTTTAAAAGCGCCCTGCTATTTTGCACCTGTCTGAATCCTTCACACTTACACTATAGTAAAAAGTAATGTCATTTGTAAGCGTTGTTTAATATAGAAGGATATAAAGTATTGTAGAGAATAAAGAACAATTTTTTGTTGTAAAAATTGTGATAATGAAACTATTATTTTTGTCGATTTTCACTTGATTTATTATTTTCATTTATTATTTCAATGCAATGCGGGGCCTGCGGGGGCGGTTTTTACGCCACTGCTCCTACATCTAATTCGAATAAGATTTAACCTAGAAAGCGCTCTGAAGTATTTTAAAATAATCACTTCAATCAAGACGTATCATAAGCTTGCGTTTGTCGTAAGAGCAGCAAGTCGTAAACCGCAAAAATACGTTTGTGACAGATATGTTGGTGTTGTGTTTGTAATAGTGGACCTTAGTTTTTGCCAAAAACGATTAAAAAGGTCAGATATTAATTAAAATCTGTATTTATGTTATAGTGTAGTTTGTTTGTTTCTAGATTTTTGTTTAATCTTAGGTGTAAGTAAAATATAAAATATTTCAATGACAAATTTTGTGATTTTAAGACTATTATTTTATATACAAATATACGGTGGTGGGTACGACATTTTGACATGCAAGTAAGTATTATCCGTATTTTCTTCACTAATCTTCATTAGTTTTTACGTTCCCTTACGTTACGTTATTGAAAATTGCTTTTTCAAAAAATGTGCTGTTTCTCTTTTTGACTTTGCAATTCTAAATTAGATAAAACGTAAGATAAGAAAGCGGCTTATTTTCGTGTTTAGGTGTTATTGGATTATCAGGGTAAAATATTCCTCGACATTTTGAATTATTAAAATTATCTAAAACTAAGCTATTAAAACTTTAAAAGGACAAAACCGAACCTCATAAGCTGATATATAATTAAGCTGACTGCTTTTTGTTTATTTTTAATTTTACCTATTTGTAAGACCTTCTGTGTTTAATTTTGTTATTCATCCCATTGTAGAATTAATACTAAAATGCAAACATTACCTCTTTTCAGATGAGTTCAAGAAGCAAAAGAAAGATAGAGCTAAGCACTACAGTGCCAACAAAAATAATTAATTTAAAAACGTTCAAGATAATGTAGTTTACGAATGCAAAATAATAAATAAAATTTAGTTACATTCTCAGTTGTAACTAACGAATCACAAGAACCTAGTTTTGTAAAAAAATGTCCAAAAAGGAACCAAAACGGCTAAAGCTGTTATAATAATTTTTGATAAGTCAAATGCCATCTCTCCTTGTCTCCTCAAAACCCTAAAGTACCAGATTATAATGATTTGCCAAATGGAAGCATTGCTTTAAATAATACAAATATCCTTAAGGATACAGAAAAAGTAAGAACTACCGAAAAAAATATTCCAGGTCTTGCTTCGTCGGAAAATTTAGTAGATGAAGATCAGGCCAAACGTTTTTATAATGAAATAACTTATCGAGAAGATGATGCTGATGATCTAGATTGGTTACCCTAATTAGTTTCCAGACACCAGAAAGCAAATTTAAATGACAATGAAATGAATGAAAATGATGTGTAGAGTGAAGAAAATGATGAAGCAAATAAAATTTTAAATAAACTGAAAATGTGATGAATGGAGAACAAAAATAAAAAGTTAAGAATGATGGGAGAAAATGGGATACTTAAGATCCGCCCCTGGAACAATCAAGCAAAACGTGGAAGGTACTGCTCGAAGTTTTAAATTGGACTGCAACAATCGCAAATGTGGCAAAAAAAATACAAAACGCAATTGCTCTTTTCTTATCCATAGAAAGCGTCAAGAACTCTTAAAACATTCTTGGACAATAACCTGAGGTCTTTCTGCACATGTATGTTATTTTTAATCTTTAGTGGGGCATCCCGATGTATATTAATTTGCCTAAAACAATTTTTAGACTCAATTTCAAATTCTTGATACTTTTTACATTGAGTGACAGAAACAAGTAGCTAAAAGACGTAAACCACATAATAGAAATATCAAAAGGCCTTATCCCAGAAATATCTTTATCAATAGTCTGAAAGTTTAAAATATTTTAACAGGATAATTTTTTTTTTTTTGTTATTTTACTTTTTTACGGTTCGTCGGCGTATCTGAAGCCATCTAGAACCGGTCATCGACCGTACGGTTTTTAATCGTGCGGTCTACCGACTGGGGAGTGTGAAACGGCACCTTCATCCTACGAGATATCCGATCTCATCCGGCCTGTCCGGCGTGAATAGGATGGTTTTGATGTCGATTCATTTTACACTCTTCCCTAAGACAAGAGCACGCGGTGTTTCCCAAGCGGTCACCCATCCAAGTACTAGCCGCGCTCGACACCGCTTAACTTCGGTGATCTGACGGGAACCGGTGCTTTAGGTGTCGCTAGGCCCTTGCCAGGATAATTTATTATCGACTATTTTTTATTTGTCTTCAGATTATTTAAAATATTACCAGTTACTTTTTTACAGACTATTTTTTTAGGTTTAATGCAAATAGAAAACCATCCTGAAGCGATCGATATACGAAATGTTGCACGCGGCGACACCTCGCAGCAATCGAGCAATCCACCCAACCAGACCAGCGAGGACTTAGAGAAAGCCAAATGCTGGAATGGAACCTGTAACGCGGGTATCGTCAGGTGGCGCTGATAGAGCATTTTAACACGTGGGGTTGTAACTGTGAGGTCCCTTTCCGTTATGTCAGCATTAAAATAAACTTAAAATAAGATCGTGTATAAAGTTGTCCCGTTGGTCGGCTCATCAGTAAGCCTCCAGGCGTGACGAGAAGCAAAGGGACTTCAAAGTGTTATAACAACACAGAAATGTAAATAAACAGACGTGAGTAGACAGAACTTATTTCAAGTTTGTTTTTAATATTCAGTTTTCGGTATGCTAAACCGATACGTTTTTAGCGCCACCCAACGTAGTTTGCCCACAATGGGCGGCCTAGCCAGCGTTTGAACCTATGTGGATTCTCGGTGATGTGGTTGGCTTGATGAGTGTGCTCGCTACGAGATGTAGCAAAATGCTGCAACTCACGTCTGTTTCTCT
Organism: Polydrusus tereticollis; assembly: GCA_963920685.1. Taxonomy (NCBI): domain Eukaryota; kingdom Metazoa; phylum Arthropoda; class Insecta; order Coleoptera; family Curculionidae; genus Polydrusus; species Polydrusus tereticollis. Next base: position 123,721,590 of record OY987326.1, read on the forward strand.
ATAACCTTGATGAAGCGCGTTTAAGGATTGGGTCTAATGAAAAATAAAGGGAAAACTTCCCTAAGCTTGTTTATTATCGCGTTTTCTGTACGCTTAAATCGATAAACTGGCTTTCAGCGCCACCTGACGTAGATACCCCCGTGTTGTGGGTTCCATTTCAGCATTTAGTCTTCTCTAAGTTCGCGCTGGTCTGGTTGGGTGGATTACTCGATTGCCGCGAGATACCGCCCCGTGCAGAAACTAAAGTAAAGTTAGAAATATACAAATGAACTGGTCAAGCAAAATAAAATACCTTTGATAATAAGATGACTTGGAACGATAAAGCCGACGAAAGAGTAGTGAAAGCTCAAAAGCAAATCCATGCCATATATCATCTTCTGAACTGAAATAGTAGGAGAAATTACAAAAGAGTGACGATTGAAGAAACCCCCCCCCCTCTGTGACAAAACGTAATGAAGGGCTTGGTTAGATCACAATTATAACGGACGATATATCTAACGAAATCTAGGTTAAAAAAGTGTCAAATTCATATTATGACATAATATGCCAAGCTGATAAATATTAAAATAAGTAAACAAATGCCAATTTATATTTGTTGTTTACAAAATTTATAAAGTAAGAATATAGAGAAATAATAAACTAGTCACAGACTCGCATATACGATCAGGCATAAACTCTCTAAACACAAATACCCAAAAGATTTTAAGCTGGAACAAGAGTACCCCCCCCCCCCCCGTTTTTGAGGATGGTGAACACGATGGCGGCGTTAGAGTTTCTCTTTGGGCTTGCGCAACCCCCCCAAAATGGCCAAAAACCATCCCCAAGAAGGGTTAAACGCGCTGCAAGAGGTTTCCCTGCCGACAAAATACTTTTCCCTCGTTTTCGAGGATGCTGAGCACGGTGCTGATGTTAGTTATCGGATCGGTTCCAACCCCTTCAACGGCCAATACTGGTCCCCGAAAAGGGTGAATTTTTTTTTCTTATCAGCGGTGAAATGGATTTCCTTTCCGTTTTCGTGGATGCTGTACTCTTCAATCTCAACGCGCGTAATTTTAAATGTGTAGGACCCGTAAATGAAAAAGAAGGGGAGATATGATTGTTGGGAATAACAGGGATGGCGGGGCTCAAAAGAGTTTATCCTCTACCACCGTTCTCAGAAAACTCGAAATCGGGGGAAAAAAATATCTGTCGCTGATAAGAGAAAAATAAATTTCACCCCTTCCGGGGGCGAGTATTGGCCGGTGGAGGGGTTGAAAGGAGTCGGCCCCGATATCCAACACCAGCACCGTGCTCAGCATCCTCAAAAACGGGGGGAAAGTATTTCTTTCGGCAGGGAAACCTCTTTAAGCGCGTTTAATCCCTCTTGGGTGTGGTTTTTGGAGGGTTGCGCAACCCCAAAGAGAAATTTTAACGCCGCCATCGTGTTCAGCATCCTCGAGAATGGGGGGGGAGGTACTTTTGTTACGGCTTAAAATATTTCCATTTTTCGGCCTTTTTTCCGACTCACACACGCCACTATAAGTAGAACTGAACGGAACGTAATTTAATAGAAATAATTCTACTAATGCAAACTAAAATAAATTTTAAACAAAATAAAAATCTAACTCGGCTCAAAAACTGAATCAAATCAAAGCAAAGTTTCAAAAACAAAAACATCCAAGATCGTTATCGAAAAGATAGGAGGGAAAGATAAAATATCTAACTCGACATCTACCCGTAATACAGCTTTCCTTTTTATCAGACTCTAACACAGCCTTGCTGATGAACCGTAATACGGCGAGACGCGCCCAAGGATTGTGTCTGACCGAAAAGAGAAGGGACAATATCCTTAAGCTTGTTTAATCCTCGTCCTCCAAGCATTCCGAACACATCGGATTCTCCTCCACACTCATCGTATGCAGGTGCTTCCTTAACTTGCAATATCCTGATAGAAGTCCTACCAGAGGATTCAGGGCACGCCTACTCCTGTTAAGAATCCATTCTAACTTAGCCCTATCAGGTCAAGTTATGAAATCTTTCGCCTGTCTATACCCCGGCTTCTGCCGCCACTCCTCCTTGGAGAGGTTGGTGGCCCATTCCCCAAGGGCCGTCCCCACCCACCTGCTGCTTTGATATACCTATTGCTGGTTCAGGTCCTAGATAGGACGTTTCGGCTACAAGTCTGGCGAGCTCGTCGGCCGTCTCGTTGCCATGCACTCCGCAATGTCCAATGACCCAGACCAAAAATACCTGTTTCCGTTCTGCAAGCCTCAAGTGCGTCCGCACACTCTTGTACGAGGGTTGAACTGCTGCTGGGTTCGTGGACTGCCTTGAGGGCGGCTTGGCTATCAGAGCAGATATATACAGTCTGCTCTTGACAGTCCATGACCTCCCTCATACTTACCACTGAGAGGATTGCATATACCTCTGCTTGGAAATCCGTCGCGAATCTTCTCAGTGGGTAGCTTCTTCTTATTTTGATGTTTTCCAAGTATACTCCTGCCCCTGATAATTCAGTTCCAGCTATGCGCGACTCATCGGTGTAGCATACCAGGCAACTTCACCTGCTGTTCCTCCCACTGCTCCCTACTAGGGGTCGTGAGAGTGAATTTCCTGTTTAGCATCAGTACTCCTTCAACTGGCATTGCTCTGAAGGAAAGTATTGGGATTTCCCTTTCCACGCTCGGAGCTATCCTAGTGGCATTCTTAGGTATGCCGCCATTGCCGATATTGGATGACCGCCGTATAGAGCCAGCGCCTTTTTTGACATAACTAGCGCACGCGATTTAGCATTTTAGCTTGTCGAATACGATCTTTCATGTTTTCTGGTGTGGTCTGTGTTACTATATAATATAACTTTATCTTTTATAATACCCCACAAGAAAAAATCCAATGTGGTTAAATCTGGTGACCTTGCAGGCCCGTTCACAAGACCATCACGACCGTATCATCATCTGTTTTCAAACATTTTATTTAGTGTATCTCGAGCTTATCGCGCAAAGTGTGGCGGGACACCATCTTGCTGAAACCATAGGTTTTGGTCATTTTCATCCAGAATAAATCGTTGCTTCAAAAAATATTGTAAATTTCTCCATTCAGGTGACGGTCAAAAAAATATAGTCCAATAACTATATCTCCCATATATATACCACACTAGGTATTAACAGACCAAGAATGTCGATTTGGCATACCTAATTCCCATCCAGTAAGGATTTTGAAGTGCCCAATAGTGTAAACTGTGCCGTTTGACGTTAAATGAATAAAAGCAAAATTCACTCAGTACAAAATTTAAACTCAAAATAATCCAGATTACGTGATCACAATTGGGGAATGTTGCTTTATCAGAAAAGACTATCTTTCTTAAAAATACATTGTTTTCGTGAATTGCAAGTCTTTACCAGTTACAAAATGTGATCCTATTTTAAAAATCTTGGCCATACAATTACTGATGAAGAGTTATGTGGTAAGGGTGAAAAGTGTGCTTATGTAAAGTAGCGTACCGATTTTTTGCATAATCCTGAATCACGAGCAATTTGTCTTGAACCAACATGAGGATATAGGTATAGCTACTACACCCAAAACTCCAACGACCATATCGTCATCATTGATGTTTGTTTGCCTTCAAACTGTGTTCTTAATTTGAAAGTGTTGTGTAATGCCTCCTTGATCTTATAATCGCTTAAATGCCATATGAGATTTTTGGTTGGCGAGAAATCTTATAGCCCACAATGGCCCAGCTTATAGATAGTTCCTTCTATGTTCTCCCGGAATTAATAATATGCCTATTTTAATGTCGTATGATTGTTCCATAATTGCACTGAATAAAAGCTCTATCAAACTCAAAGAATATCTTCGAATCAGATTAATACTTTGTCAGTCAAAAGTAGTATCTTAGCATACCACGAATGAGAATTAAAAATTTTAATAAATAATAATGAGTGGAGGTAGAAATCCTAGTTTAAAGTGTGTAGTTTTTAGTGTTCTAGTTTTGATTATTCAAAAATTCGTAACTATGCAACCAGTAGAATAAATGAATCGCTTATTTGAAAAACCCAATATGTCCAAAATATGCATTTTTAACATTTATGCAAAAGTCACATGTCAGAGGGGTTTTCCATCGTTTGTTTTAGGAACCCAACAAGTAGAAAACGTTAGTGCGGTTTATTTGAGAAACCCAACAAGTATGCCATGAGTTGGATTTCTCAAATAAATAAATGTATTATGTCAGAAATTGTTCAGTAAGATAACTAGTATAGAAACCATGGCGACTGGTGAGTTTGGAAATTTTAATTAGTTCTAACTAACGTAAAAGAGGTTTTAAAGGAATGACTTATAGCACTAAAATAAAATATTCTTTATTCTACAGAAGTTTTAAAGAAAAATTTAGTCTATCGTTCGGAACTTAAAAATCTTTAAAAATTCTTACTTGTCAGATATTATATTTATTCTACTCCATCTGACAAGTAAGGATTTTTAAAGATTTTTAAGTTTTTAATATACCTAAGGGTATAGTCCTCTCTCCTGATTGCTTAAAACTTCTAAGAGATGGCGCCACTTGTCGTTCGCTGCCTGAGCAGGACGATAAAACTGGTTATTGTTTTGACGCTCGCCACGTGGAAATCGGCTATAAGAAGCGCGATTTCGCAAGGAACGATCAGTCGGTGCAGAACCATAGAATAGTAAACAAGTAAAAGTATTGTTGAGCATTTGTTCCGGTTTTTAAAATCTGCATAAGTCTTTTCTTTGGACGAACGTCATCCGAGAAGTCGCCAGTTGTTCTTGGAGATTCCGCGACCTGGGTGTGCCACGTTGGGGTACACGTTGAACCTGAAGTTAAAAGCAAGGTGTGCTGAGGAAGAAGCACCGGCGGAGGGACGCCGTAGTCGAACCCGATACTGCAAAAGGCAGTGGTTCCTAGCTGTCCTAGAAGTTTGTACCTGGAATACGGGCAGACTTTGCACGCACCTAGGGGAAAGAGTCCGCTGACGATCTTCGGAGGAGGGCCAATCGTTTAAGCACCTTTGCCACCTAGAGAACTAGAGTTGCGATACGAATAGCAACGAGAATTGAACGCAGCCGACGTTGCCGACTTTGGACATACAGTGCCATAACCGCTGCGACTGACGCCATCGCCAAGGAGGCGAGAACGAGTGTTTACCACCTGGGCATAACCTGCCCCAGGTCGGCGAGAAGAGATAGCCTATTGGCAAAATAATTTCAAGGCGAAATACGACGAGAATTGGATATTGCCGACGTTGCCGACTTTGGACATCCAGTGCCATAACCGTAGCGACTGACGCCATCACCAGAGAGGTGACTACGAGTGTTTACCACCTGGGCATAACCTGCACCAGGTCGGCGAGAAGAGATAGCCTATTGGCAGAATAATTTTAAAGCGAAATACGACGAGAACTCGACATAGCCGACGTTGCCGACTTTGGACATCCAGTGCCATAACTGCTGCGACTGACGCCATCACCAGAGAAGCGTGTACGAGTGTTTACCACCTGGGCATAACCTGCACCAGGTCGGCAAAGTGAGAGAACCACGTGGCAACGTGTAAAAACTGCGGAATAGTGAAGAATCAGCGACGCCGAGAGCTGAACGACGAGGCCAGGCCTCTAGCAACTAGTGCCAGTGCCTAGAAGACGAATACGAATACCCACCACCTGGGCATACCTTGCCCCAGGTCGGCGAAGACGAAGCCAAGTGTGGCAAACTATAAAATGAGTGGAGAAAAAGAATTAGATAGCGAGAATTCCCCAGCCCAGACGGCTGAGGGCGAAGAACAACCGTACATGCTCAAGACTACCGAGGCCGACACCAGGAAGGGACCTGGGTCGACTTCAAACTGCCCTACACAGATCGCCGCCCCTGAGAAAACGGATAGAGCTAGCCGTGGTGCTTCCAGGGATAAGCCCCTCGAAGGAGGAAGCGAAGGCGAACTGTGCCAGGACATTATAAAGACTTGAGGCCTTTCTATTGTTAGGTATGTTTGCGCTTACCCTATGCTGACAAGAACCAATAAGTTCGAAACCGGTCCATAGGTAGCAGCATCCTACCAACAGAAAGGTCTTCCTTTCTTGGTAGTTTTAAGAAATCAATTTAGTATTGTAGCGCTAACTGTATTAGCCAAATACGGCCTTATAGTATAAGGTTTTTAAATCGGATGGCTAGGAAATATTTTCCTAATTAGTATATTATATTTATCGTTCGGAAGGCCACAAGTTGACTTGTGTTGTCACCGTAAGGAGTTTGAGGTGATAATAAAATAAAATTTATTAAATAACACTGCCGAAAGAGTTTCGGCTGCAGAAAAGATAGTGCACTTAAGAAGAGCGAAGAAGTTTTTTTACAAAAATGGATGAGGTCAAAGAAGAAACTCAGAATGATCCTAACACAGCAGCAATATGTATAGACTATATACAGAACCTGTTTCTCTCGGAGAAGTTCAGGAGATGTTCTATTTGCGTCAGTTGACTGTGAACGTGTTTGACATTCATCATCTTTGTACAGGCAAGGCGATTTTATATGTGTATCATGAAGGGTTAGGGAAAAGAGAAGTAACGAATAGCGAATTTCATTAGAGTGCGGCACCGGTATGCCACTGAAACTGCACCGGTGCACAAAAAGTGGTGCACTGTTTGAGTATCAATGGTTTTCAGATTAAACCTTGAGTGCATTTTTTAAACAGAGTTGATGATAATACTCCTCAATCCTCATTGATTTTACTTACCATTGGACAAAATTTAAGACAAAATGGTATTTTAAAGATCTAAAAAATGAAAACACTGTATTTTTTGACATATTTATCCAGTTTCGGTGCAGCACGGTCTCCAAGAGCACGTGCGGAACTGATTGCACTCGGTGCAATACTTGTTGCACTGGTTTCCCAATGGTTTGCAAATAATTGCACTGAAATGCCCAATGGTTTTCAAATTTTGCACTCGTGCCGCACTTTTCTTACCAATGGAATTCGCTACAAGTTTGTTCATTTGTTGTGAACTATCTTGAAACCAATATATCAAGGAATATTCGATACTCGCACATATTTTCAGATGGATGGCCTGGGCAAAACAATAGTTATTTTATTTTAAGAATGTGTGCTACTCTGGTTGAAACTGGTCATTTTGAATCAGTTAACCAATATTTTCTTATTCGAAGGCATTCTTATAAACCCTGCGTAGTAGGGTGAAGCGGAAAAAAACGAATCTTTTGCTAATGGGGTATTTATCAAAATTATATCTTGAGTCTGCGCAATGTGCACAAAATTTAAATTTTTTTGTAAATTGACTTATTTTCATAATTTTTTTAGTGTTTCCTAGAATCGTTCTACAAACGACGAGTAAGGCTTTAATGATACTAATAGGACCAGGTTAACAATTTAAGAAATAATCGATAAAGATAAACAATATCCTTAGTCTGTCTACTTAAAGTTGTGATATTTTGTGTAAAATAAGCTACACTCTGCTACATACAAAGTTATTTCAATTGATTTTTTCCATTATTTTGTTGTGGCCGCTTGTAAATGCTCAGACTTCTTATCTTTTGTAAGTGTGTTCTCGAAAAGAAGATTCACCTCTCACTAATCCAAGAACCAGGCTCTAAATATATTGGCCACGTTAGTCCACCATCTGGAAAGCTATAGATAGTTCCAATGCTATTTGAGAGTACATGTCTAAAAACGAAATCAGTTTATCAGAACTGGTTTGCCTTGGTTGTGATGGATGCCCTACTAACACAGGTAAAAATGGTGGTGTAATCCGAAAAGTTATAGAAGAACTCGGACGACCACTGCAGTGGGCGGCATGCCAGCTGCATTACAATGAGCTACCCCTGCGATACCTACTGGAAAAACTAGACAAAAAAACATCTGGGAAAAGTTTAGTCGACTTCCACAAACTTGATCCTGTTAATTTTCAACCTATTGACTGTGAACTTGATGGTCTACTATTTCCGGACTCAATAATGGATTTAAGTGCGGACCAGCAATATCTCCTACACATTTTCGACGCTGTTTCTAGGGGTGTATGTTCCACTGGACTTGCGGGATGAAGTCCGGGCAAATTATCTCATGCAAAATGGTTGAAAACAGCTAACCGAATTTTACGTTTGTACATAAGCACCAGGTTATCTGCTGACAACTTACAGGAGTTAGCCAAATTTGTAATGAGAGTACCTACACTACCTCTGAATTACGGCAACTAAATCGAAGAAATTGCACCAAATCACTGTTCATAAGTTATAATAACCCTGAAGATGGGTTATTTTATTCACTGGACCCGACTTAAATTATTGGTAAGCTAAGGCTACCATAGCTAATCGTAACTCGGTTTGACGAACACATGCGACGTAGGCTGCAGCAATTCATTGTTTAAGCTGCCAGAGACCAATATGGGAATCGTGATGTGTTACTACTCGGGCTAGATTAATTCATGATTCGAGCTATCAAAACTTGACCTTTCAGTTGTTCTAGCTTACGATGGTTAACTTTACGACTATAGATTTAATCTGTCCTAAAGTTGGAGTATACTCATTTTCACGCACCTGTACGAGGAGAACAAACTCTGAACAAAGATAAAAGCTCCCGTCGATCAACGATTGCGCGGATAGCAAGTCCAGTTATGTGGTCCATGACGACGCGACGTGCATGAGGTACTAATATTAACGGGACGAAGTTACCGCGCCAAATCAGCACGCGTGCGAATTCGGAACTTTCCGGGACCTTTCGATCTGTGATTTACCCTCGACATTTTTTTTTCCCGTTTTTAGATCACTCTTTATGGCTTATTCTAACTCAAAATAAGTCACACATGGTATTGAGTTAAAATAATGCACGTCCGGGTCAAAACGGCACTTTTAAATCAATTAGTAAGTCTTCCCAATCCAAAAACTGAGTTCAGGTAACTCATAAAATGGTTACAATATGAAAGATTATGGTAATCCCAAATATGTTCAAAATGTTGAGCCTGTGTTGAGGCGAACCAAAAGAAGCCGAGTTATTGTAGCGTTTTTAAATAATTTGTGATAATTCGTAGGCTCAGTTTGAACAATATAGAAAGGTGCGTTAAAGTAGCTCTAATTCTGCAACCCACGACATCGGTAAATCCATTTTTGTCAGTATATAAAATATGCGCCAGTATGGTTCGGAATAAAGTATAGACGAACAATTAAAGATCTAATCTTTGAGGAATAATAACCGCTTCATCCTATTTAAATGAAGAAAATGAGAAAGTTTTTATATTTATATATTATAGTGTTTACAGCATAACGGATCCTTCGCACATCCAGACAATTTATTGCTTGCAATGGTAGCTGATCCGCGAAAACACATCTGTCGACTAGGTTTTAGACGCATTCCAGAGCAAGGAGAATCACAAATAAGGCTTTGAGGCGATCACCAATAAATTTTTCTGCTATAGATACTTAGATTTAATACTATGGCAAAATATCACGGTGACTGAGCCTCCACTGATCAAACACCTAACAGATGACGACTTAAAAAGACTAGTAGACCAAGACGACTCGGATAATTCCTCCGAAGTGTTTCTTCTAAAATTACCACACTTAAGCTGTCAAAAGGAGTGTAAAGGAGGTAACAGCTGCATCCAAACAAGTCTGTGATAAGATCAAACGAGATGGAGTGATTCGTGCTCGACTATTGGACAGAAAAATACGTCCAGTTCTTGAAACAAAAAAACAGTTTAAGGCATAAATACAGCATCTTAGTAAGGTTGGGTGGATAACCTCCTCGTGGTGAGTCCTGGATAGTTTTAGGAAACTAGCGAAGAGTTGCATATTAAAGAAAATGTATGTGTGATTGAAAAGTGTTTTGGTTAACACTATGACCGTATAACACAAGAAAACGAAAGGAAGGAATTTGTTGATTTTTTGCAATATATTAAAATATTAAGTCGATTGCGCACACTGAAGATATAATAATTTATCAATAATATTTTTTAATGTTTTTAATGGTACTATTGGTAATATTAAAGCCTTACCCGAATTAATCTAGGAAGAACTAAGAAAATAATGAAAAGAAGTCGATTTACAAAAATATTTTAATTTGGTGCGTTTTGCGCAGACTTAAGATATAATTTTAGAATTTCACAGTTATTAGTGAGGCATCACCACAACTTTTGATAAATACCTCATTGCCGAATTCAAAAATTCGTTTTTTTTCGCTCCACACTGACAAAAATGGATTTACCGATATCGTGGGTTGCAGAATTAGAGCTACTTCAACGCACGTTTCTATATTGTTCTATAACTGAGCCTACGAATTATCACAAATTATTTAAAAACGCTACAATAACTCGGCTTCTTTTGGTTCGCCTCAACACAGGCTCAACATTTTAAACATATTTAGGATTACCATAATCTTTCATCTTGCAACGCGTCTTTCGCTGTTATAAAAAATTTAGTTATAAAAAAAAAATTAATTATTATTATTATTTTTTTTTTTTAGAAGTTAGAAAATGTATTTAAATTAAGTAAAAATAAAAAAAAAGGTGAAGCCAAAACCACGAAGCCAAGCTGAGGTGAGAGGCTGAGGGACCGCGTGCAAATGCCCTAGCTGCTAGCTCTATTGCCAGAGAGTAAGGGGGGGTTTTAAATAGGGCGCCACCGTTTTGCAGCCAGGCCAAAACGGAAACCTTCAAGATGGTGCTGGGGCCTCACTCTCAGCTGGACTTCACAACTTAGATAGAAAAAAAAATAAATAAAAGAAAACCACAGGGACAGCTGTATAAATAAAGGAGGAGAATTAAAATTATTGCTGGCTTTATTCAATAAAAGGGAAACAAAATATATGGGGGTTAGTACTTAACCTAAACTTATCTGTACAGACGTTCTAGTCGATGCTGCGTCCAGGGACGTCAACAAGACGTCAGATTAAGAAGAGACGAAAAGAAGATGGAGAAGAAGAGAAGAAAGAGAAAGAACGGAGAAAGAGAAAGACCCTGTTAAAAAGAGAAAAGCATTAGCTGATGGCTTATTAATAAAAAAAAATTACCTAGTTCCTTTTCCCTTCGTATAATAAATTTGTAATAAAGTAATCAAATCAAAATGGCCAAACCAACTAAGTCAAAATAAACAAAAGGAAAAAGGAACTATATAAAAAAAATAAAGCAACTATAAAAAGTTACAATTACAATCAAGAATTAAATTTGAATTAAATTTGAATTAAATTTGAATTAAATTAAATTTGAATTAAATTAAATCTGAATTAAATTAAATTTGAAAAATATAAATAAAAATAATTAAAGTCACAAACCAAGTTTTGGTTTGAGATAAAAAAAATAAATTTATAAAATTATATTCAGGGACTTAATATTGTGATTAAATATTTTAATTAAGCTTGAAGAGCCAAGAACTTAAAATAAAATTAATTTATTAAGCCAGCACGTACGCCTATGTACTAAGGTTACATCATAAAATAAAAAAAAATAATCAATTATGTACACACATAAGGGAAATATACAACTATATAAAATATAGCACAAGTCATCTCAACATATAGGTTATCAAACAGCAGACCAATCGATAATTTATTTAAGCTAAGACATAATAAAAAAATAATTACATAATCAGGATATGCCGTTATTAAAAGAGAGATCATCAGACTCCAGTGTTACCATTTAAAATAAACATTACAAACTAAAATGTCTATTCAAGAACTACCTTGACAAATTGGTGGATTTACACCAATTATAAACAAACAAGGCTCCATTATACAAAATAACTCAAATTTGATCAAATAATTTATTTTAATTTTGTAGATGTTAAAATGATTTAAATTGTGACAATCAATTATATTTAGTTTGATTTCAAAACACTTAAAATATTTATATTTAGGGCACACCCTGTATGGCAAGAATTAGGATACCATGTCACACTGGCCTCCAAGCAACTTGTGCTATATAAAACAGATATGTGAACAACGAGGCAAATTGGACCCCTTTATAAAGGAATTAACAAAACACAAAAAAAACACTGGTGTTGTGATAAGATAATTAATTAAAAATTCCAAGGTCATGACCCCTTGATTACTTTTCATTAAACTTTAAAAATAATTACATACAAATTGACAGTACACCAGCAACTGAAAGAAAATATGAATCTCTATTTAAATACATGTCTCGATAGCTCACATTACATGAATAAGAATGGGGTCGAACTACTCGAGATGTCCAATTGCCTCATAAAAAAAATTAAATGGTGTCAAGAAATATTCACTCAGCTAACGAAGCCAGTTATACTCGGTCATCAGTACGGAAGCACATTTATCTGAACAAAGCATGTGGTGTTAAATTATAACCATTTTGAGGCAATATACGGGGACAAATATGAAAGAAAAATGAATTATGCTTACCTAAGGAGCTGTAGGGTTTCTAAAATTGAAATATGAGGTTCCAACGTTGGTGTGTGCTCCAAATGGTCGGCCTTTCATGGTCTTAGTGACCCGACTTAACTAAAAGAGAGCCCCAGATGGTGTTTTTAGGAGAAAAGTTGAAAAATTGACAAAGAAACGGCATGGTATATAAAAAAAACCTACCTTCAGCGAACAACTGATGACAAAAAAAAATCCCACGATGTGGCTTTCTGTGGCCCCAGAAACCAAAAATGAACAAGCAAAACTAAAGGGGCACAGAAAGTATCGCTTCAGATCCAAAATCCTGGTACACAGATGGCTTGAATAGCCCTGGATCTAAAAACGCCTGCTGCCTCGTTGAACGCTGGAAGTTAAGTGAAGTCACTAAAGAATTCTAGGTTAAAAGTTGAAAAACGTGCCGTTAACAGGATATGAGAGAGAAGAGAAACGCCAGAGAGGGGTGGAGAGAGATAAAGCGAAAGAGCGACCCATTTCCGGCCAGAACCACAGAACAATAAAGGTTAGGGCAGAACTACCTGCTCGCTCCGAAAGAGAGAGACCAGTTCACACACTGGCGGCGACACGGAATGAAGTGTTTAGAGCAATGCCCATTTAATTGCAGATGCTCCAAGCCAAGAGAAATGAAACAGATGCACCCAAATTTAGTTTTACATAAGCAGTCAATTCGGAAATCCTACAATTCACTAAAAATTATTTAAAGAAAACCCAAGTCCTAAGATATCCCTGCCATTCACGGGGCAAACGGCCATTAATGTTATGGCCCACACATGTTCAGAAGAAGAATATTAACCTAGAAAATTCATTAGTCGATTTGACAGGTTTTCATAACAGAGAAATTTATTAATTGGATTACCTAATGAAACCCTAGAATAAGTCTCAGATAGTGTATTCCAGGGAGATATGTGATTTAAAACAGGGGATAATGTAGCCTGCTTCGTCAAAGACAACGAAAACAGAGGCCGTTGACCTTAGGTACATATCTACTTAGAAGATATTTGTAGAAGCTATGTCAGACCAAACTATTAAAACTGTTGAGGAACTTATTTATGAAGAGTATACAGGGAACCAAACATCGTTTTAAACAGGCAAGGTATGTATTTACTTTATACAGGGTCATTTGTTAAAAGACACCATACACGTCAGACTTAGTTCATTTGTGACAAAATCGGATTGTCACAACTCCTCCTCTCCTAGGAAAGGAGGGGAATTTCCTGAAGGAAATTGACCGACGATAATCAAGCACAAAAGCCTCATTAGCTAAGTAAAGCAAATCAAACAATAATTTAAGTATTCATACACAAAAAAAAGAAATAAGCAGGGACCGAAACACTCCCGGAGTGTTTATCAAATATAGTTACAAATAACGTAAGAGTAAGTAATAAAAAATAATTAATAATAATTTCAAGCACTGTTCCGCAGCTGACAACCCATGGAGACTCCGAGAGAGGAAAGGATGTGACCCCGAGCTGTTTGTACGGTATAGAGGTGCAAAAAAAAGCGAACTCGATGGATATCGGACTTAAGTTAGCATTGCGTACAACCTCGTGTACTAACCTCATACAAACAAACTCGCGGTACAACCTCGCACCCACAAGAAAGACCCAAGGAAGGCAAATACACAGCAGTACTTGAAAGGTGAAAAAAAAAAAAATAAAGATAATCAATATCAACAAAAAAAAATAGCTGTAACCCAGATGCTCCACCAGACAAAGGGAGTGTATTTTAGGACACACCAAACTAAAAGATACAAACGTGTCGATGAGAACTAAATGTACCACAGCCTTCAACAGGATAATCTAATTAGGGTGTTCCGAAAGGCGGCACTGCTCCTGGCCTGGCGTATCACACAAGACCTGCGGACGAGGTCATAAGCAGTAGTTTCGCCCTCCCCTGTGCTGCATCGAAGTGCAGACTGAATCAGGGGTCAGACAGCCACCCCCCACAATATAACTCTGCCCGCAAATCTGCCTTCAGCAGAACGAACATTCTAACAAAAGACGGCAAGACGCCACCCAGGGGCACCCCGGCCCCTTAGCCTCTTATGTAACAAAAAAAAGAAGGCTGTATATCAATAGGACAAAATCGGTAAATATAAAATAGCTAACACTAAGCTATTATTTGCCATAAGAAAAAAAAAACAAATGAAGGGAGGCAGAAGAAAGAAACAAAGGAAAAAGGGTAAGTCAAGGTAAGTAGGTAAGTATTTGGACAGTAGGTACAAATCCGGTAGCAACCGTATTGGCTAAAGACATGGAGACTTTGCCAAATGACCTATGCAAAAACAGACCTACAAGTAAGATAAAAGAATAATGAGAAGATAATGACGTAAGCAAAGGTAAGGTAAGGTAAGATTTGAGTCCAGGTACAAATCCAGTAACTGTAAAGGCCAAAGACATCAAGACTCTGCCTAATGACCTGGACAACCAAAAACAAAACCCAAAAATAAAGTAATAAATCAACCAAACAAATAGGTAAGCAAAGGTAAGGTACGGTACGCAATTGGACTCTAGGTACAAATCCGGTGACAACCGTATTGGCAAAAGACATCGAGAGTTTTCCCATTGACCTAGGCAAAAAACGTACCCAAAGATAACTAATAATCAAAGCAAAGTAACAGCAACAAGGTAAGCAAGGTAAGGTAAATAACACAATAAAAGCAAAGCAAAGGAAAAACATCAAACAAATGGCAACTAAATCAAGTCAAATCAGGTAATAATAGTCTGACTGTAATCAGACTTTCAGCGAAGCTAATAAAGTAAGCAAAGCAAAATAACGTCAAGGTAAGGTATTAAGTCAAATCCGGGTATAGTGGTTTACTGGGGGTAGTAGAAAAAAAAAAGAACCATAGTAAATTAGAAAAAAACTAGAAACAAGTAATGATTTATACGAAAGTAAAACAAGGAAATCCATCAAATCCGGCCCTGTTGAATGCTCATCCCATTTCACGCTAAGATGATAATTCAAAAGACACTGACATCGAAAACTAAAATGAAATCATGAATAACGGAGAAGTGAAATCAACAAAAAAAATCGAAGGTGATTAAGAAAATATATAAAAGTAATTATTTATACCAGATTACATAAGAAATCAATTTAATCCGGTCCTGCCGAACGCTCATCTCATTTCACGCTAAGATGATAGTCCACAAGACACTGATACAAGGAACTCAAAATAAATCATGGTAATCGAGGAGAACTATAGAAAAAGTGAAACTGAAACTGTGCAACTGGTGCTCAACTCATTTCACGCTAAGATGAGGACCAGTGAGTGAGGAAAAAGGTGGAAAATTTCAATCCAAAGAAATAATTACACTGAAATACTAGGAATACTCCGTTACTAACAAAATAAAAGAAGATACACGTGACTAGCAAATAAAATAGTACAATAGCTGAAGGCTGAAGCAAAAGGTAACTTGAAGCTGATAGACTGAAGGTCTCAGGACTACAACAAGCAACCCGACTGAAGGTCATGGTGCTACGCAGAGCTATTCTACGCCCACTGCTGCAGGGCTTAAACAAGCAACCTGACTGAAGGCCCTAGTGCTTGGGCACTTAACGGGCTTTTACCGTCACTGTGTTCCCAGTGCAGGATTATTCTACGCCCACCTCTGCAGGGCTAGTAATAAAGCAAAGTAAAACAAGGTAAGCAAATTAAGACAAGGTAAGCAAAGTAAATCAAGGTAAGCAAAGTAAAAAGAGGGGACCCCAGTAAGAGCCAACAAGTCAAATCGGGAAACAAGTCACAATCGGGCAGTAAAAGAGCAAAAATTCAAAGATAAAATGACAAAGCAAAGAGAAAAACGGTATAGTTACGAAATAAATAAAGTAGTCATGAAATATATAAAATGAAGTTATAAGATATATTAGGTAAGTTATAAGATAAAGTGACAGAGCAAAAGTAATTATTAGGTAATATATAGAAAAAAAAATGAAAACTTTGAGCTGTTTAAACGGTTATAAAATTCAGGGAGGGACTATCAGAACCAGGTTCGGTGTACACTGGTTTAAGATCCTGTACGTGCCAAATACCCTTTTTGTTACCGAGTTCATCTTCGAGTTCGTAAGTACAAGTGCCAGTTTTTCGTTTAATTTTGAAAGGACCTACAAATTCGGGGGCCAATTTCGCACTATAATAATTTACGGCATCCGATAAACTTTTGTTTTTACGCCAAACTTCTTGACCGGGAAGATAGTTTACAGGGCGCCTGCGCAAATTGTATTGGGGACGGTTTTTCTGACGCGACGACTCGATTCTACTGTGTATTGTCCGATACAGACGTTGAAAGGCATCAATCCTTTCATTGACATAATTTTGGCCTTCTGTCTCTACAGATGGAAATTTTTCAGAAAAGTCTTTACCAAACAGTTTATGTTCTCTGCCAAAATTTACAAGGTAAGGCGAATAACCAGTAGTTTCGTGTCGCGCGGTACGGATTGCGCAACCGATTGCGGATAAGTTGTCCTCCCAGGTCCGGTGATTATTTTGTTGCACGTACGAACGTAACATGGTTTTAATTACTCGATTAACGCGTTCGGTATGATCCGCTCGTGGATAGTAAGATGCGGTATAAAATATCTGGACTTTATATTTGTCACAAAGAGTTTGAAAATCTTTAGATTTCATCGCGGTTCCATTATCGCAAGTCAAATACTGAGGGGCTCCATAGACTAAAAATATTCCTTCCTCAACACACTTAGCAAGTGTTTTAGCAGTGGCAGACCGACAGGGAAATAAAACCACGTACTTACTAAAATAATCGGTGACAACTAAGATGTTTGTATAACCAGAACGTGACCGCGGTAAAGGTCCTATAAAATCGAGACTAATGGCTTGCCAGGGTTCCTTTATGTCGGGGCGATTGCCCATTAAACCTGCAGGGCGTTTTTGCTCTACTTTGTTCTGAGCACACGTTTTACAAGAACGAACATATTTGGTTATATCGGATCGCATTTTCGGCCAATGATAGCGCTCAGCAACTTTCCAAAAGGTCTTAAAAACTCCCACATGGCCTGCGGCTGGAATATCATGACAACGAGATAAAATTTCCCTACGACTATCTTTAGGCACCACTATTTTCCAACAGCTGGAATTATCAGGAAAATTAGGGTTATTGGACTTAACAAATTTATAAAGAATGTCATTCTCGACTCGCCAACAAGGATACTTTTCTGGACGTTCCTCTAACCTATGAATCATGTTTATATACCATTTATCTGTTGTAGTAGAATATAAAGGTAAAGGTGGCGACTCAGCGACAGGTGAAATTGAGTCAGCGGCCACAGGTACTGACCTAGAAAGAAAATCGGGTACAACATGTTCTCTACCTTTACGATGAATTAGCTGAAAATCATAGGGTTGTAAGCGGAGAGCCCAACGAGCGAGACGGCCTTGTGGATCTTTTAGATTATGTAACCATAACAAAGAATGATGATCAGTGATGACCTTAAAATGAGTCCCTTCAAGATAGTGACGAAGTTTTTCTACACCCCAAATTACTGCAAGACACTCCTTCTCCGTGACAGTGAGTTTCATCTCTTGACGAGTGAGAGAACGAGAAAGGTAACTGATTACTTTTTCGCCGTCATCGAATTTCTGACTTAAAATTGCTCCTAAGCCGAAATGAGAGGCATCAACTTGAAGAGTAAAAGTGCGATTGAAATCTGGACATGTAGGAACAGGGGCAGTAACTAGAGCTTCTTTGATTAGGTTAAAAGATCGGTGGCAATCGTAATTCCAATCCCATTTTATGTTTTTCTTAGTTAGCCTAGTAATGGGAGCCATGATAGTAGAGAAATTAGGTACGAATCGCCTGTACCAAGAGGCGGTGCCAATAAAACGTCGAATCTCAGTGATATTTTTGGGAGGAACTATATTTACAATGGCTTCTACTTTTTCTGGATCGGGTCGTAGCCCTCTTGCATCTACAATGTAACCAAGATATTTTAGTTCGGGCTTACAAAAATGACATTTCTCCTCAGATACAATCAAACCTGCCTCCTTCAATCGATCCAAAACAAGTCCCAAAATTTTTAGATGTTCTGAAAAAGTCCTGGAAATAATGATTATGTCATCCAGGTATACCATCACGTGATTTTCCAAATCGACACCTAGAACACGGTCTACAATACGTTGCCAGGTCGCGGGCGCATTAGTTAAGCCGAAAGGCATGCGCAAAAAGTGATATAAGTTCCGGCCTGGAACAGTGAAAGCAGGTAGTTCACGTGAAGATTGGCTGAGAGGTACTTGCCAGAAAGCTGATTTTATGTCGATGGAGCTGATATATCGGGCATCTCTTAGGCGATCTAAAATGGCAGAAATATAAGGAATGGGATATGCGTCCTTCTTAGTCTTCTCGTTTAATTTCCGGAAATCAATGCAAAATCGGTAGCTATCATCCTTCTTGCGTACTAAACACACTGGACTCGACCAGGGGCTTTTAGATGGTTCTATCACGCCAAGTTTCAACATCTCGTCGATTTCCTGATCCATGATCTGCTGTTTATACGGAGAAACTGGGTAGTAACGTTGCTTGATTGGCTTGGTGCCCGATTCAAGTTCAATTTCATGTTCTGCAACCTTGCAAAGTCCAAGGCCAGTACCCATTTGAAATATTTTCTCCTTAACCAATGTATTAAGAGCGGTTCTTTCCTGTTCTGATAAGGAATCGCCATCTATGATGCTACAAATTTCCGTGTCTCCAGAATTATTAGAGAAATGCCAGACGTCCTGCTTCAAATCTGGAATGATCTCCATAGACCTCCAAAAGTCAATGCCTAATATGAGCCTATGTGATAACTCAGGTAAGACTAAAATATCTATCATACGAGTTTTGCCTAATAAAGTTACTGGTGCTTGAAAATAACCTAAACTCGAACATGACTGCCCATTTGCAACTGTACAAGTGGTTTGTTGCTTGACAAGTTTCAGACCCAAACTTTGCAACAAAATAAAACCAGGATGTCCAACAATAGTCCGAGAAGCTCCAGAATCCAAGAGACCTAACATATTGCAACCTAAAATCGATATTTCCAAATATGGACGTTCGTCACCATGTGCGTGGGAGATAATAAAGTCTAACAGATTTTTATTAGAGAAACTTATGTTGTCGGTCGGTGAATGTTGAGGGATGGGAGTAATCTTACGACCTATCGACTCTCCCGGGTGCCGTTTCCCGACGCAGAACATTTTGGACAATCTTTAGTAGTTACATTTGGTGCTCCACAACGATAGCAATGGATTTTGCGGGAGTCTGGACATTCGCGGTTCAAATGCCCCAACTTGTTACAATTCCAGCAGGTGATTGGCCTAGGATTAAAAGGTGTTCGAGGTGGTGTTCTGACCTCATCAACAGAAGAAGGTATAGAGTGGTTGAGAGGGCGGCTCATTTGAGTAGAAGAAGACGGAGATGATTCATCCGTAGCAATGAATGCGAAATCGGGCTCGACAAAGCCATGGCGCTTTCTTGATGGAGGGACATAGTGATCTGCGCGATATTTCTTAGCCTCTAGCTTAAGACACTCCTCTTCTAGTTCTTCCAGACTTTGAACTACAGGTAATTGAGTCGTGTAAAATGGAGATAAGTTCCTAGAGACAATGTCTAACTGAGCTTCGGCTTGCAGCTGACCATATCGCTTGAATAACGCGGACATACTAGAGAGATAATCCACAATGCTTTCAGTGGGATCCTGAGTTCTCTCCAAGATTTCCTTAAACAACCTAGGACGGTAATCAGGCGGTTGAAAATGACGACATAAAAGAGCTGACAAACCAGTCCAGTCTGAAAATCTATGTTTATTCGCGCGAAACCAAGTCAAAGCTTTGCCTGAAAACAGATCTATGGCAGAATCGAACAATTCGCGTTCTGAAACGCCTCGAGCTTCACGCAATTCTGATACTATTTCCAGAAAGTTGTGAACAGAAAATTGTTTAGGGTCGCCAGTGAATTTAAGATTCCATTTTTCAACGCGCGGAGTTTTGCTACATGAAGGTGGAAATTGTGAAACATTACGCGCTGTTGAAGTAACATTATGCGCAGGGGGCATGGTATTATGCACGGTTGGCGTGACATTAGGTGTTGATCGCGTATTTCTCGGTGCTGAGTGCTGAGAAGAATCTGAATCGGAATCTAAGCGAGTCCTACCTAACAAAGAACTGAGATTAGGATTTTGTTCCAAAAGAGTCTCCAAATTATCCAGCTTACTGAGGATTTGGGTTAGAAGCTGAGATCGAATTTGACTTTCGTCATTGCTCAAGCCAGTGACAGGAATACGGTCCACACGAGAAAGCAAGTGAATGAGCTGCGACTCTAATAGTTCGAACTTGGTCTTGGCTTTAGCTCCTGAAACGTTTTGAATAGAGGATTCAAGGTCTTTTAAAGTTTGCACGACGTAGGCTCGTTCCTCGTCAAAAACGCGATTGTACACAGGATAAATTAGTTTTTTGCCCTGCTTTCATACGCAAGATAGGGCGAAACGCGGCTCGCAACTCGTCTACGGTCTGCGTGTCATCAGCAGGCAATCCACGAACTAAAAGCTCATATACGAGCATCTCCTTTCTGAGAAACTGAACTCGCATATTATAGTCCATTGTAAACGAATTAAATTTAACACACGAAAGCTCAAAGAATTAATCAAAATAAAATTTAAAAAAGTCAAGTTAACGTAATAAAAGTTAAAAGCAAAAGAAAAATGCTTTATGATGGAGATAAGCAAAGTAAATGATTGAAGTAAATATTCGTGATCATAAATTTGTTGATCAAAAGTAAGGTAATTTACTCGAATGGCCAAAAACAAATATATGTACCTAATAACTAGTCAAAATCAGTAAATAAGTAACTATACCTAAATAGTAAATAAGTCACAAATAAAGTGGATTATAGACCAAAATCAATACTAGTAAATCCAACAGTCAATATAACAGGTAAGTAAAAAAAATCATACAGTTAATTATGGTAAATTGTAAGGTGTTATTACGAAAAAAAAAACCAGCAAAAATAAAAAAAATTATACAGCTCACCTAAGGGATGATTTTAAGGGTGAAAAAAAATTACGGTTTTGCTTTTTAATTGCCCCACGTTGGGCGCCAAAATTGCAACGCGTATTTCGCTGTTATAAAAAATTTAGTTATAAAAAAAAAATTAATTATTATTATTTTTTTTTTTTTTTTAGAAGTTAGAAAATGTATTTAAATTAAGTAAAAATAAAAAAAAGGTGAAGCCAAGCTGAGGTGAGAGGCTAAGGGACCGCGTGCAAATGCCCTAGCTCTATTGCCAGAGAGTAAGGGGGGGTTTTAAATAGGGCGCCACCGTTTTGCAGCCAGGCCAAAACGGAAACCTTCAAGATGGTGCTGGGGCCTCACTCTCAGCTGGACTTCACAACTTGGATAGAAAAAAAAAATAAGAGAAAACCACAGGGGGAGCTGTATAAATAAAACGAGGGGAATTAAAATTATTGCTGGCTTTATTCAATAAAAGGGAAACAAAATATATGGGGGTTAGTTCTTAACCTAAACTTATCTGTACAGACGTTCTAGTCGATGCTGCGTCCAGGGACGTCAACAAGACGTCAGATTAACAAGAGACGAAAAGAAGATGAAGAAGAAGAGAAGAAAGAGAAAGAACGGAGAAAGAGAAAGACCCTGTTAAAAAGAGAAAAGCATTAGCTGATGGCTTATTAATAAAAAAAAATTACCTAGTTCCTTTTCCCTTCGTATAATAAATTTGTAATAAAGTAATCAAATCAAAATGGCCAAACCAACTAAGTCAAAATAAACAAAAGGAAAAAGGAACTATATAAAAAAAATAAAGCAACTATAAAAAGTTACAATTACAATCAAGAATTAAATTTGAATTAAATTTGAAATAAATATGAATTAAATTTGAATTAAATTTGAATTAAATTAAATTTGAATTAAATTAAATCTGAATTAAATTAAATTTGAAAAATATAAATAAAAATAATTAAAGTCACAAACCAAGTTTTGGTTTGAGATAAAAAAAATAAATTTATAAAATTATATTCAGGGACTTAATATTGTGATTAAATATTTTAATTAAGCTTGAAGAGCCAAGAACTTAAAATAAAATTAATTTATTAAGCCAGCACGTACGCCTATGTACTAAGGTTACATCATAAAATAAAAAAAAAATAATCAATTATGTACACACATAAGGAAAATATACAACTATATAAAATATAGCACAAGTCATCTCAACATATAGGTTATCAAACAGCAGACCAATCGATAATTTATTTAAGCTAAGACATAATAAAAAAATAATTACATAATCAGGATATGCCGTTATTAAACGAGAGATCATCAGACTCCAGTGTTACCATTTAAAATAAACATTACAAACTAAAATGTCTATTCAAGAACCACCTTGACAAATTGGTGGATTTACACCAGGCTCCATTATACAAAATAACTCAAATTTGATCAAATAATTTATTTTAATTTTGTAGATGTTAAAATGATTTAAATTGTGACAATCAATTATATTTAGTTTGATTTCAAAACACTTAAAGTATTTATATTTAGGGCACACCCTGTATGGCAAGAATTAGGATACCATGTCACACTGGCCTCCAAGCAACTTGTGCTATATAAAACAGATATGTGAACAACGACGCAAATTGGACCCCTTTATAAAGGAATTAACAAAACACAAAAAAACACTGGTGTTGTGATAAGATAATTAATTAAAAATTCCAAGGTCATGACCCCTTGATTACTTTTCATTAAACTTTAAAAATAATTACATAAAAATTGACAGTACACCAGCAACTGAAAGAAAATATGAATCTCTATTTAAATACATGTCTCGATAGTTCACATTACATGAACAAGAATGGGGTCGAACTACTCGAGATGTCCAATTGCCTCATAAAAAAAATTAAATGGTGTCAAGAAATATTCACTCAGCTAACGAAGCCAGTTATACTCGGTCATCAGTACGGAAGCACATTTATCTGAACAAAGCATGTGGTGTTAAATTATAACCATTTTGAGGCAATATACGGGGACAAATATGAAAGAAAAATGAATTATGCTTACCTAAGGAGCTGTAGGGTCTCTAAAATTGAAATATGAGGTTCCAACGTTGGTGTGTGCTCCAAATGGTCGGCCTCTTATGGTCTTAGTGACCCGACTTAACTAAAAGAGAGCCCCAGATGGTGTTTTTAGGAGAAAAGTTGAAAAATTGACAAAGAAACGGCATGGTATATAAAAAAAAACCTACCTTCAGCGAACAACTGATGACAAAAAAAATCCCACGATGTGGCTTTCTGTGGCCCCAGAAACCAAAAATTAACAAGCAAAACTAAAGTAAACTAAAGGGGCACAGAAAGTATCGCTTCAGATCCAAAATCCTGGTACACAGATGGCTTGAATAGCCCTGGATCTAAAAACGCCTGCTGCCTCGTTGAACGCTGGAAGTTAAGTGAAGTCACTAAAGAATTCTAGGTTAAAAGTTGAAAAACGTGCCGTTAACAGGATATGAGAGAGAAGAGAAACGCCAGAGAGGGGTGGAGAGAGATAAAGCGAAAGAGCGACCCATTTCCGGCCAGAACCGCAGAACAATAAAGGTTAGGGCAGAACTACCTGCCCGCTCCGAAAGAGAGAGACCAGTTCACACACTGGCGGCGACACGGAATGAAGTGTTTAGAGCAATGCCCATTCAATTGCAGATGCTCCAAGCCAAGAGAAATGAAACAGATGCACCCAAATTTAGTTTTACATAAGCAGTCAATTCGAAAATCCTACAATTCACTAAAAATTATTTAAAGAAAACCCAAGTCCTAAGATATCCCTGCCATTCACGGGGCAAACGGCCATTAATGTTATGGCCCACACATGTTCAGAAGAAGAATATTAACCTAGAAAATTCATTAGTCGATTTGACAGGTTTTCATAACAGAGAAATTTATTAATTGGATTACCTAATGAAACCCTAGAATAAGTCTCAGATAGTGTATTCCAGGGAGATATGTGATTTAAAACAGGGGGATAATGTAGCCTGCTTCGTCAAAGACAACGAAAACAGAGGCCGTTGACCTTAGGTACGTATCTACTTAGAAGATATTTGTAGAAGCTATGTCAGACCAAACTATGTTGAGGAACTTATTTATGAAGAGTATACAGGGAACCAAACATCGTTTTAAACAGGCAAGGTATGTATTTACTTTATACAGCGTCATTTGTTAAAAGACACCATACACGTCAGACTTTGTTCATTTGTGACAAAATCGGATTGTCACAATCTGAAACCTGCTTACCCTGATATTAAAGTCCCGATTAAGAAATAAAACCTTAACAACATTTTTAATTTTTAACATACCTACCAATAGAATTAGAAGATACTCCAGAAATCGGTATGTTTTTCGAAGAAACATTTTTGTGTCTTATGGTCTCTGCCGAAGTAGAAGTTACAGAAGTCTGATTCTTTTTATTATTTCACGATTGTCTTTTTCTGTAGTTACGAGTTTCAAATAAATATCAAAAATCTGCAAGCCTTTTATTTTCTCTAATAAAAATTTAAAACCTTAATTTAAAACAGTTTATTTGAAAAACACTACATGTCTATTTACTTTTGCTGTCGATATACCAAAAGTTGTTTTGAAAATTCGCTTTGTGCATTTGTGGTAGATTTAAGAAATTATTCAGTTTTTTTTTATTTCCTCAAAACATGATTTTTGAATATATTGGGTTTCCCAAATAAGCGATTCAAATGTTATAATATTCTGCTTACTTACAGTTGTTGACGGAGAATCGAATTATCCAAAAAAATAAATACCTTTTCATTTGACATTTCAAGTTGGTCACCAGCCAGATAAAATCTGAAGGGGGGTAAATGTTAATAATGTTTTAAAATTTGTCCCCCAACCTATTGGCGTTCTAAACTTTGAATAAAATATTTTCAGCCGTTTTTCGGATTTTGCATTGGAACACTTCAAAATTCTCACCTATTGTAATATATTTATGTTTAATATAATATATCCTAGGTGCCAGAAAAAAGTGGGCACACTGTAAGGCAAATGCATTATTCCCACTGAGTTATTTTTAACGTATGGTTGCTTAGCAAAATAACTTATTCCGGCCTTAGCAGGCTAACATCAAATATGCCCTCAAAGGGGTCAAATAAAACAACTGTCTCTCTTGGAATCTGGATGCGCGTCATTTCCAACGCGAGGGAAAGAATGAGAGAGGACGATTTGGTATCCGGAATTCTGTAATTTGGCGTGGTTTGTGCTGATTGATAGTTGTGCTTGTCACCGCGAGAGCGATATAGAGAAATTTCCATTAATTTCCGTCCAAAGTTTGACGGCTTGCCTTATATTAGCGGTAATGGTCTTGATGTATCGTTCCTTAAAGAAGAACCATGATGACTTGTGGATTTTTAATCGTTTTTTTCCAGAAATTTTTGAAGTTTATGAAGTTTTGTCCAAAACGAATAAAGCTGATAGAGATGAGGTAGGCACCTTAGTCTTAGTAAAATAATAAACGTGGATTCCAGCAGGCCAATTAAGAAAATAATTTTGTATAATTTTCAAGCCACTATAGCATTACGAACGTTTATACAGGGTGTCACTAAAAGGTCTGCACAAAATTTGAGCACATATTCCTGAGGCCAAAATAAGGCGATTTAAAGCAACTTACCTTAGTACGAAATTGCTCCGTTTGTGGGATACAGGGTGGTAGAGTTAAAAAATAAAAATCGAATTTTTTAAAATTAATGAACATTCTTTAACGTATTACTTTAAAACTTGGTACACGGGGTTTTTTTGGGATGCGCAACCCGAATACGGACACCTTTTCACTGTGGCCATTAGAGGGCGCTTCACAATGCACTTCTTATGGTTTAGAATGGCCATAACTTTTTTATTTTTGGAACAAAAAAGGTACTCTTGTGAAAATCCGCTAAAGTAGGCCGTTTTTGAGATATATCGGTTTTTAGTGTTCGATGCCGCACCGGGATATTTAAAATATTTTGAATAAAAAATTCCGCTATTAGTAAATTTTCGGCAGGAAAAAATGTTTCACTTGGGTTAGTTACAGCAAGTTTTGTAGGAAGAATTTGAGTATGGATTTTTCTTAATTAAATGAGGAACAATTTTATTTTAAAAGTAAATTTAATTAGCATACACTTTTAGTAATTGTTCAAAATGACCTCCGTTGACATAAGTACAAAGATTAATACGACGTAAAAAGTTTAAATTTACTCTTTGCATCAATTCCGCATCGTTCTTTAATTTGTTGACTGCATTTTGAATTCTTCCCCACAGTTCCTCTTCATTATTAATCGGTCTGGAGTATACCAACGTTTTTAAAGACCCCTATAAAAAATAATCCAACGGAGTCATATCCGGTGAGCGTGGCGGCCACTTTACAGGAGCGTCATTTCCTCTACCGATCCATCTGTTTGGATACTGTCGATGCAAATAATTGCGGACATTTAAACTAAAATGTGGTGGAGCACCGTCATGCATAAACCAAAAATCTCGTCGAAGTTGTAATGGCAAATCTTCTAAGAAATCTGGCAGCGTATTTTGTAAATGTTCTAAATAATCCACACCATTTAGTCGTGGCGGTAAGATGACAGGACCAATCATGAAATTGCCAATGATTCCTGCCGACACATTAATTCTAAACTCATGTTGATAATGAGTTACTTTCGTGGCATGCGGGTTTTCATCAGCATAAACACGTTCGTTATGGAAGTTGGTTACACCACTTCTTGTAAAACATGCTTCGTCAGTAAATAAATTGTGCTTAGCAAAATTCACATCCTGTTGTCTTTGTTCGGTAATGAATCGACAGAAGTCCAATCGTTGATCGAGATCCGGAGCCAAAAAGTCTTGTACCTTTTGGATATGGTATGGATGAAGCTGCTGTTCTTTTAATGTTCTATGAACTACATCCTTGGATACTCCTACTCCTAAACCTAAGCCTCTGGTGCTTAATTTTGGTTCTTCAGCAATTCTTTCCAAAATTTGTTCCTCAACTTCAGGAGTCCTTATTGCACGTTGCCGTCCATAATTGGCAGTTAAAGGAATGAAGTTACCGGTTTCGCGAAGGTGTCTCTCAATGGCAACAAATTTTTGATGGTTTGGTATGCGCCGATTTGGATATCTTTCCCTGTATACCCTAACACTTTCGCGCCCATTTCCTTCACACTACCCAAAAACCACTAGTATATCCGTCATTTCTGCAAAGCTGTATCCTTCAGCCATCTTTACAGTCAATTTAAAATTTAACTAACACGTTTCAAACACCTTATTTTATTCTCGCATCGGCAAATTCTTACTGAAACACTTACTGTAAACAACATAGACTGATAGCGAAAATTCTTAAATGTTTACATTTAAATAGTCTGTTGCAAAAAAAAATTTAAAGGTGTTCATCAAACAGGTACAAAATCCGAGGATTTTTGGATGTGACACTCCAAAAAAGTATCTAAAAAAAATACATTTTCCACTGCTAATTCGCTGACCACATTTCATCCTCAAAGATATCAGCAAACATTTTTTATTCAGAATAATTTAAATATTCCGGTGCGGCATCGAACAATAAAAACCGAAATATCTCAAAAACGGCTTACTTTAGCGAATTTTCACAAGAGAACCTTTTTTGTTTCAAAATGTTCAAAAAATCAGTTCCTTAACAAAAAAAGGAAAAAACTACACTGATAAAAAAAGTTATGGCCAGTGCATTGTGAAGCGCCCTCTAATGGCCACAGTGAAAAGGTGTCCGTATTCGGGTTTCGCATCCCAAAAAACCCCCGGGTACCAAGTTTTAAAGTAATACGTTAAAAATTTTCATTCATTTTAAAAAATTCGATTTTTATTTCTTAACTTTACCACCCTGTATCTCGGAAACGGAGCAATTTCGGACTAAGGTAAGTTGCTTTAAATCGCCTTATTTTGGCCTCAGGAATATGTGCTCAGATTTTGTACAGACCTTTTAGAGTATTATGTTAATATGTTAATTTTATTTTATTTTTCACAATTTGTCTGTATACAGGGTGTCCTGATAAGGATACGGAGCAGCCATATCCCGCAAACGAAAAGTCTCACAGATTACATTTTAAATAAACTATCATTATGTCGTTATCATTCAACGAATTTTCTTGAACTTGAACTTATTTGAAAGGGAATTCCGTAAAGGTTAAACAAATGATTCAGGAATTGTCACAAGTTTCCTAATATAATTTTAAGATGGCGTTGTTATTTATTGAACTTTCACAGCTGCCTCTTCGCTATCCAATTGATCAGTAGCAACTAATCTAATCGACGACAGCGTGGATGCAATTTGGAAGTCATTCAAGGAACTAATAAATAAGCTAACAACTGAACATACGGTAAGAAAAGATAAACCGAAGAAACAGAAATGGATGACATCCGAAATATTGCACCTCATGGAGCAAAGGCGGCAACATAAAACAAATCCAGAAGAATATAAAAAGAGACAAAAGGAAATAAAACAAAAGACGCGTATTGCCAAGGAAAGCTGGATGAAGGAAAAATGTAAGGAAATGGAAGACCTGGAGAAAAAGCATGACACTTTCAACATGTATAAAAAGGTCAGAGAAGTAGCAGGTTTATACAATAAAAATACCACTAATATGCTGGCAGACACTGAAGGCAAAAGTATCTTGGATGAAAAAGAAATCCTTGGAACGTGGTTCAAGTACATAAACGAGCTGTTTGATGATGATAGGCCGAATGAATCCAACTTCGACGACCACGCTGATATAGACGGAGGACCAGAAATTCTCAAGTGTGAGGTTCTATTTGCAATAAAATCTGCAAAAACCAAAAAAGCCACCGGACCTGATGACATCCCAACGGAGCTGTTGCAAATGATCAAAGAGGAAAACATTGGAATCTTGGTCAAACTGTTTAATGCGGTGTACACGACTGGAGACATACCGGAAGACTGGCTGAAGTCCGTATTCATTCCAATTCCAAAAAAACAACGAGCAAAACGATGCAGCGAATATAGACTAATAAGCCTTATGAGCCACACCTTGAAGGTCTTTCTCAAAATTATTCACGGTAGGATAAGATCCAAATGTGAAGCAGATTTGGATGAAACTCAATTCGGATTTAGAAACGCTTTAGGAACTAGAGAGGCACTGTTTGCTCTGAACATACTCCTACAAAAATGTCGTGACCAGCGCAAGGACGTTTTTGTGTGTTTCGTTGATTACGAGAAGGCCTTCGACAGAGTACAACACAGAAAGCTTATAGACATCTTAAAGAACATGGAGGTGGACAGCAGGGACGTCAGAATCATCAAAAATTTGTACTGGAGACAAAAAGCAGCAGTACGACTAAACGGAAAACTCACAGATGAAAGCCAAATTCTACGAGGCGTCAGACAGGGCTGCATACTGTCACCACTGCTTTTTAACATATATTCAGATAAAATCTTTAAACGGGCTACCCAAGAACAAGAAATGGGAGTACAAATCAACGGAGAATATATAAATACGATACGATATGCCGACGACACTGTCATTCTAAGTGACAAACTAGAGGACCTGCAACATCTACTAAACTATGTAAACGCAGAAGGACAAGAAATGGGGCTCAACATAAATATCAACAAGACAAAATTTATGGTCTTCAGTCGACAACCACACCTTGATGCTGCGCTACAGATTGATACGGAAAATATAGACAGAGTAACCCAGTTTAAGTACCTTGGATGTTATATCACCGAACATCTAGATCCAGACAGAGAAATAAGGTGTAGAATAGAGACAGCCCGAACAATGTTCCAAAAAATGAAACCACTATTCTGCAATGATAATCTGAACCTAAAATTACGTCAGAGAATGGTAAGAACCTACATATGGTCAGTGTTGCTGTACGGGGCAGAGATCTGGACAATTAAGGCCGCTACAATTAATCGGCTGGAAGCGTTCGAGATGTGGTTACACCGGCGAATGCTGAGGATACCCTGGACAGCTATGCAGACCAACGAAATGGTGCTAAACAGGGCCGACACAACACGTTTGCTACTGAATACAGTTAAATGCAGGAAAATTTCATATCTCGGACATGTATTCAGAGGAGAGCGATACAGAATCCTGCAACTGATCATGATGGGAAAGGTGGAAGGACGTAGAGGAGTGGGAAGAAGACAAGCTTCCTGGCTGAGGAACATCCGTGAATGGACCGGTATACGCAGCGCAGAGGAACTGTTCCGATTGGCGCAGAATCGAGAAAGACTCGCCCAAGTAATTGCCAACGTCAGGGGGACCTGATATGGCACTTGAAGAAGAACTAATCTCTACTTTTTCATTAGCCTATTTTTAATTTCGCGCTCTCTTGTTGACAGTTCCTTGGGAAGCCGGCCAATCCGTTTTTTCGCCGTTTAATGAAAGAAATAAATAATTGCACAGTTTTATTAATTTACGTACTTCTAAAATTATATTTGTTTTAAATTACAGCACTTTTATTTTTATATTTTATTATATTATAACATGCAAGATTTTATTATAAAAGTAAGTATCGACAGGTTTTGTAAACATTTTTTTGCATACGTATTTCCTATTTTTAAATTATGTATAAAATATCTCACTGTGAGTGATGTAGCTGAAAAGTTTCTTCGATAGAAAAATAATTTTTCTGTGCGGCCATTTTGTCCTCTTTTTCAGTTTTGGAAAGTTTGTCACCTTAGAGAAACAACACAAGGTGAGCGAGTTAAAAATTGGTCATGTTGGAACTATTATAAATGCATACATTATTCACCTTTATAAGTTGCGACGGGAAAGGTAGCGACGACCGGGAGCTGTTACGAAAAATTTCATAAATGCACCTTTATACCCACATATTATTATTAAATTATTAATTTTTAAATTTTTACTTTCAGAGATCAGAATTTTAGAGATAAATAAGCATCCTATTTTGTATATTCATATTTATTACTTAATAATAGTCTATGTTTTTTCAAAAATATGTTCTTGATATTGAGTGATATATTATTCCATTTTATATAATTTCAGAAATATTACAAGAAATTTTTTTGAAATATTTCTGAAAAGTATTTGCCTCTAATTTGAAATATTTCGAAAATGCAATTATGTAATGTTTCATAAACATAAAATAAAATATTACTTTTATGGGACATTTTTGGGTTTCTGAAAGATTTTATCAATATACCATAAATGTCTTGAAATATTTATGGAATGTTTAAAATCTTTCGGATAAACTAATATGAAATATTTCTGAAACGTGATTGTGCTGTGTGGGGCCATATAGGCAGAGGGCTGTTGTCTAAAAGTAACGTGCTTAAGGAAGCTAAAACCATAAAATGACGGTGACAGCAAAACTAGCTGACATTTTTTTGTTTATTCGGGGGCCGGATTCGATGCGACGCCGACGATCCGATTTTAAAACTGGTGTATTTGCGAATGCGGAAAGGAGAATCTAATTTTGATTGGCTTGATCTTACGCCCTCACGCCAAGATATAACTAACCAAAATTTGGTTTCCCTTTTCTCATTCGCAATAAGTACTCCAGAGAATTTGTGAAGTTTCTTCATATCAGTCGTACAAAACATAAGCATCAGGTAAAAAGATTTAGGTACTGATCTCATACTCATACAACATTGGCTTCAACCAATAAATCGTCCTAACCGTTTTGATACTTAAAATATAGTTACTAATTTTAACTACTCCTGCTGGGTACAAAGTGAAAAATCCGTAATCAAAATCAAAATGTGGTATGTGCCCACCTATAAAAATTAAAAAACCAACAAATAAATTAACCTTTTAGTTATACTTAGTATAGAGTTTCATCAACTCTTCAGTTACAGGTACCAACTACCAACTACGTTCGAGTCTATCGGCCTGCCTGTGCCCACTTAGGAACATTATAAGAAGCCGCTTTACCATATAAATTAAAAATAACACCGCGGCGGACCATATGAGTACATTAATGCAAACAAAAAGACTGATATTAACCAACAAAGAGCGTCTGATGTTAAAACAAAGTTAATATTGATAATTTTGAGTTCTTCGAGATATTCTCAAGAAAGTGAAGGCCAATATTTACACAGCATTTATAGTCCGGACGTTCGACTCCACAAATAGGTTCCAGACAACCTGTTAATTACTCAGATATGTGGTTAATGCACACACGATGACCACTTATATCTTGATTGATATTTATCTTTGATTTCTGTATTGAACGTACTAACACGATCCTTGTTTATTTCTTATTTTGTGGTTTTGTTTACTGATGGCGAGGTCTTCTTCCACGTTAAGTGTATGCAGACAATGTAGGATGAAGTTATGTTTGTGCTTTAATTAAATGTACTTATTTGGTCTCTTATTAAGGTGGTTTCCAAGAAAATAAGACGTAAATGTAATGTAAATGCAAAAGCAGACGTTATAGTGTAAATGCAAAAGTATGTAGGTAAGCTCGATATTATGGACTAAAAGCGTTAATAAAACTAGAAATTCAAATCACTCAAAATCATTTGTATTCAAAATTGAAGAAATAGTCTATATTTTCAGTGGAGTTAAAGTAATTAATGTAAATGAGACAATGCAGTCTTCCTACACAGTTTCATAATTGTAAAAGTAAATAAAAAGTTTCCTACATGTTTCGAATGCTTAAGCATTCATCATCAGGAGATACTAAAAATGGTAGTACAAAGTTAGGATCAATAAATATAAAATAAAAGTTTAAGTAGGACTTACCTAACATCGAGTTTAGCGAAACTATAATGTAAGTTGTCTCAAATTAATGAGTACAACTCAACAGGATGAGAAATATAAACTTGAAGACTTGGTGTATTAAATGGTCATATTAACATATTAATTGTATTTGGATTCAGATATAAGTGAAGTTTTAATTATAAATGTTAAATTTGGATAGTGACATTGTGGATAAAAGATAGTAGATAGAGTTATAACATTTAAACGAGAAATTTTTTTTATTATGAAAGCATTTTAAATTTTTTTTGAAGAAAATATTTTTTTTATATTTATTGTTAGTGTTGTTAACTAACATGTAGATATGGGGCTATGTCCCTTATTTTTAAAAAAGAATAAAATTGTTTCATGTTTAGAAGAAAGGGTAGGTGGTTATAAAATATTGAATATAACCTGGGCTTAATCAGAACCGTGTTATCTACTGCAACGTGATTGTTGAAGTGGTTAATTTATAGAAAATAATGACATAAAAGACATATAACCATGTATTAATATTAAAATTCAAAACTATTGTTGAAATCAAGTGGGAAGATTTAAAGAACTCGATATTAGGTTTATAAAATCCGTACAGAATCGATTGATCTTTGGTTGACATCACTGAACGTTTAAATTACTTAAGGACCGACACACACTCTGTCAACGAATAACCAAATTACATCGTTTTGTTAAAAGGGGGGGTTATAAATGTGACAGTAACTAAGTAGAACTTACCGCTAAAATAAGCTCAGGGGGCGGTTCCTTCTAATAAAGTTAATGTTGAATAACCGGATATAGTAGGGGCACTTGATTCCCTTAACTTCATTTATTAGGCGTTTAACAAGACGACTTCTCGTGATAATGAAATAAGATGTGTAGTGGTTGCCAAAGCCTTTACTTTACGTTACTATATAAAATATATACAATCTTTAACTAAGGATATGTCGTTATGTCAAGGTCGCAAACAATAGCGTCAAGCGTCCCTCGTCGGAAACACTCGGTACTCGGGCTCTCTCGGCTGATCTTGACTATGATGATAGTCCCCTGAGGAAGCAGTCAAGGCAGAGCTAGAAGAGCGTTTGAGAGTCGGCGGCAAACTCTGCTGGCTCACACACACACACACGCGGAGAGGTGAGCCCATCTGGCGGAAGTCCTTGTGGCCCTGAGCTTATTTGCTCAGAGTCTCAATGACTCCTTCCAGACTTTCTTCCACGCCCCCCTGCGGTCCAGTTCCGCAGGGTCTCACCAAAAAAGTACTAAAGGTACTTTTACTCTGGAATCTAAGAGAGGGTTGTATTATTGGTTTTGGGAGGTGTATCGGGGGAGGGCTTTGGTGGGTGGGTGGTGCTGCTTGGCGCACCTAGAGAAGTTGGTGACGGGGACGTTTATGACGGTACGGGGCATCGATGTCATAATTGGAAGCTTGTCTGATAAGGGGGTTTGGGTGTTCGGGGGCCAAAGTTAGAATCTTCGTGTTTCTCTCGCGGAGAAACTGGGAAAGGGGTGTGTGTTTGATGTCGCGGTGTAGGTCTACGTTACGGATGAACCATGGGATATTCATGGCGGTGCGAATGTAACGATTTTCAAGGGCTTGGAGGCGATTTATGTGGGAGGGGGCTGCGTACCCCCACGCCACTGAACCGTATGTGAGGGCGGGTCTGATGATGGCTTTGATGAGGTGGATTTTGTTTTTGTGGCTTAGGGTGCTGTGGCGGTTGAGGAGGGACTATAGAAGAGAGTATGTCATTCTGGCTTTATTGAGGTTGCCTTGAATTTGAGGCTGCCAGCGGAGGGTTTTGTCTAGGGTGATACCGAGATATTTCACTGAGTCTGACCAGGGAACATCGCGGCCATCCAGGTTGACCGCATCGAAGGGTGGTTGCCTTCTGCGGCCAAACTGGATGGTTTGGGTTTTGTCGGGATTGAGGCGAAGTTTCCAATTTACGCAGTAATTGGAAAATTCGTTAGCTGCTGTTTGCAGCTTTCTGGTGACTAGTCGGGGACTCAGTGACCTTACGATGAAGGCAGTATCATCAGCGTAAAGGGCCAGGGTGCTGTCGGGGGGTTTGGGGATGTCGTGAGTGAAAAGCTGCTGGCTCTAGCGCTGGGGCGCCTTTTAACGGGTATCGCGGGGCTGCTGGCGTGCTGACCCGAAGGGCCGGAGGTAGGGGCTGCTGTAGGAATACCGGTTGCGCTGGAAGAGCGTAGTAGCGGTGCGGCGAGGAACTAGGCGCTGGCAAAGACGGCTGCTTATGGGGTTAAGTTGTTACAATCTCCCCCTCAGAACCCCCAAGATGCCTCGGCTGGTGGTTCTGGATCTTTTTGGGACGTCCTCGGCGACGCAACGGCTGTATTGGTGCAATGTCTGCGTCTTGACCGCTGGTAGTGCAGTGTCTCAAAGCTGGGACGTGATAGGTGGCGACCGGTTTCTCGGGGTCTTTGTTTGAGGTGTATAGGTGGTAGGGCCCCTTCTGGTCAGCACTATATATAGCCCATCTCGTCGTGGGGTGAACTTGCTGGAACGTTTCTTGGTGGAACTACTCAGTGGGTGTGTTTCTATCCATACGCGGTCTCCAGGGTTAAAGGTGGGGCTGGTTTGGGCGTGTTTGTCTGCATACGTCTTTCGACGATCCTGTTCTGTCTCATGGGTCTCCCGGGCGGTCTCCAGCGTCGTGGCCATACGTAGCAGGCGAGAAGTGACTTCAGGCACGAAGTTTTCTGACTGGATTACTGTTTTCAAGTCATGGTGTACTTCCGTTGGTGCTCGTAGCTCCTGTCCTAGGGCGAGGTAGGCGGGGAATATCCTGTGGATTGGCATCGAGTTGAGCTCATAGCGAAGCGAATGATCGGAAGTTTTTCGGGCCACTGGTCGTATTGATTCCTTAACTGGAGCTACCTGAGTTTTCAGACCTTGATTTTTTCTTTCCACAGGATTAGCTGCTGGATGATAAACTGGGGTGAACTTCTGCTCGATCCCTAGACAGAAGGTGACTTGTTGCATCACTGCGCTGATAAACTGGGTTCCGTTGTCACTGATAAGTCTTCTCGGTATGCCGTCGCGTAGACATACCTCATGTACCAGTGTCCAGGCGCAGCTTTCGGCAGTAGCTCCTTCTAAGGTAAAGAGTTCGACCCAGCGAGTAGCGGTATCTTCGATGATCAGTATCCATTTTTTGCCGTCTGGTGATTCTGGGAGTGGTCCAAATAGGTCGATGGCTAGTACTTCAAATCTTTAGTTCATAACCGGGGTTTGCAATAATCCGGCGGGCTTCAGGTTGCTCGGTTTATAACGCTGACATTCGGTGCAATTGGCGACATACTGCCTAACGCTGCGTCGTATGCCAGGTCAATAGAATTTCCGCGTTAACTTCTCGAGGGTGCGGTCCACCCCCATAGTGTCCGGCAGTGGGAGCGTTATGAAACTGCTGTTACAGGGAGCTTCGTTCCATGATTGGGACTACGTATTGTGCTTCTTCATTGTCGTCCATTATGGCGAGTAGCGCTATAGAACTCCTTGGAAAAGCAGATATCCCCTCTGCGTCCACTGGTTAGTTTCTTCAAGGGTTGTCGTTATCAAAAGCATCTATAATTTTCTGGGTCGGCCAACTGGGCTTCTCGGATGGCTTTTGGTCACCGTGTGGGCATGTCCACTGTTATGGTGCAAAGCTCACAATTCGTGGTACTGTCGCTGGTGCACGAGAAAGCATATCTGCTACGATGTTTGCTTTCCCTGGGATGTAGTTTATCTGCAAGTTGAAAGATTGTAGCTGCAAGGCCCATCTGGCCAATCGGCCGCTAGGGGTTTTTAGAGACATTAGCCGTTTAAGGGGCTAATGATCGGTCAAAATCACTACCGCTGTTTCCTCAATGTATCCTCTGAACTTGGCTACGGCCCAGACTACTGCTAATGCTTCTCCTTCGGTAGTTGAGTAATTCTGCTCCGGACGGGCCAAAAGACGGCTGGCGTATTCGATGGGTCGTTCTTCCGGTCCCTCCCCCTGGAGTAACACAGCTCCCAAAGCGTAAACGTTGGCGTCGGTTCGTAGGGTGAATGGTTTCGTATGATCGGCTTCTCTCAGAACGGGTGCTTCAGTCACTGACCTTTTTAGTGTCTGAAAAGCTTGTTCCTCGTTGTGGCTCCATTACCAGCATGCCCTTTCCTTGTCAGCTGACTTAGCGGTCTGGCTACTTAGGCGAAATGGGTATGAACTTCTTATACCAGCTGCATGTTTGCAGAAATGACATCAAGTGTTTTACATCACGTGGTGGTGGTATTTTTAAGATGGCCTCGATCTTTGAGGGATTGGTGTGGATTCCTTGTCCCAGGTAAGTCACTTGTTGACAGCTGAAATGGCATTTGCTTCGGTTTACGCGTAATCGGAACTGGTGGAGACGCTGAAAGACGGCCTCTAGATCATGTATATATGCTGTGTGAAGGTTCTTGATAGCAGGATCAGGTCGTCCAAGTAGGCAAGGAGGTTTATATCTCCTAGTCCATGTCTAACTCGATCGATCAGCTTCTGGAAAGTTGCCGGTGCGTTCCGTAATCCGAATGGTAAGCGATTAAATCGGTACATTCCCATGGGTGTCACAAAACTGGTCTTGTCTCGGTCGCTGGCTCGTACCTGGATCTGGTGGTAGCATTGTGGAGATGTACGAGGTACCCCCTGTTAGCTGGAGAAAGTTGTCAAGGCGCGGGAGCAGGTAAGCGTCGGGGATCGTGATGGCGTTTAGTTTCCTATAGTCGATGCACAGTCGTATACCTCCGTCTCGCTTTGGTACAAATACCACGGGTGCTGACCATGCGCTTTCGCACTTCTTTATTACGTTCTCTGCTAGCAAGGCATTCACTTCCTTGGTAAGGGCGTCTCGTCGGGTTGGCGTCAACCGATACGGGGACTGCTCACTTTTCCCGCTCAGCTTCTGTTCATGGTTCCCTCGTCCTCTTGTCGTAGTTGTAGATCCACGGTGGCGAAGATCACGTCTAGAAAGTCGGATGAGGTCTCGTCTATTTCGTCCCACATTTCTGCTACTTGTTTCAGAGCGTCTTGCATTATGTAGTCTTGTCGGGAAAAGGGGTTTACTTGTTCTAACGGTGGCGATCAGCTGGGTTCTCTCTCCGGTTTACGTTTTTGGGGACTTCTCGGTGCTAAATCGGGTCCATATCCGTCGATTATGTCCGAGATGTAGTCGCAGTCCATTGGTCTGGCCGGGGTGTCCTTCAACGGTGAGACTAGTTCAGGCACATGGTAGAAAGCTGCTATCTCTTCATGGAGCTGGAGGAAATTCTCATTGGGTTTGGTCGGTACGGTAGCAGACGCCTGGGGTGAGTCCTTGGAGATGAAAGCATACTTCTGCGTCGGTGCTTCTGCGAAGAACCATAACTTGCGGTAGAAGTTCAGTATGAGGCCTGCGTCCTGTTTTCTTTCCCTTTGGGCGTGATTGTTTCTATGACTCGAGCTTTTGCTAAAAGCTGTGCCAATATTATGACTGAATTGCGGCTGACGCGGTCCCTGATTGTGCGGTGAAATAGGCCGTAGAGCATGTCTATCTGGACGCGCTCTTTGTGGAGGTTCCGGAAGTTGAGCCAGTAACGCACGTTTGGTCGCAATAAACGTTCCAGTTGGCGTGTTGCCATTCTGCGGTGCCTTAAACACCCAGATAGATCTGGTAGGCTGGCGGTGTGGGTGCAAATTCCTCTCGGATCATTTGCTTTGCATCTTTTCACGTTTTGGCTGCGGATTTGACTTCTGACCACCAGGTGTGAGCTGGACATTCTAGGAGTAGCGTTAGACCTGCTAGAGCGTTTACATCGGTTATCCCTTCGCTCTGCTTGAAGAAGTTGGCGCTCGTGATGAAATCATCTACTGCTTCCATGGTCCGTGTTCCAGCGAAGCGTGCGGTACATTGGATGAAATGCTTTACTGGAGCCACTGGTTGCATTCTGTTTAGAATGGCTTCCAGATCGCCGGTTGATAACGCCATGGTACGGGCTTTACCACTTGTTCGTGGTATGATTAGGCTCTGTTATCCCTACTGGTTTGCGTGTTCCACTCGTACAAGTAGGTCCAGTGGTATGTCGTTGTCCGTGTCTGTTGATGTGGTTTCACACAGGTAGCGGCACACTGCTATAAGTCCAACTATGATTGCGGCACTGACTACTATTACAAAAATAAACATATATAAGTTTTTCGCGATTGCACTTAATGATACACTTGCTTCGGCCACACGTTGGGCTGCCACTTTAACACGACGACTTCTTGTGTTAATGAAATAAGACGTGTAGTGGTTGCCAAAGCTTTTATTTTACGTTACTATATAAAATATGTACAATATTTAACTAAGGATATGCCGTTATGTCAAGGTCGCGAACAATAGCGTTAAGCGTCCCTCGTCGAAAACACTCGGTACTCAGGCCCTCTCGGCTTATCTTGTCTATGATGATAGTCCCCTGAGGAAGCAGTCAAGGCAGAGCAAGAAGAGCGTTTGAGAGTCGGCGGCAAACTCTGCTGGCTCTAGCGCTGGGGTGCCTTTTAACGGGCCTCGCGGGGCTGCTGGCGCGCTGATCCGAAGGGCCAGAGGTGTGGGCGGCTGTAGGAATACCAGTGGGGCTGCAAGAGCGTAGTAGCGGTGCGGCGAGGAACTAGGCGCTGGCAAAGACGGCTGCTTATGGGGTTAAGTTGTTACAGGCGTCAATTTGGATAGTTATACGTCGTGGCATAGTCACGTTGCGGCCATTGCTATGGCAGCCTCGCAAAAGCTTGGAATACTTTTCCGATCTAAGAATCTCTATACACCCCAACAGCTTTTGATGCTATATAAGACCTAAATTACGGATTATTAATGCATTTACCATAATGTCACCCTTGTTTTTCAAGATAAAAATTTTAAATTTTGTGGTTTCCTCCTAGCTTCCACAGGTGCGTTAGATAATTTAACATATGTTTTAACATATATTGCAAGTATAGTTCCAGTTGCCTCATATACAGTGATGGAACAAATTCATTTAAAAATCAAGTATTAATTTTTTGAAAAA
Source organism: Polydrusus tereticollis (assembly GCA_963920685.1). NCBI lineage: Eukaryota > Metazoa > Arthropoda > Insecta > Coleoptera > Curculionidae > Polydrusus > Polydrusus tereticollis. The sequence goes on from OY987326.1 coordinate 123,761,704, forward strand.
ACGCTCGGACACGTCGATTATAATTTTTTCTTCCGAATTTTTTGCCTCAAAAAGAAATTATACAGGGTGTGTCAAAAAGTAGATGCAGCAAAATTTTTTTGTATTTTAAATAGAACCCTATTTTTTCAGTCGAATTTTGAATTCTACGTCAAATTCTGCGCATAATTCATGTAGCATACCCTATCCTTATCTCTAACAATTTTAGAGAAAAATTACATCATAAAACAAAACTTTTCTTTAAAAAAAGTTACATGTACCTACTAAAGGTAAATAGGTAAATTTAAATGAGTTGCCACTACGATAGCAAATCATGTATCAATCAAAAATAATTTTAGGTATAATTTTGAAAAACGGTGATCATGATGCATTTAAATGAAACTCAAAGAATCGAAATTTTAATTTTAATTGGAAGTGGAGACAAAACAAGGAATCAAGAAGTTTGTAACTTGTTTAGCGCTAAGTATCCAGAACGACCGATTACAAGATCTACAGTGAGTAAAATTGAGAAGAAATTCAGGGAAACAGGGAATGTAAAGGATCGTCTACGGCCAGGTCGTCCAAAAATTAGTGAAAACACAAAATTGAACATTTTGTTAGAAGTTGAAGATAATCCCTATAGTGCATCAACTGAAGTAGCCCTTAATAATGATGTTAGCCGACGATCTGTTTTGCGGGTATTAAAACATGAAAAGTACCATCCGTACAAAATTTGGTTGCTGCACGAGCTAAACGAAGATGATCCCGACCGCCGATTACAGTTTTGTGAAACTATGATGGAAATTTGCAACTTAAATCTATTTTTCCATCACAACATACTTTTTAGCGATGAAGCCACGTTTTGTTTGAATGGTTCGGTAAACAGACAAAATTTTCGGTATTGGAGTACAAATAATTCCCCCGTTGGATGAGAGAACAGCACACGCAAAACCAACAAAAAGTAAATGTTTGAGCAGGGATATTAAATGATAGAATTATTGGACCTTTTTTCTTCGATGGAAATCTTACAGGAGACCGGTATTTACAATTTTTTCAAAATGAATTAATTCCCACACTAGCAGCGGATTTTCCAAATCCGAATCAGCCTAATCTACCAGAAGCGTCTATTTGGTTTCAGCAGGATGGTGCTCCGCCTCATTTTGCTCGACAAGTACGAGAGTATTTGAATACTGTATTTCCCGAACGATGGATAGGTAGAAGAGGACCCATAGAATGGCCTGCAAGATCTCCCGATCTTACACCAATGGATTTCTTTCTTTGGGGTTATTTGAAATCAACAGTGTATAAGGATAAACCACAAAATTTGGAAGACTTAAAATTTAAAATTAGATTATGAAATTAGGCAAATTAATGAAAATACTGTAAATAATGTCTTAGAAGAGTTTTTAAGAAGATTGGCATATTGTCAAGAAGTTAATGGTTGGCATTTTCAACACTTAATAAAATAATTTTCGTTTTATGATGTAATTTTTCTCTAAAACCGTTAGAGATAAGGATAGGGTATGCTACATGAATTATGCGCAGAATTTGACGTAGAATTCAAAATCGACTGAAAAAAATCGGGTTCTATTTAAAATACAAAAAATTTTTGCTACATCTACTTTTTGACACACCCCCCTAATTTCTTTTTGAGGCAAAAGATTCGGAAGAAAAATTAAAGTCAACGTGTCCGAGCGTTTTTTCAAAAAATTAATACCTGATTTTTAAATGAATTTGTTCCATCAGCCCATCACTGTATTGGGGTAGCTGGGAGAACTGAAAAGAAAATATTTAAAAAATTGTAGCCGAAAAACAAAAAATATAGGGTATCCTATTTAAAATATGCAAGTTAACATCTCCTTCCGATATATCCGGAAGTGCCAGATTTTTTAAAATATTTTAAGCGAATGACCCCCATCGACATTATATAGTATGCTGCCAAACTTTCAGATTTGTCCTTATTATAATTTTTTCATAAACGATCGATGGAATTGCCGGTAGGAGACCCTGCATAATAAATAAAAATATCACTTTGAAACAATGATCTATTAAAGATCAATGCTTCAGAATAAGAGGGTAAAATCATGTCAGAAAAATGACGTTACTATATCGGGTGTTGCATCGTCGAGCGGGACATAGGAAATCCCATGTAATTTTAAATGGGGTCAATTATTGGCTTCCCTAATTATTTTAGAGAAAAATTCTATTTAGGTTTATTAAAGAGCACTAAAACCCACATTCAAAAGAATAACTTTAGATATTTTTGATGAGCCCGTTTACGGGTTATCGCCGATTTCTTTTTAACTATTTCTCCTTTTTATGGCCCCGTATTTGCGGGCACCAGTCAAGGTAAAAGATGACTGTCAAATAAAGTTGTCATTTTGAAATGTGTGCTTTATTGTTATAAAAACTCGTACATCGAAAATATTAGCCATGAATTACACTTCTGAAGAAAAAATATTGATGATTAAATGGTATTATCAAGGAAATAGTTATCAAAATGTGTCAGACATATTTGCTGCTCTGTATCCGAATAGACCGATACCTGCAAAATCTACAGGCGAAAGGACTATCAAGAAATTTGAGACAAAAGGCACTGTAATAAATAACTGCAGATGTGAAGAAAGGCAGGAACAAAGAAGAGATGCAAGAAATGATAGGGACTTGCAAGTTTTATTGTGCGTGGAAGAAAATGATGGGAAGATCAGCACAAGGAAACTTGAGGATGACATAGGATTAGATCACACCGCAGCGTTACGAGCTTTGAAACGACATAAATATTATTCATACAAATATGAAAAGCACCAAGAGCTAAGAGATAGGGACGAAATACGACGACAGGAGTTTTGTTTTGGTATGATGGAAAGAGCAAACATGGATAGGGAATTTTTAAAAAACATTTGTTTTACTGACGAATGCACATTTACCTTAAACAATGAACCCAATGTTCAAAATTATCGATATTGGAGCAAAGAAAACCAACACAGGTTTGTGGAAACAAGGACGCAATATCCACAAAAAGTTAATGTATGGGCTGGGATTTTCGGAGAAAATATTATCGGGCCATTATTTCTTACACGAAATTTAAATGCAGAATATTTTTTGGAACTACTTGAAGATCATATTTTACCTACTTTACATGATGCCGCCAGGGAAAATCAGGAAGTTTGGTACCAAATGGATGGCTGCCCGGCACATAGTACCCTGGCTGTCCGGGAATATTTTAAACCATGCTTTTAATGGAAATGTTATTGGCTTAAATCATACAGTAAATTGGCCAGCCAGGTCTCTTGATTTATCGCCAAATGATTTCTTTCTCTGGGGCCATTTAAAAAACAGGATATACAAAGATAAAAAATACCCAAATCTAGACGAGTTAAAAAATGCTATTTCTGCCGAATGCAATAGAATTTCAGTTTACCAACTAGCGAATGTAAGAAGAGAATTTTATGATCGCCTCGGTTATTGTCTAGCAGTCAATGGAGGAATATTTGAACATTTTCTTAAATCCTAAAGTTCTAACAATTTAATAGTACCTACCTATTAATTAGTAAAGTATTGAAACATGTAAAATGTCATAATTAACCTTGTAATTGGATACTTTATTTTAGTTTTATTCAGATTAATTTGTACTCATAAATACACCTTTAATATTTTCGATGTACGAGTTTTTATAACAATAAAGCACACATTTCAAAATGACAACTTTATTTGACAGTCATCTTTTACCTTGACTGGTGCCCGCAAATACGGGGCCATAAAAAGGAGAAATAGTTAAAAAGAAATCAGCGATAACCCGTAAACGGGCTCATCAAAAATATCTAAAGTTATTCTTTTGTATGTGGGTTTTAGTGCTCTTTAATAAACCTAAATAGAATTTTTCTCTAAAATAATTAGGGAAGCCAATAATTGACCCCATTTAAAATTACATGGGATTTCCTATGTCCCGCTCGACGATGCAACACCCGGTATAGGCTAGCTGACTTGCGTCCCTCACTGTTACGTCAGGTCCTAAGATGATTTTGACGTTACAGGTACTGTCAAAACTTGACGTCAAGTTGCTACTATGGGGGTAGTTCATAAACAAGAGAAATTCGCGAGGGTGTAGTCTTCCCCAGGCTAGGATAACTTAAATGGCGAGGATTGTTCCCCGTTCGTTTAGTTCTTCAACCAGACGATGATGGCGCTATTGTAGGGATTTTGTTTTATAAGGTTGTTCATATCCTAACGTTGGTAGCGCCAAAACTTGTATTTAGAATGAGCGTGCGAACGTTCTCTATCTTTCTCTCTCTGAATTCAACCGTACCAGCTAAGGTGGAATAAAGATGAAAATATGACTTATGTGCTGATCCATAATAAAAAAATATCTTCCGGAGTCGGACCCAAGTGACATTGACATTTTAAAATTAAATTTTTAAACGAAGCGGCGCGACGTATAAATTTATTAAGTTTATTCTGCTAAAATGGTGATTTATTGTTGGGTTCCCGGATGTAAAGTACAAAGTGGGAAACGTGTGAAAATGCACAGGTTTCCAAAAAGCGACCAGGTAAGTTTTTTGTTGTTTTAGCGAAGTAACAAAAAGGGTGTATCGTGAAGAGCCAAAAAGGCACCTTGCGCCTAAACTGTATACAAAATATTGTTGCTATCTAAAAAAAATGTATGCAGGACACCTTTTGATCCTGAATAATCATAAACAATACTTATATACTGATTTTCTTAGAGTTATGAAAGTTTACGATCTTAGTATAATGTCAGGGTATTTTTAGACGCATATACTTTGGGTAAATGCTATTCAAAATCCATGACTCTGTGGCAAAGACAAGATTGGCATTAAAAAAACTTATACAGTTTGTCACACACATTTTGGATATGACCAAAAAATTAAGCATGGCAGCACAGGATCCTATATTTAAAGTTGAACGATGTTCCTATGTTAATTCTTTACAGGAATCCTAGGTAAAACTTGCCCTGTTATTATATTAATTTATGTAAATATCTAATATTAATAAAGCTTGTCGCTATATCAGAAACGTAGTTACAACTTTCTTTTAATCTCCCAAAATATATTGACTTTAATTCAAAAGGTTCGCGCTTCTAACTTTTCCATCAGAGTTATAAACGCGAAAATTTGAATTCAAAGTTGTAAAATTTAAATTTTCATGCGTGGCGCCGACCCCCCCGCCCCTCGCCGTCAGTGCTACATTTAATTCTTCAACCAGACACGAATGGCGCTATAAGGGAACCAATTTAGTATGTTGAGTTGCCTATCTATCCCTACCATAAGCGAATCTCCCTTGTCTATGGTCTTCCCCTCCATCACAAGGAATACCTATGATGCACATGGGTGAAACTAATATGGGGAACTTCGCAACAAGAAAACCGTTACAAAACCTAGTGGGCCACCAGTCCACCAGAGGGCTCTTCGAACGGTCACTACCATGTACTCCTTGTCAAATCAGACTTGCATATTAATCTGTCGACTATCTCTCTCTCTCATAATATTCCCTATAAAAAGAGACAGACCTTGTTAAAAACGCAATATATATTACGCCAACTAACTGGAGGGCTTTATTATCCGTTTTTTGGATAAAGAAGAAGAAGAGAAGTTCTGTCAATTTTGTAAAATGTGAACCCCGAACGAATTGTTGTTAAGAACTTGATTTTTTTTTTAATTTTTATATCATTATTACCGTTTTAATCCTTTACAGGCCGTTTTACGAGTTTTGAAGAATTTTAGGATTGTTACGCGACCTTATATCACAGGTATGTAACCTAAATGTAAAATTTACGCCTTGAAGGTTAGGTTTACTGAATTTTCAAATTAATTTTCTAATATTTTTAGCATACTCTTCAAAAAGGTCTACCAACCATAGTTTATAGAAGAGCTACATATCCACAGCCCAAGCGAATGCAAATAGAACTGTATGATAAGTCATGCCGAAGGAGTTTTAATGTTTAGCTTCGTGTAAGTTTTTCATTTTGTTCTTTGCCATTTAATACTTTTTGTTATATTTAAGTGTATGCTCCTTATTCGCCTCTATCAGTATTTATGATGGCCTGTGTCGCCCATTCAATAACCAATAACAAGTTTTACTGTAAATATCCCGGTTGCAAGAGTGCATTTAGATCTTCATCTGACCCTAATTGTGTCAATAACCATTTTTCTATACATTTCCCCTTACTGATGATGAAAGACTAAGAGTGTGGAAGAATAAATGTAATATTAATCCTGACATCGAGTGCAAAAACTTTAGGATTTGTGAAAATCATTTCAATGTTTGTCAATTTTAGAACTCAGTTTGAAAAAGGCTTAATTGGAATGCTGTTCTCAAACTGTCCCTGAGCTTTTACCACCTGATGTTTTAGGATCACTTCCACATTCTCTGTAGAACTATGGTAGTTCAATTTTTTTTTACTGGCAGTCTAAAACATTCTGTTTGGTCCTCTTATAAATGTATCCCTTCTACTTTTGACACATGTACCCATTCCACTTTATATTATCGAATTTTTTTTTCACTGCTTTCAGTTTCTTAGTACTTGATTAAAAAATTATGTTTTGTTCAGTCTGTTAGTCATTTTGGTAATAATCATTAACATTTTTTTCTGTTGCATGGACACCTTATCAAGCCCAAATACTGTGACAATTTAACTCTGGCTGCAACATTTGACCTACACCTGGCTAAGACATCATGCATCTGGCTACGAGATTGCTATTTTGTATTAATAGTCAGTAGAGCAACTAGAAGACCTGGGCTTGATATGAAGCAAACATTTTTTTTTGGGACAACGCCCAAATGTCAAGAATTCACCTATTTGCCTCGAGCAAACCCTGGTTCATTAAACACTTGGAACCATTTTAGTCACGTCGCTGTTATTAGTTACATTTTTGGTTTATTTTTTACAGAATGTACCTATAAAGTATTTCTTTGTTTCGATACCAATTTTTGTCAGAATTTGTTCACATTATGTTTTATGGTAAAGTTTAAATAAATTTTGAATTTTTCTTCATAAGCTTTGTTTGTTATTTACATCGGCATTCATATATTATTATAACAACAATATTTGGTTTTTAATGACTTTTATTGACTTTTTGGTATAATTTGATATAAAATACACACATTCATTAAATTGTGAAATTTAGTGAATACATGGTATTTTAGAGTGAATTAACTCAAAAAGCGATAAAACGTCTTTAAAAATCTGAAATATTGTTTGAACAGTAAACCAGTAATTTGAAAACGAGTTATTTAAACTACCCGCCACCCGCAATAAATTTCCTACCGTAGCGCTCGGGGTGGACTGGTGGCCAACTTGAATCTTTGTTTCTCTGGTTTCCTACGTAGTTCGCATTTCTAACCTCTTATCTGTTTTGTGCTATGATGTAAATGAAACCATGCAGTCTTTCTCCACAGTTTAATAATTGTAAAAGTAAATAGAAAGTTCCCGACATGTTTCGAATGCTTAAGCAGCAGGGGATACTCTAAAAGGATAGTACAAAGTTAGGAACGACCAATGAATATAAAATAAAAGTTTAAGTATAGGACTTACCTGACATCGAGTTTATCGAAACTGTATTGTAAGTTGTCTCAAATTAATGAGTGCTACTCAACAGGATGAGAAATGTAAAGTTGAAGACTTGGTGTACTAAATGATCATATTGACATGTTAATAATTGTATCGAGATTCAGATATATGTGATGTTTTAATTATAAATGTTAAATTTGATTAGTGAATGGATAAAAGATAATATATTGAGTTATAACATTTGAAGGAGAAACTTTTTTTTTATTAGGTACGTTACGAAAGTATTTTAAAGTTTTTTTAGAAGTTTTTAAATTTTAACATAAAGATTGAAAAATATTAATTTAATTGTTGAAGAAATTTTTTTTTTATTTATTGTTAGTGTTGTTAACTAACATGTAGATATAGAGCTATATTTTTTGGAATTTTTTTTTTTTAGAAAAAATGGTAGGTTGTTATGAAAGATGGAATATAACCTGTGCTTAATCGCAACCGTGTTATCTGCTGCAACGTGATTGTTGAAGTGAGGTTATTTTAAAAAGCATAATGACATTAAAGACGTATAACCAAGTAATAATATTAAAATTCAAAAGTATTGTTGAAATCAAGTGGAAAGATTTAAAGAACTAAATATTATGTTTACAAAATCCGTACAGAATCGATTGATCTTTGGTTGTCATCACTGGATGTTTACAGTACTTAGGGCCACTTGCACCAAAATCATGCTTAAGATATTCTTAGTTAAGAATGTCTTAAATCCTAAGTTAACCTTAAAATATTCTGTTTTGCACCAACCGGCATTCAAGCAAACTTAACTAAGTTTCAAAAAAAGCCGACAACACTGCTTTTTTTCATAGGTGTGTCTGGTAATAGACAAACGTTACACCAATTATTTTGTTAAATGAAATGAAATGGAAACAATAATAGGTGTCTTTAGTTTTCACTTGCTACTTACTGTTATTATTTATTAACTTCTAGCTTATGTAGTTATGTTTATTTTTGCGTTGAAGGTAAAGGTGACGTATTTATGTTGTATTTTAATTTTTGTCTATCGATCATTTTCAAACATAATAATATGGCCAAAGAGAACCACCAGAAAACACAAAACACATACGAAACCTTCTGCACTATTCTACGTGTTGTGCTTTCATGAATACCCATAAAAATCAGCGACCAAAGACAAGGGTGCACTGGTGGCATAAAATCTTAGGGTAGTAAAGTATTTGATTTATAGGCGTAACACTTTTATTTCTAAAAAAGGAAAAAAAGTCTGAAAATTCATAACTGCTGGTATATTTGGTACCTACATAACTAAATTACAAAATATTCCTCTGCCCAACCTCTTTCAAATGTAGAAATACTAAGGTATGTTAACCAATAACAAAGCATGCATTTTATCGAATGGTAATTTTATATAAAAGTGCATACCTATCATGATCAAACTCCAACTGATCTTCGATTTCCTGAAGACCAGCGTGGACGGTTGGTTTCGTCAGGCGAAATCGTTTAAAAAAAAAGTCATGTTGTCCATGTCTTCAAAGTAATTTCCTAGAAGGAAAGTATTTATTTTAAAGTACTATTTCCTATGTTGTTTCATTAACACACTTTACCTACCAATTATATAGCCTCCTGGGAAATCCGTTCTCGATTAGCTCTAGAAACCCAAATCGTCGTTAAACATCTTCATCACAACACCAAAAATTTAGTTTAAATTTTAGATTGCGGTTAGGAATAAGTTAAGATCGCTTTAAGGACTCGAAAACAACAACTTAAATTTAAGAAAACTTTAGCGAAGTTAAGTATTTCTTAAATGCTGGTGCAAGTGGCCCTTAAGGACCGGCAGTGCATATCTGTCAACGAATAACCAAATTACATCGTTTTGTTAAAAGGGGGGGGGGGTTATAAATGTCTATCGTAGGGAGATAAAATTTGGATAAAATGCTGCACTAAAAAATACACTTGAAGGAGATAGTGACGACACTAACGCTAGATGACACAGCAAATGTAGGAAATTTATATTTAAAGAAAAACATTTTTACAAGATTATGAAAAATAATGAAACGTTTTCACTTATTGGAAATATCTATCAAATCAATCAATACTCAAATCATCCATAGCATCATTCTTAGTGCAGCTTTTTATCTCCCTAAGATGGACATTTATAACTCCTGGCTTATTAAAAAATATTCAAACTTGGCACATGGGTTTATTATATCGGTCTCTTTAAAAAATTATAATACAATTTTTCTCTAAAATGTACAGGGGAGCCAATATTTAGCCACCTCAAAATTTACGTGGGATTTCCTATGTTCAACTAAGCCATGCATCTCTCGGTATATATAGGACTTTTATCTTTTTCGAAAAGATCGTTAAGTAATGTAAAAGTAAAAAAAGGGTGTGAGAGAATATAGAACCTAGAAGAACTCCGGCATTTACTTTGAATGTGTCTGAAGGAAATCCGTCCATCGCTACTCGCAGAGAACGGTCTTTAGATAAGCGTGACCGCCATGAACAAAATTAGTTAGGAGCCCCTTATGCCATACTCGGTCAAAGGTATTCAAAATATTTAATGCTACCACCCGGGGACATGATGTTCTATTGCGTTGTGTTACAGTTCGAAAATTGCATTTCATAAGTTTGATTATCTTTGATTATCTGTGTTAAGTTTTCGCATTTAAATTGTTAAAATACATGTAGACTCTCACCTTAAAGATTAATTACTAATTAAGTTACCTGTAATAGCCAAAATTTTCATTATGTTTAGTTTCAAACCTTAGTTGATGTTTATATTCCAGTAATGTTTTGTATCTTGCAAGACATAGCCAAGTGGATTGATTTCTCTGTTCCTTGTTTGATACTACTTGCAGACAGGTTTGATTTCAAATCTTTGTTCTAATTGATTGGTAATTGATAAACTTTTCAAATTACCAATAGAAATAACTTCTGTCAGCTGTTTTTAAGAAAATCGATAAAAGGTCAGTGTCAGACTGACAGTTTCTGGGCATTTTCACAGCCACGTCTGGTTAATTTTTGCTTGGTCGCGTGGGTTGACTTTGGTCGCCGTTAGTTTTCTATGTTATTATAAGAGGTTAGTTTCCGTAGATACGGTTGACTAATTTTTGTGATTGTTTTGTTTTGGTAAATATGTACGTTGGAGAAAAATAAGAAACGTCCCTTTCGACCATGGACACTGGAAGTTAAAGCACGTTTGTGGAAATAGCTCCCCAAGTTTAGTTTTTTGGGCCGTGCAGGCTAAGTAGTGCCGATAAAGCATCCACAAATTTTTTAAAAAGGTATGCGACTTTGTAGTTTGCCTATTCTTTGGGCGGAATGCCGATGTAAAATGCTTTAATGAACTTCAACAGCGGTCATACACGCCATTTGATAAATTGAAACCCTCGCTAGTTATTCGAGGTAGGTTTAAACTTTAGTACCATCATCTGGGGTGAAGAGGATCTAGCGGGGCGAACCGAATCATAAGGTAGTTTTCTGTAATTTTTCATGCAGAGGTTGACATTTGTGGTTTATTTCCAAGCTTAATTGGCTAACTTCATAGCAGACAGTTTAGAGTACGAAAACAGGTGGCGTAAGGGAGATTTGAAATGCACCGTTTGTCTATAAATAAATTACAATCACACGGTCATTCAAGGCATACAATTGAAATTTCGAAAAAACCTAGGTTGGAACAGGATTGCAGAGTTTTTGCGGACAAAATTACCGGTAAGTAATATAGAGAATCATGTTATCATTGATTTGAACACAAGTTCGTAGTTGTAGGTTATGTTTACATAAAGTTATAGCGGTTTGTTTAAAATATTGACTTGTTGCAGGGTGAAGCGGATCACCTCGAAAATAAATTGAAATGCCAAGAACATACATTAAAAAAATTGGCCCAGAGGGCAACAGGAACTATAATCAGGTGTATTTAAAAAGAGCTGTTCATGCGGTGAAAAGTGGCCGCATGACTATACGAGGGGCTTCCAATCAGTTTGCTGTTCCATACACTACACTAAGACGCTGGGTTAAAACACCAAATATTGAAGTATGGAGGACAAGCGGCCCTCACAGAAGAGGAGGAAAAATATTTAGTTGAAGGGCTGCTCACATGTGCAAAGTGGGGGTTTCCCCAACAAACAAGAGATGTGCAAAATATTGTCCAGGCGTTTTTCGAAAAGCAGGGGAAAACTGTGAAACAGTTCAGAAACAATCGTCCAGGTGTGGAGTGGATTAAAAATTTTCTTAAACGCAATCGAGAATTAACGGTGAAAATGTCGGAAAACATTAAACGTGTGAGGGCAGCTGTGACGCGAGACACTGTTCGAGAATATTTTAGAAACTTAGAAACTACTCTGGAGGGCGTTCCAGCGTCCCACGTCATCAATTATGACGAAACAAACTTCACGGACGATCCGGGTAACACCAAGGTTATAGTGAAACGTGGCGTAAAACATGCTGACAGAATCATGGACACTTCAAAAACATCAGTGAGTGTCATGGTGGCGGCTGCAGCGGATGGAACTGTCTTACCCCCCTATATATATTCTTTACAAGGCAAAATATGTATACCCAGGTTGGATGGAAGGAGGAGTTGCTGGAGCAGAATATAACAGTTATCCATCCGGGTGGTTCGATGCAGTTATCTTTAGTGACTGGTTTCGCAAAATTGTCCTGCCCTATATTCGACGCCTTCCGAAGGAAAACCCTAAAGTTATCATTGGTGACAATTTATCGAGCCATATAACATTGGTCGTGGTTGAAGAGTGTACACAATATAATGTAAGATTCACCCTTTTACCTCCAAATTCAACCCATCTGTGCCAGCCACTAGATGTGGCTTACTTTAGGCCACTCAAGGGAGCATGGAGGAGAGTTTTAGAAGAATGGAAAAAAGAAATCGTGGAGTTATTCCAAAAACCGAGTTTCCCCGACTCCTCGCAAGGGCGTTTGAAACTGTTGGAGCTAACAATGAAAAAAATGTCCGAGCGGGTTTTCAAGCTTGTGGCATAGTTCCATGTAACCCAGAGCGCGTCCTTCAAAAAATTCCTCAGCTAAATGACGCAGAAGAGAATAAGGAAATATTTGAGAGGTCATGGACTGACTCCTTCACAGAGCAGCTAAAGGATTTGCGACAAGGATCGTCTGGAACGCAAAAACGCTCTAGGGGTAAGAGAATAAATATACAGGCTGGGAAAAGTGTTAATCCCAGTGACATTGACGGCAAGAACAATAACAACGTTCCTTCCGAAGACGACGACAGTGATGACAACTTCAATGTTAGCATGGAAAACGAAGAAACTCTCCAGGAAGATGTGGAAACGCCTCAGGAAAAAATCAAAAAGGGTGACTTTGTACTCACCGAATTTTTCGCGCAAAAAAATCCTCGACTCTTCATAGGAAAGGTTGAGGAAAAGGTGAATGACGACCTCCTAACCATAAACTTTTTGAGAAAAGTAATCGGCAAAAAACAAATTTATTTTGTTTTTGCTCTGGTCGAAGATAAACAGGATGTTGACAAAAGCATCATAAAAAAAATTATCTCGGCGCGAGAGCTTCGACGGGGCCGTTATACATTTGGCGACAATATTAATAGGCTAAATAACTTAGAATAATTTTTTTTGTAATTTTGTTCACAACCTTTAACATTTTTTCCCTATGCTTTTCGTTCCTTTTGTTACCAAAGGTGTCATTATATTTAGTTTACAGCAGTATTATTAAGTAATAAGACCTAGAACAATATTTAAGTTCCTATACATGTTAGTTATACATTTATCCTTTGTTTTTTGTTCTGTTTTTCGATTTTGTAACAGTTTAAATTATACATATTTTTTAAAAATGCTTTTTTGTGATCCGTCTCACCCCAGGCGTTGTTCGAAGAGGTTTGATGTCGATTTTAAAGGGGTGATCCTATTCACCCCAAAACGCGAGGTGAAGAGGATCACTATTTGGAATTTTTTAAAAGAACAACTAAGTATGAAACTTAATTTCTGTTTCATAGGCATACTTATAGAGGAGGCATGAGAAAACGTTCTGTAATTTTATCAACTCGTTTAAACGATGCGCTCAGCCGTATAACATAAAAAACCGCATATTTTGATCCTCTTGACCCCAGTTGACGGTATCTAATTGCCCTCCTTGGATGTTATGAAAGATTTCTCTTTCATGTTGTATATCTTAAATTCGATTTTAGGGTATTTTTTTTATGGTAGGGGCTAAAAGTCCGAGTACAAACTAGAGTACTAGTTTTCTTTTGTTGGAACTGCCTGGACACGGGACGTGCCAGTTGCCGTGTACTATTGGAATTCTTGGAGACTAGCTGTGTGTGTGTGTGTGTGTGTGTGTTTGTGTGTGAAGATTGAGTCTTCATGAACCATGGGTAGCACGTAAGGTTTTAGCTAAGTAGGTACCATTTTTCTTGAGTATGTTGTAACATAGTAACAACTTAAAATATCAATATTTGGCATTTGCGTATTGTTCGATATATACAGTGTTTTGGTAAAGTATGTAAACGTGTAGCGTATGTCGACATAGCGTTAAAACGTCACAAGAGTCTCTAGTAGTTCAACACGTTAGGCAGGCTGTTACAGCTACTTTTGTTGTAAATATAGTTACAATTTATGATTATTAAGTAAATATTTTTGTTTCCCGGCTAAATGCCATTTGATTCTTCTAAATTTAACACTTGTAACTTCGACATTTTAATTTATCTATGCCAAGTGGCTAGTATATACTTCCACAGGTACTCGTAAGATTCTGTATTATACTTTAAGAATGCTCTGATGGTAGATTTAGGTAGTTAGTTGTGAGAGGTTCTTGCACAGACCTTGCGGAAATTCCTAGTCAGAGGCAATGTCCTGGATGTAGGTCTATGTGGCTGCCAGATCAGACTGAACAGTCATTTTTACAGTGTAGGCCTGACAGTTGCCATCTTGTGCAAGACCCTGTCAAACAGGGTTTGACTTTTTGCTCTCTGTTATCGACAACTTTATAAATTTAAACCTTCAGAAATTTTATTGTCAAACCTAGTACTATCACTTTAATATTTCATTTCACTTATTTATCTATTGTCCACCAAAGTAAGAGGAGCTTGCATTTATAAAACCAAGTAACCAAGGGCTTAACACCACTTTAAGAATAAATATTTGTATTGGCCTCTGCGAAAATTTGGCTTATTTTATTTTAATAAAGTGACTTTGCGGGCTTGAGTGAATGAGAGCTTATAAGAAGCTAGTGTATACCGATGGTGACATAAGTGTTTTTTTCCTAGTTTGTTTTTTCTAAAGCCAAACACTAGAACCTTTAAAGGCTTTTAAGTAAAATAAAACTAAGGTGGCGCCTTCAGGATTTGACTTTAACTTACTTACATAAGAGTCCTAAACCTCTCAATTTAGAGACAAAATAGCGAACCTACCCCGAGTTGAGCTAGCTAAGGGGTGTCTGAAGAACATCCTCCAGGGCTTAGGGTTGCCAGAGTAAGGGTGGATAGGTTGCCTTGTCGCAATTTATTTTAGGTTATCCTAAGGTGAATACTGGCACCCAATTATTGTTTAGGGCGTAATTTGGCTTTTTATAACACCTAATTGCGTGTTTTTTTTTTATATAACAGTTGTTCCAAAGATAAGCGACAAGGTCTCCTGTTGATCTAAATCCATACTGGCGGTCACTGATAGTGTTGAAGCCTTCCAAGTACTTTAATAATTCTTCATTGATTGCCTTCTCGATAATCTTTGAAGAGCTTCTTAAAAAAATAAAGCTTTTTTCAAAAAAAATGGAAAAATCACAAGTAGGTACCTATTGATCTTAAAATACCAGGACCAGTAACAAGTATTTACAAAAATGAACATTTAACAACCAGAAACAAAAAAAATGAAAAAGGAATAGAAAGACTTAAAAAAGGGGATACATTTTATAGCTAAGTTATATTTAATTTTCTACTTATCTTCAATTTTTTAAATTTAGTATATTTTATTTTTTGTACTATAAGTACATATTTATATCTTTTATTTATTTTATACATAACATAATAATATCTTTAATTTAACAATGAATGAATATATATATTAAATTTTAAAATAACAAGTTTTGAACGGTAACTTATTGAAGATAAGAATAATTTTAACAATTTAATTATAAGCACATTTAATAATTTTTCATTATACCAGAAGCATTTCAAAAAATTTTGACGAAACCAAATTATTTTTGTGTCAACTCGAAAATAATTTTTAAGTCATAGTGTTAACAGAAACTTGGAAAGTTTTTAACACTGACTTATTTAAATTAAATAATTATGATATAATTTATAATAATGGAGATTTAAATAAAAGTGGCGAGATTATAGTGTATGCTAAAAATATAAACAATTACTCTTTTGAAATTATCTCTTTGGGAAAAATAAGAGTAATTTTCTTAAAACCATCAATTGGAAAAGAAAAAATTAATATTATTACGTAAAGTATACAGTGACCGGCAGAAAGTAGGTATGCACCAAAGGGGATTTTTTTTTATTTCAAAACTTACCAAATTTTTTGACGGTGGAAATATTCTGCATGTTCTTAAACAAAAAACAGCATATACAAAAGTAGTAAATATTGCGTCGTATACGAGGGAGAGGTGAAAAAGTTAAATTCACTCAAGAATAAAGTGGCCTTATTTCTCGCCGTAGAAAAAAAATTATTAGGAAATGTTGTTTGCACTTAAGAGCTATCCATAAATACCAAATTTCAGCTCGGTAGCACATTAAAAACGTTTTTACTTTTCTTAGACGCCCCCTCGTATAACAAATCGATAGAAGCTCTGCAACCTATAAATTCAGTTTTTTAACAGCTCGTGGGCAATTAGACACATAACTTACTTAAATTTGTTTAAATACGCGAGAACTGGACGTTTAATAAAATAACGTCAAAAATACTCTCATTTTTCTGGTGCACACATTTCATGTACATTATTCTATGAATAAGCAAAATAACTTTATGTAAAACAAATGAGGGTTTACTTCATACATTTAACAATATTTTGCCGTCCCAAATTTATCAAAAACTCTTAAACCCATGGTTTATGAATTAAAGTTCAAACCCTTACATAATAAAATTCGTGTTCATTGAAATCTAGTTGCCATGAAAAAATATTTAGGATTCAAGCTGACGTTAAGCGTCAGTTGTTATTTTAGTTGTAAAAAATGGCAGAACTAAAATTGTCTTTACAAGAAAAAATAGAAATTGTTTTCATTTTTGGAGAAAATCACAATTGTTCTCGCGAAACGGCAGATATTTTTAATCAGAGACATCCCCATAGAAATATAGTTCATTCAACCGTTTAAAGAATTGTCACTAAATTTAAACAAACAGGATCAGTCGAAAATAAATTCAAACAGCCGCACAAGAAAAACGTAACTAATGAAGACACAAGTTTAAATGTGTTGCTGTCTGCAGCCGAAGCTCCAACGATGCCATTGTCTCAGAGACAAGATGATGTAAGTGTCTCTGAAAGGTCGATACGAAGGATTTTTAAGAAACATAATTACAGAGCCTATAAGCCAAAATTCGTACATACCCTTCAGGCACGGGATTTTGATGCTCACCTCGACTTCTGTTTTTGGTTTGAAGGTATGATAGAAGATAACCCGTACTTTGGTAGGCATGTTTTCTTTACCGACGAAGCAACTTTTTCTAGTAACGGTACAGTAAGTTCACAAAGTTGCCCCTGGTGGTCAAACGAGAACCCCCACTTTGTGATCCAATGTAGAAATCAATATTCGTTCAAGACGAATGTTTGGTGCGGAATAATAGACAATCGAATTTTAGGACCATTTTTTTTCCGTGGAAATCTAAGTGCTACGATGTACTTCTTGCAAACCGTTGTAAGTGATTTTATTGAGAATCTGCCACTAAATGTCCGTCAGGAATTTTATTTTCAACAAGATGGCGCGTCAATCCATATAGTACTATTGCAGTAAGGGAATGGTTAGATAACTAAAGTGTGTACTTCCCTAATCGGTGGATTGGACGCTTTTCTGAAAACCCTTGGCCCGCAAGATCGCCCGATATCACACCAATGGACTTATTTTTTTGGGGTTACCTTAAAAATCATAATATTTAAACATCTAGAAATATTATGCATTAGTCAAAATTAATGTAAATTGCGGACTTTTAGCTTGGGGAGGAATAAACGGAACTTTGGTTAGAAAATTAGAAGTATTACAAGAAAGATTTTTGAAAATTATATTTAATAAGGACTGTCTTCATCCTTCAAAAGAATTATATTCAGAAACAAAAAGATGAACGATAGACAAATTTACATTTATAAAATTTTAATATATATTTTTAAAAATAAAAACCTTATACAATTTAAAGACCATAACCGTAATACACGTTATAAAAATGAAATATTCATAAAACCTAAAATAAATAAGTACATAGGACAAAAAGCTTTAAAATATTTATGCTTTTATTTAAATGCTTATTTACCAACAATTAAAAAATTATTTAATTAAGAAAATATAAAATTGAAATAAAAACATTAATATTGGAAACAGACGTTTTAAAAATTATTTTTGGAAATGCTATAACTAATTAATGCTATTTAATATTATTGTAAATCAATTATATAATTAATCTTTTCAGAAATTTAATAATTTATCATCAAGAAAGTAGCGTTTATTAAATATTTGCAACTCTTTATAGAAATATTCTTAAATATTCATAATTTTAAAAACTTATAAATAGGATTATTAATAAGTTTATTGAAAAATAACATATTAACATATTTATTATATTGTAACTATTTGAAATAAACTTATTATTATTATTATACTATATATAAAGCGATATGTAAAAGAGTAACCTGAATAATATTAAATTGGTTAAAATCAAAAAAAGAAAAAAAAAAAACCGAAATCTATGCGACTGGACGAGGCAAGGTCTTCTTGCCTTTTTTGGGTATGGACTGGACTCGCGCAGTTTTCCAGCAAGAAGAATATCTTCCTTTTCTTAAGATCAGTTAAGAAATCTATTGTAGTTAAGTGATTCTTAACAAACTTAATGAAATTCGTCCCTTCTTCTTTCCGCGAACAAGCTACATTTCATATATTATGTTGATTACACTAATTTGTAATAATACTAGTTAAACACTTTTAAAGAATAAAATAATAAAACAACACAGGTGAAATTTCCTACTGAATTTATTTTAAACTTTTATCACAGTTTATTTTTGGTCGTTAGTTAACAGGTCATAAAAGGAATGTAATAAATAGGTAAATTATTCAATAAAATATCGATACACTAATAAATATGGAGTACAAGACACAAATAAATATCACATCTAAAATTACACTTAGTCTAATATTTTATAAAAAAATTAATGAACTTAAATAGGATTATAGGTGTCTGCCAATAAATGCAACTTTTAAGCTAATAAAAACCAACCCAAAAATGTATTATTTTTCAACGGTAAACAGCCTAATATCCACAGTATGTCCGAAATTGATGACCGTATCGCGATCTTGGAAACTATAAGGGCGGCCGGATGAAAGGCGGTTAAATGGGTAAAGTCTTAGGCATGTTACATGTTCGTAGTTTATTGGTGGGTCGATTCTGTTTGGTTTTTTGATTTGCAAGATATTTGGAAAAACTGAAATGTTGCATGCATGATCCTAGATAGGTTATAACTCCTTTAATAGGGAGCTTGCACATTTTTTTTTATTGCATGAATATGCTCAATTACATTAAAAAACACGATATTATGCAAAATATGACGCCTTAAATATCACTAATTAATTTATTATTAAAGTTCCACGCGCCGGAAAGTAAAATTTTTGACTTCTTTCTAAATAAAAAAATGGCCAATAAATTTAGTTTCTCCATATAAACTGTTTATACAACAAGAAATATATTTTGATGCCACCTCGCATCGCAAAATACAAAACGGTAAATTATGTACCTAGGTTACTTTTTAAAAATTAGGTGTTTTTACCTTTCTAGCTATAGACCACCTTTTTAAAGTCTAGGAGATTCGTATTTTCTTCCCAGTACATTTTTTTTTGTGATTTTGCTGTCCTAGTGTTTTTTTATCGGAACAATAGTACATATGTGAAGAATTGATTGCAGTGCAATCATTCGCATGCATTGGGAAGGTTACTTGGCAATTGCGCCATAACACAAAAGTAGATTAACGCCATTTTACCGTTACATAAAAATAACCAACAAAACGAGCGCATATGAAAACCTTTTAAAAATAGTTGCGTGGATTTTCTTAGTAAATAAGGTCATTTTACATAACACGAGTTCGTTTTTGGTGATATGATGCTTCGCTTGGCTAATTCGTAGTTTTCAGGTTTTCCAATCGTTAAATAATCCGGTAAGCTCAAATAGATCTACTCAGCGTTCAGAGACATTTTTAAAAAACAAAACGTAAAACTTGAAAAGCGTTTTTTCAGTCTAAACTAAAACATATTAAAAAAAGTTTTACATGCACTAGTTTAAAACAAATTATACTACTTATAAAAATACATCACATGGTGATTCAAATCAAGTAATGCGGACAAAATACTCATAGGTTTCCCAACTAGCAAAGTGAAACTTTAAAAGAAGCAAATTATTTTATAATTACCAAATAGCCTTGCCTTAAGAATAGCTTTGTTTTGTAGCGCATATTGTTGCGATAATATTGTTCATAAAGAAAAATACTTGCATCAATTAGTCTTATAACGGCTTTTACAACTTTTAATATAGAACAAATGATTCTTGTTTGTTTAAGAATTTTATAAAGTATTATAATACGATATACAGCATTTAAAAATATACATATATCTATAAGTATTGCAACCATATTGTGAAAGAGTCGTATACTTGCACAAATAGCTTTTAATTAGCGCCTTTATAAAATACATGTATATACATGTTTTATTAAGGTTATATAAGAGAAATTATATTATATAATTATTGTTTAGCAGTGGCGGCTCGTGACATTTATCCCAGGGTGTGCGCCGTAGGCAAAAATGCGCCGCGGGCGAAAAATTTTCGAGGTGCCACGCCCCTTTTTACCTTTGTATCGATTTTCTTTGTGCTTTTTATCCCAGAAGAATATTAAAAAAAAACGCGGTTTTTAAATGGGATTTTTATTTCAAGTTTCCTTTGGAATCGATTGTCGAAAAGTTATTTAGAATGTTCTCAACAGAATTTTGGTCCATAACTATAACACTTCGTGTGACACAATCCGAACTACTAGCCATTATTAAATTAAAACAACAAAAAACACCCACAACACCGTCAATAAACTTCAAACTTCTCTAATCGCGTCAAAAAACTCTAAAACAATCATATTAAATTATTAAAGTGTGTACTCAGATAGCGCACGGCGACGTCCTCTCATCGGGCGATTAACCGAATGTTCCCGATCAATCCGCACAGGGAAAATCCATTTAACGAGAGCGGCAGAGAGCGCCGAACGAATACACACGGCACACGGCAGACCATTTCAATCAGTAGAAGTGAGTGTACGCTGCGGTCGCGCTTGAAGTCTTTCGCATTCGCCATTCTTATATAGGTACACGTTTTTTTGATATCAGTTAAATATTTTTTTGATATAAATTTAATTTTTGCTTGGTGCTTGGCTTTCTCAGGCAGTGCGCGCGCACGGGCGCACTTATTGACGAGCCACCCCTGTTGTTTAGCGTTGATATGCGCTCATTTATAAAATCGTTGTATAGTTATGTTTAATCTAGAAAAATAAATCTTTTATTAATATGTTTTTTTAGGTTAGGTTTAAATTTATCCTATTATGAAGTTCATTGAAACGTTATAGAACAGAAAGATTGGATAGTGCGCATATCCATATAGGACAACAACTATATTCTGTAATGAAGTTTAATTATGCGTTATATAGTTTCATCGAAGTTTTGAAAGCAGTGTTGCAACATTTAATTGAAAATACAATGGTATAAGCGAATTTTATGAATTTTACTTCGAAATCCCAAGATTTATACAAAAAAAATAAATAGAATAACCCTCCCAAAGTGGACGTAAATGGTTTGGCTTCATCTGTCATAACCAGGCTTGGAAACTACTTGGTCAATATATACAATGTAATAATACACGAAGTATTGTGAGTGCCTGGAGACGTTTTTGCCCACCACTGGAATGCTTGGTCACTTAGGGCTCCCTTGTATATAGCGAAAAATATTAATAACGATTATTATATTTTAAGTCTTAGCTTTACGAAATCTGGCTACTTCTAAAGCGTTCCAACACCAACATCTTCTTTTCACGTTACAAAAGATTTTAGAACGCCGTAATATGCAACACTATAAAACAATTTTATCGTATATAGATCTAATTTACACTAGAATATTATAAAACCTTTTTATTTCACCTGAAATGGTTGTATTAATACGTCATGTTCCGCGACTGCCGCCATGATGTAAAATTAAGTCGGGAAACGTAAAAATGTAGTCTTAACGTTATTTTATTAGTTTGGAAGATTATTCTCTAACGTTATTCGTAAATAAAATAATAACTTAATAGTATAAATAAAAAATATCGAAATATTAAAAAAAATATATACAGGATGTTATTTAATAAGTGTTCGATATTTTACAGGACGACTCCTCAGTTATTTATAAGGTGAAAAGTTCACATAAGCATGGGTCCGCAAGCACTTAATTTTTGAGATACGGGGTGTTAAAAATTTATTTTTATTTTTGTTTCTCGTAAGTACGTTTTGAAATAATGTCTATATTTGGACGAAGATTGGTATCTAGGGGCTTTTTGAAATGTGAAATTCTAATTTGATGTTAGTATGGCGCCCACTTATAGAGGGCGCCACCAACGTGTCTTTTTACTCTTTTGAGTCATGACTTTTTTATACGCTTGTATTACATTTTTAAGCAAAAAAATGGATTGCTTTATCATGTTTACACGAAAAATGCATACTTGGTAGAAGTCACTACCAGTAGCATTCGTTCTCGAGAAAAAGAATAATGAAGAAATAAATGGCATTTATTTGCATATCGCTATGCCCATATCAGAGTTTGATAAAATAGCATTTATCGCCTAAACAAAGCCGAAATCAAAAAATGATAAAAATGGACTTTGCATTAGCCAATAAAGTGCCTAGATAACAGTGTTATTAAAAGAGAAAACGGCAGTGGCGTCCATATTTTTTGTTCCTATTAAAAATAGTAACACCCTGTATCTCAAAAATGAAGGGCTTGCGGACCCATGCTTATATGAACTTTGTACCTATAGGTAACTGAGGAATCGTCCTGTAAAATATCGGAAACTTATTAAATAACACCCTGTGTGCATATATATAATATAATTTTAGGCTGATCAATTTTTAAATAAGTGGGTACAGATTAATAATCTCCGCTGTTATAAGCCCCTTTTAAAATAATTTGGCTCTAGAATTCTGCAATAAAAAATTTAATATCTGTTTAAATTGCTTATCAGACAATTACTATATAATATTTGTGTAAGACTTTTAAAGTGTCGATAAAAAATTGTTGTATAATTATCACCAGATACACACTACAAAACAATTTTATAGTTGTTGAATTAAATTGCATTAAAAGTGTGTTACACAACTTCTATAGAACTCCTATAGTATCAAAATGTTTTATAAAAGTGGGTCCTTCTTGATCCCATAAATATCGTATAAGGGTATTTAACCACGTTATAGGAATTTTGAGCTTCTGTAAAATTTATTGTATAGCAGTTTATACTACCTTTATAAAATTTATTTTGCTAGTTGGGTTGTTCGTTAAAAAAGGATACACATCTTAGAAGCGGAAAATTAAAAGCATAACAAGCAACCGGTTCAAATTTCGTCCCCAAAAGAACAATAATTCAATAATTCACTTTTGAATCACCCTGTGTTTTACAACCTTTAAGATTCTTATCAAAAAATCCAATGCGACCTCCCCTGCAACAACCCTAGTTCTTATACCCTCTCTTCCACACTGTATCTTTCAAGTGGGATATCTCCTCTTCAGCAATAATATCGGCAACCAAACCTGTAAACCCTAACTCGCTAGCCAATCTATACTTGGCCGTAACTGAGGTGATTTTCTCGATTATGTGTTTCATATTTATAAAGCCTTGGGGCGTTTTAACTGCGTGGCTCAGGAATTTTCGGCTTATATCCTGGACCAGTTGCTCGTTGACGCCCAGCGTTTTATTGTAGATGTCGAAATAGTCGATGTTATTGTTCAAGATCGCCTGTTCAAAGAGAACTTGGGGCCAGTCAATTTGGAAGTTGTATGCTTGTGCCACCATATAGGATTGATGAAAACTGCAAAAAAATAATATACAGTGTGTCATGTGTGTCGGGGAAAGTGTAATAAATGGAAAACTTTTTTATGAATATTAGTAGAAAAAGTCATTCTAAGGTAAGCGTCCACTAATCGGCATCGCATGGACGGTACGCATTGCACCGATATGATTTTTTTTAGTGAACTGCGTTCACTGGTACGGATCATCGGAATCGGTATCATATGCATCGCTATTTTTCCTTAGCAGTTACCTAGCTATTGTGCACAGAAAATTGTCAGAGAAAGAAGTGAATGAAAAGAAAAAAGAAAATGCTGGGTTCATGATATAAATATAAAAAGGCAAAAATTCGGAGAGTATGATACAAATATAAAAAGCCCAAAATTCGGAGAGTGTCACAATTTATTTGGTGATTTAATTCAAGATGATATGAAGTTCTTTCAATATTTTCACCAACCTGAAACTAGCGGCCAGCGGCCGATTCAGTAAATTTTTGACGCGGAGTGTACCGTATCACCTTTTATTTATTTTGATCGTATTAATAAAACTAAAAGACAATAGTTTTTTAAACTTTGTCAGATGCTTTCTAATATAAGTGGGTATAACATGTGTATGGGAATTGCCAAAAAGCAGAGGCTACGGGGTTCACTCAGAATTTTTAAATGGAAAGATACAAGAAAATAGTAGTTTGCACCAGTTCAGGTTAATACTTTATACGATTCTTTAAACTTTTGCTAGAAAGTTTGAAAATTTTATAATCAAACTTAGAAGAAAATCCTAGTTTCTACCAGTTCACGTTTGGTACATGTGACTTGTCGTTTACATGGAATAAACCGAGTCGCAGAAACCGTCAGAACTGAATATCCTTTAGTAAATAAATTAATTTCAAATGTAAAAAAAGTGTTTCTAAAAGCACCTCTAAGAGTGCAGATGTATAAGGAGAGATTACCTGGAGTTAGTTTACCTTCAGAACCTGTAATTACCCGGTGGGGAACATGGATTAAGGCTGCAATATTCTACGCAGAACATTTCGAAGCCATTAAAGAACTAATTTTAGATGATGATTCGCAGCGTGTTATGCAAAGTAAAGAGCTGTTAAAAAGTGCAAGTGTAGTTAAAGATCTTGCTTTTATTAAGGTTAATTTCAATTTTATACAGGACATAATATCCTCGTTAGACAGTAGAAATTTAAGTTTAAGAGACTCGATTAGTATTGTTGAAACTCTTTCCGCTAAACGTAACAACATTCCCGGTAAAGTAGGAGGTCAAGGAACAAATTGGGTGTAAATGTAAAAAAGAATGAAGGATTCAAATACTTAACTGCATTAAAAAGCATTTATGAAGGTAAACCATCCAACGAAGTTGTATCTTGGCCTTATACTTTACTACCTAAGTAGCAGTATTATCCGATTACATCAGTAGATGTTGAAAGAAGCTTCTTTTTGTATAAACATATTTTTACTGATAGAAGATAATCCTTTTTAGTTAAAAAATTTAAAAAATATTTAGTAATAAATGCCTTTTATACAATTTCAGGTTAAAAAATTGTTTACTTTAATTTTTCTTTGTTTTTTTTTGGATTTTTTTTTAAATAAACATCTTTTATAGAACCCAGTGTTTCTTTACCCTATTTTACTATAATAAATTAAGAAATATTGCATACCAGTATGCATATTTGGTCAAACAAAATGCATATAATTGCATATCTTAAAGGCAAACAAGGCATATTTATGCGCAAATTTTGGCTGAATTTAAGTGCATATATTCCGCCCTTTAGTCATGACCATTTATCGTGTGTCGTACTTTACTAAGTTATGGTATCGCTTCAAAGAATTAAAAATATACTGAATGCAGAGTGGACCAACCCATGCAAATTTAAAAACCGAAAATAAGTCTAGCTAAAATTTTGTAAAACAATTATGAAAAATAAATAAGCGACACACTTCAGTTGATTTAAGCCAGAATGTTCTAAATAAGGGTATTTTAAATTACCCGACTCCACCATTTCTTTAAACCTATTGTCTGCTATTTATTCATATTGGGGTTAGTCCGTTATTTTATTCATAGCCTCAAATATGTAGTAATAGTAGAGTAATATTAATAAGTTCATTAATTTTTCTAAAAGTTTCAAATATAGGCGAAATATAAATAATAAAAAAATCAACTTACTCCAGTTCCTTGCACATTAATTTCGCCAGTTGGATATTGCTCAAATTCAACAAGCAGGGAACAGTTTGATTACTGGGTGCCACCTTAAGCAGCGACTTTTGTAGGGCAATTAATTCCGCCTGTTTAGCGGCGTTCATAGCCTTGGTTAATTTTTCACCCTGAACGTGGAATTCTGAAGCATGCACATAGTTTTCCATTGCCTGTAAGCATATCGTATGTACAGGGTATCCATTTTTCGATGTAATTGCAAGGGTTGCACAAAAAATTGCATTTTACGCTTAATTTCTGAAAATCCTGTGGAAAAATTTAATAACTGATTGATGTTTCTTGGTACGACATTTTTAAGTCCCATCTTTTCTCAATAACTTATTTTTTGATTCACACCAATATCTGGATAATTAAAAGAAAAACACAGGTTCAAAGGAAATAATGCAATAATCCTTTATTAGCAACAAAAAATTAAAAAAATAATTTGTAAAGTTCGCTTTGTCTCTCTTTCGTCTTTCGGAATCCAGTTTCCATGGCACCATGGCTGGTCAAGAAGATTTTTGTCAACAAATTACAGATTTAATAATTGCTGTACTTCTAGCGCTTGTTTAGTAAGTTGTGTGTAAACGATAAGTGTATTTATGTAAATTAAAGATGAGACCAGAAGAAGTGGCACAAGACGTTGCTTTACAAGATGATGGTCATCCGATTCTGTATATCGCAGAAAGGCTTGGACATCCACGCATATCCAATGCGACACAAAGATTTAGACAAACTGGTACTTACTCGAGAAGACCTGGGCAGGGAGGACGAAGAGCCACAAATGCAGTTGAAAATCGATTTCTTCGTCTTCAGGTTCTTCGAGAGCGAACAACCTCTGCTCCGGTTTTAGCTATAAGATTGGCAGATGTTCATGGTACCTTAGTTTCATTTAAAACTGTACGCAGAAGGTTGAGAGAACAGAATCTAACATATGTACCTACATTAGGACCTCTATTAGATGCAGGTCATCGAAGGCAGCACCTTGAATTTGCTCGAGCTCATGCAGATTGGGACATGAACGACTGGCAAAACTTTCTCTTTACAGACGAGTCTCCTTTTATGCGATATTCACGTGACGGACATCAAAGAGTGTGGAGAAGGCCCGGAGAACGATACTCTCAATGTTGTTTCTCTCCTAAAGTGCAATTTGGTCGCGGAGGAGTGATGGTGTGGGGCGGCATTTATTTGGAAGCCCGTACAGACCTCATTACACTTCAGAGGGGTATTAATGCTGACAAATACATTAGACAGTGCTTAGAAGAACATGTGACACCATATTCGCATTTCGCATAGGAGAAAATTTTAATTTAATGCACGACAATGCTCGACCGCACACAGTACAAATAACGAGACAATATTTGAACGATGTTGGCGTTTAAGTATTGGACTGGCCCTCAAGAAGTCCGCATCTGAACCCTATTGAGCATATGTGGGATACACTAGGAAGGAGAGTTAGGCAGAACTACAGCGAGTTTCAAACTTTGGTTGCGTTAGCACAGGCACTGACAAACGAGTGGCAACAAATATTCCAAGACGCGGTTGCTGCTTTAATTGAATCAATGCCTGAAAGAGCTGTTATACAGGCTCGTGGAGGAAATACTCGATTTTAATAAAATAATCTTAATACCACTATTGCCCATGTAATTTTTTAATTCTTTGTTGCTAATAAAGGATTATTGCATTATTTCCTTTCAACATGTGTTCTTCCTTTAATAATCCAGATATCGGTATGAATCAAAAAACAAGTTGTTGAGAAAAGATAGGACTTTCAAATGTCGTACAAAGAAGCATCAATCAGTTCCCAAATTTTTCCACAGAATGTTCAGAAATTAAGCGTAAAGTGCAATTTTTTGTGCTACCCTGTATGTCAACATATCCATTTACACTGTTCATAAAAACGATATCAGAACATGATGATGACGACAGCATCCGCAACATGTCAAAAAAATATCGAACTTGGTAAAAAAACTTAAAAATTATTTAAGATTGAATTGAAGCAAAATTTTTTGCGTCCGGTTAATATTGTGTAATAAAGATAGAGACTTCCGGTTTTTACATTACTGCGCTACTTTTTCGTGAAACAAAAGATGCCGTAAACAGAATTGTTATAGCTTTCTGAGTTTCTAAGCTACAGGGTGTTTTCGAAAATGTTTGCTTTTTGACCACCCCCTGTATTTCGGTTATCCTTTAACTTATTAAAAAATTGAAAATTGTTTCTAAGATAGTTTTTTTAAGTAGAATTCTGTGGCGTGCTTACTTCTTTTCTGGGAGTCTTACTTTTCAAGATTTAAAGCAAACATGTGATTTTTTAAATTGAACACCCTGCACATTTTCTCTTATTTGATTGGGCTATTTTTAAGCTTTACAAAAATACATAATAGTTTATAATTTCTATTAACAATAAACGCACAAAACGAAAAATTTTAAAAATTAGGGTAGTACAAGCCATGAAACCAGTAAAACAAACAAAAGAATATATCGGGCATGTCTATTTGTCACAATGTATAGGCAAAAATAACGTTTTGTTAAAATACATGTCACCATTTCACTTAAGTTTAAAAAATGACGAAAATGTAGTAGTATGAAAATTTTGAAAAACATGATATGGTAGTTTATTGCTTTATATAGTGCCATAAAAATAGATAAGTTTATAATCTTGTAATTTAAATATCTAACTTATAGCCTTCTTATTTTCATAGATATCCAGAGAAAAGGCAGCCCAATTAAGTAACATTATTAAGTTTAAAAATTAAATGAATTAGGAATCGATCATTCATAAATTCAACACCTAAATCATATACAGGGCCGCCCAGAAGTCCGGAATAAAATTAATATATCCTTAACCTGTAACTTTTAGGGAAAATGCTCGGACGCGTCAATTTAATTTTATATATGCTCACGTTTTGACGTTATTTATTTGTTCTTTTTATAGACATTTGTCAAAGATATGACGTCATCGATCTTTTTTTAAATGGAAACATACAGCTTATGATACATCATTTGAAAGCTAATATCTCGTACAGTATGCTCATAAATTTTGGCGCGATTCTGTCAAGCTATTTCAAAATGGCGACTGTTAAAATTAAAAAAAAATCCCTATTTAAATAAGCGGAAATGATAAATCATTGATGTTGTTTTTACCTTTCAAGGTAAGAAGTCTTCATTGTTTCACGTTCTGACATTTTGTGACATTGTGACTTAACAATAGTTATGGTTTATTTGTTATTTATTTTGTCAAAAAAAATAAAAATGTAACGAAGCAAAACAAAACACAACAAAAAGGTGGTTTAACGTGGCAAATGCTGGAAATGACCTCCATTCTCTACTTGGCATGCTCCCAGACGATGGTAAAATCCGTCCACGGAACTTCGAATGGCTTCAGCCGGTCTGTTATGTGTCTCCAATCTAATTTTGTTTTTCAAATCTTCAATATTATTTGGCCTATTTTGGTAAACTTTTTCTTTTAAATACCCCCAAAGAAAATAGTCTAGAGGCGTTAAGTCTGGGGACCTCGGTGGCTATTCAATTGTACCACGTCCTTCAATCCAGCGACCTGGAAATATCTGATCTAAATATCTTCTCACATTGACACCAAAATGCGGGGGAGTACCATCTTGCTGAAACCAAATTGTTTCATTAGGTATATCTGGATCTACTTCGTTAGGAAAAATTACAGCTAGAGCAGGCCTCAACTCGAAGGTTAAGAAATCCAGGTACCGTTCAGCTGTGAGGTTCCTTCCAAAAAGAATGTCCCTAAAATTCGGTTATTAACGATACCTGCCCATACATTTACTTTCTGGGGCCGCTGAGTATGCGTTTTAAATATCCATCGTGGATTTTCTCGACTCCAGAAACGATAATTATGTCTGTTAACCACCCCGTTTAAATAGAAAGTAGCTTCATCCGAAAATAATATGTTCTGTGGTAACCTATTATTCTCGTCACACCGTCTCATCATTTCTTCGCAAAATTGCAAACGCCTATCATAGTCATCTTCTAAAAGCTCTTAGACAAGACATACTTTATAAGGGTGGTATTTTTCTGCTTTCAAAAATCTTCCAATAGTACCTCTAGATGTATCATGATTTTGAGCCAATGAAACTGTTGAAACATGCGGATTATCCTGGAGAGATAATGCAATATCCAATTTTTCATCGTCGCCTAAAACACGTGGCCGTCCATTCCTAGGCAAGCCCTTTACTGTGCCATGATCATCAAATTTGTGGAATATTTTACTAACAGGGAACTGTGAAATTTGATTTTCCGGATATTTAGCATTAAATAAAATGCACACTTCACTTTGACTTCTTATTTTTTCTCCACATCCTAACAATATTAAGACTTCGATACGCTGCCTTTCCGACAAAACCATTTTTGTTTAGAAAATTGTAAAATAATAATTTGGAAATACCCAAATTAATTATCAAGTTCACAATGTCACAAAATGTCAGAACGTGAAACAATGAAGATTTCTTACCTTGAAAGTTAAAAAAAACATCAATGATTCATCATTTCCGCTTATTTAAATAGGGATTTTTTTAAAAACTTTTAACAGTCGCCATTTTGAAATAGCTTGACAGAATCGCGTCAAAATTTATGAGCATACTGTACGAGTGCTGGGAAAACGATTAGGTACTCAAATGCAATAAAAATAATGAAATTAAATGCAACCAATGTTCTCAGAATCAATACTACTCTTTATCTAGATAAAATAAATGCTTTCCAAATATTCCATTAGCAACACAATTCCTCAACGGTCAGAGAAACAGCGAAACAAAATGCATTTAATGTTTTCAGAACAAATAATATTGTCGCCCAGACAAGCTACCAAATTTGCAAATATTATTTTAAAACAGCGGCCTGTCGCTACGGTTAACTTAGCAAGAAATTGTTTTCAACACAATTCAGTGGTAAAAAGTCTATTTTTGAAGATTCAAGAAGTAGTTCATTTTCTGTGGCGAGATCATGAAAGAAAACAAGGTCTGTCTATACCACCAAAATAAAATATATTTGTCCTTTTAGGGTGAAATAAGGGTTAAAGAGTATACATAATTTAAATTTGACATTAGGTTGTGCTAGTTTCGACTTTAGACGAAGTCATCTTCAGCAACCAAGTAATTAAGAAATATGTTTTTTTAGGATGTACCTAAATAAACTAAAACAAATTAGAAGAGGGGGAGGAGTGGTTCAACAATATACGGTCATAACGTGTACCTTGTGCAGCCAATGGATTCGACAGCAGATAATTATGAACATGATGCTACTTTAAGCATTCAATGAAATTAAGTGTAAATAAGTAATAGAGGCCAAAATTCTTAATAGAATAATTTATAGTTATGTTATGATATATAGATGTCAATAACATGTTAAATTAAGAAGGTTCAATAAAATCATCGTTTCATGAATCAACTCAGTGAGGGGACATGATTTATATTTTGGTGGGTCAGAATTTTAATAAGAAAAAAGAGGGGGGGAAAGGGAAATTAAAATTAGTTTAAAAAACCAGTTACGTCATTGTGTAAAATTGTGGGCCATCAAATTGTCAATATTCATAGCTTAATTTCTCAATGAATTTACTTTAGATTGTTAAATAGATTTAATGAAGCCTATGTTGCGATTTTCTTTTTTTCTTTTTGGCAATTGAGACACAGATTAGTAACATGACTCAAGATTGATGCTGTTCGAAGCAAATGATGATGAAATTGCCAAAAAGAAAAACGCAACATAGGCTTCATTAAATTTATTTAACAATCTAAAATAAATTCATTGAGAAATTAACCTATGAATATTGACAATTTGATGACCCCCAATTTTACACAATGACGTAACTGGTTTTTTAAACTAATTTTAATTTCCCTTCCCCCCCCCCTCCCTCTTTTTCTTATTAAAATTCTGACCCACCAAAATATAAATCATGTCCCCTCACTGAGTTGATTCATGAAACGATGATTTTATTGAACTTTCTTAATTTAACATGTTATTGACATCTATATATCATAACATAACTATAAATTATTCCATTAAGAATTTTGGCCTCTATTACTTATTTACACTTAATTTCCTTGAATGCTTAAAGTAGCATCATGTTCATAATTATCTGCTGTCGAATCCATTGGCTGCACAAGGTACACGTTATGACCGTATATTGTTCAACCACTCCTCCCCCTCTTCTAATTTGTTTTAGTTTATTTAGGTACATCCTAAAAAAACATATTTCTTAATTACTTGGTTGCTAAAGATGACTTTGTCTAAAGTCGAAACTAGTACAACCTAACGTCAAATTTAAATTATGTATACTCTTTAACCCTTATTTCACCCTAAAAGGACAAATATATTTTATTTTGGTGGTATAGACAGACCTTGTTTTCTTTCTATTTTTGAAGATTGTAAAAACGTATATGTGCTTTGTCGCTGGAAAATTAAATCCACCGCGGTAGACAACAAAGACGGAGCAATTAACCATTGGTCCAGAGAAAACATGGCGGAACAGTAAATAGCCAATTGGAATACAACACGCGAAATGTGTGGCCTTCTGATTGGCCGGTCTGATGTTTTAGCGACGGGAGCACACTTACGTGCTCTCAAGAACGACTGCGGGTTAACCCAGTGAAAGGTCAACACGTACGTCAAAAATTAAAGTGGGTCATCGTCCGACGGACATGACAAAATATTGCATTCGCTGAAATAACAGCATCAAGTTATAATTGTAGTAATGTTATAAAAAGTTAGTAATGTTAAAAGTTAGTAGTTAATCATGTATTAAAAAGTTATTGTGTAAACAAGTGCCAAATTGGATAAATAAACGCCAAATTAAAAGGGATCTAACTGTTTAATTCACCTAACCAATATATAAAACGAACCAGTGAAATAACCTAACTCGAGGAATATACAAAGCCTTACCGTTTAATGAGTTAAAAATAAAACTTGATTCCCACAACGAGATATTACCTTTCAAATGATGTATCACAAGCTGTATGTTGCCATTTAAAAAAAAGATCGATGTCGTCATATCTTTGACAAATGTCTATAAAAAAACAAACGAATAACGTCAAAACGTGAGCATAAATAAAACTAAATTGACGTGTCCGAGCATTTTCCCCAAAAGTTACAGGTTAAGGCTATATTAATTTTATTCCGGACTTCTGGGCAGCCCTGTATAATAAAGAGAATCGCGAAAGAAACGAAATTAACGTTATGGCTTTTGTAGATTCGAGGCACTAGAAGTTCGTGCAAAGTCATAGAAAAAGATCCCGGAGTAATAAAATCTTGTCTCAAAAAGTATTCAATAAATATCGTTTGAAACCCTATGAAGTAAAGATTGTGCACCATTTAAGTACTGTGAATGCTGTGCGACGAGGTATTTTTTCTAACTGTATCTAAATCGAATACGAGTCGACAGGCAGTTTGCTACAAAAGTAATAATATGGTCTGAAGAATCATATTTATTTAAAAATCTTCGCACATCAATCGCCATAATACTAGATATGGGTCCCCAGTTGTAAATGTAATATTAGTCTATTTTTAAAATTAAAAATGGACAACCTGTACAGGGACTCAGTTTTTGATATTTTTGCACAGTATCCTCCTTTTTAGTAAAGTAAGACACGGTTTCATAAAGATGTGCATGTACAGGATGATTTACCATAATGCCCCACCCCCTTAACTTTTTTTTATTTTTCATGCTAGGTAAATATAAAAAATATTAGCATGTAGGGTATTTGAAATACCTTTTGCAGGGGTGTCCACAAATTTCCTTAATCACTTCATATACAGAATATTGCTTAGGGGAAGATATTTCAATTAATCTGATATGCTCAAGGACCTTAAATTGTATTATTATGATTTAATAAAGAACGTTAAGTAAGTAAGTAAGTAAGTAAGGCTGATATGCACCTGACAAAATTTACCTGTGCTTTGGCAGGCTTTAATTGTGACGTTTTCTAATAATTGATAAAAATAAGAAGAACGCTAGCCAAATGCATGAAAGAAAATGGGGGCCCAGTTGAACATTTTTATGAAATATTAGCTTTATATTATAAAATAAAAAAAATCGCAAAAATAATTTTACAAAAAAGTGTTAAAACTATCCCTTTTTGAAGAAAATAAATATGGACTATTATGTATTTTTGAAAAGCTTTTAGATAAAGGGATAAGACAAAGAAATAATATACAGGGTGTCCGGATAAGGATACGGAGCGGCCATATCTCGGAAACGATACGTCCCACAGATCTGAAAAAAAAGCTCTCATCATAAAAACTGCCAAGAGAAATTCATTCAAAATAATTTTAAGTTTCGGAAATTGCCGCAAGAGGGCGTAACGGCTTATTTATTTTTTAAAGTTCATTTTACGGCAAAAAATGCCACTTAACCGTAGAAAAGCAAATAAATAATTAAAATCAGTAGATTGTTTACTACAACTTTTGTTATTGTTTTTTTTTTGAATCTCGCCTAATAAAGGAGTGGGGGAAGCCTTTAAGACATTTTTCAAAAACTGTCATTATGTCGTTATCCTTCAACGGATTTTTTATAACTTGGACTTGTTTGAAAGGGAATTCCTTGGAGTTTAAATAAATGATTCAGGAATTGTCACAAGTTTCCTGATACAATTTTAAGATGGCGCTGTTATTCAATCTAACTTATTTTTTTATTTTTCTCGGTATTTGCAAATTGGATGGTATAATTTTTCTCGGTAGTAATAGGAGACAATTTGCATAGGGAACGATTAGTCCAAACCGCAAATCGATATCACCAGGGGTTTAAAAGTTATTTTGATTTTTCTTTAAAAAATGATACAGTTTCCATTTACCGGTACCCGGTATACCCCTAATAAGCAAGATAACAACTAATTTCATGGCCTACTGTTTAATAAACTATAAAATTTATAATAAAAGTTTAACGAGTCAAAGAAACATCAATAACACTGAATAAAATATGAATATTATGATATGAGATTATGAAAAAGTGCACAAATCTTAAATCTAGAAACAATTAGCAATTTAGCAAGACAACAATAATTACAAATGTTTAAAATATTTTCCGTCACTTCCTAAGCTCTTAGTTATTCTTCTTTCAGTGAAAAACACACTTGCCTCTTGCCTCAATTTCAGCCGTGGATAAGCTTCGAACGGCATTTCATATCCTTTCCATCATGTTTTCGCCTAAATTACAAGTTCCAAGTTGGCCATGGAAAAAAACAAATTAATAATTTATTGTGACAAGCTGTTGATGAGTTTTAAACGTCAAGCATCTTATAATATTAAGCATTGTTTTTTACATTTATACTGCAATGCCGTTTACTAACGCAGAAGCGTATGATATGTTGAATATGTATTTTCAATCTCTTGAAAATGCTGTAATAGCGTCGCGAGAGTATGCAATGCGATTTCCACAAAGAAGACACTATTCTCGAGAAGTATTCTCAAGATTAGCTCGACGATTAAGAGAAACTGGTAACGTGCAGCCCATTCAACGACCCTTACGCATCCGTAGGACACGTAATGAGGTAAATATTATCAACGTTTTGGCTTACGTTCAATACGATCCCACTTTAAGCACCAGAAAAATTTCCCTTGACTTGGGGGTTCCAAAAACAAATGTCCACGAGATTTTACAAACTAATAGTATGCACCCTTACCACATCATTTTACACCAGGCATTGAACGATACTGATTATGATCGTCGATTGGATTTCTGTCACTGGCTATTAAATATGATTAGGAAAAATCCAAATTTTCTTTCACGGATATTATGGACAGACGAGGCCACTTTCACTAACGCTGGGGGGTGTGAATTTGCATAATATGCACTATTGGTCTGAGCAAAACCCACATTGGATGAGGCAAGTAGATTTTCAAAACCGCTGGAGTTTAAATGTTTGGTGCGGGATCTTGGAAGGAAAAATTATCGGTCCCCATTTTTTTGACCAAACCCTTAATGGAGCAAGATTTTTAGATTTCTTGACCACTTTCCTTCCACCTCTTTTGGAAGAAGTCTCCTTACGAACGAGAACAAACATGTGGATCCAACTTGATGGTTGTCCGGCGCATTACTATCGTAACGTACGCCAATACCTACAAGAGCAATTTGCGCATCGTGTAATTGGAAGAGGAAGCTTGTTTCCCTGGCCGGCTCGTTCACCGGATCTTACTTGTCTTGATTTTTACCTATGGGGTAGGTTAAAAGATCTGGTTTTTCAAGAGAGACCAACAACAAGGGAAAACATGATGGTAAGGATAACAAATGCCGTTAGAAACTTATCCACGGCTGAAATTGAGGCAGCCGTATTATCAACTAACAGAAGAATAATTAAGTGCTTACAAAATGACGGAAAACATTTTGAACATTTGTAATTATTATTGTTGTCTCGCTAAATTGCTAATAAAATTGTTTCTAGTTCTAAGATTTGTGCACTTTTTCATAGTCTAAGTCTCATAATATGATACTATCATAATATTCATATTTTATTCAGTGTTATTGATGTTTCTTTGACTCGTTAAACTTTTATTATAAATTTTATAGTTTATTAAACAGTAGGCCATGAAATTAGTTGTTATCTTGCTTATTAGGGGTATACCGGGTACCGGTAAATGGAAACTGTATCATTTTTTAAAGAAAAATCAAAATAACTTTTAAACCCCTGGTGATATCGATTTGCGGTTTGGACTAATCGTTCCCTATGCAAATTGTCTCCTATTACTACCGAAAAAAATTATACCATCCAATTTGCAAATACCGAGAAAAATAAAAAAATAAGTTAGATTGAATAACAGCGCCATCTTAAAATTGTACCAGGAAACTTGTGACAATTCCTGAATCATTTATTTAAACTCCAAGGAATTCCCTTTCAAACAAGTCCAAGTTATAGAAAATCCGTTGAAGGATAACGACATAATGACAGTTTTTAAAAAATGTCCTAAAGGCTTCCCCCACTCCTTTATTAGGCGAGAGTCAAAAAAATAACAATAACAAAAGTTGTAGTAAACAATCTACTGATTTTAATTATTTATTTGCTTTTCTACGGTTAAGTGGCATTTTTTGCCGTAAAATGAACTTTAAAAAATAAATAAGCCGTTACGCCCTCTTGCGGCAATTTCCGAAACTTAAAATTATTTTAAATGAATTTCTCTTGGCAGTTTTTATGATGAGAGCTTTTTTTCAGATCTGTGGGACGTATCGTTTCCGAGATATGGCCGCTCCGTATCCTTATCCGGACACCCTGTATAGGGTGCCCTATTAAAAAAACCACAAGTTTGGGGCATAACTCAAAAACAAAACCTAAAAAAAAACTAACTACACCACTGAATTCTACATAAAAAACTATTTAATAACCCATTCTTACCTTATTGATAAGTTATCAAATAATCAAGATACAGGGGAGCGTCAAAATGACAAATTCTCAAAATCGTCCGGTATGTCAGAAATTGAGAGGGTTATGAAAATTTCGTTTCCGGCAATGAAAGTTTCATGAAATAATAGAGCAGCAAGCCGCAAACCTCATTTTTCTATCTTTTATAATAAGGGAGCTGGTATATTAAAACACAGGAAAACTGGACACCCCGTACACTGTAGACTAAAATTCAAACTAGAATGGTACAGGGAGCGTCATCCGCTTGAAGACGTAAACTTGCTCTATCTCACTTTGACTTTAAAATGTTCCTGTCTCGTATCGCTCGATACAGATAAATCCGTGGCGTAAGCGGCTGACGCCCTTGTACAGTTTGTGAATTTTAGTCTACAACTAGCAATGCACTTGGATACAATGATGTAATAGTCCCTCGACATACATTAATAACTTCTAGCTCCCTTTGTAAACACCCTGTTAATTTGAAAAAAATACCAAAAAATTACTATACCTTGTTAAGAAACAAAGTAGTCCCGTCGCTCTTCGTCAATAACATAAACTCAGCAGTCTCGACATTTATTCTGTTATTTTGCATTTCGGCTTTAGCTATGGCTAGCAAATTTTTTATGTAACTCTGTGCCTCTCTCTCCCACACCATGGCTATTTCCGAATAGAGCGTAAAATGCAGCGCTACTAGCTTATACAACTCCTTGTTTTGCGGACAATATTTTTTCAAGTATTCCACACAGGCGAGCTTGAGTTTGTCATCTCTTTTCGATGCTTTGCTTAGTAAGAATTCGAATTGATCATTTTCTTTCAATATGTGGAAAACAAAGTTAAGTTCCGTGTATCTTCCCACACCTATAAGAGTAATTAATTAATTGTGTATCCAAGACCTGAAATTCTTAGTTCTAAAATATCGGGTGTTTTTTTTAAACCTCAAACTTTCAAATATCTCGAGTAATAAGCATGAAAAAAAATAAAATGTCCATAATCAAAATTTAATCGTTCCGCGGAGGATATACATTAGTGCTAACCTTGCCTCCCCCCTCCTTGTGGGTGGGGCGGGGGTAACTTTGAAATCTTACATAGGAACCTTTATTTAAAAATACGTAGGATTTGTCTCAGACATTTTTTTCGATTAATGACAGATGGCGCTGTAATCGACGAAATTCAACTGTTTTCGATTTCTCCTGCCGAGAACCTATGCATACGATTCTGCAATAAGTCTTCAATAAAAAATATTACGTTTTCATTATAAATACTTGAAATTCGTCGTCAAAACAGTTATTTACTTTAATGTTATGTTTTTGTTTTTGCAGAAAAAAAACAACACAAAAGAAACGTAAAAAAGATAGAAATAACTTTTGGGAACAACTATCTTATTCAGTTCGAAGATTAATTATTTCGCAAACAAAAATACCTGTTTCCATTAGGCTGTTAATTCTACTTCAGAATGGAGTATTTTAACTGCACAAGAGAAAATTGAAATGGTTCTGGTTTATAGAGGAGCTGGCAGGAGTCTTGATAATGCTGTCAATTTCTACGCTCAGCGTTTTCTGGATAGAATGCGATCACAATTGATATTATATTGTATTACTGAAAGGAACTTAATGGTCAAATGTACCGAGACATTTTGGAAAATGAACTGCCAACATTACTTGAAGACTTAAGCTCAGAAAAGCGGCAGAACATGTGGGTTCAACATGATGGTGGTCCAGCACATTATTCGGTGGTAGGACGTGAAGTAATTGATCGCGATTTCAATGATCGCTGGATCGGTAGAGCTGGTCCGGTGAATTGGCCCGCTAGATCATCAGATATTACTTCGCCGGATTTCTTTTTGCGAGGCTCAAATCTCAAAGACAAAGTTTACAAACAAGTACCAACAACACGTGTACCGAAATTCAAGCAGACACACTTCTCAGTTGTGAAGAGTCATTAATTGAAATATGATGAGGTGAGGGGCTCAAGTCCATCAAGCACCCTGATAGGTGAGAGGCGAGGGAACTTAATCAAGCACCCTGAAGGAAACAGAAAACTACTACGTCCACCTCGTTGATTCTTGGTTACGCTAAAAGTAGTTTATTAAACTATATTTCTACAGATAACAATTTCCCAGTTATTCGTAATTTACAAAATGAATAAACTTTTTTGACGACGAATTTCGAGTATATACAATGAAAACGTGGTATTTCTTTTATTGCAAACGTATTGTAGAATCGTATGTATAATTTCTCAGTAGGGGAAATCGATAAAAATTGGATTTTGTCGATTACAGCGTTGTTGCCTTAATAGGAAAAAATGTTTGAAAAAATCTTATGTATTTTTAGCCGCAAAATCCGAATCTGCAATAAATAACAGGGGTTCCTATATAAAACTTCAAAGCGACCCCCTGCCCCACATACAAGGAGAGAGAGGGGGACTAATTTTAGCACTAATGTATTTTCTACGCGGAATGATTAAATTTTGGTCATGGATTTTTTTTTGTTTGTCTTACTCAAGATATTTGAAAGTTTCAGGTTAAAAAAATCAGCCTTCTAATAAAATATAAAAAATATTTTTTACTTTTACACAACTATTTAAAGCAAATAACTTTTACTATGTACTTTATAAAGTCATACGGCAATACGTACCGGATGGACCACCAAGATAGGACGTCGGCTGTATCTCAAAAACTGTTAATCGCACAACTTTGGGAAAAAAATATTTTTAGTAATAGTCCCCAAAAGGAGAAATAGAAATAATTTGAGGGTTTCTAGGTTGGCCGCTAGAGGGGGTAAAAATACGTACCAATTAGAAAAACGGGATTTCCCCTTTATTTGCCTAGTTTAGGTGTATTGATGATTTTCAAGTATCGATTTATCTCAAAACATTAAAAATGCCACAAC
The DNA here is from genome assembly GCA_963920685.1 of Polydrusus tereticollis. Classification (NCBI taxonomy): domain Eukaryota; kingdom Metazoa; phylum Arthropoda; class Insecta; order Coleoptera; family Curculionidae; genus Polydrusus; species Polydrusus tereticollis. The sequence continues at coordinate 123,801,893 of OY987326.1, forward strand.
TTCATATTGAGTAGAGATATAGACTTAATATTCTAGTGTTATTAAGTACTCTGTGGTATGCTCAAAATGATGTATAAAGTCGTCTTCAAGTGACTATTGAACAAGCTACAAAATGGGGTTAGCAGAGCATGATCGAGATGGTGTCAAACCTTACCGCATGGTCCTAATTTAAGCTTACATCTACTTAACAAGGGCTTTCAAATATTAAGTTTAATTAACAGTTTAATAAAGTAGTCAGGGTTCTGGGTAATGAAAGCCGCTTCTTTGAATGTCCCCTATTAGTGGCATAAATTATAGGCAAAATTGTGTCTTTATTTTTTTAATCAGGTTAGAAGAAGATCAGACCCAATGGGTATTGTTAACATCATCATGATACACATAAAAACTGCCAAAAGACCAAAAAAGGCTTTTAGGAAAAGAAAACCTTTAATACTGTCAATAGTTTTTATGATATGACTTTTTTTTTGGTTACAGAGCAATGTCTATCGCAATGAGCAATCGTTCGGTACGTTTAATTTTGCCGTGCTTGGTTTAGGGGAATTTATCTGCAATGCTCAGAAAAATAAAAAAAAAAGTAAAACTAGCAATATTTCTTTATTTTCTGAATCTGATAAATCATCATTAAAACTTAAACTATTACTGCATAAACTATATATTTATATAAACCTAACTACCAGAAATTTTTTGGTCTTTTGGCTACATTTTCTTAGCAGCATACTACTAAAATACCCAAAAACCAAAAAGTTTCTCGATTAGTAAAAATTTGCCTGCGTAATTGTTGAACTTCCAAGGTAATTGGCATATTTAAAACAAAGGTACCAACCATATTATGCTTAAAAAGAAGCGCCTAATTATGTGTTTAAAACAAAAAAAATCATGTCGATATCTCAATCAGATAACAAGATATTAAAGTAGATATATAAAAATATTCTTAAAAAAGGGTTAGTTTCATACTTTAAAAAAAAAAAACTTTGTGGCCACAAAAAAATGTCGTATCTTATGATTTCTAATGAACAATGACTTATCCCTATCTAATAAAATGGGATATGTTTTACTCTGTTCTAACGTAAAAAAGATAAAATCGAGAGAACTACCCGCAAACTATGATGGTGGTTTAAGCACCACTGCAAAAACTAAAACGACACGACTTATAATACAGATAAAATAAAGCAACGAGACTAAATACGCTTAATTTTATTAAACCAAACCAGGGTTATCAATATTTTTTTAAATAAATGTTTTCCGTCCAGCAATCACTTTATCATTCAAAACTAAAATCATAAATAGAATTTTCCAAATATTACAATGTAAATATCTTCAATATACCCAAACTAGGCTAATTAAGGAGAATCCCCGTTTCTCTAATTGGTCATTAGTGATACACCCTTTAGCAGACAACCTAGAAATTTAAAAATTATTTTCAACAATTTTACAAAAAATGTTTCTGTTTCAAAGATATGCGTTTAACCGTTTCTGAGATACAACTGGCGTCCACTCTAGTGGGCCACGCAGAAGAATATATGCCGACATTCATGCTCTCCTTCTTTTGGTAAACTTGACAAAGGTGTACCAAAGAGGGGCTAATAAAACAATTTCTGGAAACTGGAACGTTTTAGAAATTCATAAAAGCTTAGTAATGCCTAAATTATCAATGTTCTGTTAGCGATAACAGCGACATAACTTCCATGCCAACAATTGTTTCAACAATGGAAGTTAACTTGTAGTTAGAGTTAACAGACCGTAATAAATTGGACCTACACCATTGATCAAATAGAGTGTTAATTGCGCGGTTTTTAAACTAGGTATACCTTTTACGGTACATTTCCTATCGCCGTAATATCACTTATACGATATAAAAATGTATGAGGTAATTTAAAATAAAGTACTAATATCCTTAAAATTATTTTACCTGTCATCAATCTAACAATCAACTTCCAACTTCGAACGGTCAATAAATGAGAAATGACAGTCCTGCATTTCCTTAAAATAGTCGAGATCCCTTCCATATTACAGTCAGCAGTAAAACAATTGTGAGCCGCTATCAGCAATTCCACAACCAATGACATTTCACTTATTTTGAAGTCTAGATCTGCAGTTACCTAAACAGAAAAATAATTTTAAAGAACATTGTGAATCTGTCTTCTTTTCTAAAATTGTACATTATAGGAACATAATATGCTTCAATAACTAAGGGTATAGAGTGATCAATGATAATATTTAGAACCACACGAACATTCAACATTTTCAAATAGAAATCCCTACACGTACATTAATGCAGTAGTTATTTCACTTATGGGTCTACTAGGAGGATGAGGCCCACAATAAAAATACAAAGTAGTTTCTTAAAACTTGCATTTCGGTGGTGATAATAATCGAAAAACGAATTAAAAATAATTAGAAATTAACCAAAAAACAACGAAACAAACAAAAGCCAATATAAGTAACTTTATGAAAAAAGAAGAAATAAGGATAATCTCGCAAAATCATTATTAAATTTATTTTTTTTCAGTGAACCTATGGTGTTAAGAAAGTTTTCGCGTTAAAGCTGTGTATGGGTTTCTATTTGTCAGTGTTGTCTCATTTTTTAAGATCAATGGAATTGAAGAATGTTAAGCCGCAAATTTTGGCTGTTTATTGGAACACGTAAAATCCGGAGACTTCGATGTCTCCAGTTTGTTTCCTTGTATCTCTCATAAAGAATGTTTTCGCTTGTCTCCTGACCCCTTATTAAATAACACAAATCTACCCAGTAACATATCTTGGACATGTGCACTTCTTGCAAAACAACAATCAATGCTTTGTCCAAAAATGAAGAGTGGCCAAGGTCAATGTCGACGACATCTTCACCACCTTTACTGGCACCAAACAGGAACTAAGTACCTTTCTAAATTTCGTTAATTCTGTACCTCCCGTTATAAAATTTATATAGATTGTTTCCCATTCCTTGACCTACTCATTAAACAGAAGGACAGTGTTGTTGAGTTTGACATCTACCATCTAACTAACCATCAGTAACCGATAATGTAATCCCCTTTTTTCCCATCCACCCTTATAATCAAAAGTTTACAGCCTTCAGTTCACTTTTTCTACAAGTACATAGTAATAGTTATATTTCTTACTTAGTATCAAACATATAGAGGGTGTTTCACAATTGAATACTGATCCTTAAGGGTTTTAATCTCTGGACGATTTTAAGAAAAAATGCTTATACAGGGTATCCGGAATGATGAGCAAAAACTTGGGGGCAATTCGGTACGAAGAATTAGTAGTAAAAGTACATGGAACATTTTTTCGAAAACTCAAAAATAATGAAACTATAGGATGTCAAAATACGAAATAGCCAAACAGAGTTTTTAATTTCACTATAGCCACTAAATTCAATTATTAGAGATGATAAAAAGATAAACACGAAGATTAAAAAAAAAATATATTAAATTAAACATCCTGTAAGTATTTTACTTGGTATTTTATTTGTTTAACTAAGGCATTACTTTATAACCCATGTCGAATTATCATGCATTTACACCACCCCGTATATACTAGATTATTATTTTCCTCCATCTTCTTGTTTGAAATAAGGGATATAAAAAACATTTTAAAAAATATAGCCCTTTGTTTTCGGGTGTGTTGCTTAAGTCGAATTCGAGGATAAATCCCGAGGTATGTACATATTATGTCAATGAAACCGCCGACTAAGAAATCCGTGATATGACTTCACCTTTTTTCTGTTCTTAGTTTATGAATATAATAATATCTGTAGTTTGCAACAAAATACAACAACACAAAATGTATTTGTATGCGTTATACTTTAAAGTTTAAGTAGTTTTACTTATTATTTTCTTTTTAACTAACACGTCAAAATTGTGCAGAAATTCTATCACAGGACACAAAATCATTTTTCAGATAATTGCAACGAAGCAAGGGGAGAAGACATCCAACAAGCCCGGTCAGATATAGGAGTGCAGTAAATACAGGATTTTGAGGGGGGTTTTAGGTCAGCTAAAACCTTTGACATTTATTCTTTCTTCGCTTGCTTATTTAGCAATATCATTGGAATTTGGAATCTTTACTCGGCAAAAGTTTTTGTTGGTCGTGTGTCCTGTGTGTTTCTTTGGATTTTTTAATGGGACTGCAATCTTTGGCGCCTTTAACTGTCTTTTAGACGGTGTTGGATAGTGCCTCTCCACTGTTTCCAGTGCCTCTATACTGGTAATTGGGCTCTTACATAGGGAGCCAGTCTCTAGGTAGTTTGTAGGTCGAGTCTGGTCTGGCTCTTGTATGTGAGTCTGTTATTAGTATGTTCGTCGAAACGTCCTTTCGTCTGCAATAGTCTGTTATAATTTTTAAGAAATATTCATTTATTGTGTGTATTTTAAAATCATTATGTAATACTCTATTCATAGTATATCTTGGCGCACCTGCGATTATTTTCAATGCTCTATTTTGAATCACCTGAAACTTATTCAGCTCCGCTCTGCTTATGTTGCACCATGATGGCGCACTATAAGTGAAAACCGCCTATAAAGCAGGAGCATAAGGCTCCGGCAGGAGGAACTTAAGTGACCCAGAGCGAGCTTAACTCTGTTGATTGAATTCAGCCTTCAGTTCAGTCTTTGATCAAAGATAAGTCCCAGATATTTTACTTCCTGGCACCAATTCACCTGAACCCCGTTGACTCTGAGCCTAGGTCGTTTTATGTTACTTTTCGAGAAAAAGATGGCCTTCGTCTTGGCGGGATTTAAACGAATTCTTCAAGCTGAAAGCCACTTTTCAAGCTCATTTATGTGGCGTTGTAAACGAGTGACGACTAGCCATGGCTGTTTGGAAATAGCAGTTATTGCAGTATCATCAGCAAACAGATAGAGCTACGTCTGTCTATTTCGCGGTATATCGTGTGTGTAAATATTATACAACACCGGGAACATAGGTGAGCCTTGAGGAGTGCAGTAATTGAACGCGTGGATAACTACAAATACTTGGGAGTCACATTTGACTCGCAAATGAGATGGACAATTCACATAGCCAACATGTGTTTAAGTGCTAACAAGGCTATTAATATAATGAAATCGCTCACAAGAGTATGGTGGGGAGCAGTTCCAAAAAAACTTATAAACATCTATAAAAGTATGGTGGGAACACCTCTGACTACGGCAGTCTAGCCATATTTAAGACAACCACGAACAACTGGAGCAGAATAGACAGAACGCAATATCAAACACTAAGAATTGCTTTAGGACTGATGAATGTATCATCCTCTCAGAAGCCGGAGAACAACCGATGGAAATCAGAAGACATTTTATCTGCACAAAACTATCAATGAAACACATGGCTCTTGACGTAGGGTGCATAAAGGGGTCCTAAACTTTTACCTGTTGTTCAACGAAGAACCTTTATACTGGAACACCATAAGGCTCCGGCAATACTGGAGGGCTTTGATCTAGTAATACAGAATACAGAGTAAATAGCAAAAAATAAAAGATGACCCTGTTATGACACTGAGTACGGGGGTCAATTCACCAAAATAGAGATTATCGATTCCAAAATAGGAAAATACAGTCCGAATAGCCAGCAAATCTTCAAAGACATAAAACAACAAAAATATAGACGATACCTACTTCACAGTTTATACTGATGCCTCGGTGGACCCGGAGAGTGATAGTGTAGGAGTCGGGGTATATAGTACAGATCTGGAAATCGAAAAGTGCAACCAGCTTTCAACCCATACCAATATCTATACAGCAAAGATCCTGGCAATCAAAGCTTCAATACAGACAAGTAAAAACCTAGCAAGTAATATTCTAATAGTATCGGACTCAAAGAATGTACTACAAAAACTAAAAAGAAATAATAGGAATCCAAGCTAGAAATGATCACGCTGCAAACTAAATATAAAATTGCAGGAGCAATCAGAAATGGAACAGATGTCAAAATTATGTGGATTCCAAGTCACAGTGGGATAAAAGGAACTGAGAAAGCAGATAAATTAGCTATAACTGAAAGAAACAATGGCACTCAAACAAATAACCAACTAAATTTTACACTACATTTTACAGATGTAATGAAAAAAGTTAAAGAGCTTCTATGGGAAAATTGGAGAAACTAGAAGAATATACTAAGAGGAAGATAATTTCCAAAATGTGCAGAATGAGATCCACACACTGCTGCACACCGGCCCACTTACACAAACTAAACCTGTAGGACGAACCAAACTGCTCATGTGGAGAGTATGGAGACCTGAATCACATATTCCTGGGTTGTGATAACGACCAAAATACAAATAACCTATACACATGTTTGGCTCGCAAAATAAAACTTCTATCCATTTTAAACATACTAGGAAATCCTACGGGTGAAGCTGCTTTCTCCATGATGAAAGTTATGAACAAAATCGGCATTAAACTATTACCTCTGACCAACTACCAACTTAACTGACATTACCGACAACTGTCAGTTTTGCATAGTATAGTATTGTAGAGTAGGAACGTATGAACTGAACAAAAAACCCATTTGCTTAAAGATTAAAAATTTACATGACGCCTAAAAAATAAATAAGAACCACGCTTAAGCTACATGATATCTTCCAATTTCCTTGATTCCTTACAAACCTTTATAATCCTAAACTTTCTATTTACCAAAAAAGAAAAATAAGTGCCCGGGAGATAGGCAGAGATCAAGTCTTTACGCACATGTAAGTGGGCACCTATCTTCAGACGAAGCAACCGAAAACCCAGAACACAAATTGGCTAGATGCCGAAAGGCAAGAGGTCATAGAAAAATTTTGAACAGAAAATAAAAAATATGTAGAAATTCTATCAGAGGACCCAAAATTATTTTTCAGATGATTACAACGGATTTTTAATATTAGATAGTTAAGAACTTTTATCATTAATAAATTTCTTAACAAAGATAATAATAATAGTAATAATAATAATAATAATAATGTGTTATTCCATTTGACAAGGGCAGATTTTGCACTCATCTGCCATAGCAGTGAGCAGCGCTTTTACAATCAACCCAATAACCAACCAACCCAATAATAGTATAAGTAGAATTACTCTTCTATTTTTTATTGCCATAAATGATTTATAAGAGTATGGGCAATAGACAGTGGCATTAGTGGCAATATAGTGGCATTATATAGGCATTACTGGCATTATTGTGGCATTATATTTTGGCAATAGTGGCATTTTTGCGATTTTTGGCATTAGGTGTACAAAATTTTCGTCAGCAGTTTACCCCTCGATACAAAGGTAGAAATGTAGTTATTACTATGTAAACAGGGAATGAAACCAGATGGCTCTCTCTCGTGGTGCTGGTTAAAAACACTTATTCTTAAGCATACCTGCGCGCTCTGACATAGACTTACAAAGTCACAAATATCAGAGGAAAACCTGCAAATTACTACGTAGTCGTTAAGGATTAATTTCGATACTGCTTTAAAAGACGTACTGGGCCACTGCCACTGCGAAATAAAATTGTCGTTGCCGATGACAGCCGGGAACAAATCGGTTAATTTGACACTTCGTATTTTAAATCGTAGCGTTGCGTCGTTTTGTTAAAAAATGAACAAAACCAACCAGGAGGATTTTTTATAAATAACACCATTTGAAATCAGAGATATTGTGAATGGGGCATGATGTACTAGGACCGTTCCCGAACGGTCGCTCAACTAATTTACCAGTGCAACAATCGACTGCCAAATTCAAAATTTAATTTACAGGCTGGAAATTAAATATTGGAACGGTGTTTGGTCGTGTTGGAAACCTGTTGTTTATATCGTTGGCACAGATTAACCTATCTGTGTCGTTGGAATATGTAAATGAATTTTAGTATAGTCTAGATTTGCTGCAAGAAAAAACTTATTTTCCATAGTCAAGAAAAATAAGAACTGCAGAGGATACTTATAATATAATATATCTTTCCAAAAAAGCAACTACTCAAAATGATTTAGTTCGTAACGTTTAATTTTTAATCATAATATATACCTGTTTTTGATGCACAGCACTGGCGTAGTTATAAAACTTGTATCCCAAAGTTGAGCACTCGTCCTTAAACAATTTTAGTACCAAGTGAAATTGCTCAACCAGTTTAATGTTCCATAGAGTAAAGTCTTCTGTTTTCGATTTTGAATATGTGGATGCTGCGCTTACAAATTGTTCACAGACAAAATTTGTTATCTAGAAATGAAGTTTAGAAACATTCAATTTTTAAAAATATCCTGAACGGCGTCAATCAAATTGTTTTAAAATGTTAGTAACAAATTGAAGAGAACCAGTGTTATATCACAAAAAAAATTATAACCCTGGACAGCAAATGATCGTTTTTCTGGCTGTAGGAATACACTTTTTCCAAATCAGTACCGCCAAGACTTCTTCATGAAGGAATACACCATCTTTATCCATTACGCCTTTGTCCTACTTTGCTTCCTGGCGATTGCGAGCGCAGATGAACTTTTTGCGAGTGATTTACTAGGCAATGCGATGAAAATCGACATTTTTCTAATAATGTTCTCTGGACAGGCAAAAGTTACTTTTATACCAATGGCATCTTTAAGAGAAAAAATATTGTCATTATTGGTAACACACACAAAAAGAAAATCGAGTTCATACATCCCGACAACATCGTTTTGGATTTAGAGTGTGGTGCGGTATTTTTGGAACCCAAATTATTGGACCACTAATTTATGTAGGAACACTATAGTCAGAAAGAAACGCACAATCCTTAAGGAACGACATCGAAGATGGTCTTGACAACCTTCCTCTAGCAGTAACCAATAATATGTGGCTTCAACAAGCTGGTGCTCCTCCTCATACCCAGAAATAATATGACCGCTTGCTAAATAGTTTAATTGCCACTCATGGTCCCATAAACTGACCTCCGTGATCCCCAGATATTACACGGATGGATTTTTTTGGGAGGGATTCCTGACAATGAAGTTTACTGGAAGACTTTTCAAAATAATGATGAGTTAAAGTCTGAAGTCCGAGTCGCAATAAAAAAAATAACTAAAAATAACTCCAGAAGTATTAGACAATGGAAGAAATTGTTTACCGATGTTATTTATGTTTGGAGAATGAGGGTGGAAATTTTTTATTTTAATATTGTTGTAAATATGGCCAAACAAGAAACCATGTTTTTAATGCCAACTAGAGTTTAAATACAACAATAAAAAAAAACACATTTTAAATAGAGTGCTTATTTGCATTGATGATGAACACATAAAATTATTTGCCATTCCACTTACATCTTCTTTAGACCAATTGTAAACCTCCAAAAAATCATGAACAACTTCCGGTTTATTCGAACAGTCATCCTGCAATGCGTCCTTCAACATACTTATGTGATCTGGATCAGAAACAATGACTTCATATGGCACGTCTATATTACAGCTTATTCTATATTTCATAAAAACGGAATATGCCAGATCGGAGCCAAAATTAAGTTTCTCTATAAGAGAGTGAATTAATCCCAGAGTGTTTTGACTAGTGGATCCTGTAGATTCTGTATCTTCTTCAATCAGGTCAAGATAGTTTTTATCTAGAACAAAATATGAGTATATTGTTCTGTTATTCTGTTGAAGCTGCAATAAACGATAAGAGCGTCAAAGCATGCCATAAAAAGAGTGAGCCTTACCATATTTACACTAGTATCGCCGCTCTTACAGCTTATCGCAGTTTCAACATAATCGCACCCTAACCAATCCGAACGATGATATTATAAACTAATCATTCAAAAATTTTTTGTGCAGTGTAATCAAGACGTGATTTATCCAATCAGCTTTTTTCTTAAAGTTGTCGAGGAAAACATGTTTGCAAAAATTCAAAAATTTCGATCATCAACTTTTGTCGCAAAAATTTATTGACAATAATTTTTATGGGATTCACGCCAAACAAACTCAAAAAATTTTAAAAATCACATACGACACGCATTGCTTCTGAGAAAATTAATTGAAGATAGGTATTTATATACAGTGAGAACGTAAAGGTTGGAATAAATTCATTTAAAATTTATGTGTTTTTTTTTCGAAAAAACGCTCGGCGTCGTCAATATTTTTGTTATGCATTTTTAAAAGCTTATTTAATGTATACAGGTTGTCCCAAAAACAAGTTATGACGGTTTACTTTATTTCTTTTAATAGATACTATTTTATAATATTTTCTTGGATTCTGCATAAAATTCTAAACGTACTTCATAAAATATATTATACAGGGTCGTTGGTATGTATGGAAAGGGTCGATTATTTCCTAAAGTAAAACAGCTAGCAAAAAACAATTAAGACAAAAGCTTTAGGGTTTTTTAAAGTATATAAAAATCTTAAAAGAATAAGTATACAGGATGAGTCAGAAAGCCGTAGGAAAACAAAGTTATCTTTTTTTTTAATGGAACACCCTCTGCCTTAGAATATGTTTGGATTTAGCGTTAAATTACAATTATTTTTTAATAAACACATTATAAGTCTAAACCTAATAGTTTCCGAGATATCGACTATTGAAAAATTACATTTTTGAATTTTGATAGCCTCTTGCTTTCTAACGGTACGTCTTAGAGTAAAACGGCTTACATATCCGTATCTTAGTTTTTATTATCTTCCTACTGGTGTCCACTTCCGGTTAAACCGGATGTAACTTTAAAACCGGAAATATAGTACTTCCGGTTTAACCGGAAGTTGATATTTTTGGAAAGATAATAAAAAGTAAGATAGGGACATTGAAGCCATTTTGCTCTATGACATAACATTAGAAAGCTAGAATCTGTCAAATTTCAAAAATGTAATTTTTCAAAAGTCGATATTTCGGAAACTATTAAGTTTAGACTTATAATACACTTATTGAAAAATAATGGTAATTATATGTAGAATCTAAAAATATTCTAAGATGGGGTGTTCTATTAAAAAAAAAAGTAACTTTGTTTCTTTACGGCTTTTCGACTCATCCTGTATATTTATTTATTTTTTAAATCTAATAGACTTCAGTAAACCCTAAAACTTTTGCCTTAAATTTTTTTGCTAGCTGTTTGACTTTAAGAAATAATCGACCGTTTCCATACATACCAACGACCCTGTATACTTAAATTCAGCCGTTTGCGAGAAAATCAATATTCGGATTTTTTTATTATTACCCAAATCATGAACACTGTTAGATTGTCACACTGACAGTCAGGGGCGTAGGCACGGTTTTTCATTGGGGGGGGGGGGGGGGGGAATCTCACATAAATATATGATATACATATATATATCGTCCATGCACACGCTATATATACATGTATGAAATGTGGTACGTGTTTTGATTATATGTATCCACAAATCCACAATTACACATCACACACGTCATACACACTATATGTATAGTTCATGTATAGAGTATTATGTGAGTTATGTTATGAACACAAATGTTTCAAACGTGTGTCGTTTGATGAGAGTCGCCATGTTTTCTAATGAAAAGCGCTTGCTTCGTTTAAAATCATTGGAGCGCGGTTTCGAGGCACTTTTACGCACGATCGTCGCAAATATATGTAATTTTTTTTAAAGGAATATAGCAAAGGAATATAGCAACTCGGTTTTTGGGGGGGGGGGGACAAATGATATTGTGTCCCCTCCGTCATTATTTGGGGGGGGGCCCCGGTGCCTACGCCCCTGCTGACAGTGACGGTTGTCCCCTGATTTGAGCAGTATTGCCTCAAGTGTCTGGCAAAAGTCATTTTGATAATCTTGTAATTTTAAAAAATGGTACGCGTAAGTAAAAGATAGCGAATAGAAATATTAATAATGATTGATTATGGAGATAGAATGCGCACACAAATGGAAGCTTGCGAACTCTTCAACAACAACTAAATTTACACAAAAATAAATTCCATACTTACAAAGTTCAATTGGTTCATGAACTCAATGAAGATGATCCAGACAGAAGAGTCCAATTTTGCGAGATAATGATGAATATGTGCACAGTTTTCGAAACGAAATGTATTTTAGGATGAGGCAACGTTTTGTTTCAATAGAAGTGTAAACAAATACAACTGTCGGTATTGGGCTACAGAAAATCCACACTGGATTATGGAATGTCACACCCAATATCCTCAAAAAGTTAATGTTTGGGCCGGCATTGTTGAAAATAGAATATTGGGACCCTTTTTTATTGGCGGAAATTTGACAAGTAAAACATATTTAGAATTTTTAGAAAATGATCTAGTACCATGCCTTGTCACATTATACCCTAATCTAGAAGATCCTGATGCACCGAACAATTTTTTGTGGCCTATTACACCCGCCGTGTGCGTGAGTACCTTAATACAGTTTTTCCCGAACGATGGATTGGCCGACGAGGTCCAATTGAATGACCGGCCAGATCTCCAGATTTAACCCCTTTGTTTGTGAGGTTATCTTAAGTATAAGGTATATGTTAACCGACCAAACAATATTGAAGATTTAAAGAACAGAATAAGAGGCGAAATAAGATTAATAGAACCTTACGTCGTTAACAACGTTCTGCAAGAATTTGAAGATCGTCTCGGGTACAGCCAGACTGTTGATGGAGCTCATTTCCAACTTTTGATAAAGTGACTTTTAGTTTCTTTCCTTTCGTTAATAAATAATGTGTTGTTGTTTTAAGTTAAAACGCAGGTCTCTCGCAAACGGCTGAATTTAAGTATATGACATATATCATAAAATATGCTTAGAATTTAACGCAGAATCCAAAAAAATATTATAAAATAATAAAATGAACCGTCATAACTTGTTTTTGGGACAACCTGTATACATGAAATAAGCTTTAAAAAATGCACAACAAAAATAAAAAATTGACGGATCAGAGCGTTTTTTCGAAATAAAAACACATGAATTTTAAATGAATTTGTTCCAACCTTTACGTTTTCACTGTATGTATGTTTTGCAAAGTCCAAAGTGTTGTAAGGTTAACAATTATTTTTACTTGATTTTGCGAAAGCGCACAGAATCTTGAGCTAATTGTCTATATTCCAACATATTAAAATTTCAAAAGGAACGGATACAAATCGTCCACGTTAGAGCAAATGAGCATCGAAAGACGAAAAAGCACATGTTAGCTTCTGACGGATGTATGATTCATATTTATTTAATGTTTCACGCAAAATAGTGACTCTATTATATATATAACCTCGGTATCATTCTTAATAACATAATACGGCATTCTTGATTAGGTATATCAAATCTTGTTTCCTTCGACACTTACCGCAAACGGGATACTTGAGCCTCCCGGGGCTGCTTGGGACCCATGTTGTTTTCAGTTATTTTTCGTTTGTTACAGATAAATATTGACTAAAAATGGTGCGAGACTGCCAAAGGACCTCAAGGTTAAGAAATTACAGAAATTATACTGAAGAAAATGTCGAAGATGCATTGGAGGCCGTTATGTCACAAAAATTAGCCGCGGCAACCTTCGAGATCCCTCGGGCCATACTTCAGCGGAAGCTCCATGGAAGAAATATGAACCCATTACGGAGCCTTTCGGAATTGATGCCAGTTGGGGATTTCCTGTAACTAGGTATGATGTAAGGATTTAATCGGAAAGTATCTTGAAAAACAGGGAAAGACTGTTACAACGTTCAAAAACAATCTCCCAGGAAATGATTTCCTGAATAACTTCATACAAAAAACCGTTTGTCAATTCGGTTGGCATTCAAAGTCAAGAGATCTAGAGCATCTGTTGATAAGGACGAAATTATGAAATTTTTCAACAATATTCAAGAAGCTCTTGATGGTGTAAAGGATTATAACATATGCGGTGAAACAAACATTAACGACCCCGGATTCAAGAAAGTCGTTGTTCCACGCTACACAGCATTATGATGTGCGGTAAGGCTGAAGGGGATCTTTTTCCCCCGGTGGTTATATATAAAGCCTTTAACATTTACAAGAATTGGGGTGAAGAGGGTTCTTCAGGAACTAAATATGCCAATAGTCATATGAACCTCTTCGAGATGTGGTATTTCAAAATTCTGTTACCATATAAATCATCTGTGTTGGTTGTGTATATATTCCTCCTCTGATGGACGTGTCGTTTTACGATTCTCATTTAAAATCGGTTACGCGGGCATGTGAAACGTACGATAATGTACTGGTTATTGGTGATTATAACTTGTCGCAGATTACCTGGTCTGCACGTGATGACTTCATCGGACTTTTACCAGGTAACGTTAGATCTGTTAAAGAAACTTGTCTGTGTGATAGTACTGCTTTTTTAGGCTTGTCCCAATTTAATGGCGTGGTAAACAGTCACAACACTATTTTAGATCTTTGTTTTGCTAATTTTGAACTCAAATCATTTGTTAAATGCGATGGTCTGGTTAATTGTGACCTTTATCACCCAGCGTTAGAATTATTAATATCCTCTAAATGTACTAATTATTTAGAACCTCAAACTCTTTCGAATATGATTTCAAAAATGCTGATTTTACTTTTATGAATTATTATTTTTTGTCATTTGATTGGTTGTCCATACTAGAAAACGATCTTGAAGCGACCGTGAGCAATTTCTACTCTGTAATTTTTAACTGTTTTGATATGTGTGTACCTGTTAAGCGATCTCTTCCTCCTGACAGATTTACTCCTTGGTTTTCTAATGAATTAAAAAATCTTATATTTCAGAAAAATATTGCTCATAAACGATATAGACAATCTAACAGTGTAGCTGATTATAATACTTTTAGTTCGATACGCAGGCAATGTAGAATTCTTACCAAGGAATGTCACGATCTTTATACAACAAACGCCGAAAACGCTATCAATGATAATCCAAAATATTTCTGGAATTTTGTTCGTTCACAATCTAATCATGGCATTATACCCAAAGAAATGTGTCTTGGTGCTGAAAAAGCCGATAGCGGAGTGTCCATAGCTAATCTCTTTGCTGAATATTTTTCGTCGGTCTATAGCACCTCGGGTTCCAATACTTCAAATGCCTTTTCTACCAATTTCACTGTAATTTCTAATATCATTTATTAATGCCACCGACAGAAAAATTATTGTCCGAACTTGACATACACAAGGGTGAAGGTCCTGATGGTGTTCCAAATAGGGTGCTTAAATCCTGTTCTCACTCCCTCTACATTCCCCTTTATTACATTTTCTCTAAGTCTTTGAGATCGGGATTATTTCCTGAGGCATGGAAATTGTCATATGTGTGTCCCATTCATAAATCTGGGAGTAGAAACGATGTAATGAACTACAGGCCAATAAGCATTCTGTCTGCGATACCAAAACTTTTTGAAAATTGTGTTGAAAGGATATTGACAAATGCCTTTAATCAAATAATCGTGGGTCAACAACATGGTTTTACGTCAGGTCGATCTGTTGATACCAATTTATTTTTGTTTATTAACTTTATTAATAATGCATTTGAAGATGGCTTGGAAACTCATGCTATATACACAGATTTCAGTAAAGCCTTCGACAAGGTAAACCATGCTATCCTCCTATCTAAACTCTCTTGTTATGGAATCACAGGGTCATTACTCACATGGATAGACTATTATCTAACTAACAGGAAACAACAGATCAGAATGAAAGGTCACTTGTCGACACAGTTCAACGTATCCTCAGGGGTGCCCCAAGGCTCCCACTTGGGGCCGCTTCTTTTCAGTTTATTCATTAATGACCTGGGTCACTTACTTTCTTCAAATTTTTTACTATTCGCGGACGACATGAAGTTGTATCGACGTGTTTCATCTTATCACGACATATTAGCTTTGCAGGACGACCTTAATATCTTTTTCAACTGGTGCAAAGTTAATGATATGGTACTTAATATCGATAAATGCTCATTTATTAAGTTCAGTAGACTAAAAAATGTTGCTCCCGCTCAGTATTTTATTGATAATGCCGCTCTTACTGAAGTTTTTGTTGTTAAGAATCTTGGCGTTTACTTGGATACTAGGCTTACGTTTGTTGAGCACTTTGAAAGAGTAGTAGGAAGAGCTAATAAGATGTTGGGATTCATTAAAAGAACTACCAAAACGTTTAACAATGTACTAGCTCTCAAAACTCTATATGTATCTCTTGTCAGATCAATCCTAGAGTTCTCTAATGTAATCTGGTCGCCATATTACCAGGTTCATATTGATAGACTCGAAAATGTGCAACATAAGTTCATCAAGTACGCTATCTATAAGCTTTCTAATAACGGAATTGTTCTTGATGGTAATGAGACCATGTTGTATTTAGATTTAAGTGCCCTTCAACGCAGAAGGGAGTACTACGATGTTTGTTTTGCATTTAATGTCCTAAATAATTATATTAAAAGTCCTGAATGCCTGGAATATTTTCGTTTCCATGTTCCAGGATACCAAACTCGTAGTAAAACCCTTTTGCATGTACCTCACTGTAGAACTTGGTATCAACTGTATAACCCTATTAATAGGATCTCAGCTAATGTTAACAAATTTTATGATATATTGGACTTCTTTAATGTTTCACAAACTACCTTTAAAGTATTGGCCAAAAGAGCTATTCTTGGTTAATTTTAGTAATTATTATTTAAGTATAGATTGTCTAAGCTAAACTTTAAATGTTGATACGTTGATGAATAAATAAATAAATGAAATCTCAAGTGAGGGACCGGGATCACGTATAGTTGTGGGAGGCAACATGTGGAGGCAACTTAGCAAATCATTCGTGCAGGGAAAACCATATGCATGACCCCGTTTCCGCCCAACGCTATCCACCTAATGCAGCCGCTTGATGTCGCTCTATTCCGCTTAATGGAGACAAATTTTGGACATCTGAAGGAAGGAAAGTCGGTATCCTGGAAATCTCCCAAAAGAAAAGACAAAACCCAAAATCAGGTTTTAGGGCAACTGGTTTATGTCCAGCCGATCCAGGTTCAGTGGGTTATTATCAATTAAATTCTTTTAATAAATGTAATTAGGAAAAAATAGAAACGAATTTGTTCGTTTTTTTTTCGGATATCACCAAAGGTATTCGGAACTTTAAAATTTTTTCAGCGGCGTTTTGTTGAGCACCATAGTTCGGAACTTTGCTCTTCTTTAACCGACTTTGTATCTCTTATAGTTTCAGAGATCCCTGTATTTAACCTCGAATTTGTAACACCCTGTGTTAGTATTTCGCTTAATTTTGAGTTTCATTCCTTAAAAAAAATTGGTGTCTGAATCATCTCATGTTATTTGTACCGCCTAGAACCGGGCTAACATAGGCATAATACTGTTTTAAATGGCAATTAAAACGTTTCTTAAAAATGTACCCAGAAACTGGATATATTTGTGAGTGTTTTTTTTTTTTGTGTTAGAGGATGCCCTTTAGTTATGTCGGTATCACTAAAAATATTTCAAGATACTCTGTAAACCATTTTTTGAGTTATCCGAAAAAATGTCCCCCAAAGGTGTACAAGTAGCGCCAGTTTACGGCACCTACTATAATATTCATTAAATAATGAAAATATATTTAAGGGCGTACCAGTGGTCAAATACCGGGTGATGCATGACTTACTTGAACATAGGAAATCCCATGTAAATTTTGAGGTGGCTAAATATTGGCTCCCCTGTACATTTTAGGGAAAACTTGTGTTGTAATGTTTTGAAGAGGCCGATATAATAAACCCATGTGCCAAATTTGAATAAATTTTAATAAGCCAATCCTAACTTATTCAATTGAACGTGATGGCAAAATTACAAACTTTTCATAGTTTAGGTAATACAGCAAAAACCAGCAAGTTATTATTTGGCATTGACAAAACGAAAAGTAGCGTTAGTGACAACATTTTCATTAAAGCACTTTAATAATAGCTAAACATGAGCTATTCCATTACGGAAAAAGTAACTATGATCAAGTGGTATTATACAGAAAACAGTTTAAGAGCAGTGTCTGAAATGTTTTCAGTTCAATTCCCTGATAAGCCTATCCCTTCCATTTCATTCATTAAACTTATCATTAGTAAATTTGAGTGCAAATGCACTGTAAGAAATAACTGTAAATGCTCAACTCAGAATGTCAATAGAGCTAAAGAAAGGGGTTATAGAGATCTTGATATTTTACTGCACATGTAGGAAAGTAAAATGATTAGCACTAGGATTCTTGGGCAAGCCGTAGCAAAACATTAAACCACAGTGCTGTGCACTTTAAAAAAATATAAATATTTCCTTATAACTATGAAAAATATCAATAGCTATGCCAGAGGTTGTAATATGAGGGTAAAACACCCTGTATTAGTATATTATATTATTTGATTACAATACTAATTAGTTGTGATGATTAGCCGTCATATCAATAATGTTATATTATGTTAAGTAAGCAGTTCGTAAGTGGAACACCTTTTGATGTAGAGACCTACTTTCATTCATAGAGAGAATATACAGTTGTCGTAATGAATGAAGAACCGTTTTATTTGAACCCTTCTGGCAACCACCAACCTACCCTAACCTGGAATTATTACATGGCGATCCTGCCAGCCGCTAAACTCAAAGGTGAAAGGCTCTAAGATGGTCTAAAATGGGTAGTGCCAAATCAAAAGAGGAAATAGTTATTAACCAAGCCTTAAATGGGGACGCAAGGAGTCAAATGTCAAACAGCGGACTTTCGCTATCAGAATACCTTTTGATAACACTGGTAGTAGCTGTTGTCTTTTTCTTCACATATAATATGGTTTTCTCCACGACCATTACTGAATGCAATAATTCCAAAATCATTTTTGATAATAGAATGTAAAAATTCTCGCTCTTGAGTTGGAATATTTATTCTGAAACACTTGCTTCTTATGCGTTTTGCGTGTATTTTCATTCCATAACAAGATACGGAATGAATATTCTGTAATTGATCTAAACGACATAGGTTGCCATGAATTTCGAAACTGTCAGTGTCAGATGAAAATGGCCGCGTTGTAATAATTATTTTCTGTAGTAATATATTAAGGGATAGGGAAATTATCGAAAATCATTCCGAAGATTTTTTGCCGTGGTAATCGCTCGAGGGCTTGCCCGAGAGCGATTTCCTAAGCACAGGTAGCAGGTAAAATAGCTTACAAATCGGTAAACAATTTACGTAGCTTATTCTCGAGAGTAAAGGATTCAATTAACGTGCTTGACAATAGTGGGGTGTATTTGTTGTCCTGTAACTCTTGCACGGCTAAATATGCTGGTCAGACAGGACGTAGTTTTAATGTTAGAATAAAAGAACATTTAAACTCTCAGAAATCGCCTAATGACAAGAGATCAGCTTTTGGCCTACATTTAAGAGAAAATTTACATAGTTTTAATACTAAAGACAACTTTAAAATGCTACATAATGCGAATAAAGGCCTAAAGTTGAATTTTTTAGAAAATATTGAAATAGCGAAATTAGAGATAAATAATCAAATTGAGTGTTTGAACGATCCTGTCAACGCCCACTATAGGGAAGCGGCGAGAATTATAAACGAATTTAAGTAGTGAATGATTGTTTAAATAATGGAACCTCTCTTTGTACAATCTAGATGTCGCTATGGTTCGGTGTATTTTGTTTTATTTTTTAAGTGTTTTATTTTTAAATGTTTTTTGGGTTTATCCCGTTTTATATAGTTAGTAAACCTGTGCTCGCCATTGTGAGCTTGTTTGTGTCCTTAATGTAAAGTTTTGTCTATATTATGTAAGTAACACCAAATTATTTTGATTTATACCTGAGATTATTATATGAATAAACTTTTTAGATAGCTCTTGAAAATGGTTTAAGAAACCGAAACGCGTAGAGCGAATTATTAAATATTTGTGAAGAATTTTGGATTTTTCTTTCCTGTTTAATATGAGTAATCTTCACCCCGGAGATATCTATGATGGAAATATTATCTTACAGTGGTATAATTATGGGAAATGAAAATATAAATAATGGAAAATGGAACTATTACATGGCATTAAAGATGGAAATGTAAAAAATTAGCAAATATTATAGTCATATAAATTTTTACTTGTAAGTTTTAGAATTAAGGAAAGTGTATGCATAGGGACCTGCTTAACAAGTACTGAATATTGAGAAATTATAAGTGGGTACATTCCATGGGAGATAACCTGAAAAATATTTTAAGTTCTCTAGCGGATATCAAAACTTATCTACAAAAATTAAATTACGACAGACGAAAAACGTCCATTGTTAGGGAAGCCGAGATCGTTTATTCTCAACTAGGGAATGAAGTGTCTGCTATTAACCAAAAAATACAAAAGTTTCAACTAGACGAGGCAGACATTGCATATTCTAGGAGTACTGTAGAAAAAATTAAAAAAGTGTACCAGGAAATTTTAAATTTTGATAAACAGGTCGCGGAACGGTTAAATAGGGATAACCAGTCCACGGAAAGTAATTCGAATATGTCGGCTTTTGACCTGAAGGTGGCCACGAGCCTCTTGCCTGTAATGGATGACTCGGAGGCCATTACCCTTAAATTAATCGAAACGGCGGAATTTTATGATTCCATGCTTAACGAGACGGGCAAGCCTGTTCTAATTAAATTTATTTTATAGACACGAATTTCAAATAATGCGAAATTGCGGTTAAAACCTAGTTACGATGATTTGGATTCCTTAATAGTGGACATAAGGAATCACCTTTTAACTAAAAAGTCCGATACCGCCCTTCAGGCAAAATTGTTTGCTGCAAAACAGGGCGATAAATCTATTGCTGAATTTGGAAAGAATCTTGAGGATATTTTTGTAAATCTAACAATTTCTCAAGCAGACGGTGATTCAGGGGCTTTTGATATTCTAAGAACCATAAATGAAAAAGTCGCTGTAAAAAGGTTTGCAGGTGGCCTTAGAAATCAAAGACTCGGCACAATCATCTCTGCTAGAAATTTTGAATTCCTAAAAGATGAATTAGAGCGGCACAAGATGAGGAAATGTCCTCTCAAAACAATGGTCAACAAATTTTTAATATGTTTAGAGGAAGAGGAAATAACAGAAATTCGTATACAGGTTTTAACAGAGCAAGGAGCAACGGAAGGGTGTTAAATAATAATTTCCATAGAAATTTCACTTATAGAAACAATAATAATTATTTAAATTTTCAGCAAAATAATTCGCGGTCAAGTGACGATAATAGAAAACCGCAAGGTCAGCGTTTTCAAGGGGGACACCGAGGACGTTCGTTCACGCGGGGTTTTCGTGGAAATGCGCGAAGGCAAATAAATTTTGCTGAACGCAACTTTAGTGCAAGTCGGGAGACGTTACCGGATAATGGTTCTTCAGAGCATACGTTTTTTCGTGTCTAAAGATAAATACATTTATGAAAATATTTTTACTTATTCCGAAAATTGCTCAAATTCAGTTTCTTTTTTTGTAAATAATAAGATGTTAGGATTTTTAATAGATACAGGAGCATCGTTGTGTGCGCTTAAGTTAGAACAGTTAGACTCAGGGATACCCTTATATAAGGAAAGTCTGGAAATTAACGGCATAGGGGGGTAGAGTAGTTTGGAGAGAGCAAATAAGCAAATAATAATAGGGATTTTTTGAGAAAAATTTGTTTTACCGATGAATGTACATTCTCCCTCAACAACGAACCAAATGTTATGTTCAAAATTGCTGGTATTGGAGCCAAGAAAATGAACATCGTCTTGTTCATACTCGGACGCAATATCCATAAAAAATAAATGTTTGGGCGGGAATTGTAGGACATCACATAATTGGACCATTTTTTATGGAAGGCAACCTTACACCAATAACCTATTTGGACTTATTACAAAATCGAATTGAACCCGCACTAGAAGTTGTACACGAAAATCAGGAGATCTGGTATCAAATGGATGGTTGTCCTGCCCATAATTCTCTTATGGTTAGGGAATACTTGCAAAATATTTTTAACAGAGATATTATTGCAGCACGGCATCTAATCTAAAAAGCTAAAAAACTGTATTTCGTTAGAATGTGACAGAATTTTTTAATATCAACTCAGTAATGTTAGAAATTAATTTTATGATGGGTTAGGATATCGTTTAGATGTTAATGAAGAGTTGTTTGAATATTTAATTAATTAATGTTTTTGTGAAAATCTGTAGTCTTAGGTATGTGATGTTAAATTAAAGGATTAGTAAGAAAAAAATAATGGTGTCTTTTATTTTGGATGTGTGATTGCCCGATTGGTGAAACGAAAATGTGTTTTTGTTGTAAAATAATCTTTATGTACAGCCTTACCTTAATTTTTGACAATAGCGTCAAAGCGTCATAGAAATTATTTGCTGGTGTTTGCTGTATTACCTAAACTATGGAAATTTCGTAATTTTGCTATCACATTTAATTGAATAACTTTGGATTGGCTTATTAAAATTTATGCAAACTTGGCACATGGGTTTATTATATTGGCTTCTTCAAAAAATAACTATACAATTTTTATCTAAAATGTACAGGGGAGCCAATATTTAGCCGCCTCAAAATTTACATGGGATTTCCTATGTTCAACTAAGTCATGCATTATCCGGTAAATAGAGTGATTCACAGTGTGAATTGATTTTTACGATAAATATTCAAAATATGTATCATAATTTTGCAAAAATAACATGGGATTGGACAAAAAGTAGTTATTTCCAATTTCAGCGGGTCCAATTTAATCCACGAAAAGTCTTGATTACCCTGCAGCAAGAGGAAGTAGACCAGCGCAATCAATCAAAAAGTAACATTTTAACCCTAGAACCTAATCAACAATTATTACCTGAAGAAATGCTAGTACTTTTATAAGACAAGCTTCTTCTTCTATAACTCAGCCTCTGGATATCCTTAACTGTAGTAATTAACTGTTTCTGCTCTACATTTAACTGATAAGGCAACACTAAACCTTCAGCTAGCCCATGGCACAATTTCAAAATGTCCAAATCCCCACTCTTGCATCCAAACATTCTTTCAAGCTTTAAGGCAAACCAGAAGTTACCCTTATTTAGAAATTTATTTAAAATTGATTCTAGTTCTTCGAGACAATCTTTTGTGAGACAATCTTTCGGACGTTTGATGTTTTCTAAAACATCAACCATTTCTTTGTAGGTCATATGAACGTTTTCACCATCAATTTCTGTTAATTCACTCAATTCCAAATGTTTCTCGTTCACTTTGACAAAAGCAAGAACCTTTTTTCTTTCTAGATCATAGCTAATGGACAAGTCATGGTTAAAAGCCCATTTGTGGGAAAACTTCAACAAATAATACCTGTCCAAGTCATCCACACTAACTCTCTCTTTATAAAATGATATAACATATTCTGGAGCAACTTCTCGGGCTACAAAATCCTCATCGCATTCAATAAGAAATTCTAAAATGTCTGTTTTCCTCAGCTCATGTCTATGTTGCCACTTTTTAAGCATTATCATGTCAGTATTTATCTCTGAATACTGTGCAACTTGTAAAGCTTCGTTAAATAAGCCATCGTTAACTAAATCGTTGATACAACTCCGAAGACATTCTTTCTGTTTCAAAGGGTCAAAGTAGTGACCTAGATTAAGCTTAACATCAGTCTCAAAAATGGCTTCCAATATCCTCAACAGATTATGAAAGATGGGTATCTCGCAAGAAAAGTAGTCCTCAATTTTAATTTTACAAAGCAAATCGACAAACTCCAAATGATCGAAATGTGAATCGGTATTATAAATGATAGCAGAACACAGAAGTTGTAAAGCAGTTTTCTCGATCCAAACTTTGTTTTTTAAGTAAGTCATTTCATAGTCTGTTTGACTTAGTACACTGGCGCGTCTACTACTTTTTAAAGTTTTAAATTTGTCTAGTTTCGGAGTCAGATATTTGATGTCATGATCTCGGTTTATCACTCTGTTAAGGAAGTCTGCAAAGAGTGTTAACGGATTGTTCTGAAAAAGATATAAAGCATTAATTAGTTGAGTAAATACATTTCAAAATCTAAACCTGCCTGGGTTGAGTATTCAAAATAATACAGACACCCTATAGGCTTAGTAATTTTACAAAATAGGCATTGGTAAAAGTTCAGAGGCTTGCAGGCCTGGGCATAACCGGAGCCATGAGAACCACGCCCACAGCTGCATTGGATGTCCTGCAGGAGCTGCCGAGCCTTCCTGTCTGGATTCAGAAGGAGGCAATACCTAAGAATGCAGGCCACTGGATGCTGGAAAGGAGTGGCCGCGTGCAATTTAAAGGTTATCTTAACTAAATTAAAGAAGAAATCGTGTGTAATTAGGCAATCCAAACCACGTGGCAATATTGGCTGTCAAGATGGCGCCGAGGGCAAACATTGATTTCAGTCGTGTAACGTTTCATAAGCCTTTGTGTTTTTCTGTTGGCTTAACTTACTTTATTGGATTCTAACTATTATATACAACGTGTTTTAAGAGTTGTGAAAAGGTATTTTTATTTGTTTTAAGAAATAAACCTTATTTCACTATACAGTGATTATTTAAAGAAGCTATTGCTGAAAAATAGAGATGTTGGGGGGAGGTAAGTTTTAAACAGTTTTTAGGTAATTTATTGTGCAAGTTATCTTGTTACCGATGTTCAACTATGGTATTTTGTTTTTTAGATATCAGATGAAGTTCAAGTTGATCCAGGACTTGGATCCTTTACCCTTGGGACTTGTGATTTGGACTATACCGTCAGTGGTATCCCACCCATTACAAACATGGACATTGTTACGTAATATTTGGCTTGAAGGCATAGTTTTTATACATAAAAACAAGTAAAAGCTTTTAGAAACCTTAATCCGTACAAGTATTTCAATTCTAGGTTTGTGTTAAAAGCACGAACTAAAGTTGTTAACAATTTGTATATGCTGGTTGGAAATTATTTTATATTTAGAGCTCTGGTAAAACAATTTTAGCATGTTAGTAGGTTCTGTAGGTATTATGCAATCATGTTGAAATCTTACATTGGTAACCAGGTCAATAACCTAGATGGGGTACCTATCTTCAATTTATAGTATATTTTCTAAAAAACCATTAAGGGATACTTAAAAAATAGGAAATATAAGTAGTAGTATCATACTTTTAACAGTATCTATATCAGTAAAAATTGTATTTATTGTTATCAGCTTAACTAAAAAAAAACTATATATATTATAGTATTTATTTTATTTTATTTATTCATCTTTATTTCAAAATTACATTGATAGGTACTAAGAACTAACAAAATAAAATGAAATGTCGTCAAAAACAAACAAAAACAAAAATACTAAATACAACCTTTTTAAACTAAACATATTTACTATTTCTCAATTCTCCAAGTAATCATTTACAGAGTATGGCTCTAAATCTACCAGAAAGTATTTTAATCTTTTCTTAAATAAACGTTCATTTGGGGAATTTTTAATTTCTGCTTTTAATTTATTATACATTTTAATGCACATGTAATATGGATTTTTCTCTGACAAAGTCAACCTATGTATTGGATAATTTATATCTTGTGTTCTTGTATTATAACTATGATGCGTAAATGTATTAAATTTATTTTTGTTCTTATAAAAAAATACAATGGTCTCGTAAATGTATAGTGCATAAATAGTTAACATATTTTTAGATTTAAAAATACCTCGACATGACTGCAAATATGACATCCTATATACTATTCTCAATATTCGTTTCTAAATAACAAATATTGTTTGTAATTTCGAGTTTGTCCCCCAAAATATAATTCCATACCTAGCTGTAGCTTCAAAATTTGCAAAATACAAGGTTCGTCTTGCTGTTTCATTTAAATACTTGGTTATTATACGTAGACAATAGCATATTTTATTTAATTTATCATTTAGGTAATCTACATGATGTGACCAGTCCAAAAACTCGTCAAAGTGAATACCTAGAAATTTTGTATTTCTTTCCACAGATAGTGGATCTTCATCTAGCTGGGTGGTTCTACAGGAATCGGGAAAATCATAGTAACCCAAGAAAATAACATAAACCACAAAAAAATATTAAACTTTTATTACAAATATTTAAAGGGTCTGTTCTAATTAAATTGGACAGTAAATAAAATTATTAGTTTTTCAACATTTATTATTTTTAAGGACTATTTAAAGGGCTAAAATATCAGTCCCCTGGAGTGTAACTGCCTTGGGTCTTATAACAAATATTGGCATATCTGGCTCTTAAATTTTTACACCTAATAATTTTATAGCGCATTTAAACTAAAAATAATTGGATTCCTTCGGGTAATAGGTATATCAGTTTTTGTGTTAATAAATTTAGGTAAAAATAAATATTTGCCTGTGTAACTCATATTTAGTATCAGTCCCCTGGCTCTCCGTAAGATTTAGAAAACGCGCCTCTAATGTAAAACCAGTAAAATTCAAATTAGGCAGGCGCCGACGTTGGTTGTCCACGAATGGAATGGGAGATGCTTTGGGGATGGATAGCATTTTATTTAGTGTGAGGTGAACCGTTACAGTGCGAGCACGTGTGAAGACCAGTCAATTGGCCAGTCCACTGGTAAGTGTTTTTAATATTATAATTTAATGTTTTGTCTTTTACCTTTATTTGAATGTGCGTATTTTAATAAACTCTAACCGTTGATAGTTAAAAACTTGTAGCAAACTGTAACCTAACAGTGATAATCTGTAAGTTTTCAAGATTTAATCAGTCCCCTGGCGCCAGTCCCCTGTCTATTTTAAAGCCAGGGGACTGATGTTTTTACAGGGGACTGATTATAATGATTTTTCTAAGGTAAGTCCTCGGGTTGTACATTCTTTTTTTTTTGTTTAGGATTGAAAATGCCTTCAAAAGCTAAGCAGTTAAAAGCGGAGCGCTTACAAAAAAAAAGGGAAGCTGAAAGAGCGCGTTATGAAAAAATTAAAAATGATCCAGTGAAATGGGAAGCACAGAAAGAGAAAGAACGAGAAAAATATCTAAAGAAAAAAGAAAAAGGCCAAAGAAAATCCATAGCTGATATGACTCCCCGCCAAAAGAGAACAACGAGAAAAAATTGGCAGCATTATTCGATTGAATTTCGTGCCAGAAAAAAACTGCGTGATGATACAAACAACTTTATGCAAAATGTAACTCCTCCCGACTCAGACAATGAACAACAAGACCCCCCCAATCCAAAGAGACAACAACGTAATAAACGCTGCGAAAAACGTTCAAGCAGAAACAGAAGGAAACGAAACAAGGAACTTAAAAAGAAAGAAGAAGAAATTAAAAAGTATAGAAGAAAAGCAAGAAACTACAAAGCAAGATATTATCCACTAAAGAAAAAAATTTCTTCCGAAAACAGGTCTGAACCAAATGTTCTCACTGTTCTCAGTCCTAACACGAAGATTTTAGAAATGGCTAAAGATCCTACAAAGAAAGAAGAACTAGTAAAAAAAGCATTATTTGGCGAAGCAATGGAAACCCAACTATGCGAAAACTATGAAAAAATAAAGTCACATAAAGAGAAAAGGGTTTTTAATAAGGTTATTAGTGGGAAGATTGTAAAAAAGTACAAATTGTGGAAAGTTAGCAACAAAGCTCTTTCATACAAAAGACTTAATCATGTGCACAAAAATGTATCTACCACAAAATTTGCATTGTTAGCAAAAAAGTTAGCTGAAAAGGTGAGAATTTTTTTTGAAAATGATGAAAACAGCCGGCTTTGTGCGGGAAAAAAAGAGTTCGTTGTACGAAAAGGAGTAAAAAACCAGAGAAGGTATCTTTCAGATTCAATAAGAAGTCTTCATCAAAAGTTTTTACGAAGTACAAAAATCAGTTATTCCCTATTTTGTCGCCTACGTCCGTTTTGGGTTATAGCTCCCAAAGTATCTGACAGAGACACCTGCTTGTGTACTACTCACAGTAATATGGACTTTATGATATCAGCGCTTAAGAACGCGAAAATATTGCCGTTTAACAACCATCAAACACTCCTTCAACACCTTTGTTGTGACAAATACAACGAGAAATGTTTAGAAAGGTCCTGCAAAACCTGTTGTGAAAATACCTTGTTATATGAAGAGTTTGACAATTCAGTGAACATTAAACTAATTCAGTGGATATTCTGCAAAGTAGACTATGTTGATCCTAAAACTAAAAAAAACAAATGTGTAAACAAATACAAACAACAAGTATTTGAGTTACCACCTCGTGAGGTAATTTTAAAATTGGACAACGCTTCTTTAAAATTTTTTAATCACGAGAGAAATATTGTGCATCAATACAAACAATTTAAGCAGTTAAAAGATAGTCTTAGTAACAAAGATGCTATTATTCACATGGATTTTTCCCAGAATTATGCCACGAAATATGCTGCTGAAATTCAGTCATTTCATTTCGGTGGTTCTCGCACACAGCTTAGTTTACATACAGTTGTAGTGTACTCAAAAGACAAAATAAACTCATACTGTACTGTCTCTGCTGATTTATCACATGGCCCTGGTGCCATCCTTGCCCACCTGAAACCAATATTTATGTCGCTGCCCGAAACAGTTGAAAACTTACATTTTTATAGTGATGGACCTGTGACACAATACAGAAATAAAAGTATTTTCAACATTTTGGCCTGTGAGTTGGTAAATTTTTATCCAAATTTATCAAGATACACTTGGAACTATCATGAGGCAGGTCACGGTAAAGGCGCACCCGACGGAATTGGTGCTGTATGCAAAAGAAGCGCTGACAGCATCATCGCAACTGGGGGCAATGTGACTAATTTGGAAGATTTTGTAAACGGTATTGGGAAAAGATGTCCAGGCGTTCAAATTTTTACCATAAAGCAGGAAGAAATTGAATCCATGAACAAAATGCTCCAGGAAAAAGTTACGGAAGTTCTGTCATTTCCGGGGACACTAAAAGTACATCAGGTTACTGGTAATATATTTTTACCAAAGAAAAACAGAATGAAAGCGTTAAGCTGCTTT
Organism: Polydrusus tereticollis; assembly: GCA_963920685.1. Taxonomy (NCBI): domain Eukaryota; kingdom Metazoa; phylum Arthropoda; class Insecta; order Coleoptera; family Curculionidae; genus Polydrusus; species Polydrusus tereticollis. The sequence goes on from OY987326.1 coordinate 123,830,673, forward strand.
TGCAATCCCGACGGCTGTGATCATTATAATTTAGGAGTGATTAATTACAAAAAAGAAGTATTATTGGAAGTGTCTACTATTTATTCTGACTCTGAAGATGAGGAACAAATTGAAAAGAAAATTGTAGAAAAGAGAAACCAGTCTGACCAGGAAAATCCTAGCACTTCTTATGAAGGCTATAAAATTGGTGACTACTTATTGATTAAATTTAAGCAGACTAAGTGCAAAACAGAATATCGTTATGCAGGAATCTGCTCAGATGTTGACGAAGCAGAAGAAGAACTGCGCATTACGTTTTTGAAACTTTTTGATTATTGTGGAACGGTATTAACATTGAATGAGAAGGATGTTGCTGATGTAAGATTTGACGAAGTTGTAGAAAAATTACCAGTTCCTAATAATTATTTTAAAAATAAAACGCAATTTTACGAGTTCACGTCTGCGATTAACGTTTATGAAAAACGCTAAGATACTATTGTTTAGTTTCTGTTGATGCCTTAAAACAGTATTTTTTTACGATAGAATATATGTTTTATAAAAAAAGAATAAGAATTCGTTTGTTTTTACTACCTTAGGTAAGTTAGAATTGAATTATTTTGATCTTCTTTTGTTTTGTAAGTAGATGTAATACCAAGCATTTAAAAAAGCATAATATTTAGTTTAGTAATAAATTAGAAAATAAATACTCCTTTTTTTACTGCTTTTTTTCAGCCCTCTGGCGTTTTTGATCAGTCCCCTGTTAATTATACCTATATCGTGCCATAAAATTATTTCTGAATGATACAAAATTTTTAAAAATTTAAAAAGGATATATTTACTACTTTTGTTCAACTTACACAAAGCTAAAAATTGAAATTATCTGCCTATATAGTAACAACAATTTTTTTATTTAGTCCCCTGTCAATTTAGTCAGTCCCCTGATGCGTTCTTTGTAAAAAGTGGCTAAATCTCTGAAAATTGTAGGAAATTTTACTGGCCCTTTTGGAAAGTAAATCTATACTTGAACCTTTGTTGTATAAGAGTAATTTTAAAGACATTTAACAAAAAAAACTAACAACACACTTATGCTTTGAATATGACCCTATTTGTATAGAACCACCCAGCTCCACAATTTCGGGAGTTTCTTTTCTACTTAGCTTAGTTTTAAAAACGAGAATGTTGGTTTTTTCATTATTTAAGATTAACCTATTTTTTTGAAACCACAACTTGGCATCCTTATATTTTCTTTGCATTAGTTGTTAATTCTACTACATCCCTACCATCTACCAATATATTAGTATCATCAGCATTCTCTGTAAGGCTGGATAAAGGGTCTAAATTATTAATTTCTAAATTTAAATCATTAATGAATATAATCAATAGTATTGGCCCCAGTATAAATAAATAAATAAATAAATAGCCATTTATTTCCGACAGGCGGGAGCCCACTTACAGGAAACTCAAACAAATTAATCGAATTATAAACAAAAATCTTACAAAAGTAATGACCTTGCTATACTTAAAATCTAATAACAAAAAGTAAGAAACTAAAGCTAAGTTAACAGGAACCAATGACTACTTATGAGGATAGCCGGACATATTGCGCAAGTGTTTTAATATGGTTGGGAGGCTGTCATGAAATATGTCGGAGAGGGCTGAGATACGATTGAAGTTGTGGCACATTTTGTGAATGGGACCTTGAGGCAAAATATTGGATCTCGCGAATGCAAGGAAAAATGTAGGCCGATGTCGGGCACCTGTGCGGGGAACATGAAGCGATAGTTGCTCCAGTAGAAATGGGCAATCGATTTTAGAGTTAAGAAGTTTATGGAGTATCGATAGTGACTGTGAGTCGCGACGTACTGTTAAGGGCAACTCACCAAACCTAGCGAGGATGTGGCCATGCTCGAAACCCCGTTGCGGGTAGATACCATCCTCTCTAAACATAAGATACTTTAGGAATCGCCTTTGGACGGACTCCACAGATTGATTATGGCAATTGTAAATGGGGGACCATATGATTGAGCAATAATCCAACTTTGACCTCACATAGGAGCAATACAACAGTTTAAATGTAGATACATCAGAAAAATGCTTGCAGTTTCGCAAGACAAAGCCCAAGGTTCTAGAGGCGCTAGAAACCATTTGATCAATATGTGGAATAAAGGAGAACCTCTCATCGAAAACGACTCCGAGATCCCTTATGGTGGTGAGTCTGTTCAGTGTGGGTCCGTTTATAGAATAATTGAATTGAAATGGAGTTTTTGTCCGAGTGTAAGAAACGACGTTACATTAAGAGATGTTGAAATTCAGTTTGTTATCCAGGCACCACTGGTTAAGAACATCGAGGCTGTCGCGGAGGATTACACAATCCGCGACAGCGTCGATGCGGTTAAATATTTTGAGGTCATCAGCATAGGCGAGTCTGTTGCAGTCAAGCGTCGAGACAAGATCGTTTATAAATATGTTGAAAAGAAGTGGCCCCAGGTTAGAACCCTGGGGGACACCCGACGTAGGTACAAACAAGTCCGACCTGTATGCTGCCTTGTGGAATTCCTATCGTATTAGATGCAATTTTTGATTTGTATGAACAATTTTCTATTTCTATAACTACTCTTTGTGTACGGTTACTTAAATATGATGAAATCCATCCTAGAGCACAACCCCTGATACCATATAATTCCAGTTTCCGCAAAAGAATATCTCTATCCAAACAATCATAGGCCTTTGAAAGATCCAGAAATATACCCATAGCAATTCTACCCTGCTCTAGATTACTTAATATTAAACGTGTAAACTAAAAAATTGCCGTTTGTGTCGATCTACCACTGAGGTAACCATGTTGATTCTCCGAAAAAAGTTGACATTCATTCATAAAACTAATTAGTCTATCACACATAACCAACTCAAAAAGCTTTGAAAAACTCGGAAGAAGACTTATGGGCCTATAGCTCTCTAAACTTTCTGAATCGCCCTTATTCTTATAAAGCGGTTTATTCATTGCTAATTTAAGTTGTTCGGGGAAAATACCTTCTCTGAGTGAATTATTTATTATGTATGTTAATACTTTACAAACTATTGGAATAATGAGTTTAACGATACTCGTTGCGGTATTTCATCATCCCCACTACCATGTTTATTTTTAATTTTCTCTTTAAATTTTAAAATTTCTGAACAAGTAACTGGCCGCAGATACAAAGATTTGAAATTATTTGGAATTGTAGAGTCCCACTTAACCTCATTAACATTTCGAAGTAAATCCGGAACTATTTTAAGTAAAAAATCATTATACTGATTAGATATCTCTTCTGGTTCTCCAGTGATTACAGTATTATTGTTTTTGTGTCTCCCAGATATTTCATCATATATAGTCCACATACATTTATTCTTATTGTCTGACTGCCTAATTCTATTTTCATAGTTTGCCGACCTGCAATTTATTAGAACAACATCATATTCTTTTTTGACTTTTTTGTACATTTCGTTATAGGCGTTACTATAATTTTTTAACTGCAGGAGTGCATCTAACCTATCTTTTACATTCTTAAGTTCATTATTGTTTCTATAAAGGGATTTTCTATACTCTTTCTTATTAACTAGTTTTTTAGGAAAACATTTCATAAAAATGGGCACAAACAAATTTATAAAAACTGACCATTGTTCATTAACATTTGATTTTTCTATTTGATAAACACACACCCAGCTTTCTTGTCTTAAAGAATTTGCAAAGTCCTCCTTATTAATTGACGAAAAAAATCTTTTGTAGTGTGGCGTAAAAGTGTTCTTCTTTTTAGTATTGAAGATAACCTTCTGTGCAAAATGATCTGATATAACAGTATTTAAAACAGAACTATGCAGCTCAGATTTAGAAATATTTGCAAAAATGTTATCTATACAGCTTTTAGATGTGCAAGTTATTCTAGTATTCTCTAATATTGTTGGACTCATATTAAAAGAAAGAATTTAATATTGACAGAAAGTCAGTTCTATTATTATTGCTTTCTAATAACTCTATATTAAAATCACCTGCCAAGAACACTTTTTTACCCTCATCTACAATTTCTAAACATAAACTATCCAGTTTTTCAAAAAACAATGTTATGTCACCTCCAGGGGGTCTATATATGGGGATCACCAAAAAAATTTCGCCACCAATATCGCACTCGGCACAGGCACATTCGAAATGTCCACTAATTGACAATTTGTTTATTTTCTTGCGAACTTTAACTTTAATATTTTTTTTCACATAAACTGCTACTCCTCCATAACCATTTTCCCTGCAAAAACATGATGCTAGCTTAAAGTTATTTATAACAAATGTTTGTAGTTGGTGCTCGTTTTTCCAGTGCTCTGATATGCACAGAAATTTACATTGAGGGTGGTCTTCTAACATGTGATTTATTTTGTCAGTAGCATTGCCAATAGATTGAACATTCTGGTGAATTATACAGTGACTTGAGGAAACATCTTCCCGTTTCTCAATGCTTGCTTTGTGTTTGTAAGCTGGTTTTAATGTATCTATAAAAAATTATTTTCTTCGCTGTTTCTATCACCAAAATCAATATATCGTCTGTGTTTTTCTAGTTTATGCATATATTCTCTTGTAATTTGGGCAATCTAGAATGCTGTCTTCAGGGCATTGGCTGCTTTCATGTTGTTCTCTACATTTATAACAGCATAGAGTTCCTCTACAGTACTTAGCTACATGACCAAAGTAACAGCACTTGAAGCACATTGCTAGATTAGTGTACTCTTGTACATATGCCTTCGTTAGGTCAAAACTTAGATTTTCGTTCTTGATGAACCATTTAAATATCTCAGGTTTTGTTTGTAGCACCCAGTTTTTTTTGTTTTTGTTTCTACACTCTTTTTTTGATATAAACTTGATTTGTGTTGTGACATCTGCTCCGAATAAATCTTTTATTTTGGGATTATCTTCAACAAGTTCTGTTATAAACTCTTTAGGCTCATAGCCCTTTTTTATACCATTTATCATTAGCATAGGTTCAGTGCTTTCTAAGTTTTTTGTCTGAAAATTCTCGTTTTTCTCTAAAATTTTTTGTAGAGTTTTGTTTTGAGTATCATTATGGCATTCTATTATTATCCCACCGCTTTCCAAAAGTTTAACTCTCTTAAACTGTTCACTTCCCTGTCCATCTCTAAGGTTCTGTTTTATTTCCTTGAGTACCTGTTTTGAGTCCTTATTTTCCTTGGGCCTAATTAACGTCTTGTTCTTTTTAGCGTGTGGTGGAGTTACCCATTTTTCATTTACGAGTCATTCTCACCAAATTCACTGAAAGCATGTTACTTGATTATTATTCTAAAGTATAACAATTAATAAAATCAGTTTTTGGAAGAAGTGAACGGAATACATTAAAATGTATTGCCTCAATATATAAAAATGTTAAAAAACACTATTCAATTTTTCAAAATCTACCTGACAGTATAAGAAAATTCACCTCCGTTCGATGTTACTTTTCACTTTGTTTAAGATTACTGATATTTTTATTGGTCTTCTTAGACATAAATCATAAAACCGAAATGTCCAACGTTTGCCAAAAACATGAACCTCTAAATACTGAATGTTAAAAAAATGGAAAAATAGCGAAGAACAAATAAAAAAAATAAAAACGGCTTGTTACTGGTGAATCATTCACCTCCGTGCTAAGTTGCATAGTTAAAAAAAAAAAATCAGATGGCGCCATCGCACTAACCTATTAGATTTTTGTTTGTGTATGAGATGCGCCAGTAAAATGTACAGCTAATTTCAGTCTGTTTTCGGCTTCAATAGGAGGACGCGTTTTTTCGTTTATAAATCGAGTTAGAACCTGAGTAACCGGACTGTTGTTTCACCTCCATTCCAAATTTTTTGGGTAAGTTAGTTAAAAAACATATATGGAAATTAGTTAATAATTATTAAATACCAATTGGCTGTCAACTTTTTATATTTTTTTGGTTTAAATATTGGAGTTTTTGTCAATTTTAGGGAATTTTTAATAAAAATTCACCTCCGTTCCATTCACCTCCGTTCATAGTCGCTAGGAACGGAGGTGATTAGCCAAAACGGAGGTGAACTTTTAAGGTATTCTTGGTATTAAATAAGGTGACTAGATATTTTTTTCTTGTATTTATGCCTGTTTTCAACTGAAAACGGAAATATAATAAGTGTCACGGATTTTCACTTTCAGAATTGCTCACCTTATATTAAAAAAATAGTTTATTGCATGCCGTCAAAAGCTGATGAAGCAAAGAAAAAGGCGCGAGATCGAATGCGACGCAAAAGAGAAGAGATTAAAAATGATTCAATCAGATATGAGGAAGCTAAAAGAAAAGCAAGAGAAAGATATACCAGAAGAAAGGCAGATGGAAAAATTAAAAGTGTGAAGGATCTGACAAAAAGAGACCAGAGGGCAATAAGAAAAAATTGGAACCAGAGGGCAGCAAGACACAAGAAAAAAATTAAAGATTTAAAAAAATTAGAGGATTACACTCCTCCTCCTACGCCACCTCCCATTCCTGTTCCCGGACCATCCAACGACAATTTAAAAAATAGTGCTAACAAAAGAAGAAGAAAGAAAACACTTGAAAGAATTAAATAAAAAGATTGAGAATTTGAAGGCAGACTTACACAAAATTAGAGCTCAAAGAAATAAGTACAAAATGAGAGCGGCAAGACTAAAGAAGAATTTCCTAGATGATAAAAAATTGTCAATGATGGAGTAGGAAATAGCATCACCAAATACTCAGGCTGATTTAATAATTAAATCTGGAAATACGAAAGAAGTAAGAAGAAAATTAGTTTTTGGTGAAGTGATGAAAAAGCAGCTGTTAGTTAACTTTAAAAATATTGAAAAAAACAAAGACAAAAGAGTATTTTGGAAAAACGTTTCAGGATCAATCGTTAAAAAATATAAAAAAGTCGGAGAGGTTCAAAACATAACGTCATCGGATCTGGCAACAGAAAGGTCTTCAAAAATTAATATTAGGGCTAAGAAGTCGTTTGGATAAAAGGAAATAAGTTTTTAGAACTTCGAAGTCTAACATGTACACGCTGTTATGAGGACTGCAGTCATTTTTTATTAGGCAAATTGGAAATACAAAATCAGACGATTGGTATCCTTTTTTGTAGATTTAAATCTCATTTTTCAATCTTCTCTTATTTTAAATTTTTTAAGAACTTTCCTTAACAGTTTACTCAGAGACCCTACGATACACTGATATATACAGTGACTCAGAAGATGATAACGGAGACAATAAAACTAGCAACTTACAAGATCTTGACAACGCACAGAATCAGGAAAAAAGTGATGCTGAAGAAGCAAGCTTTCAAAATTAATAATTTTGTTTTAGTCAGCTTTCTGACAAAAAAATCTGTCAAAAACTATGTCGGGCCTATTTTGTTGGCTGAAGGGGAAAATGACTTCAGCATAAAATTTTTGCGAAAAGTCGAAGCAAACAAATTTCATTTTCCAGAAAACGAAGATGTATCTCTGACAAATAAGTCTGACATAGTAACAGTCTTGCCATATCCTACGCTAAATAAGAGGGATCAGTATATTTTTAATTATAAGTTTCCTCAAAATACATGTTAACTTTTTAAAGTAATTTTTGTAATTAAAACCTACAATTTTTCACCTCCGTTTCAACTTATTTCACCTCCGTTTTTTATTTTTTCTAAAATCCCCATTTTTTCGTAAAATACTTAATAAAAGTTTTGACCACATATTGAAGGGCACTCACAGAATGTAAAGTAACCCAATTCACACAGTTTTGAGTTAATTACTTGTTACAAAGTTGGTTACAAAATTAATGCAGTTTTAAGTGAATCTGATGAGAATGACCCTTACATTCTTTGGGTCTGCTATTTTTTCATGTTTTTTCATTACTGAACTGTAAGTTTTTTCAGGTTTGTTTGGTATCTTGGTTTCTTTCGCATTATCGAACCCGAAAGTACTTTCTTGGGACTTCTTGCATTCCTTTAGTTCATAAGAAAGAGCAAAATTTCGTTTTTCTAGTTGGCCGATTTTGTAGGCTAGGTTTGTAACACTGCTGTGAATTTTAAATGCCGCCTTTCTAAGTAATGAAAAATCGTTTTCACTATGCTCTAGGTTTTCGGAGAATTGATGTATGGTTTCGAAAGCTTGTTGAAGGTTTTGAAGCATCGTTTCAACATTACATGTTTTGTTGTTCGGTTCACATAATCCTGTGGTGTTTTTAATTTCTACAATTTCCAAAAGGTCATTGTCATTACCATCTTCCATTTCTGACTGTTTACGTATTTTTTGTCTAGTTTCAGGGGTACTGGAATCTGATCTTTGCCTTTTCTGTAGATTTGTTTCGTTGTGCTCAGTAGCACATGTAGGAGGAGTCCTTAGTATTGCCTTTTTTGGCATAAAAAATTCGTCATACCTTTTTCCATTGAATTCTTTGTTTACCATATTGTTTCTTGATTCATCCTGTATACTAGAACCAGCATTGTGTGCAATGTCGTTGATTTGCTTTTTTTGTATCTCCTTATCAAGGTTGCTTCTTATCTCAGGTATTTTTGGGTCAATACCGAGAATTTTGTTTACATCCTTTTTTGTGAAGGACGCTCCCACTGAATGACTTCTTGTTCTTCTTGTAATGTATTCTCTTACGGTTTTCGGAACGTTGGATAATTTTTCATCACTTTCCTTATCCATATTTCACCGCCATACTTTAAAATGCAAAAAAAAACAAAAAAGAAAACAAACAATGGAATACAAATCAATAAAGTTCACCAAAACCGAGCGATTTAAAAACACGTCCGTTCACGGCGACTGACAATAGATCTGTATACTGTAGTAATTTCTATTACAACAATATCTCATATCTAAAATGAATATTTTGATTTCAGGTAAAGCGTAAAGCATTCTCAAACAGCCAGTGCGAAATCTCTGGACTATGATGGAGCAGTAGACACTGCTCATTGTACATGCATGGCAGGCAACAGCGAAGTTTGTCGCTGATGTCCTGAGAAAAAAAATTGTAATGTTTGTAATAATTAAGGTTGCATTTCTCGATGACAATTGAATTGTCCTGATTTGTGATATTGCTGTTGTCAATATACTTTTTATTTTGTGACAAATAAAGAATATTATTATTATTATTTATTATAACATTATTTTATTTTAATACCCACTACTTAATCTTTCTTATAATATAATATGGTCTTTGAAATTTAAAGCAGAGCTGAACAAAGCCCTTGCCATGAGGACTTGAAGCCCTTCTTTTGAAGTCACAAGTCGAACCCAGCTCTGATTTAATGTCAAAATCAAATATCGCTTTATTAACCCACTAGGATGCACGACATTTTTTCCAATTTTATAATCGATAATATTATCACAAATCAAAACAAGAATTTGGAAAAAGTTTGCACTTAACATCTTTAAAACTTAAAAACTTTCTGAAAAATTCTGCACTACCTCAATGTAAACAACTTATTTGTTTGCCCTCGACGCCATATTGCCAAAAAATTTGACAGGTCGTTGGATTGCCCAATAAGGTAAATTTTAAATTGAAGCAAAACAGACTCCTGTTTACTTATTAATATTGTGCATTTTGCACTAATAGGATAAGTTAGGACATACCATGTGGAAATATTACTAGGCCGATTAGTCCTATCTATCAACTTAAATGTAGCTGGGACAATCCACTTAGTATCATGAACTTGGAACAGAAATTGTTGTAATGTAATGGAAAAGTGCATTTAGAACAAGGCTTTAGGCCGATAGGACTCTTTTCGGTAGTACAATTCAGAGCACATCTAGATAGGACAAAAAAAGGAAAAAACCCAATAACATGACATTTGCAGATAGGAGGGCAGAATTGGTGGATGCAGTAATTGCACTAGGATACAGTTGGAAATTAAGCGTCCAGTATGCCGAGGCGTATAAATGCGGTGATTCGAAGTAGAGGTGGGCATACACGATATTAACATTATATTAAATCCATCAATTTTATTATTTTCATGTTTCGCACGTTTCCGAAAAAAAATTGTATTTCATAAACTCGCATGTAATTTTGATTTCAACTTTAATTTTAACATTGTAATTAAATTATCTTTATTTAATAAAGTGACTCGTTAAATTTGTTTTCATTTATCATGGCAGGCAGAAATTATACAGTTATAGAAATATTGTATTCGATAACAGCAAAGTTTATAAAAACAAATTGAGCTATAAAACCTCGTATATATTATAATAAGAGATAAAGAAGTAAACCAAAAAAAAAAAGGAAAGATGAACCTACAGACTAGTTTCAACTGCTATAGAGGGTGTCCCACCGGGAACCACTTCGATCTATATATGAAAAACTATACATAGAAAAATTTTGAAAATTTGACAGTATGATAATGTTGCTGGGGGCAATCCGGCTAAAATATTTTCAATAGGATGACACTTCCGGTTATACCGGAAGTAGGTGTCAACTTGCTTATTTTAAACAGAACGCCCTGTATACTATTACATTTTTGAATTCTACGTAAGATTCTAGGCATATTTTGTATATCATGTCCTACACCCAAGTCTAAGCGTTTTTGACATATTTAAGGTTTTATGTCAAATAATGACGTTTGCAGGCCATAAAATAATTATCAATTTTTCCTATAAGGAAGTTTTTATTATTTAATTTGAGTTCGATTCCTTTTTAAAAACACCTGCTTTAATAGATTTTTTATAATATTTTCATAACTATTAATACCAACAGGGTTTAAACAATAAGATTAAAAATTAATTTAAGAAAACTTCGAAAAAATCTACATTTTCAAATAAAAACTCCTACATTTTATAATTACTTCTTATTTAGCATTAAAAACAGGGGTAAGTTTGTATAAGGTTGTCCGTTCGAAAAATTTGTAGTTTTCGAATTATTGCCAATTTAATATTTTTATATGGCAATTTTGCTGCGGATATTAAGTTTAATTACTCCCAGTTGGCTATAAGTTTAATTACTCCTAGTTGGTTATGACGGCGTTGCAAACAGTTAAATGTTAAGGAAATGTATGAAGCTGTCACTTACCATTTGAAAATTATTAATAATCATTCCGAGGCGCTTAAATTATACAAACGAAGATTATTTAAGCTTATTTATTATTTACGGAGAATGTGATAAAGTTATATCAAGAACATGTCACACATTTGCTATTCGATATCCGCAAAAACAGAAGCCATCACAGTGTGCTGTTAAACAAATTATAGAAAATTTCAAGAACTTGGTGGGAAGTGTTAAAACAATACGATTAAAAATGAAATTAAGAAAACTGTAAAAAATCTACATTTTCAAATGGAAACCCCTATCTATTATTTTTTCTGACTTCTGAAGTCCTTCAATTTCCAGACATTTCTCGCATCTAAGCAACATTTATTCATGGGTCGCCTTTCTTATTGACATGGGACTTAAACTTGCAAATTTATTCCTCACTCGCGGCATGCAATCTTCCATAGTTGTTATGGGAGTATTATACAATCGATCTTTAATTGTACCCCAAATAAAAAATCGAGCACTGTAAGATCTGGGGAGCGGGGTGGCCAAAGCAAAGGACCATTGTTGGCGATCCTTTAATTATCAAAAGGATTTGGTAAAAAATTATCAATGAGGTAGCTACCATGTGAAGGTGTGCCATCATGCAACAGGTTTCTATGAAGACCAAACGGCAATTGTCTAAATAGTCGGTTTCAAAATTTTGTAAGATGTTCAAATATCCTTCACCTATAAGTTAATAAGCACATTTTATATGTAGAATGATTCAAAAACGTCTAACTTACCATTTAAATTTTCTTGATAAAAATGTAGTGCCACGACGCCATCATTTCTTACTACACAATAAACAATAAACTGTCAGGATTCTTGAAAACTTTTGCTCTCTAAACACATGTAAATTTGAATTACTCCAATAATGGGAATTACGTCGATTAAAGGTACCATTTTTTGTAAATATAGCTTCGTCTGTCCAGATGATATTGAGCAAAAAAATTATTTCCTTGTGCCAAAGTAATGATAAATTCATAGAATGCCACTCGTCTTGGAAAATCAGTTTCTTGTTGGATGTTGGACTATGGAAAATTCGTATGGATAAAATTTATGTTTGCATAATATTTCTTTAACTGTTGATTTGGATAATCCTGACTCTAACGCAGCTTGTCTTACAGACATGGTTGGATATGCTGCAAGATATCCCAAAATAGCAATTTCAATATTCTCATTATTAACAGAAGGTTTATTTCTTTGCACTATTGCCTTATCGGATCCAAAGTTATTGAAATTTTCTATCATTTGTTTAACAGCACATTGTGATGGTTTCTGTTTTTGCGGATATCGAATGGCAAATGTGTCACATGTTACATGTTCTTGATATAACTTTATTACATTCTTTGTAATTAATAAATAAGTTTAAATAATCTTCGCTTGTATAATTTAAGCGCCCCTGCATGATTATTAATAATTTTCAAATGGTACGTGACAGCTTCATACATTTCTTTAACATTTATTGACTGTCAACTGGGAATAATTAAACTTAATATCCGCAGCAAAATTGCCATATAAAAATATTAAATTGGCAAAAATTCGAAAACTACAAATTTTCCGAACGGACAACATTATACAAGCTTATCCTTATTATTAATGCTAAATAAAAAATACTTATAAACTTTAGGGGTTTCCATTTGAAAATGTAGATTTCTTGCAGTTTTCTTAATTGCATTTTTAACCTTATTGTTTGAACACCCTGTGTTAATAGATATCAAAATATTATAAAAAATCTATTAAAGCAGATCTTTTTTAACAAGGAATTAAACCCAATTAAATAATAAAGATTATAGGAAAAATTGATAATTATTTTATGACCTGCAAACGTCATTTTTTGATATAAAACCTTAAATGTGTCAAAAACGCTTTGACTTGGGTATAGGACATGATATACAAAATTTGCCTAGAATCTTACGTAAAATTCGAAAATGTAATAATATACAGGGTGTCGGATTGCCCCCAGCAACATTAGCATACCGTCAAATTTTCTATGCTATAGTTTCCCATAGATATAGATCGAAGCGGTTCCCGGTGAGAGACCCTGTATGTTACGGTTGTTAGTATAGTCCACAGGGTGATACGAATTTTCGAAAAAAACATAACAGGGATCATAGGTACCAGAAAAAAAAGCATCAAATATGAGGCAAATTTATGATGTCGCGTTAATTTTGTTCCGGAGTTTACTTTCTTAATAATAGTAAGTATCAGAAAGCGGTAAAATGTAAAATTCTACTTAAATTTAATACTACAGATAATTTTATTTTGTTGTACAACAAATATACTTACAGGTATGAAAATAACAAAACTTTGCAACAATGTCTTCGGAAATCTATTTCTAATACAGTTGTCTAGCAAATCAGTAACTTCATCTCCAGATGCTGTAATTGCTTCGAAGTTTGTAAATATCTCGTATAAGTCCGTGGAAACAGCAAGCCAGGTTAGCCAGTTGATTATCAAAGAATCAGGCTAAAAAATATAACAGTAAACCAATGAGGATTAAAATAGCTCTAAAATATATTGACATTACAGCTTGTTAAATTTCTTTTAACGCGACTTTCTAGGAGATATCCTACTAATTAAATAGTGACCAGCAGTAAACTTACAGACCTTACTAACGGGACGGAGTGCCACAAGTATATTTCAAATCAAACATAATTTCATTAAATAAGCCAATACAATTTTTCATTGAGTTGAATATGTCATTGACAGTCAGTATTATAGTTTATGTTTAAACTTAAAGTTCGGATCAACGTCGATTCTTCTTTTTTGCAGGTTTATAAGTTAAGCTAAACTTTTAATTATGTTTTCCATATCTATTTAATCATTGTATGTATTGTGAAGTTATAGCAATTTTTAAAAACATTAAAAAATTTCTGGATATAAAGCATTTAGAAATATTATATTATGCATTAGTCAAAACCTAATAAAATTACGGCATTTTAGGTTTGGAAGAAATAAACAGAACTTTGGTTAAAAAATTAGAAGTATTACAAAAAATATTTTTGAAAATTATAAATAAGGAAAAATTATATTCAGAAACAAAAAAGATGATCATTAGACAAATTTACATTTATTATATTATTTTAATATAAATACAGGGCGTCCGGGAAGTACCTCCTAATTTCCCGGGAGCATACCGAGGAGGTCAAAATATTCCTAATTTCTCATAGAAAAAAATTACTAAATTGTCTCTTAACGGATATACAGAGCCCCAAAGGGGTACCCAGCGATTTACTTTTTTGGCTTTAACTATTGCACCGACGTATAATCTAATGAAATTTTAATATTTTATAGATGCCATAGTCAGTAAACCATACTACAGTCAGGAGCGGACCGCCACACTCGTTGGTCGAAAATTTTGACCGGTGTCATTTGATAGAGCTGAAAACTGATTTTTTAAATACTCCAGTCATTTTTGTTCAAAAAAGGTACTCTTAATTTATTTCGATAAAACTGGCGGTTTTCGAGAGAAATAGGTTATTAGGCGAAACACTCAAAAGTTACTAATGCTAAACACAAACAGGTAAAAATAAAATACGCAGGGTATGCTGACGTCATTTAATTTTTGGGAAGCGCTTTCCAACTTTTCGAATCCACGAATACTTTATGCTGAAAGATTTCCAGCTCAGACATTGTCAAGTCCAAAAACCTTTCAAAGGGTTGACCGGAGTTTAATTAATTATTATTACGGACTTCGTTAGAATGCTGTGTTATTTTCGTTAGTAGTTCTTCTCTAGTATTCATTGGTGTTGAATAAACTAGTTCTATTAGATGTCCCGAAGAAGTAAAAGTCTAAGGGATTTAGGTCTGGACACCTTCGTGGCCATAAAACAGGCCCATCTCGACCTATCCATCGCTTGTTAAGTGTTGACGTACTATACGGTTATAATGAGGTGGAGCACCGTCATGCATGTACCACATTTGCATTCTTCTATCAAAAGGCACGTCTTCCAATAAATTATTCAAATTTTGCTGCAAAAATTGTAAATTAATCTCACCATTGAGTCTTTCTTCCAAAACAAATGGACCTATAAGGTTATTTCCGATAATGCCAGCCCACACATTTACCATAACCTTTGTTGGTGTTTGTTTTGAATTATGGCGTACAGATTTTTATCAGCCCAAAAATTGTGCGAGTTTATTATACCGGGTGGTGCATGGCTTAGTTGAACATAGGAAATCCCATGTAAATTTTGGGGTGGCTAAATATTGGCTCCCCTGTACATTTTAGAGAAAAATTGTAAAAAAAAATATAATTTTTTGAAGAGGCCGATATAATAAACCCGTGTGCCAAGTTTAAATAAATTTTAATAAGCCAAACACCAGCAAATTATTATTTGGCATTGACAAAACGATAAGTAGCGTCAGTGACAACATTTTAATTGAAGGCGCTTTAATTATAGCTATATGAGCTACTCCATTAAGGAGAAAGTAACTTTGATTAAATGGTATTATACAGGAAGTAGTTTAAGAGTAGTGTCTGAAATGTTTTCAGTTCAATTCCCGTTCAATTCAATTCAGTTCAGTTCAATTAATTAAACTTATCATTAGTAAATTTGAGTCCAAAGGCATTGTAATAAATAACTGTAAATGCTCAACTCAGAACGTCAATAGAGCTGAAGAATGGGATAATAGAGATCTTGATATTTTACTGCACGTAGAGGAAAATAAAATGATTAGATTAGATTAGATTAGGATTTTTGGGCAAGCCGTAGGAAAACGTCAAACCACAGTGTTGCGCACTTAAAAAAAAAAACATAAATATTTTTCTTACAAGTATGAAAAACACCAAGAGCTACGGCAAGGTGATAAAAAACGGAGAATGGTATTCTGTTTTGAGGTAATGGAAAGAGCAAATAACAATAGGGATTTTTTGAGAAATATTTGTTTTACAAGTAGAAAGTAGCGTCAGTGACAACATTTTCATTAAAGGCGCTTTATTTATAGCTGAATATGAGCTATTCTATTAAGGAAAAAGTAACTATGTTTAAATGGTATTATACAGGAAACAGGTTAAGAGCAGTGTCTGAAATGTTTTCATTAGTAAATTTGAGTCCAAAGGCACTGTAATATATAACTGTCAATGCTCAACTCAGAATGTCAATAGAGCTGAAAAAAGATGTAAAATTTGAAATCTAGACCAGCTAAAAAACTGTAATTCGTTAGAATGTGACATAATTTCTCAGTATCCTAAATTAAAGGCTTAGTAAGAAAAACATTATGGTGTCTTTTATTTTGGATGTGTAATTGGTGAAACGAAAATGTGTTTTTAATGTAAAATAATCTTTATTCGTTATATCCAGCTTTACGTCAATTTTTGACTATAGCGTCATAGAGATTATTTGCTAGTGTTTGCTGTATTACCTAAACTATGAAAATCTCGTAATTTTGCCATCACGTTTAATTGAATAAGTTAGGATTGGCTTATTAAAATTTATTCAAATTGGCACATGGGTTTATTATATCGGTCTTTTCAAAAAATTATAATACAATTTTTCTCTAAAATGTACAGGGGAGCCAATATTTAGCCACCTCAAAATGTACATGGGATTTCCAATGTTCAACTAAGCCATGCATCATCCGGTATGCCATCTCTTGTAAAACCGGCTTCATCGGTAAACAAAATAAGGTTAGAAAAATTTAGATTTACGTTATGTTGCTGTATAAACCAGTTGGAGTATTAATGTCTTGCTGGATAATCATCCGGAGACATAGCGGGTACTTTTTGAACATGGTACAGGTGAAGTAACTGTTCTTTCAGAGTCTCATGTACCACCTATTTTATAACATTGTTTTGTAGCGATCTTTCTTATGCTGTTTGAAATGTTGTCAGCAATATCTTGCAAAATTTTTTCCTCTACGTGAGAGTCTCGTGCTCTCCTGGGAGGTCCCTCACCGCCACGTCGCGGCAAAAATGACCCTGAATAAAAAAATTTAAAAATTAATTCGTTAAGTCTAATAATTACTTTCTAATCATCTTTTACCTGTTTCCCTTAGGCTCCGATTAACCCTTTAAAAAGTTTTTTGACTTGACAATGTTCGGTCTTTCTTTCAGAATAAAGTCTTATTGCCTTCGAAGAGTTTGACAGCGCTTCACCATAAGTTAAATGCATATGAGCATATTCTGGGTAAGAATATTCTTTAATTTCTTTAAATTATTTTTACTTGAAGGCGGTTTTGACAAGTTCCATTAATAGTAATTCATTATGTAGGTATTAAAAATAACAACTTAATTTTTACCTGTTTGTGTTTAGCATTAGTAACTTTTGAGTGTTTCGCATAAAAACCGATTTATCTCGAAAACCGCCAGTTTTATCGAAATAAACTAAAACTAATAACCTTTTTGAAGAGGAATGACCAGAGTATTTAAAAACTTAGTTTTCAGCTCTGTCAAATGACACCGGTCAAAATATTGCACCAACGAGTGTGGTGGCAAGTCCGTTCCTGACTTCCCTGATGATGTGAAACATCTACTGTAGTATAGTTTAATGACTCTATATGGCCTCTATAAAATATTAAAATTTCATTAAATTATACAAGTTGGTTCAAAAGTTAGAGCCAAAGAAGTAAATGGCTGAGTACCCCTTTGGGGCTCTGTATCTCCGTTAAGGGGCACTTTAGGATATTTTTTTCTATGACAAACTAGGGTTATTTTGACCTCTTCTGTATGCTCTGCAGAAATTAGGAGGTACTTACTGAACACCCCCGAAGGAGAAAATTTTTTTAAATATGTATTTTTGATTTAAATGGTTATTTACCAACAAATATTAAAAAAATTATTTCATTAAAAAAATATAAAATTGGAATAAAAACATTTATACTGGAAACAAACGCTTTAAAAATATTTTTAGGAATGCTTTTTAACTAATTAATGCTATTTATTATTATTGTAAATAAATTATATATTTAATCTATTACAGAATTTTAATATATATCTGACATCAAGAAAGTAGCGTTTATTGAATACGTGTACCCTTTTAGAAAAAAATTCTTAAATATTTATAATTTCAAATATTTTTAAATTATATTTGCCACTAACAAGCACGTCTTCGGGGAATTTATGAATAAGTTTATTGAAGAATAACATATAAACTATTTGAAATAAACTTATTATTATTATTATTAATTAAAATTGGAAAAATATGAAAATTTAGGGACTTTTCACTAATATTGGAGAAAAACGCTAATATGAATAAAACATTGAAACAACAGCCCTACAATATTAAATTTGAAAAAAACTTGATTTCTTTTTTGTTTTAATTATTATTAGTAATTATAGTCAACAAATACAGGTTAGTTAAGGTTAGTTTTAGTAAATTAAAAAAAAAAAAAATTAAGACCTATCAAAATATTCAGTAATATGCAGAATGTTGCATTTAAACAATGGGTGTCAACGAAATTATTGTACAAAGCACCACAGAGTTATGTTAAAAGATATTTCCATCAAATGTGGGTTACTGCCATGGTTGAGCGGGATCTTAGTTCTCACTTAAATACTACATAACTAAGATCTTTTACAAACCTCATAACTGGTAGCCAAAATCGCCAACAGAGGATTTCGATAAAGCTGACAAGCCTGCAACAAGGCCCTTGGTGGATCAGTACTGTTATGACACCTTATCAAAATCTGTAACAACGTCGCTTTGGTATTCGAAGGGTCAATCTCCAAAATTTCAGATCCAAAAGAGTTGGAGTTGCTATCAAAACTGCCACTTAGCGTCGAATTAGACCGTAACGACGCTGTGGCTCCCGCTGCATCTTCAACACTCCTTCTAACACCCAATTTGGATAAAAGGTACTTTCTTGAGTCGCGCTCCCTCATAAGAACATTGGTTTCATCAACCTGAATGTCATGCATAACGCTGTGTACTACATGCTCTAACAGATTAGGATTTTTAATATTGGAACATATTTCCTTTATTTGATCCACCGGGTAGTTCTTCAGTTGGGCGTAGAGTAGAAAAGGAAACCACAGATTATGTTGTGTAAGATGACGCAAAAAACTTTCTGGCAAAGGAAGATTATACAATAAGCTAAACTTAACGACGACATCATACGATTTAACAGCCTTGACAAAGTTACTACCGGAAGACATATCACCAAAATCTATCACTTTTATTAAATATCCTTCTAATAATGTTTGTACAGCCACTGGATCTTTCTCGACATTGATCATTAAAGCCATAGTATTACCTACATCCATGCCAGAGTGCGACAGGATATTCGCAGCCTTAATACTGATACGTAGAAACTCAGAACTTACGCCAATTATTTCCAGGAACGAAATACAAGATGCTACTAATGGAATATTGTTGAAACTCCTCACAGCAATTTTATAAACTTTTTTCTTCGCTATAGCTTTTGTCTCATCATCAATATTACCGGAACTATTTAAAATATTTATGAAGAAATGCTTGCCAGCGATGCTAGGACGGCACTGTTTCAAATAAAATGTGAAATTCACCTTTTTGGAGTACGCGAATACTCTTAACTCAGGCGAACTAAAGTTAGGCACAGGCTTGCCCTCAAAATGAAATGAGAATGCCTTTTTTACGTCAAACTTAAGGTGCTTTTCGAGCAAGTCAAAATAGGTTAGACTGCACTTAACCCCGTGGATTTTTCTAAAATATGCACTTGCTAGCGACTCGAAATGTTTCATAAGATTAGATAAACAGCTGTAGAGTTCCACGTCGCGTATAACCAAAGACTTATCGTTCATCGCCTTTTCCACGGACACATCTTTGGTAAAAATCAACAAGCTTAAAAATATCAAGGGGTTATCACAAAAGTACTTCTTCAAATCGCCGTCTGACAAGTATTTGGAAACATTAAATATATTGTTTTGAAAAATGCTTTCTTCATAATCGGAAACTAGGTTTCTAAAGTCCTCCAGTAAATCCAGTTCCGATGAATTCTTCTGAGAAGCTAGGACCGACAGATCAAAGTTTTTAGTACAGGCGTTTAGGACTGTCAATAAATTGTGTTCCAAACAATAATCGACAAGCATCGGAACAAACTTGAAGAGCGGTAAATTTGAATCCCTTCGTCCCAAAATTTCGTAGATGTTTAACAGGCTATCGGCCCGCTCTATCCTGGAAATGACATTTAAAAAGTCTAACCTATCAGACGCAATAAATACTCCATATTTAGCTAAATCATTAACGATTTTTTCCAGACTATCGTCAGGCAAATTTGAATTTTCTAAATCATTTATCATTTCCTCAGTAATAGGAAATGACTTTAGTACGAGCAGAAGATTTTCAGGGATGTTTAAAACGTTAGGCTCTGAAGAATAAGCTATTTGAATCCATGCTCTAAGCAAATGCACTTCTTTAGTCGACAGAAGATGATTCCACAGTACTTCCATTCTAATCATTGGCACAAGGCGGTTGTCTGAAAATAAAAAATGGAGGCTCAATAGACATTTTAATGATATATATATGCGAGATGTTACAAGTGGCGATATTTCGTGGCAATCAAGTTATCCACCAAACCAGACCAGCGAGGTCTTAAAGAAGACCAAACGCTGGAATGGAACCCGCATAAGCAGGTATATAATGTCAGGTGGCGCTGAAAGCCAATTGTCGGTTTCTGTGAACCGAAAACGCGATGTAAAAGAAAGAAGTTTGTCCCTTTCTTTACGTCGCTCTATAGCCTTGCCGATGAGTCGTAATATGGCGAAACGCGTCCAAGGATTTGGTCTTACGAAAAAGGGGACAAACTTCTGCTTCTGCTAGATTTTGTTAGAAACTTCACAAATAAAATTTTTTCCACGGGCATTGGGTGTCCAGTTTTCGATGGTTTTACGGGGTATCTCCGTTATTAGTAAAGCTAGAAGGATACGGTTTTCGCAGCACTGTGCTAATTTTTTGTGAAACTTCAAATACCAAGGACCCCTTTTCTCTGTTACAGGTTTTTAAAAGTTATGGACTAGAACCTCAAGTGAGTGGAATCACAAGGGCTGGACGGGCCTCGGGTTCTCAATTAGATAATATTTTCACAAACATTGCTGATAATCTTTTGGAATGTCAGGTTCACATTACTTATATCTCCGATCATTATGGACAGATCATGAAATTTCAGGTTCTGTCTGACGGACCAAGGAATAGTTATGTGGAAAAGCGATTTTTTACAGAACGAAATATAATGACATTTTTAAATTATCTCCGAGCTGAATCCTGGATTGAAGTCTATCAATCAATAGGAGCAGATCTAAAATATAGTAATTTTCATGACATATTTTTTTATTATTTCGATTTATCTTTTCCACTATGCTCTCACAAAGAGAAAGAACATGTCAGTACATGGATAAATACAGAAATTAAAAATTATCCAAAACATATCAAGGACTTATACGTATGGTATAAGCAAACAAACAGTCAGTTGGTTTATCAACAGTATAAAGATGAAAGAAAAAAATATCGACAGTATATATCCCAGTATCAGACTTCAATAAATGAAAGTAAAATTGTAAATTCCAAAAATAAAATGAAAACAGCATGGAGCATTTTTAACTCTGAAACTAAACGTAATAAAACAAAAACAAACCTATCTCTTCTATCAGATACTGGAGAACTTATTGAGGATGGGGATGCAATTGTTGAACAATTTGCGAAACAGTTTGACCTCCCCTCTAAATTATCACATCTAAATTTAAATGAAAATAATCTAAACTATCCTACTATATTCCTTGGACCGGTAGACAGCCATGAGGTCTTTAGGATCCTGATTGATTTGCCCAACAAATTCTCCGCTGGACTGGATGAGATCCCGGTGTATGTATTGAAGCGTGCATCTGAGTGGGTTTGCGAACCTCTAGTGGATATAATAAATGAATGTTTTGTCAGTGGTGTCTTTCCGACGCAACTAAAAAAGGGTAAATTGGTGCCTGTTTTTAAAAAAGGGGATAAACATACTTCTGGCAACTATCGACCTGTTTCTCTTTTGCCTTCTGTGTCGAAGGTAATTGAGAGAGCATTGTACAATCGACTCATGGAATTTTTAAACTCTCATAATATATTAGCCAAGGAGCAGCACGGATTTAGACCAGGACAGTCAACTGAGCTGGCCATCTTTAATACAATTTCCTACGTATATGAGAGTCTGGATCATAAGGACAGAGTAGCGGGTTTGTATTTCGATCTCTCAAAGGCCTTCGACACAATGGATCATCGGATTCTGCTGTTGAGGCTGAACGAGTACGGAATTCGAGGATTATGCCAATCCTTGATTAAGTCATACTTAACTGATCGTAGCCAAACAGTGTGTGTCACTCAAAGTGGAAATACGCATTATTCCAAAGAGGCAAAAATAGGACAGGGTGTTCCTCAAGGATCAATATTGGGACCGCTATTGTTTCTACTGTACGTGAACGGTCTCCGGGATAGGTTTGGAGACGGGGTGGTCTGTCAGTATGCCGATGACACTTCGGTGGTACTGTCGGGCGTGTCCTTGGATCGGCTGTCCGGAGCCTGTTCGGGTGCAGCGGGGGCAATGCAGGGTTGGTGCGAGGAGAACTCCCTTACCTTAAATATCGCAAAAACTGGTCTTGTTTATTTTGCAAGGACTGACCCGAATGAGTCCTTGCATGTTCGATTGAATCATAAGTCAATTCCATTGGTTCGAAACATAAAATTTTTGGGAGTCTACTTGGATCCTATGTTAAACTGGGAATATCACATTTCAAAGCTACAGGCAAAACTATGTAGTGCTTGTGCGTTGTTAAGGAGGATTCGTGACATTTTGTCGACTCAGACTATCAGATTGTTTTACTTTGGATGCATCCAGTCCATTATAAATTATGGCATTATATTTTGGGGCTCGTCAAGAGACGCCAATAAGATATTTAAGGTACAAAAGCGCATCATCAGATGTATTCTGCGTCTTTCTCCGAGAGCCTCTTGTCGTGAAAGATTTGGGGAGCTGGGTTTTCTGACGGTACCGTCCTTGTACTTTCTGGGTTTGGTGATGTTTGTGAAAAAGCACTCGGAGCTGTTTGTAACAAATCAACAGCTACATTCTGATACCATGTCAATCGTAACGAGGAGGAGGTCTGATCTTGAAATACCCTTGCACAATTCTACTTTTTACGAAAGGGGTCCTTATTACAGAGCAATAAAGGCATTTAGATCGTTGCCGTATGATATAAGACATATTGCTAATCCCATTAAGTTTAAGAGGGCAGTAGTTTCATATCTGCACGAGAGTTGTTTTTATTCATTTGATTTTTAAAAGCAAGAAAGAATTAACAAGAATATACAGAATGATTGAGTGAATGGCTTTTATCATTGAGTTTTAATTTGTAGTCATTGTGATAATTACTACAGTTCATACTTCTGTAAGTAGGTAGACTTTTAGAGTCGGACAATTTTAATAAGGGCTACTGCCATATCAATTGTGTGACGTTGCCATGTCTTTTGTTAGATTTTGTAGGCAATAAAGGATATTATATTATTATTTATTATTATTATTATTAAAACTGCCGCATTCAAAATTTGTCTAGTTCTCCTTGTTTTTGATATACGGGATGTTTTTGAAAATTTTACATTTTGGGACACCCCATATTTAGGTTACCCTATAGCTTATCAAAAAGAAAATTAATGTTATTTTGTAGTTTTTTACGTAGAATTCAGTAACGTACTCGTTTCTTCTCGTTGAATAGTTTTCGAGAAAAAAAGAAAATTGCTCTTTTTTAAATGGGGCACCCTACATATTTTTTAATAATATAATTTAGGTTATAACAAGCTTCCAAGAAATACATAATACCTTATTCTTAAACATTTATAAATTCGTAAAGTGAAGATGGAGTGCGATACATGCAAGAATTCGGGTGGAGGCAGAAATTCACTTTTCATCTGCGACTATTGCAAAGGAAAATATTGCAAATCCTGTGCCAATCTTACATCATCTGAAGTAAGAGTAATGGAACTAAGAGAAAGCAGAGTCCTGAAATTTATCTGCGTAAAATGTGAAAAATTTGAACAACATACGTTATTGCTAAACACAATTGAAGACAAACACAGAATAATCCAAGCCAAGGACGAAATAATCAATCTTTTAAGGACAAAAATACAGGAACTGGCAAATTCTCAGACTAAAAATATAGGACAGAACTACACATACAGTCAAATTACACAAAGGGAACAAAGAACGACTCCAAAAACTAACATAAATCTACCTAGTATCATAATCAAACCAAAACAGCAGCAGAATATAGAAACAACAGAAGCTGATGTCAAAAAGACTATCAAATCAACGGATCTAAAAATAGCAATAAAAAACACTAGAAGTACAAAGAATGGTAGTATCCTGATAAACTGTACAAATAAAAATGATATTGAGACGCTAAGAAAAGAAGCAGTAAATAAACTTAAGGATTATGATGTTCAAATAACAAAAATGAGGCTACCTAGATTCAAAATAATAGGTTACAACGGCGATCTAAATGAACAACAAAAATATCGAGATCCGTAAGAGAACAAAATAATATTTTGGAAGAAAAAGAAATTTTTAGAGTAACTTACATTAAAAAGGTAAACCGGCCCAATGCATCGTCTGTGCTGTTTGGGGAGTGCTCACCATCCCTGTTTCGAAAACTAATGTACACAAATAGAATACATATCGAGTGGCAGAGGTATCCAATTTATGAAGACCTGAGTATAGTTAGGTGTTTTAAATGTCAGCAGCACTACCATAAAACTGAAACATGTACAAGCAAATAGGTATGTGAACACTGCTCTGAAGAAAATCAAATTAAGGACTGTCCGAAACGGCAAAAAAAATGTATAAACTGTATAACAGCAAATGATAAGTACAAACTCAATTACAATATAAATCACAAGGCAAATGATACTGAGTTTCCATCCAATCAGTACCTGTTGAATATAGTCCAATCCAAAATCGACTATGGCGATGGAAATGGCTTCTGACCAACAAGAAATTGTAATCCTTAAAAATTTAGAAACACTATCTAACGAAGTTCAACAGGAAAAAATATGTTGTGATCTAATTAAGAAAAAAATTAATCTTGATGCCAAGCTGTTAAATATATTACATTTAAATATTCGAAGTATCCATAAAAACTTCAACGAATTCTTGGTTTTCCTTCATACATATGATATTCATTTTTGTGACATTATAGTCTTAGGAGAATCATTTGAAAGTCATGACAGCGAATATCAAATTGATGGATATACAATGTTCTTTAATAACGCTAAATGTAACAGAAACGACGGAATTGTAATATTTATAAAATCAGAACTTATACAGTTGGCGGCATATGGGAACCTTCTTTATTATTAATTTTACGAAAAAAAGTTATTCTTCATAAAAAGTTCTGCATGGTCCAAAACCTAAAATGCAACCATCAGATGTTAAATTTTTTCAGTCATATACGAGGTTTGTCAAAAAATGTGATTTTTGCTCTAGAGTAAAGTACCTTTCTTTTTGACAATATCGAAAATTGTTATTAAGAAAAGATGTTTAGAATTAAAAATAGCTTTCAAATATTCAACATTGTTTATTTACATTAAAAAAATATTTTTTTCTACATTTTCTCTGCGATTACGTTGGAAATTTAAGTTTGCACATTAATGCATTGCATTTATTAATTATAAATTTGATTCAACAATTATAAATAAACTTTTAAAAACAATTATCTCTTAATTTTTATCGAACACTGATAACCTTTAAGTTGCTTAATCACTAGTTTGTAACGTTTTAACGATGCATTTAAATGAATAACAAGTTGTATGCATAATTTACTTTGTTACAATAAATACTATTGAATAATCACTATCTTCAATTTACTAATGCCTCCACATATCCTCCATTTCTGTTTATACATGTAACAGTTCTATTACAAAATTCTCTTAAGACATTGCTAACCATATGGGGAGTTATATTACGAACCGCTTCTGCAATTATTCTCTCTAAATGGTCAACATCTTGAAATGGCCTTTGAAGGTAAACTTTCTCTTTAAGTAAATCCACAAGAAAAAATCGAGTGGGGTTAAATCTGGAGACCGCGGAGGCCAAGGAATTTCCGAAAAACGATGAAAAAGTCTTCCATTGAAAATATTTTCAATGTATTGACGTACATCTAATCTGCTGTGACATGGGGCACCATCCTGCTGGAACCATATCTGCTGACGTTCAAGTAAGGGAAGGTTGTCAAGAAAATCATTTATTCTATTGTTTAAAAAGCACAAATAACGATCAGAATTCAAGGTTTCTCGAAAAAAAAAAGGTCCAATTATTTGATTTTTATACATTCCGCACCACACGTTTGTTTTGAACGAATATTGGTCCCGAGGTTTCAACGTAAAATGTGGATTTGTATCACTCCACCAACGACAGTTTTGGCTAGAAACTGTCCCATTTGATGAGAATGTTGCTTCATCCGTAAAAATAATACACCTTGACATAAATGGGTTATCTACTAAGATTCCCTGTATGTCACAACAGAATTCAAATCGTCTATCATTATCTCCTGGTCTTAAAGTATGAATTTTTTTAGGTTTGTAAGGGTGATATTTGTGTTTATTTAGAATCTTTGAAACTGTACTTTTTTTTATATCCATTGGCAATGAAGATGTCCCTTTTCGCAAAGGATATTTAGGATGCTCAGTTGCAGAGAGCATTACTTGCAACGCAATGTCATTATTTTCTACCATGCTTTGGCGTTTTTTTCCAAATTTATTATGTTCATCTCCACAAGTCCTAAATTTATTAAATATTTTATATCAGTTTCATTCAACAGGAAAAATATGTTGTGATCTAATTAAGAAAAAAATTAATCTTGATGCCAAGCTGTTAAATATATTACATTTAAATATTCGAAGTATCCATAAAAACTTCAACGAATTCTTGGTTTTCCTTCATACATATGATATTCATTTTTGTGACATTATAGTCTTAGGAGAATCATTTGAAAGTCATGACAGCGAATATCAAATTGATGGATATACAATGTTCTTTAATAACGCTAAATGTAACAGAAACGACGGAATTGTAATATTTATAAAATCAGAACTTATACAGTTGGCGGCATATGGGAACCTTCTTTATTATTAATTTTACGAAAAAAAGTTATTCTTCATAAAAAGTTCTGCATGGTCCAAAACCTAAAATGCAACCATCAGATGTTAAATTTTTTCAGTCATATACGAGGTTTGTCAAAAAATGTGATTTTTGCTCTAGAGTAAAGTACCTTTCTTTTTGACAATATCGAAAATTGTTATTAAGAAAAGATGTTTAGAATTAAAAATAGCTTTCAAATATTCAACATTGTTTATTTACATTAAAAAAATATTTTTTTCTACATTTTCTCTGCGATTACGTTGGAAATTTAAGTTTGCACATTAATGCATTGCATTTATTAATTATAAATTTGATTCAACAATTATAAATAAACTTTTAAAAACAATTATCTCTTAATTTTTATCGAACACTGATAACCTTTAAGTTGCTTAATCACTAGTTTGTAACGTTTTAACGATGCATTTAAATGAATAACAAGTTGTATGCATAATTTACTTTGTTACAATAAATACTATTGAATAATCACTATCTTCAATTTACTAATGCCTCCACATATCCTCCATTTCTGTTTATACATGTAACAGTTCTATTACAAAATTCTCTTAAGACATTGCTAACCATATGGGGAGTTATATTACGAACCGCTTCTGCAATTATTCTCTCTAAATGGTCAACATCTTGAAATGGCCTTTGAAGGTAAACTTTCTCTTTAAGTAAATCCACAAGAAAAAATCGAGTGGGGTTAAATCTGGAGACCGCGGAGGCCAAGGAATTTCCGAAAAACGATAAAAAAGTCTTCCATTGAAAATATTTTCAATGTATTGACGTACATCTAATCTGCTGTGACATGGGGCACCATCCTGCTGGAACCATATCTGCTGACGTTCAAGTAAGGGAAGGTTGTCAAGAAAATCATTTATTCTATTGTTTAAAAAGCACAAATAACGATCAGAATTCAAGGTTTCTCGGAAAAAAAAAGGTCCAATTATTTGATTTTTATACATTCCGCACCACACGTTTGTTTTGAACGAATATTGGTCCCGAGGTTTCAACGTAAAATGTGGATTTGTATCACTCCACCAACGACAGTTTTGGCTAGAAACTGTCCCATTTGATGAGAATGTTGCTTCATCCGTAAAAATAATACACCTTGACATAAATGGGTTATCTACTAAGATTCCCTGTATGTCACAACAGAATTCAAATCGTCTATCATTATCTCCTGGTCTTAAAGTATGAATTTTTTTAGGTTTGTAAGGGTGATATTTGTGTTTATTTAGAATCTTTGAAACTGTACTTTTTTTTATATCCATTGGCAATGAAGATGCCCCTTTTCGCAAAGGATATTTAGGATGCTCAGTTGCAGAGAGCATTACTTGCAACGCAATGTCATTATTTTCTACCATGCTTTGGCGTTTTTTTCCAAATTTATTATGTTCATCTCCACAAGTCCTAAATTTATTAAATATTTTACTAACAGTTTCATTGTGAATATTTTTATCTGGATGTCGGAAATTAAAAATGTCTGCTGCTTCTCGAAATGTTTTATACTTATCTCCCACTATTAGCACAATCTCAATTTTCTCTTCCAGACTTAATGTTGGTGGCACGTCTAACTTTTCATAAACAAATACGTCTGTCAAACATAAAACTGTACAATACGGATCTCTAAAAACTTTGAAAAACACTGTTAGACTGCCTAAAAAAAGTGTTTATACCGTGGCACTTTTTGAAATACGATTGTTGACGTTTCTTCGAATTTTCGATATTTAGACAGTTCGCAAAGCCTACTTTAATTATCAGTTTTAAAAAATGCCAGTGCATCCTAGATTAATTATGCATTAATGTGCAAACTTAAATTTCCAACGTAATCGCAGAGAAAATGTAGAAAAAAATATTTTTTTAATGTAAATAAACAATGTTGAATATTTGAAAGCTATTTTTAATTCTAAACATCTTTTCTTTATAACAATTTTCGATATTGTCAAAAAGAAAGGTACTTTACTCTAGAGCAAAAATCACATTTTTTGACGAACCTCGTATATGACTGAAAAAATTTAACATCTGATGGTTGCATTTTAGGTTTTGGACCATGCAGAACTTTTTATGAAGAGTAACTTTTTTCGTAAAATTAATGATAAAGAAGTTTCCCATATGCCGCCAACTTACGTGGACACACTGTATATAACACAGAACATATCTTACTTAATAAATCACAAGTAACCCTGAGTAAAATCTCCGTGCAAAAAAATAACAAATTATATAATATACTGTGTTTGTATAGACCACCCAACACGAATAGACTCTTTTTTCTCGAAGACCTTAACCAATTTTTGTTAGAATTTAAATTCCAAAGTCAGCTTGATATCCTCATGGGAGATGTCAATATAAATATTCTCGAAAAAAATGAAAATAGTGTAAATTCATACCTTTCACTTTTATATAATTTTGGTTTTATTTCATACATAAATGCACCAACACGTGTAACTTCTGAAACAAGCTCATGCTTGGATCATATTTTTATAAGGCATAAATTGGACGTTAAGGACCTTAAATGTAATTCATATATTCTTGAAACTGATCTGACTGATCATTATCCTATTATGATTAATTTACATACAACTAACAGAAACAATACAACTAAAAAAAAACGGTAATTAAAACGATAACCAAAATAAATGAACAAGATTTTACGAATTTCATAAGACTGGAAACATGGAATAAAGTACTGCAGGAAAATGAAGTAATGGAAGCTACTGACGAACTTTACAAAATAATGACTGACATCATGGAAAATAGTATTAAAAAAAAAACACATATCGAATGAACAAATCAAGCGTAAACCGTGGATAACAAACGGGATAATATTGAGCATTAAAAACAGGGATAAAATGAAGACAAAACTTTTGTCCAATTTTAATGAATTTGATAAGAGTACATACAAAACCTATAGAAATAATCTCAAAAAAAATCCAAATCCAAAAACGGAAACACGAATATTATAAAAACGAAATCGAGAACGCAGGGAATAACTTAAAACAAGTTTACAACCTAATATCTGAAGCGACAGATAATAATAAATTCCATAATAAAAATATTTCTATCTCTCCTATAACAGACAATAACTCTGCTCCCTTCTCTGATACTATCAGTATGGCCAATTATTCTAATAACTATTATACTAACATAGGAATCGATATGCTAAATAAAATTAAAAGACCAAATACTGAACACAAACTTAACTCAAATAACTTGTCCTCTTTATTTCTAACACCTGTAGACGCGAATGAAATTTCAAACCATATAAATACCTTAAAAAATGACAGCGCTCCAGGAATTGACAAAATTGGTGTTAAACTTATTAAAAAAAACTATATGTATTTAACCAAACCTTTAGAACATGTAATAAATTTAATTTTTAGTAGCGGTAAAGTTCCTGATCAATTTAAAATTTCGATAGTAACCCCCATTTTTAAAGCTGGCGATAAATCAAACATAAGTAACTACCGTCCGATCAGCGTCATAAACAATTTCTCAAAAATTTTTGAAAAATGTCTTAAAGATAGACTGCTAATTTTTTTTCAAAAAAATAAGATTCTTTCAAAAAATCAGTACGGGTTTATAAGTGGTTCTGGAACCTCAAATGCGCTATACTAACTGACTAAACAAATAACTGAAAAATTAGAAAATGGCGATAAGTGTGTTGCGGTATTTTTGGATTTGGCGAAGGCATTCGATACGGTCCCCCATGATCGGCTCTTGGACATATTGTTCAGATATGGAGTCAGGGGAAAAGTGTTAGATGTCTTTAAGAACTATCTAAAGGATAGAAAACAATATTTGAAAATGGGAGATACACTTAGTAATCCGCTTAATGTAAAAATAGGGGTACCCCAAGGAACCGTCTTGGGACCAATACTCTTTATCACATATATTAATTCATTAACTGATTTACAAATTGAAGACGGATCTATAATATCATGCAGACGACACAGCAGCAATTTTCTCTGCCAAAACTTGGCATGACGTAAAAGACAAGACAGAAACCAGACTAACTAAAATAAAGACATGGCTTGACAGTTTTGGGTTGACACTTAACGTAAAAGAAACACCTACATTGCATTTTCTCTGACTGAAGCCAATCGTCCCCATTTTGAAAGTATTCACATTGCAAATTTTAATGATAGCATTAAAGAAACACTTTATACGAAATATATGGGCGTAATAATCGACAAACATTTAAAATGGGACCATCATGTTCTTTATCTCACAAGAAATATAAGAAAACTCATTCACAAATTTTATATATTACGGGAAATCTTAAGCAAAAGACTTTTAACATCTGTCTACAAAGCCGTTGTGGAATCAGTAATACGATATGGTATAGTTGTGTGGGGTGGTCTCTATAACAATGCTCTAAAACAGTTAAATGTTGTACAAAATTATATACTCAAAGTAATAAATAAAAAAAAATAAACGCTTTTCAACCAAGCAACTCTAAGTAGGTACCTTTTAGGTATAATGATGTAAACTAATTTGATATTTTGGATCATAAATAATTTTAATTAAAATAAAAAATAAAAAAAGAAAAACTTGAATTAACAATAATTATTTTGCTTTTAGCACTTACAGATGTTTGGTCATCTAGATGCTTCTTTCAAGTATTTATCATTGTATTTTGCGTAGAAATAAAAGTTAGTACTTAGATATATATTTTATTATGTATTAAGGCAATTAGTGAACATTATAAAAAATGTACTAAATGTAGAATGCTCTGTATAAATAAAATTACTTTTGAATTTGAATTTGAATTTGAATTTAAAACAAAAGCTGAAAATTATATCATTTCATACATATTGCTGAAATTGTTCCTCATTATTAAACAAATAATAAAAGGTCGCGTTTGTAACTCCCTAAATGCATCTTTTAGTGGCATTTCTTAAATCAGCAATTGTTTGGTAATGAATGGAATAAATTTTATTTCCAGGGTATCTCCACAAGAAGAAATCCAAAACCGACAAGTCGGGTGGCCTTGGTGGCCATCTTACAGGTCCATTAGTTCCAATCCAGTGACCTGGGAAATTATTGGTTAAGTAGACCCTGATAATTAGCGCATTGTGAGCGGGTGCTCCATCTTGTTGCAGATGCAAGTTATTGAGACCCGCTAAAGGCACGTCTTCTATTATTTCTGGTACTAACTACTCCGACCGAACCTACAACCGTTCTGCAAGAACTAGTTGGATTTGTTTCAATTGAAGCTAAAACATGTATTTCATCAGTTTCGCAGTTTTCCCTGTTGTAGATTTTAGGCCGAGGTTTAGAAAATGAACCATGTCCAATTAAATTTGATTTCATCCTTAGAAATTTTTTTTTATCCGGCTGTCGTGTTTCGGAATATCTACAAGTAATTAAGGAAATTGAATAGAGATACTATAAAAAGGCGTATATTTACCTATTTAAATAGACTTCTAATGCTTCATCTGCATCTTTATTACAATGGACATAACAAACGAGCATGTCGAATTTTTCATTATTTTCAAAGTTTACATTAATTTTCGGCCATAATTAGGACAAACTGATTTTTTACTAATAATTAGATATTTTAAAACAACTTAGAGAACCTGAATACTCTGACAGAAACTAAAGAAGTTTTTAATATGACATAAATGACTGTGTTCTTTTCTTCTGGCCTACTAACAATTTTTTTTTTTTTTTTTTTTTTATTTTTTTTTATAACAAGAAATGTATGTTTTCATAAAACGTAAATTTTGCGCTTAATATTAAAAATAAAAATAAGGTATTATATATTTCTGAGAAGCTTGTTGTAAAATGAATTATATTAAAAAAAAAAAATAGGGTGACCCATTTAAAAAAAAAAGCAAGATTGTTTTTTTTTCTCGGAAACTATTAAACGTAGAAAAAATCTGAGTACGTCACTGAATTTTACGTAAAAAACTACAAAAAGAACATTTATTTTCTCTTTGATTAGCTACATAGTAACTTAAATAATGAAGGGTGTCCCAAAATGTAAAATTTTCAAAAACATCCCGTATATCAAAAACAAGGAGGACTAGTAAAATTCTGATTGCGGCATCTTTTGTTTCACAAAAAAGTAGCACAGTGCTGCGAAATCCGTATCCTTCTATCTTTACTAATAACGTAGATACCCCGTAAAACCATCAAGAACTGGACACCTTGTATAGTGTCCCATTTAGAAAAAAACAAATTTTGGTTTAATGCAAGAAAATGGGGGGGGGGGGCTTATAGAAAAGTACTGGTTACGTCATTGAAGTATATGTAAAAACAGATAGTATCTGAGTTTCGATACACTAAATTACAAATTAATTTTGTGAAAATGACAGAACATCACTTCTACCTGCTCTGAAGCGAATATATTTTAAAGCTATTTCTTGTATGACTGTATTATGTATAAACTGAAGCCCTAAACTTTACCTGTTGCAAGTTTCAGCTGCATAATAGACATGCACACGAAAAATATCCCGTTTTCCAGGCCGAATTTCCCCTAAAACGAAAAAAACACCCCTTTTTTCGGTCCTAAGCTAACGTAGGCTCGTCAGATCGGGGGTTTTGCAGAAAGTATCGATGACTTAAGCAAAACTAAACTAGAGGAGGCTCAATCAACCCATAGGGGTTGAAATAACCCCAACCCTCAAAACGCAGCTAATGGCCTTCAATATATATAGACACCCGACTATCGCTAAAAGTTGTTTGTTAATAAAAATCCCTCTCAGGGCAGCAAAGTGGAGTACCACGTTAATTGGTGGTAGCAAACACAGCGCATCCTAATCCCATGACCAAATTTGAATGGGAGATTTATACCAAAGCGCGATGACATAAATTATCCATATCGTCGTCTTTTAGATTACTATGATTACTAAGATTTTTGAATACAAGCATACCTTTCCTTATATATTTAGTATATAAATATTAATAATGGTATCAATGAACCCACTAAATAATTACCTATATCGTACCTACAACATATTCCTTACCATGGGTGTTCAAAAATAACTTGGCAGCAATATGATCCTTCCATTCATCAGATTTTTTATCCAAACTATCAATACTATCCTCAGTCAAATTACTACGGTGGGTCAGTAATGTATTTTCCATAATAACGTCCAAAAACGTCCACAAGTGTACCATATTTGTAGGCAGGGCATTTTGATCTTTTAAATAATTACCAATATATTGCCTCAGATCTTTATTTGTGGTTTTGCAAAACACGTTCTGCAGCTCGTACAAGGGATCAACATCGGTATTTTTCAAAATTGTCAAGACTTTAAGGATCAGTTTCCTATTTAACAGTTCGTCAACCCATAAAAAAACCTAAAAAAAAATATAAATATCCATAATTCAGACGAAACAACTTGTTGCTGCTCCATTTTTTCGTTCTAAGGAAAAGAAAAGGAAAAAATTATGGTTACTGATTCAAATTTAAAAGTGGTTTGTCCCAATTGTTCATCATTTACAATTTTACGTGTTAATTGTTTTATGTAATCAGTTTTTACATTGTGGTGTTGATGACCCACTTAATGAAGAAAGATAATTTATCAATGAAGTGTTCCTGTTTCCTGACTTAGCAAGTAAAAACCAAAAATACATTTTTATATTATTTCTCAGAACAATCTTTTAACAAAAAATAGGCAACATTTACCTGTTTTCACCTCGGTTTTCACACAACTTTACAATTAATTTTCGAAAAACGACATTTTTCAATAAATATTTCTGAAAATTGGATTTTCCTCGCTTTTTAGGAAGCACTGAAGATGCCTATGGCCGAAAGCGCTCTTTTAATTATTAAATTTTGAAGATTATACACTTAATACACAAATCGATTGTTGTTTCCCTCTTAATTCAAAAAAGTGTACACAGCCCCACCTTATCAACTTCAAAACGTTGTCTGCATGCAGGATGAAGGAGAGATCCTTGACGAAGATGACGTCGAGATCATTGAAGTGTAAGACAATATCTAGATTGGTGTTCTCCACTTCGTAGGTATAATTTGTCGAATAATTGCCTATGTAAAATGGAAGGACCTGACACTTACTCGCATTAAGCTGTAGAAGGTTGGATTTGCACCAGACAACCGACCTGCCCAAACCCGACTGCAGATAGTTCTCATCGGAAACTCGGGAGAAAAACTTCAGGTCATCAGCGTACACCAGACACTCAGATGCATTAAAACAAGATATGACGTCCTTTGTAAATAGTAAGAAGAAGATAGGTCTGATATGTGAGCCCTGAGGAACACCAGAAGTTACCAGAAACTCTTTGGAGACTGACCCGCATACGATAACACGTTGGCGGCGATGAGTTAGATATGAGCTTATCCACTTGAGGTACGCACCAGCGATTCCAACATCAGACAGCTTTTCCAGGAGCAGTGCATGACAGACACTGTCAACTGTCAAAAGCATTTGGCAGGTCAGTATATATGACGTAAACTTAATGACTGGCTTCAACCGAGGAAACCAAGAAATTCTGATAACAGCCAGGTTTGTCGCGGCTGAAGCAATGATGTGACTTTTGTAAGTTAAAAAGATTTCGTCAGTAATATTGGATTCAAAGAGCTTCGGGATGGCGGACATTAAAGATATTCCACGATAATTCTCAACGTCACTCCTGTCCCCTGATTTGAAAAAAATCTACTATTTTTGGAATAGGAAGCATACGGCACCAATAAGTGATGACTGACCGGCCCGGATTTCTTAGAAGTGTCCACATTAGAGATCTTTTGGTAATCTCTTCTATAGTAAAACGACGTGAAGCTAAAACACTGGCAAACTTCACTGGGTTTCTGTTACTCAAATCAACCCCAGAGTGGTCGGAGTAGTAGGACTAAAAATGCAGAGCAAATGCGTCAGAGATATTATCCGGATCGGAGAATTCTTCATTATCGAGCTTCATGAGGTTCGGTAGACCTGAGCTCCTTCTTAGATTGTTGACAAATGACTAGAAGTGTTTGACGTTCTCAGGTAGTGTTAGCGAGTCCTTATGGGGGGGGGGGGGGGTATCGGCCCACGTAGTCCATTGTCGCAACTACCGTCGCGGCTATGTTTATATCTATCATCGATCATAGTTTATATAATCAGAAAGTAGAGTGAGTTGTAGAAGCAAATGCTATTCCTGCAATGTGTCCGTGCTTTACAAAGGCCCTTATTAGCATATTATAGTATCCGACAAAGGATTCTAAGTTATAAATAGATTTACTTTACAATATTTTTGCAGGCGCTTGGGTGCAATATAGTTTAAACATAAAATTATTCCGAAGTGGAGTTCTTTGTTAGTTTCCGCTTATAATTGCGAACTGCGAATTGAATATTATTATCGAGGTTTTATTTAATTTAGCAGAATATTTATACTTTGTGGTAAAATATAATTTCATGTCTGGATTTTATATAAATTAACACACGTTTCTCCAATACATTTAATATGGCTTATTGCAAATACCTACATATTATTAAAAAAAAAACTTTTATATTAACCATGTAGCAGATACGCAATATTTTAATTATTTTCTTCCAAACGGTAAATTTTAAGAAAAAAATGACAGACCTATTTAGTTTAGCAAATACAGTAGAGTCTCGCTATAGTGAACATACTATAAATGAACTATTCACTCCAGTGAACACACAAATATTAACATCAACCTCTGAATAGTGAACAAATAAAACCTCGCTAGAGCGAAATTGCACACATACAAGTGAAAAACGTAAAATCAATAACATCGCACTCAAAACAAACGGAATTCGAAATTTTCGAGAAAGCGGTCGTTCAATTAATTCCAGAAATTGAGGATAAAGACAGTGACGTTACTGCAAATCCCATTGTAACAGACAAGTTGATTTCCACTGGTGAAGCATTAAAATCTTTAAATACTGTTATTCAGTGGGCTAAAGAAAATTCGAATGAACTGGAATATTCTAGTGTAGTTGCTCTTCAAGACCCGAGAGCTAAATTGATTCAAAAAAATCATACTATCCTAACAAAGCAAAGTAAATTAACAGATTTTTTTTCATCCTACGAACTAATTTTAGTTTACGTTTCTTTTTTTATTTTCTATTACATACATACCGGGTGATGCATGGCTTAGTTGAACATAGGAAATCCCATGTAAATTTTGAGGTGGCTAAATATTGGCTCCCCTGTACATCTTATAAAAAAATTATATCATAATTTTTTGAAGATACCGATATAATAAACCCATGGGCCAAGTTTGAATAAATTTTAATAATCCAATCCTAACTTATTCAATTAAATGTGATGGCAAGATTACGAAATTTTCATAGTTTAGGTAATACAGCCAACACCAGCAAATAATTTCTATGACGCTATTGTCAAAAATTGACGTAAAGCTGGACATAACCAATGAAGATCATTTCACATTAAAAACACATTTTCGTTTAGCAAATCCGGCAATCACACATCCAAAATAAAAGACACCATTATGTTTTTTTTCCTAAGCCTATAATTTAACATAACATACCTAAGACTACAGATTTTCACAAAAACATCAAATAATTAAATGTTCAAACAACCCTCCATTAACAGCTAAACAATATCCTAACAGACCATAAAATTCATTTCTAGCATTACTGAGTTGATATTGAGAAATTCTGTCACATTCTAACGAAATACAGTTTTTTACCTGGTCTAGATTTTCAAATTTTACATCTTTATAAATAAAATTTTTTAAGTGTCCCCACAGAAAAAAGTCGTTCGGGGAAAGGCCAAGAGACCTAGCTGGCCAAAGGATTAGATGCCGTGAGCCAATAATATTTCCGTTAAAAATATTTTCAACTATTCCCTAACCATGAGGGAATTATGGGCAGGACATCCATCAATTTGATACCAGATCTCCTGATTTTTGCGTACAACTTCTTCTAGTGCGGGTTCAAATCGATTTTCTAGTAAGTCCAAATAGGTTACTGCTGTAAGGTTGCCTTCCATAAAAAATGGTCCAATAATGTGATGTCTGACAATTCCCGCCCAAGCATTTATTTTTTGTGGATATTGCGTCCGAGTATGAACAAGACGATGTTCATTTTCTTGGCTCCAATACCGGCAATTTTAAACATTTGGTTCGTTGTTGAGGGTGAATGTACAGGGTTATTTTTTATATTTGGATACCCACCTACAGGGGTGTGACAGAAAAAACTTTTAATACAAAAGTTGCATAATTTTTCCCGTCATATCTTTTAGACTTATTAAAAAAATCATACGCGCATCACAAAGGTAAAAACAAATGAAGTTTTATTTTTTTAAACGGAACACCCTATATGTTTTCCACCAGGGGGAAAGATCTCTTTCTCCTGATTTCAAAAATATATAACATATCAACATTTAATTCAGTCGTTTGTGAAATATTTGAGTATTGATAAATTTAATTGATTATACTCAAGTTGGCGTTCAGCATACTTCAACGTGACATATTTGCCTGTTTACTTTAAATTAAAACATTCAGTAAGGAAAATGGGATATTCGGAAGAAGACAACCGAATAGCTGTAGTTCAACAGCAATATCGTCGAATTAATCCTGGACGACGGGTACCATCGACTAACAGAATGAAACGCATTATCCAGCGATTTAATGAATCCAAAAATCTCGGTCGAAAAAAGAGAACCGTTGTTAGAAATGAGACGAAAGGTAGAAGACTTAAATATTTTAGTATCCTTTGAAGGCAACAGTATTCTCTTGCATTCTAATAATTATAAATAAAATAAATTAGAAATCATATTTTAGAAAATCCCGAAAGTTCGATCTCAACGGTTGCCGCACAACACACTTTGAAACATTACAAATATCATCCGTACAAATTTATGCCAGTTCAAGAGTTATCTGAAAGAAATATGATTCAACGGTTACATTATTGTAAAGAAATATTAAGGCATATAGCAGAAGATCCCGAGTTCTTAACAAAAATTATTTTCACCGATGAAGCTACGTTCACGACGGCGGGGATGTTTAATAGGAAAACAAACACTATTGGGCAAGTGAAAACCTACATAAAATTCAACCAGTCAAAATACAGGGACGGAGGTCAGTTCATGTGTGGTGCGGCTTGCTGCACAACCAAGTAATTGGACCTATTATTTTTTATGGGTATCTAACGGGCAATCGATATTTAGATTTCATTCAAAATATTATTGAAAACTATTTAGAAGAACTTCCAGTTCGGCAATACAATAACCTTGTTTGGCAACAAGATGGGGCACCACCCCATAATATCATTCAAGTTACTGAATACCTAAATGACAGATATTACCTTTGGATAGGCAGGAATGGCACACTTCAATGGCCGGCTTATAGCCCGGACCTAAGCCCGTTAAATATTTTTCTGTGGGGATTTCTAAAAAACCGTATTTATTACGATAGACCTCAAAATATACGTGTGTTGAG
Source organism: Polydrusus tereticollis (assembly GCA_963920685.1). Lineage (NCBI taxonomy): Eukaryota > Metazoa > Arthropoda > Insecta > Coleoptera > Curculionidae > Polydrusus > Polydrusus tereticollis. The sequence continues at coordinate 123,870,163 of OY987326.1, forward strand.
ACAAAGGATTGAACAAGAAATATTCATGCTCAATACAGATCACCCAGATTTTACTTCGAACGCGATCCATCACAAAATGAGAGAAAATATTCAAAAATGTGATAGAAGTCGTGGCGCATATATAGAAAACATATAGTCATTTACTTTACTTTATATTATTGAAATTGAATTATAAAACATAAGTCATTTTTTCTTATTGATTGTTTCAATTTAAAATAAACAGACAAATGTCACGTTGAAGTATGCGGAACGCCAACTCGATTATAATCAATTCAATTTATCAAAACTCAAATATTTCACAAACGACTGAAGTAAATGTTGATATGTTATATATTTTTGAAATCAGGAGAAAGAGATCTTTCCCCCTGGTGAAAAATATATAGGGTGTTCCAATTGAAAAAATAAAACTTCAATTGTTTTTTTAACTTTGTGATGCGCGCATGATTTTTTAATAAGTCTAAAAGATATGACGGGAAAAATTAAGCAACTTTTGTATTAAAAGTTTTTTTCTGTCACTTATATTAACCTCTGTAGGTGGGTATCCGAATATAAAAAATAACCCGTACATTCATCGGTAAAACAAATATTTCTCAAAAAATCCCCATTAATATTTGCTATTTCCATTACCTCAAAACAGAATACCATTTTCCGTTCTTCATCACCTTGCCGTAGCTCTTGATGTTTTTCATACTTGTAAGGAAAATATGTATGCTTTTTTAAAGCGCGCAACACTTTCGTTTGATGATTCCTACGACTTGCCCAAGAATTCTCGTGCTAATAATTTTAATTTCCTCCACGTGCAGTAAAATATCAAGATCTCTATTATCCCGTTCTTTAGCTCAATTGACATTCTGAGTTGCGCATTTACAGTTATTTATTACAGTGCCTTTGGACTCAAATTTACTAATGATAAGTTTAATTAATGAAATAGATAGGCTTATCAGGGAATTGACTGAAAAAATTTTAGACTGCTCTTAAACTGATTCCTGTATAATACCACTTAATCATAGTTACTTTTACTGGCGCTACTTTTCGTCTTGTCAATGCCCGGATTGGCTTATTTTCAAAAAATTGTAATAAAGTTTTTCTCTAAAATGTACAGGGGAGCCAATATTTAGCCACCTCAAAATTTACATGGGATTTCCTATGTTCAACTAAGCCATGCATCACCCGGTATTTATTTGTACATACGTACATACATATGTACAATGGACGTCAACGACATACATGTATATACTTTTTTTTTATTAGGATACATATTTCATTTCATTTTATTGTTATAATAAGTATGTACCTATTTTACAGCTTAAAATATTTAGTTACTCAGTAATTAACACGTTGTAAGTATCCGTGTTGTATATTTTTATCTGCACTCTAAATAGTGAACGACCGCGGTGGAGTGATAAAGCCGTTCATTAATTAGTTCACTATATCTAGACTCTACTGTAATAGTAGTAAAATTATTGTTTTAAAAAAATCAGTGCGGTAAAATTTTTTTGGTTTGTGTTGAGAGCCATACCTGTCCTACTAATTAAGGAAATAAAAATTAGGTTAAAATATGTGTTTCCAACCAATGCATTATTTGGTAAAATTTGTAATATCTTACCTCCTCCTTAATGAACTCCATAGTCTGATCAAGAGCCACATCTTTTCTAAGACTAAGAAATTGACCTGCTAGTGGTACTTGGCCCTTTGAAGCAGCTTCCCGTACTACTTCTCGGTCACTTTTGAAGGTCCAGCCAACCCATAATCCTAGATTCTCTTTTGATATATCTCTGGGGGGAGGAGGATCTATTTCCTGTAAAATGGTACAGGCCAGACTACAATATTGTATCAATATTAGTTTAGGTTAGTAAGTAAGGTTCTAGGCATTCGATTACCATGATTTTTGCAACGTCAATAAAATGGTATTCTTCTAAATAATTAAATTGTACATAATTCGAATGTAGATAAGTTTCTTGGACAATTTTAAGTTGAAATACAAGGATCATCATAAATTGAGGTTTTTCGTTTAATTATTTAAGTAAAAAACTTGCTAATGTTAGTTTAGGTTCGTTTTAAGAGTTTTATCGCTTGAATTCAATTTTCCAATAGCCTGAACTATCTACTATTTATTAATTGAGTGACTTTTACGGTATGGAATTTGTTGTTGGGTATCGTGTACCAATAATGGCAATTTCTAATCTAAATATGGTCTTCTTACTACAAAAAGGAGCCAATATATTTTTATGTGGGTATAGTTTTGGTAGACTAAGATTAAAACGACGGCCTATAGGCATGCCGGGTAAAAATAAGCAGAATTTACTACACCCTTATAATTATCTCATATCTTTTCCGTGGAAAACCGAATCTTTGCCATTTCGCCCTTATCGTTTTCTGATTCGGTTACAAGAGATTCTATTCACGAAAAATGGTTCCGATTTAATGACTACAATAAAATAGGTGCTAAGTGGGGTCGTTAATACCCTTAAATTTACAGTATTGTGACCTGAGTAAGGCTTTCGACTGCGTCTCCCACAAGCTACTAGCTGAAAAGTTAAAAAAGTATAATTTCCACACCAACAGTGTGACATTACTGGCAAGCTACTTATCTGGACGGCGCCAGGCTGTGATTGTGAATGGTGTGATGTCGGCGGAGAAAGCGGTGAATATTGGAGTATCACAGGGCTCTGTGCTCGGACCCTTACTCTTCTTGATATATATCAACGACCTTCCCGAAACAAATACTGGGGCTCACTACACTCTCTTTGCTGATGATACCACCATCTCCTGCAGCAGTGCGGATTATTCAATTCAATTCAATTCAATTCCTTATTGTCTAACAGAAAAATTCCAATAAAAGACAATTAATGCATACTATATCTTAACAAAACTTTTTATAAAGCAAAAACATGTAACGTAACACTAACCAACACTTGACAATTCAGAGCTTAGACAATCAGTGCACTTTATGGGGAAAATCACACATTCAACATAAATCGACAACAGCACAGATACATATATTAATTATTAAATACACAACATAAGTTTGCAAGCATTTTTTTAAAAGAAGATAAGAAAAACCAATAGTCCAAGTAAGAAGTGAAGTAATAATAATAACGAACTCTGCAGAAAACATGTTTTAGCTATCAATAATACAATATAAATTCATGAATGTATTTGCATTAGAAAAATAAATATTATAGTAAAGCCATGAAATTATGTAACCTAGTAAAAGAGAGTTTATAAAGTATAGATTACTGGCAAGATCCTTCTTTTGAATGAATTAACTGAACCTACAAATAAGTCTATATCAATGTTGGCCTGCAGAGTATTATAATATGAACAGGCTCGATATATTGGCTCATTTCTGGCAAGATAAGTGGGATAATTCTCAAGGTAAAATTTGCGGTGTGCACGTGTGTTCACCACTGGTACAGTAAAATTAAGACCCTCCAGGAGATCAGTAGAGTCAACAAGATGGTTACATAATTTAAATAGGAATAATTGACTTGCTAAAATTGTATTTTGTTTGAGTGAGAGGAAGTTGAACTTTTAAGTAATAAATGATGATCAAAACCTCTTGGAGGATAAGTCCCGTCCTGTTATGCCACAGTTGTGGAGAGCGTGGGAGATGCAATGGAGAGAGCTGAACTATGTTTCACTGCCAATAAACTCTTTTTAAACGCAGCCAAAACTCAGACCATGGTCTTCTCAACTCGAGAACTTCCTGCAAATAATCAACCCACTGGGGGTGTAAAGTTTCTGGGTGTACACCTGGACCCGGGGCTCCGATGGGATGTACACACAGATTCGCTCTGCAGTAAATTGAGCTCTAACACCTTTCTTCTGCGTGGTCTGGCAGACTGTGTATCACAGCCTGTCTTAAAACATTTTACTTCTCATTGTGCCACTCGCATATCTCGTATGCCATAATTGCATGGGGTCATGGCTCTGCAGCGCGGGGGGTTTTTCGTCTGCAGAGAAGAGCGGTACGTATCGTGGCTGGCCTTGGCTACGGGGCTGACTGTAGAGAAGCATTTAAAGGGTTAAGAATATTAACTCTGCCTTCCTTGTTCATTCTTGAAAATCTTCTGTACCTCAAAGATCGTACTGAACAATACTCTACGCACGAAGAACAGCACTCTTATAATACACGTAATAAAAGTAACTTAATCCCTATTTTCCTGCTTCTCGAAAGGTGTCAAACTGGCCCTAGCTCCCTGGCGATACATTTCTATAATAAATTACCAGGTATCATTAGAGAATTGCCTAAAGCCCAGTTTAAAACCAGAGTCAAGGAGATTCTACTAACCAACGCATTTTATAACTGTCCCAGACGGCACCCTATATTCCTGGAATATTCCCCTATCTGCCAATAGGCCATAATATCTTGCAATATTCCTGGAATATGCACTGAATATCTCAAATGTATCTTATTTCATAAGAATATTCCATATCTATGCCATTGTAGATATGCCTGGAATATGCCGCGGGTATATTTATAGGATATGCATTGTGAAATATATTCAATTATTTTTTTTTAATACTGATTGATAATAATATATATAATATAAATAACTATACAGAGTGATTGCGGTCTTAATTTCTATTTTTACATAACTTGATATAGGTATAGGAACTATCTATTTATAGATAATATAGAGGGAGGTGCATATATATGTATGCACCTAATTAAAAAACAAATTTAAATAGGAAAATGCTTTAGACTTCATAAAGTTTTTGGGTAGGCATTTTCTGCAGTTTATTAGTATTTTGTTAAAAATGAAACTTGATTTTTTTTTATCATATTATTTAGTCAATTTTTGGACTCGAGCGGTGATAAACAAATTTGGCGTTTTATACGGTGTTGCTAGATTCCGCGTTTTAACCCTAAATTAAATTCTAAACTAACCCATATTTTGATTGCAAATAAATTTATACTGAAAGTTTATATTTTATATATATGTGCTTAATTGAGGACTGCTCTTCTAGAAAAAAATTAGCAATCGTTATTTTTTAATAACAATTTTTTTAACACAAGTTTAACTAATTTCTGTTGCGTAACTCGGAAACGCTGCCTGTACGTCACAGAACTGACAGAACCTGCATTAGTTAATTTTTTTTTCACATTGTTTTAAAGAGTATCTAGTTTTTAGGTTTTAATTCTTTTTATTTATAAAAATTAAAAAAAGTAATAATTTTAGTGATGTTCTATTATACCATATTTGTGACTCTACCTACTAAACTAACTGACCTGACCTAAATTAAATATATTTATATGAAAAAGAAAAAAAAAAATATTCTTAGCATATGCCATAAATATATTTTGGCAGATTAAAAGATATTGCAGGCATATATTTCATGGTGACCTGGAATATGCATACAATATGCCAGTGATATGCCCGGGCAGATATGGAACATTTATGGGATATTCTAATATGCCAACGGAATATTCATGGAATATGTGTGGAATATGTTTGTGCCGTCTGGGTGATGAATTCTTAAATTTTATATTTTAATCTGTATAGCGTTAGTATTTTACAAAGTCTGTTAGTTATAGTCTATTTGCTATTAATGCAGCATGCCTAATTCTATATTTGTATTATTATTTTAATTGTAAAACAGTGCTAAAATGTTTCTTTTTTTTTTTTTTTTTTTGGAATAGCTATATCGAAAATTAGTGCAGTTATTAGCTGATAATTATGTTTTAAAAATTTTCTTTATGTATAGAATAGGGTCCGAATGAGGCCAACTTTGACTTGTGTAAATGCTTGATGTATACTGGCACCAATAAATAGTTGGAAGTTTGAAGTATTTGTTGTCAGGGCCGGATTACAATGATTCCTTCTGATAAAAATTAATTTAGAAGAGGATAGCGAGAGCTAAACAGAACTAGATGTAGAATAACATTATTATACATATAAATCAATATAAGTAGGTAATAATTAAAAATGTATATTGTAATGTATCGAGTGTGGTACATTCACCAAGACGTCAGGAATGAGGACCACCAGGGCGTGCGCACAGGCGATGGTCAAAGTCTTCCTTCCTGCCACTACCTTGGGTACAAGGCCCACTCTCGCTCGATTGTGAACCATTAAGGTGTAACCACGTTTGTCCGCTAATAAAAAGTCTTTGTCTCTTATATCATATTCGTTAATTGTAATAAAAGGTTACCGTACAGTGTTATCAAGTGTTTTATTCAAAGAAGTACAATACAACACAAATGGCGACGAGGATGGGATTGTAAGTACCAAGAAATAGACAAAAGAATTGCACGTGGACGTAATGGCGTCTGGGCTAATCGGAACCATATCAGAGTATGATACCAAAGAGGACTGGACTGTGTACTGCGAGAAATTGGACCAGTATTTCGCAGCAAATAAGTTGGATGACGAAAAAATCCAGATAGCTACGTTACTGAGCCTAATCGGAACATCGACTTATAAACTCTTGCGAGATTTGACCTTCCCGGCATTACCCAAGGACAAGACATTTAAAGAGCTGACTGCATTGCTACGGAATCAGTTTAGCCCTATCTTATCTATATGGAGGGAACGATCAAGATTTTGGTCTGCTGTCCAAGTAAGTGATGAAACAACGCAAGAATGGTACGCAAGAATACGCAGCTTGGCCGTAAATTGTAAATTCGAATCCAACCTAGAATTTGTATTGAAAGAGAAATTCATGGGCGGAATGAAAAAGGGCTCAATCCTAGATCGTTTATGTGAGGAAGAGCCAGAAAAAGCATTGGATAGTTTACTGAAGATTGCAGTTCAAAAGGAATGCAAAAATCAAGACGCAAAAAACGGCCAAGAAATGGAAATAAATTGGGTGAAAAATGGACAAAATGGATGTCAAGGCGGCTCCCACGCCGAACGAAGCGGAAGAAACCATGGCGCAGGAGGAACTTGCGCAAAGGGACGAGTTCAAAATGGCGGCTGGACAGGTGACAGAAGGCAACCGAATGGCAACAGAAGCAAAACAAAGTCAGATCAATATGGAAAATCCTGCCAGATATGTGGAAAGAACCATGGGGACCGATGCAGATACGCGAACTACAGATGCAGAAGATGCAACGCCATGGGGCATCTGGAAGCGATGTGCAGAAAGAAAACAATCAGAGAGCAGAACATGCTGACCGAGACCCAAGATGAAGGAAATAAGGTTTTCAACATGTTTAAGGTAGATTCTGACAATTTTATTGACACGAATGCTTTTGAAATGAATGTAAAAATTTTTAATAAAACGTATAAAATGCAAATCGATACTGGATCATGTGTGACAGTCATAAACAAACAATTTTTCGAAAGAAATTTCAAAAATGTTAATTTGAAATCAGATAGTATATTGCTTAAAGGTTATACAGGATCCATTATCAAACCATTGGGGTATTTTAATGTAAAGGCAACTGTGGGAAATAGGACTAAAGTGGTAAAATTTTATGTTGTTGAGAGCGGTGGACCCTGTCTACTAGGTAGAGATTTTTTAAAAGTATTTAATATCTCTGTAAATGTAAATGTAAGTGAAGTAAATAATTTGATGAATGTAAAAGATACCTTATTAAAAAAATATTCTGATGTATTTACTCATAAAATTGGAACATTTAAACATGACACCGTATCTCTACCCTTAGATCCTATAGCTAAGCCCATATTCCTCAAACACAGGCCTGTTCCTCTAGCATACAAGAAGAAGGTTGAGGAGCAGATTGAACTGATGGTGAAAGAGGGCATTTTGGAGCCAACGATGACTTCAAGATGGGCAACACCAATAGTTCCAGTTAGGAAAGCCGATGGAACCGTAAGAATATGTGGTGATTATAAAGCAACTGTCAATAAATGTCTCGATAAAACTATACATTATCCTCTGCCGAGAATTAATGAAATTTTCGATCAACTTTCTAAAGGTAAGATATTCTCTAAACTTGACCTGAATAAAGCCTATACTCAATTTCTACTGGATAAAGAATCACAGGAGGCAATGACCCTTACAACACACTTAGGTTTATTTAAACCACGTAGAATGCTTTTCGGTGTATCACCGGCAAGCGCTATTTTTCAGATGAAGATTGAGCAAGTACTCCAAGGACTGCAGGGTGTAGCTGTATTCGCGGACGACATCTGTGTCGCCGGAGAGGACCTGAAGTCTCATCTCAAGAACCTAGAAGCAGTATTAGAGAGGTTGAGAGAGGCAGGCATGACTATTCACCCAGACAAGTGCAGATTCCTGGAAAGCGAGGTTGAGTACTTGGGACATAACATAGGCAAGGATGGACTCAAGAAAAGCAAGAATAAGGTGGCAGCCATAGAAAATGCACAAAGACCAACAACAATAACTCAAGTAAGATCTTTTTGTGGATTAGTTCAATATTACTCAAAATTTATACCAAATTTGGCAAGTATAATGAGCCCCATTTATAATTTATTAAAGAAAAGTGAAGGCAAAGGTAAAAAGAAAGTTGATTGGAATGACAGATGTGAACATGCTTTTGCACTAATAAAGAAATTAGTAAGCCAAGATGTTACATTGAGTCATTTTAACCCATGTAAAATAACGATTTTAGAGACAGATGCATCAGACGATGGGTTATCAGCGGTCCTACTCCATAGAGAAGAAGATGGTACTGAAAAACCAATAGGGATGGCCTCAAGGACGTTAGCACTAACAGAAAAAAAGATGGCTATCATAGACAGAGAAGCGGCAGCCATAATATTTGGTTTGAAATACTTTCAACAACTGTTGGTGGGTCATAAATTTGTAATTAGATGTGATCACAAACCCCTTTTAGGTCTATTTGGAGAGAATAAAGGCATTCCTCTAAGAAGCAGAGACAGATTGCAGCGATGGGCACTGTATATGTCAGGTTTTGACTATAAGATAGAGTACATCCAAGGGAAAAATAATTTTGTTGCAGATTGCTTGTCTAGACTACCAGATAAACTAAACACACTTCCACCTGACGTAGGCGAAGTGGAACCTGAAGGATACATATGTTTCGCAAACACGGTAGACAATTGGCCTCTAGACAGCAACAAAATATGTAAAGAAACAAAAAAAGACAAGGTACTATCAAAAGTTTTGTATTTTTTGCAGGAATCATGGCCCAAAGATGCTAAGAGTGCACCTGATGACATAAAACCGTATTACACGAGAAAAGAGGAGCTGTACGAGGAAAATGGTACCATTGTGTGGGGACACCGAGTGGTCATACCAGAAAGTCTAAGGGAAGAGGCATTAGACCTACTCCACACAAGCCATATGGGCATAGTCAAGACGAAACAACTAGCTCGATCCTACCTCTGGTGGCCTGGCCTGGATGGCGCCATTGAAAAGAAGGTAAAAGCGTGTAATGCATGTCTAAAATCACTACCAGATCCTCCTAAAAGTACACTAACACCTTGGACTGTCGCAACGAGGGCATTCCAAAGAATTCATATCGACTATCTGCAGCTGAGAGGCAGAAATTATCTCATAGTAACAAATGCTTTTAGTAAATGGCTAGAAGTAGTGGATATGCCCAGTATGACAGCTCAAGCGTTGTTAAAGGAGCTAAGAAAAATATTCGCACGCTTCGGCTTACCCGAAACGGTTTGCTCAGACAACGGAAGACCCTTCATAGCTTCCGAAACCGAATATTTTTTTGCTCGAAATGGAATAAAACACATCACCATACCTCCCTTCCATAGCCAAAGTAACGGAGCTGCTGAAAATGCAGTAAAGACTTTCAAAAACAAAATTAAAGCTGCAATTGAAGATGGGAACAACAGAAACGTAAGTTTAGACATACTAATTCCTAGATTTCTCATAGCTTATAGGAACACACCCCACTGCACCACGAAATGCAGCCCTGCAGAGCTCATGTTCGGAAGAACATTAAGAACACTGTTAAACCAAGTCAGGGATATCTCAAACACGAACCAAGTGCAGGAGAAGGGGCAACAAGCAGTCAAAAATATGGAAAAAGCTCAAGAAGCTCAAATAAGATTTAAAAAAGGAAGGAAAAGAGAATTTAAGGTGGGAGAGAGGGTAATGGTGAGAGATTACAGAAAGGTAAACCAAAAGCAATGGATTAAAGCAACGATCGAGAAGAAAATTGGACAGACTGTGTATCTGTGTCGCCTAGAAACAGAGCAATTATGGAAGCGACACAGTAATCAGATAATAAGAAGATTGGTAGAAGACGAAGCCAGTGACGAAGAAGAGAGAACGAACACCAATCTAAGCGAAAAGAACGCAAAGAAAGTAGTTGCAAATAGAATATCATCAAATGCTGGAACATCGAGTGGAATAGGCAACGCAACAAAAGAACCAACCCAACATGTAGAGGAACGGTCCACTCCTGACACGGAAAATCAAATTAACTCATTTCCTAGTTCCTCTAACTTCCACAGCACACTAAACACTGACAATAATCATTTTTTACAGGATAGTGACAATGGTATGAAACGCTGTGAGAGAGCACCGGAAAATGTAAGGCGTAAGCCAAAAAGTGCATTCTCACAGGGTACTAGTGGTGAATTACACAATTCATCTAACAGAAGCGCTGCGGAGCAAGATGGCAGTCTCAATGAACCAAAAGTCAAAATTGTACAAGCATGTATATACGACAAAGGCAAAAAAACGATCCAAACCGTGCGAAAGGACATTGAGAATGCTACATTGCAAACGAGGCGCTCGACAAGAGGTACATTACCCTCAAAGTTCAAAGATTATTCATTGAGTATCGATTAGACAACTAATTATTGTATTTACAGGAAAATAGAAGTGTGTAAACAGTGGATTTAACGGGGAGGGAAATGTAATGTATCGAGTGTGGTACATTCACCAAGACGTCAGGAATGAGGACCACCAGGGCGTGCGCACAGGCGATGGTCAAAGTCTTCCTTCCTGCCACTACCTTGGGTACAAGGCCCACTCTCGCTCGATTGTGAACCATTAAGGTGTAACCACGTTTGTCCGCTAATAAAAAGTCTTTGTCTCTTATATCATATTCGTTAATTGTAATAAAAGGTTACCGTACAGTGTTATCAAGTGTTTTATTCAAAGAAGTACAATACAACACATATATTATTTGGGTTTTTTCATTTGATTCAATTTATTATTTATATCTCGATTTATATAGTCATTAGAAATCAAAACCATTTTTCGTGAAAAGAACTTTACCTATGTCCAAATAAATATTAGATAGGTACATTCTTGTTGCCATTTTTTCTCCGCTACAAGAGGATTCGATTACATTTTCAATCCGACATCTCGTTATTCGCAACTATTATCAATTTGCATACGTTTTATTCCGAATCCAACGACATATTATCTTATTTTATAAGGTTATTTATTTTGATCTTTCAACTTTTTTATTGAGGGATATACCGCAGGGTATACAACCCTCTGGAACTAGTGCAATTAGTATTGGAATTAGAAGGGGAATTCGTGGAATTAGTCGAAATAGTGACAATAAAAATGGATTTTGTGGCAACAGAAATACATTCTTGTAGTTTGGCAACCATGACAATAACATACTAATGTAGATCACAAAACAGATACATGTAGATTCTAAGGTTCTGCTATAAGGGTGTTTGTTGTATATAATAGATATTCTACACAAACATATCATTACTATTCGTCGAGCTCTTTGCGCACAGCGCGACGCCGGCGGCGCGTACAGATTATACTCGGCGCTCTGACAGATAGAGTTGAAAGGAAGATATTTAAGCTTTCAATTGACCCCTAACGTGGTAAAGGTGTAAAAAAGTATACAATTTTTTCTATGCAGGTATATCATTGGACGCCACTTAATTTTGTCAGAGTACTGACATAGTCGTCTCGTCTGATGTTGACCAGCTACATTACTTGTATTAGAAGTCAAATCTCGCGCCTGGTGTGCACGTACTCCAAGGGTGTTTCTGGATGCACAATTATACAGGGTGTTAGTTAATGACATGTAGGTACATATTTTAATGGGTGATTCGATCCTAGACCAATTTTAAGTCGAAAAGTTTATATAAACATAATCTCCTAAAATGCTTGGGTTTCGATGGACAGGTTGCTAATAAAGGTTTTATTATGACTTGCAAATAAGCATAATCAATTTTTTTTTTCGTGCTTTATTAACGTTGACCATAATAGTATAATAGTCAATATAGGTACTAATTATCTTAGGGGAAAAAATGGAAGAGACCTTTCTTTGTTGGAAATTAAACGGAAATTACCAAATTGTTCTGAAAAAAATCAGTGTTGTAACATTTTTTTGGTAAAAATTGTATCGGGAAGTAGCCATACTTAACCAGGTACCCAACTCGATTTAAAAAAATTAAATTTTAAGGTCAAAATACTTATGTGTGTTTATATTCTATGCAAAATAACCTTATAAAGTACATACAAGGCGAGATATAAGGTATAACTACTAAAAACTTTGGCACCCTTTATATCGAAAACTAAGCATTTTAGAAATGATGTTTACCTAATTTATTTATTTAGCACAGTCATGTAGTAGTAGTAGTAGTAGTAGTGGACGGAGAAGCTTTGACGCCAAGCAAAGAGGCCAGTTTTGACCCTTTTTGCCAACCCTGTTTTAACGTCTGGGTAATGTCAGCCAGGCGGGACCTACAGTTTAACGTGGGTTCCGAACCACAATATAACCGACAGATATTATTCTCAGCACAGTATTTTTACGGTCTTGTTATTATTAACGTATCTTTGCTCACCACAAACCTTGACGAGCCGGCCCCGATTAAACGTCTTTGTGTGCAGCTAATGTATGTCGCGGGGGCCCTCGAACCATCAGGAACAGCATCAGACCCGTGCAATTTCTAGAGTACCTACTAGACTAAAGTGCTGTTGAGAATTTGTCGGTGTGTGTTGCATACGCAACATTACGTAATATGGTGACTTGGGCCCTGCAAACTGAAAAAGTCTGCTGGGCCAGCCTGGGCTTGAACCAGGTACCTGTAGCATGGGAAGCGAAAATGCTGCCATGCGACCAGGCCGTCACCCATAGTCATGTAAGACTATTTTATTATAAATTGTTGACTTGGGTTAAAGGTTTGGATGTTTTAAAGTAACAGTTTTGTGTAAATACCTAGGTACTGTGTTTCTGGGATTCGCTATTTGTTCCTAAAAAATTAGTTTACCTAAATGTAACCAATAGTAGGAAGTTGGTATGACTTATGGAACTAGTATATTTTACAGAGTTAGTGGTATTACCTACTTTGAATTATTATTATTCAATTCAATTCTTTTATCAATTAAATTATATCTTGGCAGGTGTCATCCAGACACGACAGTAGAGCAAATACTAGAATATCTTGATAAGCAACTTTCTATTACTGATGCTAAATGCTTTATCTTGGATAAAAACGATGATGTTGCTTCCTTCAAAATTGGTGTTAAAGAAAAACTTCTAAGAGGTCTGCTGGAACCCGATCTTTGGCCTGTGGGCACCGCGGTCAAAGAGTTTCATCCCCGGCGACCCTTTATATCCAGCAACCCAGCAAATTTTCAGCCAACCAAAACTGCAGAGCAACATCGTTAGATCATATATCTATCGTTTACCAAAATGTCCGAGGCCTTAAAACTAAACTGGATAACTTTCTTTGTGCTGCCCAGGCTGAGGACTATTCCATTATTGCACTCACCGAAACCTGGCTGGATCCTAATATTAATGACGCAGAATATCTAGGTCCCGACTATATCGTATACAGGACTGACAGAGGTCCAAACAATAGTAATAAAAGTCGGGGCGGTGGCGTCCTCTTGGCGGTCAAAAACAGCCTGAAGTCCAGCCGCCTTTCGCTTGGCTGTCCCTCCGTTGAAGAAACGTGGGTTTCGGTGACAATCGGAGATTCGGTTTACTGCATCGGCTGTGTATATATTCCTCCGTCAATGGATGTTTTAGTTTATGAGAACCACCTAGGTTCTGTGAATAGTGCATGCGATGCGTTTAAGTATGTGTTAGTTATGGGAGACTATAACCTGTCTAATATAACATGGCTGCCTGGTGATGATTGTGTGGGCCTTTTACCCGGTAATGTAAAATCAGCAAATGAAATCTTGCTATGTGACACTACCACATTTTTGGGCCTATCCCAGTTTAACGAGGTTATTAACGGTCATAATTCTACCCTGGATCTCTGTTTTGCTAACTTCGAAATTGTGTCAATTGTGAAGTGTGATGGGTTGGTCAATTGTGACCCGTATCACCCAGCATTAGAACTGTCTATATCCTGTAAGAGTTTAAAATATCTTGATTGTGGAAAATACTCATACTATGACTTTAAACAAGCAAACTTTTTTCTTATTGACAATTTTTTTCAAACTTACGACTGGCTATCCATTTTGGACGATAATCTAGATGTAATGTTGAATAACTTTTATACTGTAATTTATAGCTGTTTTGAAATGTTTGTACCTTTGAAGCGGTCCCAATCTGGTAGCAGATTTCCAGCTTGGTTTACAAATGACCTTAAAAACCTTATAGTCCAAAAGAAAATTACCCACAAGAGGTACAAGCAATCTAACAACGAGGCGGATTATAATACCTTTCGTTCACTACGCATACAATGTAAGTCTCTTACTAAAGATTGTTATCGCCATTACATATCCAACGCTGAAAATGCTATAAACGATAATTCTAACTTCTTTTGGCACTTTGTTCGCTCAAAATGCAATCAGGGCGCTGTTCCTAAGGAGATGTACCTTAACACTGTCAAGGCTGATAATGGTACCGACATTGCGAACCTCTTTGCCCAGTACTTTTCGTCAGTTTTCAACCCCCAAGGCTTCTGCAATGCTCATCATACCCCTTCTCATAAATTTGAATCTATTTCTAATATCAGTATCAGTGCCACTACTATTGAAAAAGCCTTAGCAGAGCTAGATGTTAATAAGAGCGCGGGTCCAGATGGGGTTCCTAATAGAGTGTTAAAATACTGTTCACACTCTCTTTACCTTCCATTGTATCACATATTTCTCAAGTCACTAACCTCTGGAATCTTTCCCAAAATCTGGAAGGTGTCTTATGTATGTCCTATTCACAAATCGGGCAGCAGGAACGATATTGGGAACTATAGGCCAATCACTATTCTTTCGGCAATACCAAAACTCTTCGAGCACTGTATTGAAATAGTCCTAACTAGGACCTTTCAACAAATAATAGTGAGTCATCAGCACGGCTTTAGCTCTGGCCGTTCAGTGGATACTAACTTATTCGTTTATACAGATTTCATCAATAAATCCTTTGAAAAGGGGGTTGAGACCCACGCAATATACACAGATTTTAGCAAGGCTTTTGATAAGGTAAATCATGCCACCCTACTTTGGAAGCTTTCCAATTATGGAATTTCAGGAATACTGCTGTCGTGGCTAAGTTCTTACCTATCCGACAGAGAACAACAGGTTAAAATTGATGGCTATTTATCTACACCTTTCAAAGCTACTTCAGGAGTTCCCCAGGGTTCTCACCTGGGGCCACTTCTATTTAACTTGTTCATCAATGACTTGAGCGGTGTGTTGAGCACTAATCATTTACTATTCGCTGACGACATGAAATTGTTCACACGAATAACATCATTCCAGGATATTATCGCTTTGCAGAACGATATTGACCAGGTTTTCCATTGGTGTCAAATTAACGACATGTCACTCAATATCGACAAATGTTGCCTTATAAGGTTCAGTAGATCAAAGGCTTTGTTCCCCCATCAGTATTTCATCAACAATATTGCTCTGGGAGAGGTATCTGTTGTGAAGGATCTTGGTGTGTACTTGGATACTCATCTATCATTCACAGAGCACTTTGAGAGGTTGACTTGTAGAGCTAACCGTATGCTGGGGTTTGTGAAGAGGACATGCAGGGACTTTAAAAACGTGACTGCTGTTAATACTTTATATATCTCCTTGGTCAGATCTCTTTTAGAGTGTTCTAACTTAGTTTGGTCACCTTACTATCAGGTGCACATAAACAGATTGGAAAATATTCAAGAGAAATTCCTTAAATTTGCCAGGCATGTGCTGTATCAATCAAGAATTAATTTAACCATTGACCAAGTCAGGGTTTATTTGAACCACTCCACTCTTGCCTGCAGAAGGGAGTACTACGACGTCTGCTTTGCTTATAAAATTTTTAATAATGTTATCAAAAGTCCTGAATGCCTCAAAGTTTTTAGCATTCATATCCCAAGCTATCAGACTCGTGGTCACTCTCTTTTGCACATACCTAACTGTCGAGCTAATTACTTACTACATTGTCCTGTGAACAGAATTTCTGCAAATGTTAATAAATATTACAGTAGGCTGAGCTTCTTTAACACTACACCAGTACAATTTAAAATTACAGCTAAAAGGGTTATCTTAAGTTAATTAACTGTATATTGTAATTTATGCCTGTATCTTGTTAATGTTGTAATACGTAGACAAATAAATAAAAATAAATAAAATTAGTGGAAAGTTATTAGCAGAATTAGTAGTGAAATTAGTGGAATTAGTAGGGAAATTAGAGTTATTATTTGGAATTAAGTAGTGTACAAGATTTGGAACTGAAGTTTACCCCTTGTTTAGTAATATATAACCACTTCATTAGGGAATAAAGGGGGATCTAAAGACAAAAACGTTTTTTTACATAACTTGGACACAATGTTTTAATTACGAAAGACTTAACACGAACCTTTATTTTATTACTATCCTCAGCAGATTTTGGTGGTGTACTATTCAATGCACTTGATACAGGGGCCTTTTGACCACTACTTTGGGCATGCACCAGTAAATACTTCTGATATTTTATATTATGCATTTTATCACTATAAATATAAGCCAAGAATACATTTGTTTAAAAGAAAAACGTGCTTAACTCTAACTGCAATAAAATGCTGCAAAAATATTTAAAGAACACTTCCTTGATTATAGAACAACAAGATATGTACCTGATAGCTTTGTTTGGATGCCATCGATATCAGTGAATTACTGGTATTATTTGCTTCTATGAATCATTATTCGATAAATTTTTATTTCCTTGAAATGGCCTATATAAAATTACATTTCACACGGATTGTTTACTTTAAAAAAAAAATAAACATGAACATTTGTTTGACATATCAGCTGCACAATAGTAAAATGCCAAGTATCGATACGTCGTATCGACTTTCCGAAGTGCAAAGAGAAATATTTATGCGGTTTCTTTTACCGAAATACTAATCCATTGATTTATTTTCTTACTATTTGCCAAAGGAATGAAAGGGAAAATATGACGTGAATGCGCAAAAACTCCCCAAGGTTTTGCCTGAGATGTCAATTTTTGAAGTTTCAGGAGTGGCGTACATCAATATTTATTTATGAATTTAATGAATTTCCCATAAAATTTAAATCCTGGTAAAGTTTTGAAGTGAAATAATGGCTGGTGAAGCAAGCCATAAAAAGAAAGGAAGGGTATCCCGTCAGGAATCAAATAGATCAGCAAAAGATTCGGATATTGAGGTGGATCGACCAGCAGTTGGAGTAAGCAATAATCAAACTAAATCCAGAACAGGGATAAGAGTTTACAAAATAGTCGTCTTAGGAGATGGTGGTGTTGGAAAATCAGGTAATTATCTAGGTATATTAGAAAATAGGGAGCAAATAAGTTTACTTTTATACAGAGGTAAATCCTGAACCCTAACGATTCTTTCCTTGTAGCTGTTACGCTTCAATTTGTGAGCCACAGTTTCTTGGATTACCATGATCCCACAATTGGTAAGTCCTCTTTTTTTGTTGTTTTAATTGTTGTCCAACTTTCTTTAATCAAAGTTATTTTTCTTAAATGCAAAAACCCAGCTGGCTGTTTAGTGGAGGTTTTTAACTATAAAAGAGATTAAAGAACTAGTTAGGTACCTATTTGAAACTTTTATTGTGCCATTAGTATAAAGCCTATTTACTTAGTACCACATTATCTACTTTCTTTGGTTTTTATGTACCTACCTACCCCTAGGTACATGTCGAATAGGTCTAATAGTTGTTTTATGTAGATACCTACTTGTCCAATAAATGTAATGTTTTATAAATATGACTTTACAGAGGACTCATACCAACAACAAGCAGTTATTGACGGAGAACCAGCTCTTTTAGACATTTTGGATACTGCAGGCCAGGTAAACAAACTGTTTTTTAATAGATACGTAGGTAGGTATAGGTACTATATAAATATGTCTGTATTGTAATAAACAAAAATAATTACAAGCAATATTAGGTAAAACCATAGGCTTTAAAGTTTATGGGTAAGTCATAATTATTTAACCAAGTATTGAACATTTCTTGGCACCCTTTTTTGTTTCAATGGTTACATAAATACAGTAAGTACCTATTGATTTAAAGGGTCTCATCAATTAATGATTGATTGTATTTTAAGAGACGCATTTATCCAAAAGGTTAACAACCCATGTGATATGTGACCTGGCTCTTCCTGCTAATTATAGCTCTAATTCAGTATTTTAGATATAAGCAATTAAAAATAATTGCTTGGGTAATTTTACTTTAGGCATAATTTCCCTGTTTTACACTAATATAATAATAATGGAGAACAATATTTTCATATGCTAAATAAAAAGATTGGGATGCATGACTTTTAGCATGTTGTTTGTCCATTCCAATTTTTTTTTAAATAAATTGTGACAAAGGGTATATCTAGGTCTCGGTTTAGGTACTTTTAAGAGTAATAAGGAGGTGATTTATAATTTATTTTATCCTCAAATTTATTATAGTTTGCTTATTTTTTAACCTACAGTTCAGTGGCGTAGCCAGTTTTATTTTCTAAAAAAAATAGTTTTTCAGATATTAGGTAGGCTCTTATGTTTGTATTTATTATCAAATACAAGCTTAAAATTCGAAATTTTTAATTATTTAAGATTTAAGTACTTAGTTTATTTGTACTATAGTAGGCCATGCAATTTATTTGAAATAAATGCAAAATAGTGATTATGTATAATAATAGTTGTAAAAGGTCATTTCATTTTTTTGCACCACTTATATACCCTCAAGTCCACAAAGAAATTAGATAAATATCTGTTCATTTTAAGGGGTAGTCATTGAGTTGGATCAAAGTGATCCTTTACTCTTGTTTTTCTTAGAGATATCTATTTGATTACAATGGTTGGAATTTTGTGATTTTTTGGTTACATATTTTGATTGGTGAGAAAAATATTTATTTATAGAATCTGTACTACAGCGGTCGCTGTCAGGGTGGGAGCCAATCTTTCGGGTATTTGTATTTGTTTCTATCTGTAGATCTTATGTGTGACTCGGTAATTAGTCTGTTTGTCGAGTTTTCGGAGCGCTTATGGTATTGGGTAATTATTTTATTAAAGAATTCTTTTATTGTTTCCATTCTTAGGTCTAAATGCAATAAGTCCGTTGGAAAATATCTCGGCATGTTTGTTATTATTTTTAGTGCTTTATTCTGCGCTCTTTGTATCTTGAGTTGATATGTCTTACTTACGGTACACCAAGCTGGTATACCGTAAGTAAGTACAGGTCTCATTGTTTTATATAGAGTAACTTTTGTTCTCAGACTAATTCCGCTATTTTTATTTATTAGAGGGTAGATGGCGAATACTTGCTTTTGCGCTTTTCGCATTCTATCACTTGCATTGCTTTCCCAGGTCATTTTCTTATCAAAAATTATACCCAGATACTTGATTTGAGGTGACCATGATATTGATCTATTCATTACTTTTACTGTTGTTTCTGGGAGCTTTAATCTGGCTTTTGAAAAGAAAATGGCCTGGGTTTTATCCGCGTTGAGGCGGAGCTTCCAAGAGTCCAACCATCTCTGAAGGAGAGCTATATGGCGCTGAAGCCTTGAAACTTCAATCCGGGGCGTTCCTGAGGTGGCGGTAATCGCAGTATCGTCTGCAAACAGATATAATTCTGTTTGCGGGTGCGTTGGTATATCACTAGTGTACATATTGTACAAAATTGCAGCTAGCGGGGACCCTTGAGGGAATAAATATCTAATCTTTAAAAGTATACAAGTAAATTAAAGAGTTGGTTTTTCAACACACCAGGTTCCATTTTTCAGCACCGTATTGAATTAAAATAGTGCTTGTCATATGCGACTCCTTGTTAATTAATGCTTTACTTCTTGTACTGTATTTTGGATATTATTATGATGCACATGGATTTATTGTTTTTGTCTGTATGTTTATGTTTCCTTAATACAGGGAGAGTCAGAAACTAGGATTGACAATATTTTTGTGAACTTTGATGACCCAGATTGCTTTGAGGACACATTGGGCAATAAAATAGAAAGTCATGAAAAAGCAGCCTCTGTATTCAACTTATATTTTGTTGAATCTGTAGAAAATTTGATAAATGGCCTCAAGCATTCCTGGTGCTTCCAATAGCAGCTCTATGCTCTTGAGCCCCGTAACACCATCTGAAATTGAAATAATTCTCTATGCTGTTTCAAAAAAAAAATGCTGCTGGTGATGATGGAATTTCTTGCACACTTTTGAGTTCTGTAGCTGATATCATTGCTCCTATGTTAGCTAAACTGATAAATAGTTCTTTTCAAAAAGGAATTTTTCCCTCTAAACTAAAGTGTGCCGTTATTAAACCAATTCATAAAAAAAATGAGAAAGAAAAAATCGAATACTATAAAGCAATCACACTTCTCCCAGCTTTTTCGAAAATCTACGAAAAAGCTTTTTATATCAGGCTCTTGGAGTTCTTGGAAAGGTTTAATTTTTTACCTGATATTCAGTTTGGTTTTCGCAGGAAGCGATCCACTACAGATGCCATACTGATAACCGTCAAGTATGTAGAAATGATAGACCAGAGAAAGCAAGCGGCTGGTTTGTTCTTTGACTAAGCCGCGCGTTTGGTTTGGTCAATCATAAGTTGCTTCTGGCTAAATTGCATTGCTTTGGAGTAAGCGGACTGCCCTTGAAATGGCTGTCCTCTTACCTTTGTGATAAAATTCAGAGAGTCGAGTTGAATGTGAGCGGTAGGAAGTTTTATTCTGGGGAGCTACCGGTGAGCGTGGGGTACCTCAGGGGAGTATTCTCGGACCCCTACACTGTTTTTAATTTTTGTAAGTGATGTAACAAGGAACAATCTTGCTAGTAGCCTCACTATGTCGCATCTGAGGGCGTTTCGGGTTTGTGTGCCGGGGCTGTAGACAGTGTGAGGTTTATCAATGATTATAGTCAATCCAATGGTCTTTCTCTCAATTTGTCCAAGACTCAGTGTATGATGTTTTCTGCCAGTGGAATTGATTACTCTTAGTGCGCATGAATGGCGCATCGGTAAAGCAGGGCAAGGGCCTACAACTTTTGGGATTACATCTGGATTCTCAGTTGTCTTGGAATTTTCAGATAGACTCGATCCTGGGAAGGCTGGCTAAACACTGTTTTGTTGTGTGGAAACTTAGACGATTCACAAATAGACCTGTGGTATTTTCTTACTATTATGCCTACCCTCATTCATGCTTGAGCTATGGTATCGTGGTTGGGGCAACGCTAAGCGAATTAGCGAAGTTTTAATCGCACAAAACAAGATCATTAGAACGATCTGTTTCAGGGGCAGAAGACATTTGTGCCGTAAACTATTTAAAGAATTGGGCATACTGACAGTAACGTCTCTATACTATGTATATATTAGAATGTATAATTTATGCAAGAAAAAATTTACATAAGTATGTGTTTGTACGGGATGCTCAAGATGTTTACCCTTTGAGAAATGGAAATGGCCTTAGAGTCCCGTCTCACAGACTTGCCTTCACTGCAGAGAGCAGTGCCGATAAGCCTGTTAAAATTTGTAATCAAAAAAATCAAAAGAGTGCTATATCATTTAAAAAAACTCTTAAGAATTTACTTTTAACATATAGTTTTTACAAGAGTTTTTCTCAACCACTTTTTGGCCCTGGGCGGTTTTTAAGATAATGTGTGCTTCAGTGTTCGTTCTTTTTTGTTTTTACCGATTTTTGCTCTGTTATTTTAGCATAAGTTTATTAGTTGTAGGCTTTTTAACTGACAAAATGTATGTCACAAAATCTGATCTGTAAATAAATATTTAAATAAATAAATAAATAAATAATAATATGTGTTGCATTGTAATCATATATTGGTATTAAGTTATATAAATTTTCATTTTACAATATGTTTCATAAAATGTCAATATAAGGAACTTCCTCAAACTAGTCCTAGACTTCAGAGGGTTTTCTTGTTTAGTTTTAAACAATGTCTTGTATTTACTGGCTAATTTAATGTAAATTACTTGGAAATAAATTGTTATTATTTTTAATTATGTACCTAATTTAAATATTAATTAACTACTTCAAAGATTAATTCTAATGATTTCTATATTTTCAATTATGTAAACACTTATTTATTAAAATTTACGCCGGACAGGCCGGATGAGATTGGATATCTCGTAAGATGAAGGTGAGGTTTCACACTCCCCAGTCGGTAGACCGCACGATTAAAAACCGTACGGTCGATGACCGGTTCAAGATGGCCTCAGATACGCCGACAAATCGTAAAAATAGTAAAATAAAAAAAAAATTTTACCCGAACCTGAACTAACCTAACGAACATATTTCGAAATGTTGTGAGGCAATTGGTTTCGCTGTTCAGGCTGTCCATGATAGAACATATAATTCCAATAAATGCAATCCGAAGAATAACAAACATGTGCCAATTGTCATTGAAACCATCTTAAAAACTCTTTGTTCTGTAAACTCTCAGTGCTTTCTTTTTTGTTTTCCTTTGGTTTTATAATGTTCTTGTTTCTTTGTAATCCAATCACAATGCTTAACTTTTATAATGTAATAGTGTTGTTTAAAGTAAAATATGTAATAATACTTAAGTGTTAATACACAATTATTGAGAATATAGAAAAACATTAAAATTTAGTTTTTAAATATTTAATTTTTATAGTAGGTAATTATATAACATATATATAACATACATAACAGGCAGAGCTGCCCAAATAGTTCATACATACCTAAATCTAAAATATAACAACAGCAACAATTTGCAAAATATATTATAAGAGTGGAAGATGTAATAAATGAGAAATGGAGCAATCTATTCTCTTGTGTATTGGTAATTGTTCAAACTTATAATTAATAACAAGATACTGTCCCTAATAAGATAGTAGCCCTTTACAACTATATTGCAAGCAATTTAAAACCTCAGAGGGTCATCAGAAACAGCCTGTCAATTATATTTTTAAAAGTACTAGATTTACTAGCGAAGTTAAAATCGTGCGGAATAAACTTATTGTCATTTCATAAGCCTATTGAGAACTTCGTTCTTACTGACGGCGACTCATTTTTACCGGGGTGTGCAAGACGTAAGGGGAACGCCAATTCCTTAGGCGTGTCATTTTAAACAATAATAATTCAAAAAATATATGAATTTTTTGTTTATTATTATAATATATTTACATTTACTATAATAAATGAAATATTATAAATTAAACTGAAAAATAAATTAAGCTTTTACATTTGGTGATCTAATGAAGTAATTAGATAAACTAAATTACGCAGATATAAAATCCAAAAAGAATAATAAAGCAACGGTATATGTTATTTTCATAATGTTTTTATTATACTACATAATAATAGAAACATATAATAGTGGATTAAGGGCAAAACCTAAACCTAAATTATAATGTTTATAAATTCCCTAACTGTTGTTGCCTAATGCACACTAATTGATAATAATTTGACAAATATTCCACGCCGACATTAAAAAGTGTTATAATGACAATACGTTACAATTTTCAATTCATTATTACCATTACAGCGATTATTCACTATCTGACGATGAAAACATTTCATTACTGTCGCTACTGCTGTCATCTGCAGGATTTATAATAACAGGTTCTACCATGATTTCAACGCGTACATCTAAGTCCCACATTTTTTTTTCTCCGCACTCGACATGTATACGCACTTATGCCAATCTGCTGCTTGTACATTCGCTATTGCCGTATTTAACAGTTCTTTAACATCTTTTTTCACGCGCCACTTCGCCTTTTATCTGTGCCCATATAAGCTCGATTGGATTTAGTTCACAATGGTAAGGCGGTAAACGTAAAATTGTAACACCTCGTTCACGAGCCATTTCATCCACTACATATTTCGTATATTTTTTTTGGTGAAGTCTTGCAAAATCGAGCAACTGCACTTTTAGCGTTTTTTCGCCAAATGCAATATTTCTTTCTTCAAGCCAGTCAACAATCTTTTCTTTTCGCCACGCAGAAGTTGGCAAAGCTTCCACCCGACGGCTGTGGTATGGTGCATTACTCATCACGATTACCTTCCCACGTTCAATACGCGGTAAGATGGATTTAAACCAATCTTCAAACACTCCCGAGTTCATATCCTCATGATAATCACCGGCTTTACGAGATTCAAACACGTTTAACCCACCTTCAAAAAAACCAGAATCACTCCCGATGTGGGTTATAATTAACCGACGACCTTTTCCTGAAGGAGCTTTCAATCCAGCGGACAGTCCATTGATAAAGGCGTTACGTGCAGTTTCCGACGAATGGCTAACTTCGTTTGCTGATCAATAAAAATATTTTTCCGTTCTCTTGTTTCCTTTTGATCGGACACTTTAGTATTCCTATTGTCCTTGATAGTTCTATTAACAGTATGGCAAAATGTCTTAGTCAATGTGGCACAAAGTTCTGCTGCATCATTGAATAATATTCCACTGTGTGTACTTAGAATTCCCTCATACACATTTTTCACAATTGTACGCTCCTCAGGTTTTAAATGACGTCGTTTTGTAACTTGTTGGTTAATATCACTTAAAGAACTCGCCTGCATTATAATATTTGCTGTTTTGAATAACCACCAAAATATTAAAACTGAATTGCTAATATCCTCTTGATTAAAACTTGTCTACGACACTGAACGTTGGTTAGAGGCGATAAGAAAGCGTGCGAGCGCCTTTAGACATGGGCTTTTCTTACCTGCGTTGCCAAATTAAGTAGACCAATTACCGTAGGGTGTAAAGGCCCTTAATGACATGCTGATTTTGGTACATTTTATGAAAATTTAAATGAAATATTTTAAAACCTGGCAACATGTAACGACTTATTAATGCACAATCTTCCGTTTTGATTACAGGGTTGGCAAATATCATGATATTTATATAAATATCAAATATCGGATATATATCCGATATATATCCGATATATATATCTGATATATATCAAATAATTTTTTTCAGCCAAAACAGATAAAATCATACTTATAGTAGAGCCAAGTAAAATCAAGGAAGTAGATATTTGAGTAAATATTTTTATTAAAACATAAATATTATTTCTAAACAGAACAAGCCTCGGAACAAGCATAAAAGCTAACAAAATAATAATAACAGATATTCACCTAGACAACAGATATTTACCTAGGGTGAATGCCTACAACAAAAAATAATCCCGAAAAAAAAATAATATAAATAACCATCAGCCTTATCAATGGTAAGTCATCGTCAGATTCGTCAGAATCGATGGAACGTCCCGGTAATTCTTCTGGTACAGTTCCTGCCCAAATCCAATCAATATTTTCTTTTTTATTTGTTTCTATTTGATTAGAGTATTTAAATAAAAACGTTAATTTTCCAGCTTTTTCATTTTCAAGCCTATTGCGTAGTTTCGATTGCACGAGTCCAAATGATGGACGCGGTAGACGCAACTGCAGTAAGCAGTTGTTCACATAAAGCCAGACAGGAAGTCTTTTTTATTTGGGCAATCCTCATCCTCAATAACAATTATTTTCCACCACACCATAGGAACTATGTACCAAGCCAGTTAAATTACTAAATAGTGTTACCAACCGTAATACCAACCTAAACCATACAAAATTTGGCAGTAAATTAAAATTTATTTTTTAATAATAAATATCATGATATATATCGAGCTATAAATATCATTGATATATATCGTGATATATATCATGATATATATCATGCCAACCCTGGTTTTGAATCCTTTTATTTCAGTTAAAAGTATATGAATCAATGTTAATTATTTTCTCCGCACAGCGTCAATGGCGATAAGAACAGTTTTGCCAATTATTTTGGGATCGTAGTATGAGTGGCTGTCTTGTGGCACACCAGATATAACGGATACCCATGTGAAACAAATTCCTTTACTTTAGCAAACTTTTTTCTATTACTTATATTAGCCACTTAAGTAAGGCTCCAGAAAACCACAGTTGTGTCTAGTTTATGTGCCAGAATATGATAATTTACAGTGTCAAGCGCCTTGCTAAAATCCGTATAGAAGTTACAAAATAATAATATACAATATACAGGATGTTTTATTTATCTAGAATTTGAAAATTGCTATTGAGTATGTGTAACACCGGCAACTCCGCATTCAAAAATATTTTTAAATCATTAATATTTATGTCTTAGGTACCTTGATTAAAGCCATAATTTCACTAGGTTATTTTTATTCATTAGGTACTTACTTCTAATTGATATGTGATGAGCTACATGCTTGGTGAAATAGATATTCCATAGTAGAGGAAATGAAATTAAAGTCGTACTTGTTATATTTCACAATTTAATTCAGTTTATTATTACAATTATGGGTTTTTTTCATTCGCAATTATTGACAGTGTTTATTGCATATTTTTCTTAAGTTATTAGGCCATTAAGTATTAGATTGGCATCTGAAGGTATTTCAATTTGATTGTTAACAACATTACATCGATTTTTTAAGGCTTTTTTGATTGCTAATGTTTCTAATAGGTTGAGTTTTCTACCCTTGTGTTGAGTATATATTGGTTTATCTTACTTCGAATATTCCATTAAATTACTTCTAATATACCATTAATTTGAAGAATCCCGTATAGGTATATGTCTTTAAAGAGCACCCACATTCTCCTAATTTTAAAAATATATAGTTTTCTTATGTTTGGTTAAACGGTTTTTAGATATTGGACTGTAAACATAGTAACAATACTGTAGGTATTGGATTCGAAAAATAAAGTACCTACTGGCAGAACCAATGAATCGGTTATACATTTTTATTTTAATAAATCTTTAATTCAGCGCACTATCCATAATATTGCAGATATTAACTCCAATATCTTGAAAATTGCTTAACTAAACATATTCAGAATATTGTATTAAAAATTTGTTTAGTGTAGTTTGTGAAAAATAATAAGTTTTCATACTTTCGTTTATATTCTTATTTTTACAACAGGTTGAATTTACTGCAATGCGAGACCAATATATGCGTTGTGGGGAGGGCTTTATGATATGCTACAGTGTAACAGATCGTCACAGCTTCCAAGAAGCCTCCGAATACAAGAAGCTTATACAAAAAGTACGGGCGTCAGAAGACACTCCTATAGTTTTAGTAGGTAACAAATTTGACCTTCATATGCAACGGAAAGTATCCACTGAGGAAGGTACGAATCAATTTTTTTAAGAATTTATGTTCATGCATACACACATGCATATAAGTTTTTATACAATTTATGATGTGGTTTTGCTAGCTTATTCTTAATTAAAGTTAGAATCAACTAAGCGCGTCAGCGTAGAACGTGTTTAATCTCACTTGAAATGTTCCGGTCTCGTGTTGCTCGAAATCGAGAATCCGTGGCGTAATCGGATGACGAGGTGCCTTGACGCGGATTCTACAGAACCACGAATTTTTTTTAAGCGGGTAGCAAAAACTGTTCAAAGGGGTAACAGATTAGCCTAAACTGAGTCTGAAGATATGATCCAAAAAAAAAAAACGTATGTGTGGTTTGGTATGATGCAATCTATTTTTATAGGAAAATCTCTTGCACGGCAATTTGGCTGCCCATTCTACGAAACATCAGCTTGTCTACGCACCTACGTGGATGATGCATTTCATACTTTAGTCCGGGAGATCAGGGCAAAGGAACGGAAAGGATTAGGGTTGCCTAACGACGAACGAAAATTACGACGGCACAGTAAGTGGTGGCGATTGCGGAGTATTTTCGCTCTAGTTTTTAAAAGAAAACGACAGACGAGTTTTAGTTCTTAAGTTTTTGTACAGCGACAAGGTCTTTGTGTACCGTATTACTATAGTTGGTTTCGGCTAAGAGCTAAACATTTATTCGCCCAAAGTGAAACTTGTCAAGCCGGCGCAATATTTATGGTTGAACGTCGGGCGATGTAGGTTAGTTCAGATTAGACCCGGATATCGGTCTCGCTTTATCTTTTACTATTTATCAAACAGAAACTATTTCCTTACATTCGTCTGGGTCTAATCTAAATACATGTAGCAACAGCTAACCTGAACGTAAATTTGTTTTCTTCTTTCTCTGATAAATTTACATTCACTCACTCACTTTATTAACCCATGTGCCGAATCGACCCTAAATTGTTGCGAATAAGAGTAACTAATCACTATTGACAATACTTGTCAGTGGCCATTAAATGTTTGCTGAGACAGAGTTTAGCCAGCAAGACCACACAGTTATTTAAAGTTGAGATTTAAAAATTTTTTAGGCTCTTGTTAAGCGTTGTAATGAAGCAATATAAATTTTAGATAATTGCATGGTAACGTAAATATCGTGTATTGAGTGCGTAAAGTGATACTTTAAACGTTGCCGATCTGAAAGAAAAGTTGGGATTACACACGACATGATTTTTCCACTTAAGCGTTGATCTATAATTTTTTAAATAAAAAAAAAACTTCTGACAAAACAACGAAAACGTCAAAAAAAGTCACAAAATAATTCTAAACTCATTCACTTATGTTGGAGTTTATGTTTCCTTTTTGACACAAAGCGGCAGTTTGTGTACAGAATGTACACATGTAGCAGACTATTTTCTCTACAGGGTAATTTTTTTAAACCTGACTTTTATACCTATAGACACCGTTAAGAATTCAAGAATAGGTGATATAAAGTGATAAATCATAAGTAGGGCTAATTGATTAATCGAAAAACAATCGACTAATCAAGAAACAATCGATTAAACGATTTTTAACATTTTCACAATCGTTTAATCGATTAAGCGATTATTTTGCCCACCCCTAATCATAAGGCGCTTACAGGATAATTTTTTTCAAGAAGATGGGACTTAACTTTTTTACTTGAGAAATTTCTCTAAGAGATACTGGTAGTCATTATACAGGGTCGTTGGTATGTATGGAAACGGTCGATTATTTCTTAAAGTACAAGAGCTAGCAAAAAATATTTAAGACAAAAGTTTTAGGGTTTTTTATAGTCCATTAGAAATTTAAAAAGTTAAATATACAGGATGAGTCGGAATGCCGTAGAGAAATAAAGTTACTTTTTTTTCAATGGAATACCCTATATATCTTAGAATATTTTTGGAATTTGAATAAAATTACAATTATTTTTTATTAAGTGCATTATAAGCCTAAACCTAATAGTTCCCGAGAAATTGAGTTTTGAAAAATGGTATTTTTGAATTTTGACAGCTTCTAGCTTTCTAACGGTACGTCTTAGAGTAAAACGGCTTACATGCCCCTATCTTAGTTTCTAACTCTCTTTCTAAAAGTGTCAACTTCCGGTTAAACCGGATTAGCTCAGAAGCCGGAAATATAGTACTTCCGGTTTAACCAGAAGTTGGCATTGTCGGGAAGATAATAAAAAGTAAGATAGGAACATGTAAGCCGTTTTCGAGGCCGTTTTGCTCTATAGCGTACCGTTAGAAAGCTAGAAGGTGTCTAAAGTTCAAAAATGTAATTTTTTAAAAGTCGATATCTCGGAAGCTATTAGGTTTAGACTTATAATGCACTTAATAAAAAATAATTGTAATTTTATGTAAAATCCAAAAATATTCTAAGATATAGGGTGCTCTATTAAAAAAAAGGTAACTTTATTCCTCTACGGCTTTCTGACTCACCCTGTATACTTATATTTTTTAAATTCTAATAGACTTTACAAAAGCATAAAACTTTTGTCTTAAATATTTTTTTGCTAGCTGTTTTACTTTAAGAAATAATCGACCGTTTCCATACATACCAACGACCCTGTATAATTTGCTGCAAAAGCAAAAAGGGCTTTTCCGATATGATGATGTTTTGTAGCCTGAAATATAGATTTTATTTGAGTTTCTAGTGTTATGGTCATGTATATCTGAAGTATATGAAACTCGTAGGAGTGTTTTTTTAACAAACATCAATTCACTAAGAATCAGAATATTAGGAAGTGTCAGAATCTTATGTTGTCTGAATAATGATATACTGAATAGTGGTTTGGGGTTCATAAAGGTATTTAAGTTGACAATGTCATAATAAACTGTGTTTAGTTTTGCAGCAACATTGTCTACATGGTCCACTTTAATTGTGAGTCTTTGTAAAGACACAGAAACTTGTATTGTTCTACTCTTGTCATGGAATTATTATTTAATTTTAAGTTTAATCAGGGACCTGCCGCTTTCTGTAGAATGCCATGATGTAATGGTTTTTTTTTTTGTGTTAACGATTAGGTTATTTGTTTGGAGAATTGTATAAGTTATTTGAAGTTGATTAAGTGTAGAAGCAGATATGACTACTGTTGCATCATCTGCACATAATATTAGCTTCGCAGAGCTGCCGTATTTTCCAAATCGTTTATAAATAATGCAAAGAGCAATTGAGATATTACGCCTCTCTGAGGAACGCCGTACCTAACATTTAGTTTCTCTGAATAGCAGCCCTGAAGTTTTACTCTTATTTGACAATTAGAGAGAAATGATTCTTGCCAGTCGGAGATATTACCACCTATGCAACTTTCTGAGCAAGATGGCAGTGTCGACGCAGTCAAAAGCTCGAGTTAAATCGAAAAATAGAGCAATATTATAGTAATTAGACTATATTGTTTTATAAATGTATTCTAAGAGATCGTAAGCAGCTTATTTTTTCATGTTCTATCTGAATTCGAGAGATTTCTCACATTTTACCGGACTCCCTATATATAACCCAACTAAAGAAGAGAGAAAAAGTACCAAAACACATTTTTCCCAGTGTTGCCAGTCTGTAAGTTTTTCCAGGGAGACATATTTTCTTATTTTTTTCGCATTTTTAAACACATTTTCATATATTCCGCGATTCTAGACGAGACACAAGAATGTTTACTCCTCGTGTCTTATTTGGAGTTGCGAAATGTATCAGAATTGTTTAAAAAAATGCGGTGGTACTATTTATGAAAATATGTTTTTCTGGATAAACTTCGAAATTGGTAACGTTGGGGAAAATTTGTTTGTTATTTTTCTTAGTTGGACTATTCTCTAAAATTTCCATTGGTATGGAACTATAGCGGGTGTTTCTCAAAAGACCCTCACCCCTATAACTTTTTTGTATTTATAGATATTAAAATGAAATTTTTGAATTGTGCATAAGAGATGAGTCTGCATTTATTGGCATAATTTCTGATTTGTTAGCTTTTCCGGTTTAACCGGAAGTGACCTTGACTTTGGTATTTTAAATGGGACACCCTGTATATTTTTACTTATTTGGATTCAGCATGATATTCTGAGTAAAATGACATCCCTCTTGTCATTTTTTGACGTGTTATAACATTAATCAATTAAATAGGTTAATTTATAGTCAAGTAGTTTACGAAAAATAAAATTATGTCATATTAATTGACTTTCTAAGTTTCACAAGCGTTTAAAAAATGAAATGACGTTTACTCCATTTTTTCCAAATGGAACGATAGTGGTTCACTAGGATATTTGAAACGAGCATTTTTTCCCCAACAAATTGATACCATACACTCCTATGCTATTTTAAAACTTACGCAGTTGTTAAGAAATTGATCTAGGCAACTAGGCTTAATTAAAACTAAACTAAAATAACTAAACGGTTAACTAATTCATTCTCAACAAGCAGCTAATAGTAGATAGTAATTGTTTATCATTATTAATAAATCAATCTAGGACTTTAATTATAATACCAATTATCATCGCTCAAAATGTTCGAAATGTCCTCCCTGTTGATGAAAACAATTTTCCACTTTTTCGACAGTTGCCCTCATTACATTTCTCAACTGGTTTACACTCATTTCTTAAATTGCTGCTCTCACTTTATTTTCAAGTTCTGCACGGGTGACTGGTGGAACGTTGTAGACTTTGTTTTTGAGGGTTCCCCATGCCAAAAAGTCCAACGGAGTTAGGTCGGGGGATCTAATTTAGAAAATAAAAATGTTAAAGGATGAAAAGACATACCTACCAAAAAGCTTAATACCTTGCTGGCCATCTTATCGGTCCGTTAGTGTCAATCCAATTTTTCCCATACGTGTTATGAAGGTATTCCCTAACAGCACGAGAATTATGTGGTGGAGCCTCGTCTTGTTGAAAAATAATAGCCATTTGTTCAACTACAGGCAAATTTTCAAGAAATTGTTCTATTTCTACTTGCAACAAACCTAAATATCTTTCGCCGGTAAGGGTGCCATCAAAAATAATTGGTCCCACAATTCTATCTCCAATGATACCTAGGATATCTTGTGAGCAATAACGCTTGTTGTTTCTATTAAACATGCCCAAATTTGTGAATCGACTCTCATCCGAATAAAGAATTTTCGACGGAAATGTTGGATCTTGTTGATGTCTTTGTAAAAACCAGTTACAGTATTCAATGCATGATATTTGTATTTATGTAAGATCCTCCATACTGACGAGCTACTAATATCACATTCAACAGCAGTTTCTCTGACTGATGCAGTAATATTTATGTTAACTAATGATAGTACGTCAATTTCTTTCTCTACAACATAGTTATTGACCGCATCCTCATTGGGTTCTGTACGCATTTTTTGTTCCAGTTTTGAAAAATAATGCCGGATTGGAAGTCGACGAGCTGGAAATCTCTCTGCATACAATCTTGCGGACTCAGAAGAATTTTTTCTGGTCTCCAAAAATTAAGAGCATATCAATTTGTTCATTTCTAGTAAAACTAACCATTTTATCTGATTTACAATCTAAGTTTTATAAACGAATGACATTTGAACAACTTTTAATTAGAGCCATACATATTGGTTTTGATATTCAATTCAATTGTTTTTTAAAGCCGCCTTTATATTTCTTTTCTTTAGAAAGGCAGGGTGGCAATAATAATACATAACGCTTTTAAATATGTGATTGGGATTTAAGGCAACTTTTTTCGTGTTAATTTTAAAATAGCATAGGAGTGTATGGTATCAAATTGTTGGGAAAAAAATGCTCGTTTCAAATATGCTAGTGAACCACTATCGTTCCATTTGGAAAAATGGAGTAAGCGTCATTTCATTTTTTTTACGCTTGTGAAACTTAGAAAGTCAATTAATATGACATAATTTTATTTTTCGTAAACTACTTGACTATAAATTAACCTATTTAATTGATTCATGGCCCTCTAGATTCAATACAAAAAATGAGAATAAAAATGTTATAACACGTCAAAAAATGACAAGTGGGATGTCATTTTACTCAGAATATCATGCTGAATCCAAATAAGTAAAAATATACAGGGTGTCCCATTTAAAATACCAAAGTCAAGGTCACTTCCGGTTAAACCGGAAGTGCTAACAAATCAAAAATTATGCCAATAAATGCAGACTCATCTCTTATGCACAATTCCAAAATTTCATTTTAATATCTATAAAATACAAAAAAGTTATAGGGCGTCTTTTGAGAAACACCCGGTATACCTGCATGTCTTAAACCCTTTAAATAAAAAAGTTATGTCAGGTTTCAAAAAAATATCCCTGTATTTAAAAAATGGACCAAAATTTTTTATTAGAAAAAATTCATTTTCAGGAACAAACTATGCTTTTAAAATTACATAACCTAAACTTGCTTTTACCCTTGAAAATCAGAAATACGACATTATGCTTCATGCAGTTTTGTTTGTGACAAACTTCTGCGATTGGGGTAATAAATTGGCTAAAAATATTCTAAAATATTTAAGATTAATGGGAAATGTGAGGTATTGCTGGCTTGATACTCATATAATTTTTAATTTTGATTAGTTTAAATCCATATTTTTGAGAATCGAGTAATTATTGATATAAAATAGGAACATTCCTAAAAACTTTACTGAACTGCCATTTTTTTTTGTCATATAATTGCCATATTTATTAATTATTTGCTCATAGACATCTTGATTGAGTAAGTTAACTATAAGCAGAACTTTTTAGTTATTTTAGTGTATTTATTGGTAGAGAGTAGAAGAGCTTTAAGCAATATGAATATAAATAAAAAAATAATCTTATTTGTTTACCTTGTATTTGAGGTTTATGTAAATACTTTGGTGTAAATCGAGGTAATAACAGAGAGTTCTTTATATACAATAATTTAAAACCCCATGGCTCCTGTTAATAAAAATACAATTGGTACAAATGTTGTAAATTATTGTGTCTACCAAAAAGTGTTAATGTTATACAGAGTGACAAAGAAAGTAATGTACAAATTAGAGAAATCAACCAAGCGAAATTTATTAATGGTGCACCCTGCATAAAACTTGTTGGAACTTGGAAATTATAGATTATTATGATAAATATTTCTCATTTATTTCTATCTATACCTACGTTTATGTAGGCCTTACAATACAAGTTGGTAAAAATATGTTTTTACAGATTTTATTTATTTCTTCGCTTAGAAGCCACTAATTTGAATTAATATATAAAGTCAGGTTAAGTAGTAAGTAACGCACTCAGTTTTAAATCCTATTTATTTTCAGCAATAATTAGTGGAAAGTTCTGAAAGATATATAGTTCAGAAATACCTGGACAAAAAAAAACGGACAAAGAAAATGTTGGTCAAGTTCAATATTCAGTATCTTTTCTTATTTTTGTACCGACTTATAAAATTTACTGCAAATTCCAAAAATAATAAGGCCCAGGATCAGAATACACCTAATAACATTGTATTTTCTCCATGGTGGTTTAAACTTCGGGTTACGAACTTGTTTAACACCGCCCCACTCGATATTTTATTAACAAAAGAAAAAAAAACTCGCCCAAGAAATCTATCATTTGCAATAAACTTTATTGAAATCAGTACAGAAATCAAGAGAGTTACTGAATATTGAATATGTTCCTTGTCCGTATTTTTTATTCAGGAGGGTAATATAACCAAAGGTAAAAATCAAATTAGTTTGATAGTAAATACCTACATCTTTATTTATTTACAGAAAATAGTCGTTTTTAAAATATGCATTTCATACTTCTTAGCCTGTCTGTCTAAGTCTTTATTTTATAGGTTGTTTTTATTTTTGTACCGCTACATACAGAGAAGAAAATCAGTACGATTGTCTGCTGTTTCATGTTGAAGTTATGAGTTTGGTTTATTAGTTAAACTAGTTTACAATGTGTGCAAAAATGTCTTGGATACCTTCTACACTCACGGAAAAGAATATATCGAAGAATACTGTCATTTTACAAGTATAAATATATTGCTGTAAATGTGCTGTCTCTCCCCTGAAAATATTCAGTAAAAAAGTAGACTGTTAAAAGATAACACTAAAATTGGGTTTCAACTTCCAAATTATTGTTTGCTGCAGCATAAACTAAACTGCAGCTAATACCCTCCAATGGGTGTCTCTAATATTTGACTCAAAATTCCACGCTGTGTGGTAGACTAAATTTTAATTTAAAGAAATTTTGAGAAAAGTTATTGGGAATGCTAAACGGCCTCAGTTAAAATATTAATATAGACTATGTGCAACAATCTGACGCGAGCGCTTGTAACTATTGGAACTTAATATTTCTATTTTTTCAGAAATAAAATTTGGTGTTCAAATATGAAAAGTAATTTCTTGATTATTAACGAAAATTGAAAAAAACTAAGCCACATGCTAATGGGTGTTTTGTTTCAGGCTGTGGTACTAATGTTAGTTTCCATAAAATATGATTGTACACATTTCCGTGCTGAGTATAACCTTGTAAAATGAGCAAAGTGGTTTGAAAAGAGTAAGAAAAGCATGATTTCAACCACAATTTATTCCGATATTATTGCAATAAATCTGTTAAAGTAATATTTAACATGACTTATAACTTGTAACACTTAATACTGAAGCATCATTTAAAATTTAAAATTATGAACACACTATGAAGGGTATTAGCTGCAGGAAACATTTCAATCTTAAACATAATATGGCAATTTTTTGTTTTATTCGATGTTTTGGTCCGTGAGGGTATACAGTATACAGTACTATACAGGGCGCACGGAAGATACATGTAGGTTTGTTGTTAACATTTAGCTGGTAAATAGTTTTCCTAAATTCCTTGAAAACGTGCTAATTGGTGTTACTGATTGTTGGTGTCTAAAGTTTAACACGATACGTTTTCTAGTGTATGACGACCGGCAATAAAAGTGACGTCACAATGTAAACATGTTTCATGATTTTTTATATCAACGTTATGATAACCTTGGTATTTTTGTGGGTAATTGGGTGTATTTGAAAGCTTTTTTTACCTCTTACGAATGTTTGTTGGGTGCTCGGTTTTGACAGAAAAAAAATGTTTAATTTACCTGCAATTAGTAAATGTAGGATGTAGATGTATTTTAAAAATATTGAAAAAACTAGGAATAAGAAAATATTAATTAAGCAAGTGGACAAAATACCCGCCATTTTACTGAACACTCTTTAAAAAATGAAATTGGGCTCTATCTCTAAAGTCTCAAATTTACTGATAAGGTTGTCTGTATTTAAAATTCGTATTTGACGGAGTCGCGCAAACTTCTGTTTTAAGAAGGCCCCACAAAAAGAAGTCACACATTTAACTCTGGAAAACGTGGTGGCCTCTTCCAATCCATTGGTTGGGATAATGTCCAAACAGCCAGCGAAAAATAGCGCGGGGCATCATCACGCATATACCCCTAGTTCCTGCCAAAGTAAAGGGGGCAGAGCTTTTAGAAGACTTTAATGTGTTACGCAACAGATTTAGATAAATATTTATATTTAACCTGTTGGCATCATAATAAGACCAAGGAAATATTTAAGCATAAATATGTTATGCAGTTTGGCGACTCCATATCTTTTAAAGCAGTTTTCATCAGGAAAGTAAAGTTTTTGACAGAAATTTGGATCGCGCGTTTTTTGGTTACGAGCAAATTGACAAAAAGCGAGGCGCAGGGATCAATCGGTTTCGATGTGATATGGTTATAACCTAAATTGTTCTTTGAAAATACCATTTACAATAGTTTCAGGAACCTCCCGCTCACGTTCTAAGCCACAGGTAGTGTTACTTGGTTTCTCTTCAACTTCTTCCAGAATTTCCTCTTTTCAGTTCTAGTTCGTATATGATTCAAAATTTTGAAAATTATAGTTTAATGTAATTTTATGATTATTACCTACAGTTAATGGGTGTACAAGATAATTAAACACTTTTCTGTCTGGCAAAACCACTCACTGAATAAAATTTTTTTTAAAAGGTAAAAAAGTGTCCAAATGAATCCAGTTATAGACTTCACAGTAGTGGATGGGGCTGACCTCTCTTCTATTTAAGGTACCCTAGCCAACTCCCTCCTTTCATTTATTAGACTTTAAAGTCTCATTTGTGCAGCTTGCTGCCTTCGGTTTTGTTGTTGCTAATCGTACCCTTAAGAGCCCTTCACAGTGAACTTGCATACGTCTGTCGGTCTGATCAGACGTAATTGTTAATTTAGTCAGCATTGTCCTGTTAGGAGACTTTTGCCAGATATTCTGTTAGTTTTGCCGAGGCTTTAATTGTCAATTCTTTGGCCTGTATTACTCCCAGTATGTACTTCACCATTGTTGAGACTTCTCTTTCACTAAGTTTGTTATGGATGCTCTGATTATGGGTCTGGCCACCTCACAAAGTGGTTTTGATCTTGTTAACGGGTTTGACACTTCGTCCCTTGCTAGCTCGTAGTACCTAAGCTAGTGGCACTTTGTTACAAAAGGGCACTTACTACAACTTTTTCTTCAAACGTCATATTAGTTCTTACGAATAAAACAGACGAAAGTTGCAGCACGTGGCTTCATCTCGTGGCAATCACACGCATCAATCCAACCAGGACAGCGAGAATCCATATAGGTTCAAGCGCTGGCACGTCAGACCCGGAGCATTGCTGATGAGCCGTAAACGACGAAACGCGTCCAAGGATTGGGTCTGACGGAAAGGATGAGGGGCAACTCTGTACATAAACTTACTTTAATTTTTTTTTTGTTTTTTTAGTTGTTTCAGTTGGCGTTTTTTTTCGCATTTCAAATTAGCGATAGTTTAGCCGCCTCCGCTAATATACGCCGCGGAGAAAAAAACGCTCCTGCGCGCGTATCCTAAGTGCTTTAATTGCCGCTTGACTGTCGGAGTAGATCACGATCACGTCTCGTTGCTAATCCTTCTCCTATTTATTTCCTCTGCACAAGGGAATATTGCGGTTATCTTCGCCTAAAATACTTTAGCTAGAGTTGCCATCGATTTTGAGATTTCTGTTTTTGATCCTGGTGCCTAACAGATGGCTCCCACCCTTGCTTTTGTAAGCCGTTCATGTACCAGACTATACCCGCCTTTAGGGCAGAACTCCTTTTATGATATCTGGGCATCGATCTGCTTTCTTTTATGCGATCATGCCATTGCTCCATAGTTATCAACCAGTTACCCGGCAAGAATGCCTGATTTGTCATAACGTTGATCACATAAAAAAAAACAGAAGCCATGTTTAGATGTGACGTCATTTTTATAACACTTCCACTCTTTTATATTGTGTATTGTATTGTTCACTAGAAAATGTCATTTTGTAGTGATAAGGGAAGACCACCGAAAATCATTAAAATAAATTATAGCGCGTTCTCAAGAAATGTAGGAAAAGCAATAGTTATTTAAACTGTTGACTCTATCGGCTAAACCAAGCTCACATCGACCTATTTGAAGGAGTCATACGCATATTTTCGGGGCACCCTGTATAAAAGTTTTGTATTAATACTATTTAATCATATTATAATATATTCCTGATTTCCTGTTCTGTATATATGTGCATAAGTACTGCTAGTAGCCTGTATCCCCATTTTTGAGATTCTATTTTACCAAATGTTGAAACTTTATGTTACCAGTGATCAGAAGAAGGTTCTGAGACCAAAAGCGTTGCATTTATATGTGTGTAAAAAAGTTAAATTTGGTATTATTAATTTTAGGCGCTGTTGCATTGATTGATATATTTTATTAGTCGCAGAATAATAATAAAAGAGCTTTAATTATTAGATACAATAAGTAATTGAAAGCTGTTACGTCACCCAAATAACATCTAAGTATTCATTTTATCCTTTCTCAAAATTATATACTGGTTGTCCAATCCGAAGTCACGTTTTTCTCTTTAACCCTGTATTTAAAATTTTTTATTTTTAGAATATAAATTTGTAATATTGTCGAAAGGTTGCCTATTAGGATACTCTACTTTGCCCCCCCCCCCCCCCCAAAAAAATAAATGAGATCAAACAACATTTTCCGCTGCCCCATGCAGCATGAAATTTGTTTTAATTCTATCATTATTTATGTAATACAACTTTGCATATTATGTTTTTAAAATTGCAAATCTTGCCAGGATATTAACTCAACGTAGTCTTCGGTTTCAAAATTTATTTGTGGGATTTGCAATTGTCCAATTCTGTTGGCCAATCTTGGCT
Organism: Polydrusus tereticollis; assembly: GCA_963920685.1. Classification (NCBI taxonomy): domain Eukaryota; kingdom Metazoa; phylum Arthropoda; class Insecta; order Coleoptera; family Curculionidae; genus Polydrusus; species Polydrusus tereticollis. Next base: position 123,909,700 of record OY987326.1, read on the forward strand.
TTGCCCGAGCTTTTAGAACTCTCCTTAAAGCAAGTTCTCCAATATGTTTTCGCTCGTCGCATAACATGTTGAAAAGAATATTTTCGGGATGGCCGAAGTACCCATTTCTATAAATTACTGGATACATCTACACGAGCGAGGAAATCGCGACGACAGACTCGCGACGATAAACTTTACGACGATTTAAACGCCGGGCAAGAGCATGAAACGAGCGTGAGAGAATCGCAACGGTCCAAGTAGGTACATTCGGAACAATGATTTTGCTTTTAGTAAAAATGGATGTTGTTCAAATTGGTTCTGTTGCTGCATTATGCATTTACCGGTGCAGAAATCGTCGTATTTGGGTACATTCAATGCTGCAAAGCAGATTAACTACTAGGTAGTTTCATTTAAAATTCATGACAATTTTTTTTCATGCTACCGTTTTCCATACAAATTTTTGATGAGCTGTTGTGTCTTATTTCTAAAAAAATTTCCAAAGAAGATACGAATATGCATCTGTGTATATCACCGTGGAAAGGTTGATTATAAGTTTAAGGTAAGAAATCACCAACATTTATTAAGCCCTACGAAGTAAAGCACAGCATTATATTCCAATAGGCTTTATTTAAGAAAATTACGATGTCCGCCTTAATGACGTTCATGTTTATTGCCACTAACGGATGCAGAATATTGTTTTACGACAATCGATGTTGGGTCCTATGGAAGAGAAGGTGACGGTGACATTTTTAACAAGAATGTTCTAGGGAAACAGTTATCAATGAAAAACTGAACATACCGGAGAGTCGGGCAATTGCAAACACTGACAATCCCATTCTCCCGTTTGTAATAGTGGGTGATGAGGCATTTGGTTTAGCGGAAAATTTATTAAGACCATAGTCACGGCAAAATCTTACTGTCATCAGCCAGAAAGTGTTCAATTATCGGTTAACTAGGGTACACAGATACGTGGAACGTTCATTGGGTATTCTGGCAAACAAATGGCGAGTATTTCACTCCACTATTATTGTATCACCAGAATTTGCCGAAGATGTTGTCAAAGTTGCCTGCATTCTTCGTTACTTTGTAAATCGAAGAGATGATATTAGTCCACATTTTAATCACACATTGACGAATCCTATTAGAGAAAGAAATTACTTTAAAGAGTATTTTGTTAATGATGTTTCAGTGCCTTGACAATATAAAAATATATAAACTGCCACATCATATGACGTAATATATAATGTGATCAAACATTTATGTCCATAATGAGAGGCTAACAAATCTTATCAGGGGATACAATTAAAGTTTTGTAACTTGCATTTAAATGCCTAGCCAATAACCGCCATATCGCCGATCCCTCTCCTCCTCCCCTCAGGGTAATATGTAAATATTTCCATATATACTCGATGTTCTTGGATAGGTACTAGTACAAATCTCACATAAGTAAAATGATGGGTTTTCAGTGTTTAATGTTACGGAAATTACTCATGTACAATGTAATTATTCAATTATTAATTTAGAATATTCATTCCCTCATTTATTTCATGCACTGTACATTTCTGATAATTTTTATTTATATCATGAAAATATTAATTAGTCCTTTTTTTTTTATGATAAGGCACAGCACTACAGGATAAATCCTTTATGGCCCTCTAGGAGCGATGCGTGTGCGCAGGAAACGATTCACGTTGGTCTTGAATCTTTGGAGATTATACTCGTTGGGGAACACGATCTCAGGGAGGTCGTTCCAGAGTGATGACGTTCTCCAGATGAAAGAATTTTGAAACAGTGTTGTTCGAGGGACACTAAGATGAACCACGTACTGGTGGGCTGCAGTGGCTCGTCGTGTATTTCTACCATGCACCGCTCTGGGTGGTATCAAGCGGGCAACCTCAGTTGAACACTTGCCATGAAAATATTTGTAAAATAGACTCAAGTCGCCAACCTGCCTTCGATGTTCAAGGCTTTCCAGGTTGTTTGTCAGACTATGGTCACCGATCAAGCGAATGGCTCTTCTTTGAATGGAATCTAGCAATCTCAGGGTATGTTTAGGAGCAGAGCCCCAAATATGCGAACAGTACTCCAGTGATGGTCGAATTTGGGCTTTATAGAGCATCAAAAGTTGTTGGGGTGTATAGAGGTTATTTGTTCGGAAAAGTACTCCAAGCTTCTGCGAGGCTGCCTTAGCAATGGCCGCAACCTGACTATGCCAAGACATATGACTATCCAAATTAGACGACTATAGGTACCTAATATATTTTTTCTCTCTGTTGGCAATTCACCCTCATCATACATTATCATGACTATTTCTTTCCATAATTTCAGATTGATGTCTGTATTGCTATATTCTTTCAACTTTATATTGTACAAAGCTAGTCGATTTTCCACTGCACCCGCTAACGTCGGCAATTGCGTGTGACTCGCTCACGCCGACGATGGCTGGCGCTGTCGGGACGAGTTCCACGCTCGTATAGACTCGCTTATTAGAATGAATGCTTTAGATTTTAGCGTGCAAATCGTCGCTAGTGTATCGTCGCGATTTTATCGCTCGTTTAGATGCACCCTAATACGTTCAAGTAGGGTCTGAAAACCGTCCTTGCAGGATGGATTGTATTTTTTTTTCTTATCCAGACTGGAGTATATACTTGTACAACATATTCCACCAAGGTTTTGAGATTCTCTGATGAAGACTCTGTTCCAATGCATAAACGAGACCATCGAGAATGAGTTACTTTGCCAGGATCTCTTCGAGCTAAGCTATCACTGTGTTTACCAGTAATAGCTGCACATATTTCTGACAAATATTTTTGGTACGTACTTAACTGTGTTTTATCAACTTCAGGTAAATCTGATTCAGTTGGTATAAAGTTTATTACTTGAAGATTCTTACCGATCGCTTCTGAATATTCACGTGGTCCACTTGTAAGTCGAGGTGAATGCTTGTTAGGGGGAATTATTGACAAATAATTGCAATGGTTTACCTAGCAACCTCTGAACTCCACCCTTTGGTCCCGTGTTAATTGCTGTTCCATCACGCCCAATAGCCAAAATCTTTGTGGTATCAATCTGATGTTTTTCTAAATTAGTGACTATACTTCATTTTATATTCGTAGCTGATCCAGACAACGGTGTTACGTGTCCTATATAAATAGATCCTGATTCGTGAACCTAAACATAATGGTCTTCAGTACTGGTTTTGTGGTACGACGTGCTTTCTTTAAGTTTTATCCTTTCGACCATAGAAGTATAGTCCATCTTTTAAGTAGAGACCTTGCAGTTATTGCCGTAGCCCTATCAGAATCTTCCATTCTTTCACAAGCTAACGCGAGCGAAGGCAAAGCAATTTGGATTGCTTTCTTGTTGTGAGAAGTTGAAGCTTCGTTCCTTTCAGGTGGCATTACGGTATCATTATTGATACTTCCAATAGATATTTCTTCAGTAACAGAACTATTTTTGACTGTATTTGACTTCGATTCTGTTTCTTTAAAATTTAAAAGTCTTAATTCTGTCTTTTCTTTAATATTCTTATTTTCTTGATTTTTGTCTAGTTCAGTAGACTCCATAATCATTTTTCTCTCAGTTTGTTGGTCAATAAGAAACAATCGCTCATCCTTAGGCACTTTACGAGATTTTTAACAACTGCATATCGAAAAATATTTGCCGTTGCAAACTGCAATAAACAAATTCTTTCTCGCATCTTCTTGAAATTTTCATATTTTAAATTTGTAATTGTTGTCATTTTTTCTACCCTTACAAGGTTTTAACAGATTTCTATACTTATCAAGATAGTCCCCAACCCAAATTTATTTTTATCATTTATTAACAGAGACAGAACATCCAGGGTAATTTCGACTTCTGCGCATGCTCCGTAAGGGGATTGCCCAATGTACTTTTATTTCTTTAGAACAGGGCACAAGAGTGAGCCGTAGCAAATTAGAAAATTACAAAAAAAGCATTGAGTCGGTAATTACAAGTGTTTTCAAATTATTTGTTTCCATTTGTAAACTAAAACGCGGCAAATAAAGATTTCATATAACTGGAGCTTGACAACGTGACAACGTCTCATTTTTACTCAACATAACCTCGAAATTTGTAGCAAGTGTTGATTGTTTGTTTGTTTCTTCAAGTTGTGTTGTTAACGGCTTTTGTGTACTGTTTATCTTTACTTTTCTGCAAATTTTGATTGTGTGTGTGATAATTTTGTGCAGATGTCGAGGCAAAACAGAATATTTTGCATTATTTGCAACGGGCGTAAAAACCCGAAAAGGATTTATCATTCCACAGACGGGATGTTTCTTTCTTTCGTTTATTTTGTAAGGAAACAATAATTGATGAATGAATGAAATGAAAGATACAAAATCTTAAACAAATCAAGAACTTTAATGTTTGTTTACAAATCCCTGTCCAGTTGTCAAAGTCAATTGTGACTGAAATACAGCATAACCTCATTTTTTCCCTGTAAAGACGATCGTCTATTTATTTTTTCTCGCGCATACGCACTGTGCGAAATGACCCTGACGAGATACTACGTTTCAATTGGTTAAATGGGCAAGGCGCCATACAGTACTAATTCATATATGGTTATAACACAGTGGATGCGTATTTAAAATTGTTTATTTCGTTAAAAAATTACTAATTTTCAAACATGTTGGGGCACTGGAAAAAAATATCTTATGTCCTCCAGATTTGAGTGTTTCATATGTCATTCAAACGGCAATTTTTGCGTAATGTTACATTCTGGAAAAAAGAGTATAGTTTTCGTACCACCCTAATCGGCATCTAAATGCTTGAATGTATAAACAAATTAGAGTTCATAAAGTAGAATTATTTTTCAAATCGATGCAGCAATGCATTGGCTTGGATTTTTTTTACCCACCAAGTAATGTATTGGCACATGGTTCTTCTAATGAAGTCTGCCACGATCATACCAGCGCTACAAAAAATATGATCGCCCTTTTTTATCAAGTTTCTTCGCATTGTATAAGTTTTTGTAGATTTGTGCTTTTTTGTTATTATAAGACAAGCAAATTAAATGTTTAAACAATGCCGGTGCATAGTTGTTGCCAAATTAAATTTCAGAATGCAAACCTACAAAAACAAAAAAAAACCCTAACTATACTGATATGGGGTACGTACTCCAATTCGCACGAGCTAATCATTTTTAAAATCAATTCGGTATTCTACCCTCTATGAGGACTGTATGTTTAACAAACCTGTAATTCTAATAGGTTTTAGTTTATATACATTGAAATATAAACAAAATATTGCCAAGCGGTTTTATTGGTTTCAAACAGAAATGTCATATTATCGTATTTTCTTTGTATATTTTTTTGAATCCTGAATCCTGCTGTTTGTCAAAAATTTAATTGCGAGATGATGTTATTTGGAATGACTTCTTTTCTTTATACAATACAAAAACAGAAAATTTAAAAAAGTATAATAATAATAAGTATATAATTTGTTATAAATAGAAATATTTATAAATAGTTTTATTTTAGCTTTGCACAAAATTGCTGGATTCAGCAAGCTCGTTTTAATCACTCAAAATAATAGTTATGTGAGTCACCTTCTGATCATATTTTAAATGTTAACCAATTAAAGTGATTGAAATAATCATGCCGACCCAGCCATCATATATTATTTAAAAGAAAATATAACACAAATTAACTTTCTAGTCATATTTAAATATAAGAACTAAGAATAGATGCTTTTATTATGGTTAGTGATAAGAGAGCTAATTTCGTCAAAAATATGTGGAAATTATAAAGTAATTGACAATATGAAAATTAGTAATTGTGTTAATATCTACTGGCCAGCAAATTTCCCTAACTGCATAACTAAAAAAATTGCCGAAAGCAAACGGGCGAGTGACTTCCGTTAATATACAAGCTTGACTGTAAATAGAATAATCTTATCATAACAAAGCATAATGTATTCCTGTCAAATATGACATTGCATTTTTATATTACTCAAGCGATGGAAATGCACTTATTTTACGAAATAGTAAGTTAATTTTTTGGCAAAATTAGCTCGTAGTTAGTTTATAAATCAGTATAATAGTTATGGCCCTAAAAATATTTTTATTTTTTTTTGGAATTTTTGAGAAAGAAGTCTTTGATTGCAGGGTATTGTTCTATAGCTCTGTTCGCGAGTTAAAATTATTTTAAGGTTACAAATTTTACGCTAAATTCAGTTTCTGCCCAGTAGATTACCGATTTTTAAGAAAGGGGATCCCAGCGACCCCTCTATAGGCCATCGTTTCAGTCCGTGTCTACCAAAACTATTTTTAAAGAATGTGTAGACGAAGATAGCACACCCATGGATAGTCCCCGTTGAAGGAGCTTCACCACAGTCTTCTCTACTGGGAGGCTGTGGCTTAACTTATGGCTTCGCTTCCCCCTTACGGATACAGAGCAGCTACTGAAACGAAGTACTTTAAGTATATACCGAGATCACCCCTTCCTATACTATCAAGACTCTTTGAGAAATGTTTACCTCTTAGAATCATAAAATATTTTCAATCCAAGGGCCTGTTTACAAACAGTCAGTTCGGCTTCAAAGAGTCGCAGCAGTATTTGAGATCTGGTCCCGGGGATCCAGGAGGCTTTTGAATCTCACTACTTAACTTTTCAGGTACCTTCTGCGACCTAAGTAAGGCCTTCGAATGCGTCGCGCACGAGATACTTCGTAAGAACCTTCAAAATTCTGGATTTATTATATATTTTTAGGATTGCAATGATTTCTAGCAGCTACCTGTCAAGTAGGACTCAAAGGGTGCTGGTGCATTGGCTAGTAGCGTGTCTGGGGTGGTATCAGCGAAGAGGGAGTTCAGAGTGAGAGCACCACTCTTGTTTCTGATTTACCTATATCAACGATTTTCCACAAAATAATCCAACTAATTCTTACACCCTTTTTGCTGATGATACTGCTATCACCTGCGCAAATCGGAAGCTCATTGGGACAATGAAGGCGCATGAGAGGACTGAAAGATGATTTACATCAAAAAACAGTCTTCTGTCCTCCTGACGAGGAAAATAATAGCATAAAGGTCCTGGGGGTCCATCTGGATACATGACTTCCCATACGACTTCTATTAAAAACAAGTTTAGATCTGCCACGCACTTTCTGAATGTTTCGCGCAGCCCACCTTGAGACAGGCATAATTTACACATATCAGCTTCTCTTTTCTGACAGCACTGGCTCTAAGGGACTATTTCGCATACAGAGAGCTGACCTGTCCTATCGCGCGGATTGCCTTTTGGGTCCCTTGGTATTTTGCCCTGTCTTCCGTGTTTGCTCTCAAGAGTATCAACCAACACCGAACAGGTGAGGAGATACATCATAGTTATAACACACGCAATAAACGGAGGCTGGTGGCTTCATATGGACGTCTCCTGAGAAGTCGAAAATACCCAAGCCATCTTGGCATAACCTTTCCCAATAAACTACCTCAAACTCAATACAAACCTTCACTAAATTAGTCTAAAAATTTCTTACCAGTCTGGCTTTTTATAGTGTTGATGAATTTTTGTTATTAGACTATGATTCACAATTTTTATCGTCAGAAGAAACTTGGATTTGTATGTTGATTTTTAGTTTGGCAATGCTCAATGTTACTATTATTTTATCAAGCTTTAATAACTTCATTTTTTCTTGTGACTTGGGTAAATACCGGTTGTAGTAAATTATTTCATTTGGTTTGAGACTTTTCATCGAAAAGTAATTCCACAATAAAGTGATCCAAACTAAAGAACAACCTACATACAAGAATTTTTATGTAAGTAATATTTTAGCTGACAGTTTCATTTTATAATTTGGGTATTTTTAGGGCTGTAATGTATGAAACCATTGACTTGAATGCTCATTACACAAAAGATAATAATATAATTGCTGTTTTATTTTTATTAAATAAACTCGATTGCTTCAATTAATGCTATTTGCCAATTTTTTTTATTTTTATGATTGCTACATTTTTTTTGGGAAATTTTACTATACCTATACAGTTGCTATTTCTTACTAGCAATTTTACTTAATTATCAGAAAAAACTAAAAATTAAGTAAGTAAAGTTGACAAAATAACTTGCTTTTAAAGAAACGCATCAGATACAGAAGCAAACATCGACAAAACTTAAATAATAATTATCCTTGTGTAATGCCCATTTAGCACCTTTGTATACTACTATAAGGTTAAGTTTTTTAATACTTTTTTATTGGTGAAATATACAGGGTTGCAAATTCTTCAGTGCTCATTATATCGGGATCTAAAAAGTAAGTGCCACAACATTTGAGTTGATCAAGAGCTAGTTTTTCGTCAAGTTGAAATTACCTCAGTTTAATAAAATTAGTCGCACAAGCTCAGTTTAAAGATAGGTAAAGATAATGGTATTGTTGCTAGACTGTGAACTATCTGGATTTGGCTGAATGCATATTTTGTTGTATCTGACTTTTGTTCAGATCCAGTATTAGAAAATTCATTTTTGAAGACATTCGCTAATTTTATGTTTAAAAAGGACAATCAGTTTAATTCCATTTGGGTATACCTAGCCTATGTGCATTTTGTACTTGTTTGCGTGGAAATGAACAAACAATATAGTACGCCACATGTAATGTACCGGGTGCAATCGAAATTATTGTACCGTCACAGCGTTTATTAATCGATATTTTATTCAAATTTGGGTTACTGATATGTTTCAGTGAGATCTTAATTTGATCCTAAAACAAAATAAAAGTTACGCCTGGTTCTTGTTTTGAAATGATAATCTGTATTTTTTATTGCACAATCCAATTCTTCTGAACGACATACAAGTTGACGTTTACTTTCAAAATAAGAGCCAGTGGCGGCTCCCGTATAAGAGCTGCAGAATCTTCTTCTTAACATTCCGGATGGCTCTCTGGACTGCATCCCGCTATCTATCTTGATTGGCGGACATGTGGGCTGCTTGTGGTAAACTTACATTTAACAGATTGTTGGTCACATCAACCCAGCGGTCTTCTACTTCCTTTAGATTTACCCTGCACACTAAGCCTCTCCATGTACTCACTCCGATTGATGTGACCGAAAAACGTAAGAATCCGAGAGTAGACGATACAAAAGAAGCATTTCGGTGGGCTTATTTCTTGTAGATTTGAAAAATTTGTTCTATGTGCGGTCCGCACAGCCTCCGGTATTCTCTATTAAGGCGCCCAGATAGACGAAACTAGTGACAACCTCACAATGGCCAATAGTCCCAGTTTCGCGATAGTTGTTATGTTTCCTATCAATAATCATCATTTTGGTCGTGTTGTAGTTTTTGTCCAGACCATATAGGGCACTAGTATCCTCAAGTCTCGTCAGTAGATCAAGTATTTTAGGCTGTAAAGCAGCAATCAAGGTTGTATCGTCAGCAAATCTCAAGTTAAGACACTGTTTTTCCACCAATATTTACTCCGCCGTGCCAGTCCTAAGTACTCGTCTCATAATAAATTCTCTGTAGATATTAAAAAGAAGCGGCGAGAGAATATACCCCTGTCTCACACCTTTACATGTGACACATTCATCAGATAGGCAGTTGTCAACTCGGCAGAACCAAACCATAACTTAATACCGGTTAATAAATTTTAAATCGTATTATAATTTCGATATCGATACCTGAACTATACCAAATGCCCAAAGTATACAACCGAGTACGGCGCATTATACCGTAGGCACGATCAAGCCGTCCGCCCATTCCCATTCTATGCATCCCCGAGTACGGCGCATTTTCTTCTTGAAATAACCAACGACGAAGTGAGCCGAATATATACGGCCGGGCTTGTTAGAAAATGCCGATTATGTTGGGTTCAGTGCTGCAAATTATTTCAGTTTCGGTTAGTTCACGGTATTCATATCATCGGGCTAATGTTTACATTTCTTCTTGTCATTTGTTCTAATTGTTAGCGGTTTTCGCGAGAAATGAAGGATGAATTTAAATTCGGCGCGACTAAGTTCCAGAAATTTATTTATGAAAAACAATTCGTTGTGAAATAGCGTGGTGGCCCTATGGCCGATTTAAATATTGAAATTGCGGATAAGCGTCCTGGCACAATCTATAAACAGCAGTTTCACAAGGACACCTATTCAAAAAATAAGTAGAATAGTTAGTGGTTGTTCAGATAAAAGCGCCTCTTTTGTTTTCCGTGTGTTTTGTTTGGGACTGGTAAGGAGAAGGGATTTAGTGCATTTAATTATTTTGAAACTTTTCGTAACGTTTACGTTTTTTTTAGAAAATTAAACATTCCTCCGCTTTCCCAGATTTTTCTCTAATGTCTGTTGTACAATTCAGGTCTTCTTCACTATCACCAGACATATTATTATTTTCTTTAATTTTTCACCACAAAGTTTGACAATTCGTGATGCCCGCGAAGTTTATGAGTTCATGAGCCACTACTGAGAAAGAGCCACTTTTCAAAAAACAAAATGGCGTCAATAAAACAACGTGTACAAGGGACATTGGAAAGGTAGTGATAAAATGTGTTAAATTGTGCCCAAGCACTGACCTATATTTTTTTTTCTTTAATTTCTGAAGAAATCGATGTTTTTATTAATTTTTTAAAATCTGAACTGCATCCCTAGTTTACATAATTTTTTAAATGGTGTGATCTATTTTTCATTATTTAATATCAAAGGCTGAGGTACCCTTAATCATCTAAAGGCATTTTGGCAATCATACTACGTTTTGCTTCAGTTTGAGTCAAGAGAACGGAATCAGTTGTTAATTTAAAAAATAAAACATTATTTAAACATGTTCCAAATTGAAGCAAAACGCATTATGATTTCAAGATACCTTTATAGATAATTAAGGATACCGTAAGTATTTTGATACTAAATAATGAAAAATATATACCATTTAAACAAATTTTGTAAACTAGAGCTGTAGTTAAATTATTGTTTATTAATTTGTATTATTACTTATTCAGTGATAACTGATTTTTTTGGTTTGGTCGTATTGATACGAAGACGCATGAATTAAAGTTTTGCGACACGACGCCGACGTATTTATAAAAACTGAAAATCGTTCGCCCGTAGTATCACTACTCCAGTGACACACACAAACATCGGCGGTTTTTTTGTGTGAGTCGCACGAGGCGCCTGTCAACCAATAAAATTAACCAAAGCCACCTTTTCCCTTTGATTGTACACTATGCTGCCATATTTCCGTGCTATTTCAATATCAACATTAATAGCATAGGGGGAAATTTTGAATAATGTTGAAATTATAATAAAATACTCTGTGAGTTTCTTAATTAAATCACTAGTTTTTCCTTGCAAACAAATATTAAAATATACTTAATTAAATGTATGTGGCAACATCGTAAACTACTGAACGTTTTTTGCTCGCATTCATTCGGCGGCTACGGATAAATGTATCGAACAGTTGTATGTTTTTAAAAAGGTATTTTCGAAAAGAGTTCGATTGCACAGTAAAAAGTACAGGTTGTCAGTTCAAAATAAAAAACTGACGCCCGGAAGTGACAATCATAGCACTATACCAAATTTCAATAAAATATCTTTTAACATAATGCTATGGTGCTCTGTACAATGATTACCTTTACACCCTGTATATCTCTCGCATCTTACAATACAAGGCCAGCCAATATGTAAGTGCTACAATGTTTGTTCTGTTGCTGTAACGCAGACATTTTTTAAAAATCGGCTGTACACCCACTGACACTCCAAATGTCCATTTGAAAATTCTGGAAGCTCTAGCATAAACCTACCTAACTAATTTTCCAGTCATATTGGCAGTTTAAAACTATATTAAACGCCCCTTGTCATTTGAAATATAGATAAACATAGTGTATCTATTGTACTACTGTCCTATCGATATATTATATCGGGAATCTTATTTGAATCTTGACAAATTTTGGGAATATCATTTTAGCAATATTTTATCAATTTAATACTTTATGTATTATTATTTTTCTAAATGAAATTTGAACGTTTCAGTGGGTGTACTATTTATACGACATCTTTAACTGCGTAGTCAGTTTTTGCTTTTATGTAATTAATATCAATAATTGTAATATTATAGGTGAAAAAAATGTTAAGCAATAAAGATAGAATGTTATAGGTGAGCTATGCCAGTTGACCAAGAGTTTCTGCACCAGGTCATCATTTTTTTTGAATTTATGAATTAAAAAAAATAATGAATTCTTATTTTAGGCGTTAAAAAAATGATGAACTGTTACGCCATCTTGTGGTTACCCGGTACAAACGTTTTCTAAACTTTAGAAACCTAAAAAGTAAATATGTTTAGGGTTTAGAAAAAATTATAGGAATAGAATGTAAATATAAGAAAAGTAGCTATATGGCTATACGTGTAAATTTTTATGTACCTACTATTTTCTGCAATGCAGTATAATATATGTAATTTATGTTGCTCCACAAGACGGTGACGACATTTTAACTTTCTTTGTTGTCTTTCTTTATTGCGCATATGGCGGAAATATACAGGGTGTTATTTAATGATAGGCCGTAATTCCAATGGAGCATTCCTGAACCAAATTCAAGTAGAAAAGTTTATATAAACATGTGTCCTGAAAAGTCTGGTTTTCAAGATACAGGGTGTCAAAGTTTAAAAAAAAATAGATTTTTTATTAATATCTCAAAGATCCTTCACCCGATTTTGGTGATATTTGGCAGTGTTGTTCGTTGTGATAAGACGCTAAGTTAGCACTACCTAGATGATAATTATGAGTTCCAGTGGCGTCCCGGGCAGCAGTCTCACGAATAATATTGACAAAAAATGTACGCCACTGACTTGTTTAAAAACTTTATATTGTTTTTGGTTTAAGCAGCTAAAAATAAAACTTTTTTGTCTCTTTATATCTTCTCTTATCTTACTTCGTTTTCGAGAAAAAAAAGCCAATTTATTGCATATCGAAGAATTTTTTTTCTCGAAAACGAAGTAAGATACGAGAAGATATCGAGATAAAAAAGTTGTATTTTTAGCTGCTTAACCCGAAAACAATAAAAAAACAAGTCAGTGGCGTACATTTTTTTGTCAATATTATTCGTGAAACTGCCCCCCGGGACGCCACTGGAACTCATAATTATCATTTAGTTAGTGCTAACTTAGCGTTTTATCACAACGAACAACACTGCCAAATTTGAACAAAATCGGCAAAAGGATGTTTGGCATATTAATAAAAAATCTATTTTTCTTTTTAACTTTGACACACCCTGTATCTTGAAAACCAGACTTTTTAGGACACATGTTTATATGAACTTTTCTACTTGAATTTGGTTCAGTAATGCACCCTTGGAATTACGACCTATCATTAAGTAACACCCTGTATAGGGGTGTCGTTTATAATATGAAAGTTGCTACTTTGTAGTAGAAGCGGCAACACCGAAAATATGTGGAAAATATTTTAGCTGGATAGAACATGCTTTTTTATGCAAAAAAAACAAATTTGCGACTAGTTCGCCTTAAACATCAAATACGCCAACCACCTCGTATTTGTTTCACTAATAAAATTAAGATGAAAAAGTAACACTATCGTTTTGAAAGCGTAACGTTCATATAATTTGTAACATGCGCATGCGCAATGGAGACAGACCATTAAGACATTTAAGACGTACAGTTGAGTTCAGAAAGAAGTAGGACATCGATTGTGTGTTGTAAACCTACCCATAATCCCCGAAAGTTCATAAAAAAGTAGGACAAGCTATTGACTGTGTTCAAATTATAACAGACTAAACTTTTTATTTATTGGGCTAGACTTAAATGTGTCATATTTATAATTTTTATTCCATTTTTTCTTCGTTTCATTAAAAAATAACAAGTTAACTTAATTCCAACATTTTATTGTACACAATAATTAATTAAAAAAGACAATTACAACTATTTAATATTTAGTAATCGCTCCATTTTTTTGTAAAAGCTCATTCAGTCTATTGGGTATCGATAAGTATAGACCTCTCACAAAATCAAGATCATCACTTAACTCGTTCCACGTTTCTTCAATAAATGAAACAAGTTCATTTCTGTTAGCTGGTCTGAAATTTGCTTTATATATTTTTCGTGTCATTAGACCCCACACGTTTTCTATTATATTAATATCGGGACTTTTTGAAGGCCACGGCAAAGTTTCCACGTTATTTCTCTGGAACCAATCTTTGACCATACCCGCGCTGTGAACCGGGCAGTTGTCGTGTTGAAAAATAAAGCTCTGGTTAGGGAAATGTTGCGATACACTAGGCATCATAATATATTCCAAAATGTTCTTATAAGTGACTGCATTAAACCTTTCATTTACAATCCAACACACTCCAAGTCCATGATAACTCACCCATGCCCATACATTTACCGAAAATCTCCCTGATCTTTCGGAATTACTGATAAAATTTTCAGTATATCTTGTATTGCGAGGTCTGTATACCCTGATATGTCTGTTGACCGTAGACTGAAAAACTTTTTCGTCAGTAAAGACTACTCTATTCCAGTCTGGCCGCAATATATTATTTAAGGCAAAAATAATTCGTGCCTGTTTGTGTTCTTCCCCTAATTTAATTTTTTTGGCGGCAACATAATTTTTTAAATGGGATTCTTTTACCCTACGACAACCTGTCGGTCTCGAACCAGGAAAATTAGTTTGCTGAATAGCAGCTCGCATTATTTGAAAGGGATTTTCCTCCAAGTATTGCACAAGACCATTGTCTTGTTCTTGCGTTGTATTTCTTGGTCTTCCAGGAGGCTTTTTCTTATCCAAAGTTCCATCCGCTTCCCATCTGTACTTAATATTTTCTACCGTTTTTTTTGCTACGTGCATTATAGCGGCAACGTCTCGTATAGGTATTCCGTCATTTAAAAACGCAATTATTTGAGTCCTTTGAACATTGTCAAGCCTAGGCATTATGCTTTGAATCAATAACTACTTGTAAAAAATATATTTTTTTAAATAATTTAAAAAGGATGTCAGTGTCATGTCAAACTTTTGATGTTTTTTAAAAGACTGGTTTACATAGGATAAGAATCCGTGTCCTACTTCTTTCTGAACTCAACTGTACAGTTGAGTTCAATGAAGTGTTGTACACCGATTCTAACATCTTGTAAATAAGGCTTGATGAAATAGGTTGGTATTTTTTTACCTGACATTCGCTATCAATCAAAGTCATAATAGAAGTCAATATGCCTCAATTAAATTTGGTTCAGAGAGCAAAAATTATTGCTTATATACAAGATGGGGTACCTATTAGAGACGTTGCTCATATAATGCATACAAGCAAAAATACAGTTATAAAAATAAAACATAGGTGGGAAAGGGATGGGACTTTAGAAAAGAAGAAGGCAGCGGGAAAAACAAGAATTTCTACGGAAGATCAGGATAATGCCCTAATTCAATATTTACAGGACAACCCATTCCAAATAGCACGGACTGCTATAGAGCAAACAAATTTTCCAGGGTCAAGAATTACGGCATGCCGCAGAATAAAAAATTCTATTTTAAAAAATTGTGTTGCAGCCAAAAAAATGAAGCTAACGGATGAACATAAACAGGCTAGAATTATTTTTTCCCTAAATAACATGATGCAAGAAAATTGGGATAGAGTGGTCTTCACAGACGAAAAAGTATTCCAATCAACTGTTAACGGGCATATCAGGGTGTATCGTCCACGTAACACTAGATTCGATGAAGAATATGTAGCTAACTACGATAGATCTGGACGCTTTTCAGTAAACGTGTGGGCATGGTTAAGCATTCACGGACTTGGAGTATGTTGGGCTCTTAATGAGCGTGACCGGTTTAATGCAGTTAACTATATAAATATACTAGAAAATGTAATGCTACCTAGCGTATCTCTACAGTTTCCTGGCAATAACTTTATTTTTCAACAAGACAATTGTCCTGTGCATAATGCAAGAATTGTCAGAGAATGGTTTGAAAATAATAATATAGAGACAATGTTATGGCCTGCCAAGAGCCCCGACCTTAATATAATTGAAAATATTTGGGGCCTAATGTCGAAAAAATTGTATAATATCAACTTTAAACCTGAGAATAGAGACAGCCTCGTAAATGCAATTGAATTGCTCTGGGATGAACTAAGCGATGATCCAGAATTAACAAGAAATCTTTATTTATCTATACCTCGTCGCCTTAATAAAGTGTTAGAGGGAGATGGGGCCATTACTAAATATTAAGGAATTTTTATATTAATTTGTAAATAAATATGTAAGTTCATTAACAAATTATTTTGCAACATAAACCTTTATATGTATTTGATTTGCTATTTTTCACTAATGTTATCTCATTTTACTTTACAACCATTGTTTACTACATTCTTGTACAACACTTTATCGAACTTTAGAAATGATAGGCAGGTTCACAAAGCACAACCGCTGTACAACACTTCATTGAACTCAACTGTACATGGGTCCCTCTGCAGCTTTAATTCTTTAAATTTCGTACCCAGTGATTCGCGTCTTTCCAAGTTTATTTTTCTTACAAAGTACTTTATAATATTATGTGTTCTTAGAAACTTAACACACATTAACATTGGTTGTTGTAACATTACTTTTTAAATAATTTCTCGAATTCCTCGTGTGTTTTACAGTTTTAATGTGTAATTTTTACCATGCCTAGTTATATTTGGAGTACCTATAAAAATATCTAATGGTTTTTTAAGCACTGTATCTATTCTTGATATCACAAAGTATCTAGTTTAAAAAATATAATTGCTCCCATTTTGTTTAAATTCTACATGGTATTCCGGAAGTAGAAATGAAACAAATAAAAAAACACGAAAATAATCCATTTCCAGAAAAAAAAACATAAATTTTCTCTTTGCACGGAAGTTTTAACGTCTCAATATTTTTATTCCTTCGTGTTGACAAAATAATTTGTAAACCAAGGTCGGTAATTTCGCCTTTCTAATAATTTACGATGTGTTATATTTTTTAAGCGTTTGTAAACTATTACGTTTACCTAGTTGTCAATTTGTTTCTTTATTTCTACTTCCTAATGCTGGTTGACATAGAAGACTGAAAGAAAATAATATTAAATAATTGTTTTTGGCTTGAACCATTGCAGAATAATATCTTTTTATTTTTGTTTATTGTTTAGTGATATAAATTTTAATACGAATTTGTAATAAAACATGTTGTAATCGTTTTAAGCATATTAATTTATTATTTTTAATAAATTACAATTAATATTAATGTAGTTATTTCTTTTTCTACCTGGAACATAGAGATGTCGAATCTAATATGTTGGCGAGGGTAAAGGGTTAAAAATCAAAAGAGTTAAATTTATATGGTATATTCTTTATTTTCATATGCATTTTATCATAACTTAATTCATATAAAATAAGTTTGTTAAATATTTTGGTTTTTCCACTGCTCCAATTTATTTCGTAGAATCTCCTTTTCTTCTGGCGTTGCGAAGGAGTAATCAATAGTATTTCTAGAAATGTTCCATAGATCTAACTTGCTTTGATTAAACCACTTTTGAAAATGTTGAAATTCTTCTGATAGAGATGTATTCATGACACCTGAATCATCCGTCTAGAAACAAACAAATAATGATAATAATAGTAATCATCATAATGTTGCATCCTTCCTTTTTATCTAGATTATGGAAATGAGGCGTTGGCAATGAAACTCACAATATGTTTCTCAACATTTCGTAAACCAAAAACTAGGATTTCCGTAATGGAAACCAACATAAAATTATATGTTTGAGTAACAACAGTAGCATAATTCATAAATCTCTGACATTGTTAATCCATAAAATTGGTGTTTTGGAAAAAGAAAATTTATCATTACAATACCAAATACATGATTCAGAGTTGCCATTTAAAATAAACCCTACCACCGAAAATACTGCAACAAGAACACCAAATACATATGCTGATATAACCGGAGTAATAACAAACAAAACAAGAAACAAGAACAGAGGTAAAAACAACATAGACAACACCAATAGTGCGAAAAAAGCTTGAAACTTTGATATCAATCGACAAAATTACTGACGCTGCCGCAACAATGCAAAAACTTAAGCAGAATATTTCCCTCATATGTTAAAGTTCCCATAAGAGAAATGCAATTTTCGCAAAATTACAGCGAATATTTCCCTCATATGTTAAAGTTCCCATAAGAGAAATGCAATTTTCGCAAAATTACAGCGAATATTTCCCTCATATATAAAAAATCTCATAAGAAGTGTGGTCTTTCGCAAGAATTACAGCGAATATTTCACTCATGTATAATGTATAAATTTTCCCATAAGAAACGTTAAAAATAAAAAAATATCAGCGGATATACAACGTTGCCTAGACAACGTTGTATATCCAACACACAACAATCGAACCTATTTGACGAGACAGTTTTTTTTTTTACCTTTTTACTGCGAACGTGATCGTTATTGTTATGAGTTCCCTTCGGGAAATTCATTGCTTTTGAAAAACAAACCCTCTCAACAGATAACGACAAAGATATAATTATGGCATAAATGAAAAAATATAAATATTATTTACCTAAAAAAAAAAAAAAACCCCAACCCGGGTTTGAACCCGGGTCGTCCTGGCGAAACGCAACTCCTTAACACTTGAGCCATCAAAGGCTTTACATATTATTCGTCAATTATTCAAGAAGAGTTGCCTTAGGTGCAGCATTGTAAAGCAGTTTGACAACAGTCAGGTTTGGTCGGGCGAAATACTGTATCGTAGATACCTGTTTGTTTGTATTGTTATTATTAAAAAAGTCAAAATGAACCGATTTGGTCATGCACTTAATGAACAAATAGACAAAGAAAAAATTATATTTCATTCTAGAAATATTCTCCCTAAATACCGCTCGTGCATAAAAATTAACCAGATAATTTTCATTCAAGCTTGTTATACTAATTCCACTCGTTCTTCGAACTCGTGGAATTATAAATAACAAGCTTTCATGAAAATTATCGGTAATTTTTAAGCACTCGTGGTATTACCCCCGATAATTCCACAGTAGAAGCGATAATCCCCCAGTAGGTTGTATTGTAATTGTACAATAATGTTTTTTTTTTAATATGAAATAAAATTTTTCGGGAAATATTCCACCGAATACCACTCGTGCATCAAAAATAACCAGATAATTCTGCTTTCAAGCGTGTTGTAGTATTGTAACTGCATTCGGTTATTTTCATTTTTGATTAAATCTCGAAAAAGCCCTCCTTCTTCGAAGTCGGGCTCTTTCGGATTTAATCAAAAATGAAAATAAACTCATTCAGTTACAATACAACACGCTTTCAATCAGAATTATCGGTAATTTTGATGCACTAGTGGTATTATACCCGAAAACAGCACTGCCAGAAACCGAAAATTGCATCGCAAGTTTATATTGTTGACGAAACGTCAAAGCGGGATTTTATTGTTAACAAACGTCAAAAAATGTAATATTCTGACAATTAACGTCATCTTATTGAGTGACAGCAGACAAAAAAGTCATTTTAATTTTATTGTTAGTATTTTCTGTTAAATAAAATATTTTTTCCACTACTAACCTATAACATCGCCATTATTGACCGATTATTAACGCTAGAAATCGTTTTTCTCTACCTTATAAGTCATTATTGACCATGGTCAATAATAAGCCATTGAAATCCATTATTGACCGATCTTTGACCTTAACCGAATTTTGTTTGAACGCAGGTAACTTGATTTTTTAATTCTACAACATCAATTCATTGTGGTTAGGCAACCAGATAATTATCAATACATATTAGATTACTTGATATTGTAAAATATCGATACAATCAACATTTTTTCTGCTTCCATCCTTAATTCGGGAGGTGTACACATAATATTATCACTAACATTTTCTTCGCACATTTTTTAAAAAAACGCAAAACTCGTGAAATCTGATGACACAAATGAACACAAATTGACATTGACAAAGCCACCTGACAAAACAACAAAATATTTTGCCAATTACAAAGCGCAGGTAACTTGATTAAAAAATATACTTATACCTACCTATAATTTTTTATAATAATTATTAATACTATAAAGATAAATGTCATATAAAAGTTTGTAGTAGTGGAAAAAATAATATATTAACCACGGTTTAGACAGCCATCATTATTGCCCGAGCGGCGAGTTTAAATCACGAGGAGCGAAGCGACGAGGGATTTAAGACGCGAGGACTATAATAAGCTAAACCTTGGTTAATAATATACTATAAATTTACTTGATTCGAGTTCTTAATTAATTTGGGAAATATTCAAATAAATTACACTCGTGCATAAAAATAACCAGATAATTTTTTTATTCAATGTGTTTTTTTTTACAAATTGCAATCGTTTGTTTTCATATTTTACGAAAATGCCCTCCTCCTGCGGAGTCGGGCTTTTTCGCGAAAATATGAAAACAAACTCTTGCAATTTTAAAAAAACACATTTCATTCAAAAATTATCGGTAATTTTGATGCACTTGTGCACTTACCCCCGAAAACAGCACTGCCAGAAATCGAAAATTGCATCGCAAGTTTATATTGTTGACGAAACGTCAAAGCGGGATTTTATTGTTAAAAAACGTCAAAAAATGTAATATTCTGACAATTAACGTCATCTTATTGAGTGACAGCAGACAAAAAAGTCAATGTCAACGAATGTTTTCCTTTCATTTTGTCAAGAATTGTTAATAACTATCTCTTTGCATTGGGATAAATATAATATAATAAATAAAATATTTAAATTTACTTGATTCGAGTTCTTAATTAATTTGGGAAATATTCAAATAAATTACACTCGTGCATAAAAATAACCAGATAATTTTTTTATTCAATGTGTTTTTTTTACAAATTGCAATCGTTTGTTTTCATATTTTACGAAAATGCCCTCCTCCTGCGGAGTCGGGCTTTTTCGCGAAAATATGAAAACAAACTCTTGCAATTATAAAAAAACACATTTCATTCAAAAATTATCGGTAATTTTGATGCACTTGTGCACTTACCCCCGAATATTTCTGGCAAAGATACAGATGGGGGATTTAAGAATGTCAGATATTTAAAAAGCGGTGCAGTAATTCTGGAAAGCTACAACAAAGACCAACAAGAAAAGCTTAGACTTGCCCTGCAAAACAAAACCAACATAACGGTCAAAGAGACACAAAATATGGACCCAATGCTAATGGTGACCGGTCTAAGAAAAGAACTAACAAATGAAGAATTTTTAGATGACATTGTTAACCTTAATGAGGAAATAGAAACGGAGTTAGATTATGCTATAACCAATAAAATAAAAACTGTGGCAAAAAAGACATGCAGAAATCCAAGCAGGGAAAGCTGGATTCTTCAAGCATCACCGGACGTTGCTAAATGGTTCCTTAAGAAACAAAAAATAAGTCTAGACTTAATGAAAGTATATTTCCAGGAACACTTCAATTTGGCGATTTGTTTCAATTGCTCACAGTTTGGGCATGTAGCCAAACACTGCAAAGAAAAGCATTGCTGTCATAGATGTGGTGGGGAACACAAAGTTAAAGGGTATATCAGCAAAGAGGAAAAGTGTCCCAACTGTACTAAACTAAAATCAAAGCCAGAAGACAGCGAACACTCAGCAAGAGATACCCAATGTCCGGTATACCAAAGAAGATTGGGACAAAACCAAAGAAACATAAATTACTCAGAAGCTTCAGTAAATAATTTTTTACAGAAAAGGCAACAGACAGAAACAATATTCATACAAAAAGTGTAATCCATCAAAATGTGCAATCAATTGGTAATGCAGTTGATCGCATTAATGATACGCTAAATAAGCATACACATTGTGAAGTGTTGTGCGTCAGTAAGGACTGGAAGTCTGAAGGTCAGTTAAGGAATATATCAGTTGACAATTTTAACTTAACGTCAAGGTTTGGTAGAGAAGAAGGAAAACATGGTGGGTCAGCATTCTATTGTAAAAAAAGTCTCAAGTGTACAGGGTTATCCAACCAAGACTAGACAAGGCGATTTTTTGACTTTTCCTGTACTTTTATAAAAAAACTGAAATAGCCATCTTAAGTCATTTTCTCCCGCGAATTCGAATATCTTCAGCAAAAAACAATTGAACATCAAACAAAAGTACTAGGGGTCACTTTGATATTTTTTTAAATGGGATGCCGTATTTTTAATGAGCTTATCCGATTTCTCATATAAATTTTGATCTAAAATGTTGGATTTTTAATTCAAAAACGCCTTTTTTCTTTAGTTTTAAATTCGTAAAATGTTCGTCTACCGTAAGATTAATACCTGATAGATGGATACCCGTTTCACCTGTTCACCCTTTAACCTGCTTTAAAGCGTCCGTCAGTTAGACAAAATAATCAAGTTTCAAATTTCTATATATTTTTCAATATATTTTATTACATTTAGCCGTTCTTCTAAAGAATATTTCATTATTTGTAATTAATTCGTAAAAAATATATAGAAATTTGAAACTTGATTATTTTGTCTAACTGACGGACGCTTTAAAGCAGGTTAAAGGGTGAACAGGTGAAACGGGTATCCATCTATCAGGTATTAATCTTACGGTAGACGAACATTTTCCGAATTTAAAACTGAAGAAAAAAGGCGTTTTTGAATTAAAAATCCAACATTTTAGATCAAAATTTATATGAGAAATCAGATAAGCTCATTAAAAATACGGCATCCCATTTAAAAAAATATCAAAGTGACCCCTAGTACTTTTGTTTGATGTTCAATTGTTTTTTGCTGAAGATATTCGAATTCGCGGGAGAAAATGACTTAAGATGGCTATTTCAGTTTTTTTATAAAAGTACAGGAAAAGTCAAAAAATCGCCTTGTCTAGTCTTGGTTGGATAACCCTGTACAGCTCGGCCATTATTAAATAAACTAGCAATAAGTGGTGTGATTGAATGTGCGGTGGTTGAATGTATATTTGATAAGGTAGGATTAATTATTGTTTCTGTATATAGACCTCCTACGGGAGACATAGAGGCTTTCATGGAACAAATAGAACGATTATGACTGCATATTTTTAACGAAAATAAACGAGCATTTATAGCAGGGGACTTTAATATTGAAATGATGAAAGAGAATCAAAAAAGGTCAGATTTATTTTCTCTGATGAGTTCATTTACCTTAGTCTCAACTATAGCAGAAACACTAGATTTACAAGTAATTCGGCTAGTTGTATAGACAATATTTTTACGAATTCCGACTATGATGTACCTACAAGCGGTCGTGTTTGAAAACTTTATTTCGGATGTCACGGCACAAGGGGTCACTTTTAAAATAAAGTAAACAAGAGAAAATCAATCAAATCAAACGCATATTCTCGGACGGTAATAATATCGATTTTTTGTGTAGCTTGCGGGATAGAAGAATATTTTTAATCAACATTTTCCCCAAAAATTATTTGGTAAAGGTCGATTTATAAAACTTTTCGTCGGTGTTCCCGTTCGTTGTCACTGCTCCCGCTCGTCGCCGCCGTTGGATAGGTATTTATAAAAAAGTCGAACTACGAACTGCGCCGCAATAACAAAAGAAGGTTTAAGGTTAGAAAAACAAAGTAAATAATTGTATTTTCTTTTAAAAAGCGTGATGTAAGTACCTTATTATATGATATTAATGTTTTTTTGTAGTAAAATCCACAAAACAGCAAAACACTCCAAGTACTTTAACCCTAAAATTACTTCCTTCAAAACTTCAAACCATATCGTCGAAAATTTCTTTCTTCTCATTGGCCAGAAGTGGGAACGACGAACGACCAAGGTCAGTGGGAACGACGCGATTTAAAAATTGGCCAATTCAGAACTACCAACGGGAGCGGTGGCGGCTTTTCTGAACGTATACGCTGTTTCCCCTTAGGTTAAATAGCGACGGGAACGTCGGCGACGAGCGGGAACAGCGACGAAAAGTTTTATGAATCGGCCTTAAGAAACAAAAACCTGTAATGCATAAAGATGCAAATATTGTAGAGTGTAAACGTAGATTGGATATTTTATTACTCTATCGAGACGTGACCATGCGTATAAAGAAAGTTATAACAGGGAAAAAAAATACGTATGACAGTTTGCTAATTAATGCGCTCTCAGCCAAGTATGAAAATAGGATTAAGGGGTCGGACAATAAAACAAAATGCATGTGGGCTATCTGCAAAGAAATAAATGGTAAAGTTGTAGGTTCCGAAATTAGAGTAGAGGGAGAGCCTGAGCACATTGCTAACAAGTACAATAACTTTTTGCTTTCAATAGTCCCTGATTTATTGAGTAAGTTAATTCAAATTCCCATTACTTGTAGAATTAGTGAAAGTATATTAACTGAGGTTGCCCGCTTGATACCACCCAGAGCGGTGCATGGTAGAAATACTGAAACCTGTAATACCGGAAGAAATTTGTGAAATAGCACGGACAAGGATCGTATAAATAGCAGCTAGTGAATTGCAAAACATTCTGAGCTATATAATAAATAATTGTTTTGACTTTGGAGTGTTCCCTGAAAGTTTAAAGATTGCGCTCGTCAAACCTTTATATAAAAAAGGTGACCCCGAAATACTAGACAATTCTAGGCCCATAAGTTTGTTACCAGGTTTTTCAAAAATTTTAAAATTTGAGGCAGCAATGACTAACAACTAATAACATTCCTAAAGAACTATAATTTATTTAGTACGTGTCAACACGGATTTTTAAAAGGAAAATCCACGCAAACGGCCATATTTGATTTTATTCAAAAAATCCTACAACATCTGGAGAACGGCGAATTAGCCCTTGGGATGCTTCTAGACTTGTCTAAAGCCTATGATTGTCTAGATAGAGAACTGCTTGTGCATAAGTTGGAATAGTATGGCATAAGAGAAAATATGGCTAATATCATACGTAAACAACAGAAAACAAATTGTAACCGTAACAAAAGAAGGACAAAATGGTAGATCAAAAATGTTAGCAAATAATATAGGAATAGCACAAGGCAGTATATTGGGTCCGACTCTTTTCATATTATTTGTTAATGATTTATATCTGTTACTGAATTCATCTCGCGAACATATTGTCAAGTATGCGGACGATGCAAATTTAATTATTGGAAGTCAACATTTGCAAGATTTGGTCACAGAGGCTGGGAGATTTTTTAATTTAGTTACAAACTGGTTTATGGAGAATAAACTCATTTTAAATGAAGATAAAACAAATGTACTATTATATTTTAGGACAAAACAATCAAAAATTGTGAGGCCCTTGTCCTTAGAGTTTGGCAACAAGAAAATTAGCATAATAAATAATGCAAAACTTTTGGGTATTCAGGAAGAACACCTTGATTGGTCATGTCACATTAATAAATTAATGAAAAAGCTAAACTCATTTTGTTACGGCATTAGAGTCGTTAGCAAATATATGAATGAAAACTCGCTAAAAATTTTGTATTACGCAAATTTTTAATCAGCCCTTAGATATGGGATCATATTCTGGGGAAGGGACAGTATGATCCAGCGTGTCTTTGTGGTTCAAAAAAGGTTAATTCGGATCATTAGGAATGACATATGTGCAAAGTTGTAGATCTGTGTTTAAGGGTTTCGGTATAATAACTGTACCGGGTGTCCCACTAAGAATGGCTGTCGGCCGTATCTCAGAAAGTGTTAGTCGTATGGCTTGCGGAAAAAAAATATATTAGGTGAAGTGGTCATGAGAAATTGCTGGAAATTATTTTCAAGTTTCTCAGACTGGCGCTAGAGGGCGCAACAGTAACGGTATGTGAATCACGAAATTTCCTCAAAAGTCGCATAGTTAAGGTATCCCCAAAATAACATTTTTGTATATTTCGAAGATTTATTAATAAAATTCACCTATAGAACGTGTTCGTCACTTTTCAAATAAAGTGGTGGGGGAAGGTTGAACATTATTTGTAATAAATGCTGATAACTCCGGTCTGGCTTAACATAATTTAGTAAACTTAGTTTTGTTAAAAAGGGCATTTCTCACTCTATATATCATCTTATGAACTACGGCAATATGTGTTTTACACTAGGCGCTTCACAAGCATTGCGCATTTTTTCCATAATTGTAAATATAATAGTATATTCAATTTTACCGGATTACAAGGATGATTAAAAGTCTAAGAAGTCAGCGAAAACCGCAAGTTAATATCTATTTTCAATCCGGATATATCAACAACAATAATCATAACTACGGAACATTATCATTTTATTTTCAAGTTGTCATTGTAAAGGTTTTTTTAAGAGTAAAATAGGCCTTGGAAAAATAAAATATGAATTGGAACTGTGCACGCGCGTCACCTTTCATTATTACGTCAAAATTTTTGTCGTGCCAACAGTGTTGTGTCGTATTTGATTTTCAAAATGCCTCTGTTACTTAAGGAAGCGGTTGACATCATTGCGGTGTATTTTGAATGTTTGGGAAATGCAACAATTGCTGAACGGGTTTACGCAGTACGACACCCTCAAAGGCGCCGATATGACAGTAGAATGTTTAATCGTTTAGCTAGCCGTTTTCGAACTACTGGAAGTATCCGTCGCCCTGTATATCGCAGACGCCGCCGAGGTCGAACCGAGGAAAACATTGTAAATGTTTTGGCATATGTGGAATTTAATCCACAAATTAGTATTAGATTAATTGTTAGAGACTTGGGCGTTACTCGCTCTACTGTGCATAGGATTTTATTAGAAGAAAGGTAGGTAGGTATATCTATATGTTATAACTCTTAAATAGTTTAGAATAATGCCAATATTTCTCTTACCTAATAGTTTTCAAGTCAATGTAATAAGTATTTTGTTTTTCTTTAGGCTACATCCCTACCATATTGTGCTCAACCAGGCTTTGACCCCGCAAGATTATGATAGAAGATTGGATCATTGCTATTGGTTGCTCAATATGATATTGGAAGATAGAAATCTCCTCTCCAGAATTTTGTGGACTGATGAAGCTACTTTCCATAGTAATGAGGAGTAAACCGCCATAATATGCATTATTGGTTGCGGGATAATCCCAATTGGATGCGGGAGGTGCAGCATTAAGGAAGATGGAGTGTCAATGTCTGGTGCGGCATTTTGGGTGGAAGAATAATTGGACCGTTTGTATTTACTGAGTCGCTTACTGGGCAAAGATGTGCCCTTGGATATTCGCAGAACTATGGTTTTCCAACACGATGGATGTCTTGCACATTTTGCGGCAAACGGTCGTCAATTTCTTGACGACACATTTCCTGCAAGGTGGATAGGAAGAGGGAGTATATTTCCGTGGCCTGCCAGGTAATATTATAGGATATATTGTGAGACTGTTAATGAAAGTGGTAATTTCTATTTTAGATCACCTGACTTAACATGCCTAGATTTTTATCTATAGGGGAGATTGAAGGATCTTGTTTTCGTTACCAGACCCACCACAAGGAAAAACATGATAGAAAGGACAATGGACAGCAGCCGCCGTATCCCTATGGCAGAGGTGGAAACTGCAGTATTATCAACCAGGGAGAGATTGGAGTCGTGTATACAGGGTGTTTCATTAAGGTCGAAGAGCGGCCATATCTCGGAAACTATTGGGCATAGAAATTCAGGAAAAAAAAATTTATAACTAAAGTGGTCATGGGAAAATCCTGGAAATAATTTTTAAGTTCCGCATTTTGCCGCAAGGGGGCGCAATTGAAAAGTAAATTTTTAAATTTTAGATATCTCCGAAAATTGCACGTTAAGGTATATTTTTGATAACACCATTAAAAAGCTTGGACAATTTTGCATAATTTTGGTCCCATGCTTATTGGCGTACCGACTTTAGTAAGAGTGGGGGAAGCTGTTGAATGTGTAATCATTTAAATCGCTGTAACTTATCAACGACTTATCCGATTTTAGCAAACTAAAACTTGTTTGGAAGAGAAATGTAAGTACTTTTAACTATCGTCTTGAGTGGTCCATGATACTTCTCAATAAAAATACAAGAGGGAGCAATTTGCAATAATAACACATTTCTTAACTTTATTCATTTATTTCAAATCATACGGTATAATTATGATACCATAATCGAAAAGTAGATGAAATTTGCTACAAAAAATGTCAAAACCGCAGTTCGATATCTCCATCCGTTTCAGAGTTATTGCCAATAGAATAATTTTTAAAACTTTAAATGAAGAAGCGGTTGTTTTCATAGTTTTGTGATCAAGCATTCCATGACAAAAAATATTTTTAAACTTTATGGTTAGGTAGGTTTGTTTCTCATTATTCCAATGGCCCAGAAACCACTCTAGAATTAATGGCAATCATGGAAAACGTGTCATTTAGGCGTAACTCTAACAATATGATGTGTTTTAAAAAATAAATCTAGATAGCTGTGAAATAAAATCTGAAAGTTTCCATGGAGATAAGACAAATAATGCAAATAGTTGTCAACTAGTTGTCAACTAGTTTCATTTTGAAAGGTGTTGACAAAAGTTTATCCGTAATTCATCTTAAACTTCTTGATAGAAAATTGTGATACGTACCTTTCAAAAATGGCTTATACCAATGCCGAAGCTTACGATATGCTGGCCGTATATTTTGAATGTTTTCAAAATGCGCCTATAGCGGAACGCGAATATGCTTTCAGATATCCTGAACGAAGGCACTATGGCAGAGCAGTATTTCAGCGACTGGCAATATGCGTAAGGCAAACGGGAAGTGTACGACGCATTTCAGTTGCTTTTAGAAGACGTCCAGTAAGAAATGAAGTCAACATTACAAACGTTCTTGCGTACGTAGAGGCCGATCCGCATTTAAGCATAAGAGCAATTTCTTTAGACCTAGGTATAAGTTGTACTGCAGTGTTCCGAATTCTAAGGGATTTTAAGCTGCATCCCTATCATATGGTTTTACATTAGGCGCTATCAGAAAGTGATTATGACAGACGGCTCGACTATTGCTATTGGCTAAGAGAGATGTGTAACGAGAATCCTCAATTCCTCTCCCACGTGTTATGGACTGATGAAGCCACTTTCAGTAGCTGTGGCAAAGTTAATTTACACAATATGCACTATTGGTCACAGACAAATCCTCACTGGATGCGCGAAGTGGATCACCAAAACAGATGGAGTGTTGACGTGTGGTGCGGAGTATTAGGACACAGAATTATCGGACCGTTTATTTTTAATGATTATCTAAATGGTGAATCTTATTTAAACTTTTTACAAAATGACTTGCCTATCCTTTTAGAAGATGTTCCTATTGGCCTAAGAACATCCATGTGGTATCAACATGATGGATGCCCGGCACAATTTTCGCATATGGTCCGTGATTTTTTAGATATTGGATACCCAAATCGCTGGATTGGAAGGGGTAGTTTGTTTGCTTGGCCACCTAGATCCCCGGATTTAACTGTGTTAGATTTTTACTTGTGGGGGCGAATAAAAGACATTGTATATAAAACGCGACCAACCACACGAGACAACATGATTGAGCGAATTGAAAATGCACTAAATTCGATTTCACGAGCTGAAATTGAAACAGCTGTCTCTAGTTCTAGAAAAAGAATTAATCGTTGTATTTTGCACAACGGAGGTCATTTTGAACATTTATAAAGTCTCTCAATTGTTTTTCTAAGAAGCTTTCCATGAATATTGTTTCCTTCAATAGTTTCCGATAATTATTTCAATACTGTTTTATGGCCCCGTTGGCCTTGAAACACGCTCCAAATTTTGTATTTTACATGATTTGGACTAGTCCTAAGCCTAGATAAAGTGTGAAGGAAGGCACGGAGTTTGACATTGGAATAATGAGAAACAAACCTACCTAACCATAAAGTTTAAAAATATTTTTTGTCATGGAATGCTTGATCACAAAACTATGAAAACAACCGCTTCTTCATTTAAAGTTTTAAAAATTATTCTATTGGCAATAACTCTGAAACGGATGGAGATATCGAACTGCGGTTTTGACATTTTTTGTAGCAAATTTCATCTACTTTTCGATTATGGTATCATAATTATACCGTATGATTTGAAATAAATGAATAAAGTTAAGAAATGTGTTATTATTGCAAATTGCGCCCTCTTGTATTTTTATTGAGAAGTATCATGGACCACTCAAGACGATAGTTAAAAGTACTTACATTTCTCTTCCAAACAAGTTTTAGTTTGCTAAAATCGGATAAGTCGTTGATAAGTTACAGCGATTTAAATGATTACACATTCAACAGCTTCCCCCACTCTTACTAAAGTCGGTATGCCAATAAGCATGAAACCAAAATTATGCAAAATTGTCCAAGCTTTTTAATGGTGTTATCAAAAATATACCTTAACGTGCAATTTTCGGAGATATCTAAAATTTAAAAATTTACTTTTCAATTGCGCCCCCTTGCGGCAAAATGCGGAACTTAAAAATTATTTCCAGGATTTTCTCATGGCCACTTTAGTCATTAATTTTTTTTTCCTGAATTTCTATGCCCAATAGTTTCCGAGATATGGCCGCTCTTCGACCTTAATGAAACACCCTGTACAGAACGATGGACGACAATTTGAACATTGAACACTGAGAATTATTGTCGTAACGATTTATTTGCTTGAAACATACGTACCTTCATATTTTGTTTTTCCAAAGCCTATTTGACTCTTAAAAAAACCTTTACAATGGCAACTTCAAAATAAAATGATAATGTTCCGTAGTTATGATTATTGTTGTTGATATATCCGGATTGAAAATAGATATTAACTTGCGGTTTTCGCTGACTTCTTAGACATTTAATCATCCTTGTAATCAGGTAAAATTGAATATACTATTATATTTACAATTATGGAAAAAACGCGCAATGTTTGTGAAGTTGTAAGACAGCGCCCCCTAGCGCCTAGTGTAAAGCACATATTGCCGTAGTTCATAAGATGATATATAGAGTGAGAAAAGCCCTTTCTAACAAAACTAAGTTTACTAAATTATGTTAAGCCAGACCGGAGTTATCAGCATTTATTACCAATAATGTTCAACCTTCCCCCACCACTTTATTTAAAAAGTGACGAACACGTTCTATGGGTGAATTTTATTAATAAATCTTCGAAATATACAAAAATGTTATTTTCGGGATACCTTAACCAGGCGACTTTTGAGGAAACTTCGTGATTCATATTTACCGTTACTGTTGTGCCCTCTAACGCCAGTCTGAGAAACTTGAAAATAATTTCCAGCAATTTCTCATGACCACTTTGCCTAATATATTTTTTTTCCGCAAGCCATACGACTAACACTTTCTGAAATAAGGCCGACAGCCATTCTTCGTGGGACCCGGTACATGCTGTGTTCATACCTATATGAATGTTTAATGTTTTTCTTTAGAAATAAAAACTTTTTTGACGTAACACCCAAACATGAGTATAACACTAGATCTTTGGATGATGACTATGTAGCGCATCGACTTTCACTGACTGGAAAATCTCCCAGCTACATGTTTATAAAATTGTTTAACACGCTCCGAGATAGCTTAAAATGTATTAATTCGGAGAAAACATTTAAAAGTAAAATTAGAAAGTTGCTAATAGATTTAGAACCGTATAGCTTAGGAGACTTCTGTCCAGATTTATAAATTTGTTTTGTTTTTATGACGTCATTTCATTTTGTGTTTGACAAGATTAGAAATAAAGAAGATTATTATTATTATTATTATTATTATAAGGTGTCCATTTTTCGATGGTTTCCCGTTATTAGTAAAGATCTCAGATGAACAAATAAAGATAGAAGGATGCGGTTTTCGCAGCACTGTCCTACCTTAATTTTATGTTTCGGTTGACCTGTCACTTATCAAAAAGAAAAAAATGCACTTAGTAGTTTTTTACGTAGAATCGAGATTTTTTCTATGCTCAATAGTTTTGTAAAAGAAACCAAATTTGCTTTTCTTTTTACATGGTCACCCTATACCGGGTGTCAACATAATTATTGTACAAAGCACCACCGAGTTATGTCAAAAGATATTTCAATCAAATTTGGGTTACTGCCATGGTTGAGCGAGATCTTAATTTTCATTTAATACCCAAATTAATATCACTTCCGATTTTACCGGAAGTTACGCCATTTTATTTTTTTTAAATGATAACCTATATTTTTTATTGTTCAATCAATTCATCTCCAAATTACCTTTTCAACGACATACAACAAAGTGACATTTAGGCGGCTTATGAGCCATTTTACAAAATTCGAAATGGCGTCTATAAAACAATGTATGCAATTCGATTGGATAATAAAAAATACATTTGTCTGTCATTTAAAAAAAAAATTAAATGGCGTAACTTCCGGTAAAATCGGAAGTGATATTAAGTTGGTTTTTAGGTAAAAATTAAGATCCCGCTCAAACATGGCAGTACCTCCAACATCTCCGTTATTGTTGGAAATATTGAAAATTATTAAATATAAAGGCTTCGTCTGTATAAACACTTTTAGTTTTTTCATATCCTACTTTTCCCGTCCGAGAAAAACGATCAATTAATTTATTAAATGCCTTGGTTGCCTTCTATCAGGATAAGTTTCCCGGGTAAAGGCTTCTGGCAAGTAAACAATTTCTGTCACTTGCGATTAGTATGAAAACTATAACAACTAGGTAATTCGTCCGTAGAAAAATTCATAGCGTTTTAACAAAAAACAATTTTTGATCTACAAAATTTTTTTTAAACACCATAAAGTTGTTAGACAAAATACATCAGCAATCTAAATTCATTATTATGACACTACGAATTGTTGATTTTTGTTCAACTCATGGTCAACTTATTTAAGGTGTCGATATTTTTTCATTTTTTACATAAAACATGAAATATTAAAAGAACGTTGCGTTTTAGAGCATTTATTATAATTGCATATTTAAAGAGGTTGAAATTCCCTGTATAGTGACGTTATAATATATAGGGAGGTTCCATCTGAAAAATCGAGTAATATTTATTTAAAGATTGCTACATTCGTACCGATTTAAAAAAAACACCCCGTATAAGATACTGATGTTGTGCATGTTTCAACAGAATATTTCCAGATAGCTATAAGGTTTATTAATGCATAAAACTTAATTTTTTAGTTCACATTGGTAATATTTTAAAATTATTTTTTCGATATGTTTTCCGAGAAAGTTTTAGGAAAAATTAAATAATCTGGTAACGTCGTGGCCCTGTCAAAGCCAACAAAGCAATACTACAATGGGTACCATGCAGGACATATAGGTATTACAGAAAACGAAAAGGTCGATGAACTTGCAAGAAAGAGGTTGGAGAAAACATTCATTGGTTCAGAACCGGCACTCGGAGTCCCAAGGTGCACAGTACGAGATGTCATAAAACGATGAACAAGGAATCAACAAAAATTGTACTGGAATAACAGACAGGGATTAAACCATAGCAAATCTTTCATTGGGAACCCAGACCCGAAACTAACAAAATAGCTACTTCTGATGAGCAGAAATCAGCTGAGAATTACCACAGGAATTCTGACAGAACACATGGCCGTCAAGAAGCACCTGCACCGTATGCAACTGTACAACGAATACCTAAGCTGCAGGTTATGCGGGCGAGAAAGTGAAACGGTACAGCATATTATTTGCCACTGCGAGGCATTGGATCGGAAAAGGCAAAATACTCGGGTAGCCAAGACTAGAACAAGAGGATATTTCGACACTCTCCCCAGTTGACCAGTGGCGGCTCGTGGGTGTATAAGGGGGTGAGGCTATAAAATAGCGCCGCAGACGAAAATTTTTCGCGATTTCAAGGTCATTGGCTTAAAATGAATAGTTAGGAATTCAACCAGCAATATAATTACTTTGAAATACTAGGTTTCACGAGAAAAATATTCAATTTGCAAGGTCAGGGTCAACTTCTCTCAGTGCATCCGCTATTGTGTCTCTATTTTGCTCTACTCTCGTAAGCGCCACAGAATTCTTAATATTATGTTCTTTGGAACTTTCGTGTGATTTTACCGCCCGTGAAAATTTTTTTAAATCAGAATACCCACCCCCTGAACTCCAATTGTTTTTTACGCTGCCTAATAAAATACAAGGCCAACAATATAAGCTTTCCTTATAAATACTTCCGCACAGCCACTTATAGGTTTCGTACCAAGTTACCTGAAAAGCTCTTGAATATTGCTTACCCTGTCTCTTATCGTTAAATATTGCCGAAATTTTTGGTGTCGGACGACTACATAATATCTGTCTTTTTTCCGTTTCGTTTCTCCTTAAAATAGGTATGAGAGAATAATATCATGAACAGGATTTATATTTTTTTAAAACAATAAAATTTAGCGTTTAATAATTAATAACATAATAAAGAAATCTTAAAACTTACCGGATCTTGAAAATTAACCTTAATTTCACTTTAAGTCTTTTATAAACAATTTATCGTCGTAAGACAGTCGACTAAATCTATATTTTATCAAGTATTCGACGATATCTTTGCAATTTCGAACATTTATTTCATCATTATTAGCATTACAGCTTCTACTATATTCGCCAATTTCAGTTACCTCCATTTTTATAATAATATAGAGATAAAATTAATAAATAAACAATAAAATAATAATAACTTACATAAAAGTATGATTTGTGCACAAAAAAAATCGCTAAAACCAAACTCCACACACAAATAAACAAATAGTTCCGTATACTGTGCCGGCACACACTACGGGGCTTCCCGCGAAATATTATTTGTGGGCGTTTCTGCCTCCTGGCTATCAGTTTTTCACGTGACAAAAACAACTCGCGTCGTGGTGACGCTCGGTTCTTGCATTAAAACAAGTGGACAATTATGTGTTATCCGTGCTGAAAAATTAAACCGTCGAAAGCCTGCCTCCGTTGATAATAGTCTAGGCGCATATTCGCTGATGCGGGCAGACACCACCTAATAGTACTAAAGCTGAGCGGCAATAACAAAAATATTACATAAAGAAAGTGTTTTTCTAGAAGTAGCTAATTCAGAATCTTTGATACACTGAGAATATAAGAATATGAAAGTATCATTTTCAAAAATGAATAAAGTTATCTTTAAAAAAATAAAATGTTATTTCGTAAGTTTTTGTTGGGGAGGCACTGCCTCCCCTACCTCCCCTGACGAGCCGCCACTGCAGTTGACCTATACAAACTAGTGCAAGGAACTGGAATCAATGAGTGAGTGTAAGAACAAACTACTAGGGCGAGTACAATGGGCCAAACCTTGCCGAAGTGCATCCGGCACTTGGGCGGACCCTCGGAACATTTAAACTTTTATGCCGAATTCGATGAGATGAAAAGAAATGGGTGGTAACATTTTAATAAAAAATATTTCATGATGGCCCTCATCCTGTATATCCAAAAATATTTTTAAAATCTGCACTTTTGTTTATCCTAGAACCTTTATATTAAATGATATTCGATATTTCCAACAACAACGAAGATATGGATTTCCTGGTACAAATCCAAACAAATCAGTATCCATTATGCAATACGTAATTTTGGGTTTAACTGCAGGGCTCTTTGAATGTCGACCCTTGAAAAAGTTGGGCAACATATTATAAGTTTTCGTTACCAATGGTCCCATTATCTAAATAATGATATTAACTTAATCGTTTTTTGAGAAACCTGTATCACTGTAAAATAGTAGTAAAATTTTTGTTCTCACCGCTAAACAAAAAGGCAGAGAATTTTTGATCCATTCTTGAACATGATGGTCTTTATAGCATTTACATGTCAAACATATTATATTTGAAGTTAGACAACACTCTAAAATAAAATAATCGATCTAAACCAACCAACACATTTTTTTGCTAAGTTCAATGGTTTTTAAGCTTACCAACAGGAATTTTCAATTGCTTATACAGTTCCCAATTTTCGGAACACCCATTATAATTAGGATGTAGAACTGTTCCATGGCCAATCCTATCGGGCCTAAAATTTAGCATGCGTTTAACTTCCTCATTGTTTTTTATTTCTGCACAATGAAGAGCTAAAACACCATAAGTCATATTAAGTTAACTTATTATTACTAATTATTATACTACGATCTCAAAATAATTTGCAAAACCGTTCTTATGGTGTGCGGAGAAAATAATTAACATCGATTCACCCACTTTTAACTTAAATAAAAGCATTTCAAACCCCTTAGAAAGATTGTGCATTATTAAGGCGTTACATGTTGCCAAGTTTTAAAATATTTCACTTAAAAGTCCGTCTATCTATCTTACAAACTCATTATAAATGCAAATCCTTTACCGTCATAATAACCTATTGTGTGAGGTGTAAAATTCGGCCACCTGTTCTGGGGACTCCAGGTACGGATCTATTTAAAGACTATTATATTATTATATTTTCTCAGTAATCCTCTTAAAATAATTAGGGCCAAATAAAATAGGTTTATTTTAGTTATTTAATCATGCTGATTTTTGGTTTTAAAATTCAGTTAGATGTTTGTATTGGTTTAAACAAAACGTTATTTGTTGCCAACTAAATGTGATATCTAAGAATGTCTCGTCCGTGGGAAGAAACCAGTACGCCAAGTGGATCTACGGCTCGTGATAAAAACCAATTAAAGCGTGATATATTATCAGTTGACACGAAAAAAGTAATCTTCGACGTTTACACCGCCCTCTTGAACATGGTGTTCCAAAATTTGGTGCAGTGAAGGAAGCGGCAGCTTTGACACGCAGGCCAGTGAGCACAGTGTGGTTTGTTGTAAATAAACGTGTAGTGGAGAGAAGAAAGAGGAACGACTCTTTTACTTTTAAGAAACTGGACGCGACGGATGTCGATATAATTCATAGAAAATTATATGCCATGTACAGGGAACAAATGATCCCCACTTTAAAACCCCTATTGCAAAGATTAAAAAAAGATGATACAGGAATAGTGTTGTCGTGGGACTCTAAGGAAATGTATTTTAAGAAACGGTTTTAAAATAAAAAAAAAATTAACAAACGACAAGTAATGAAGTAATTATGGAATCGTCCCGGTTAAAAAGATGGAGGATGGAATACCTCATTGCAGTCCATGGATATAGACAGGATGGAAGGGATATTATTTCTTTGGGCGAGACGTGGTATGATACACACGAAGTTCCAGATGAAGGTTGGGTAGATTTATCGGGTCAATGCAGAACCAAAGCTCCATCAAAAATAAAGGTAAGCGTATAAGACAAAAATATAAAGGACTCCCTTGTTGATTATCACGATGATACTACGGCAGAACTATTTGAAGATTGGTTTAAAAACAAATTATTACCAAGTATACCACCAAATAGTGTGATAGTGATGGATAATGCGCGCTACCATAGTCGTAGGTTAAATAAAGTTCCGTGTTCCAATAACACAAAAGTTATCATCCAGGATGATGGAAAATAATATGTATTTTGAGGAAAATTACGTAAAAAACCAATTGCTCGAAATTTTAGAATAATTTTCAATAAAAAAGCAATATTATTGTGACACTTTGGCAGTAGAAATAGGTTATACCGTGTTAGGACTTCCTCCTTATCATTGCATGTTCAACCCAATTGAACATATATGGCACCAGCTGAAAGCATCGGTAAGGAGGAATAATGTTTCGCCAACCTTAAATTCTTCTGTGACAGCTTTAGTACAGTCAGAGATGCAAAATATTTCAAACAAAAGCTGGGAAAATTGTATAGCGCATATTTAAAATGTAGAAAAATCATACGTAAATATAGATCTGTTGCCCGCGGAAAGAATTATTGTGAATTTTGATGACGACAGTGACAGTGAAACTGACTTGGGTTAAAATGTAATAATTATTTTTCTGACACGGTACTTTTTTGTAGGTACCTATATGTATATTTTGTTTTAATTATTAACCGTAATACGAGTATATGTTATAATTTTAATTGTATTGTATCTTATATACTGTCATATTATTATTTAATTATTATCACTTATTATTAAATTACGTTTACTTCTTTCTAACATAAGAAATCAGTACGACAGTTTTGTTGCAAACAGGTAGATAAAAAAAAAAATTTTCCACGCTTTTATATATATTATCATCTTAAAGCAGCGCAACTTTTTGTTCTATCAGCAAGGAGTGCGTCCCTGCTTTCATTCGATCACCCGCTGGGTCTTATCGGCATTAGGGATTAGCATTTATAATGAGTTTGTAAGATAGATAGACGGACTTTACTTGTTCTACTCAACTTGGCAAAGCAGGTAAGAAAACCCTTTGTCTATAGGCGCTCGCACGCTTTCTTATTGCCACAGCATAAACAGACTAGCAGGCGCACTCAGCATAAAAATGTAAGTGTGCCGACAGGATCCTAAGCAAGAAATTCGCCATTTTCTCCGGATGCAGACCGTCAGTCTAGCTGAACGAATTATTGCGCGAACATCGTTTATACAGAGCAGGAGTTGCGAAAATTATTGACTTTGTGTGATTTTTTATTATACTTACGACACCCTCTAAAAAAGTAAGGCAGATCTTAGAAAAAATCAACAAGGCTGACTCCCAGACAACTTTTTGTAAAGGTTTTTAGAAGATTAAAAACTTTGATAAGTGCAGCGAAGGATATTGCCGTAATTTTAAGAATTTTCCTTAAATTAAACATAATAACAACAAATAGATTTGTTTTTATTTTGATTTAAAATCTTTAAGTCGTTTCGAGACTGCCTGTATTTTATCTTAATATTGTCGGAAAATTGGTTACAATTTTTCATGTTTTACTCTAACATAGGTATATATAATAGTATTACCATAGTTGTTATGTCCAGCCTTTATAGCATGCACGCCTAATTCGGTTACTGATATATTTTTTGTTATCTGTAACCATATATTCTCCTTGTCTATGTATTTAAATACTTAGATAAAACTAATATTTGTTATATTTTATTTGACAATAAAATGGCATTATGTGCCGAAATGTTGTCATAGCAATAATAATAATAATAATATAAGTAATAATAATATAATCTCCCAAAAAAGTGGATAGCCAGCTCCCGCTGTTTGGTTTGCAATATCGATGCGTATGCACCAGAAATATGATCGAAGTAGACGACTTCGGACGAAACCTTACTCATTACCTTCAAAGGATTTCTTATCGGGAGCGGCTGCTGGTCTCCTTATGCTGTGTTATTGCCTCTAACCAACGTTCAGTGTCGTAGACAAGTTTGACGCAAGGGGATATTAGAAATTCAGTATACTTATTGTATTTTTTGGGTGTTTTGTTCTATGGTTTTTGTTTGGCAAATATTATAACGCAGGCGAGTTGTTCAAGTAAAATTAACCAAGAGGGTACAAAACGTCGTTATTTAAAACCTGCGCAGCGTACAATGGG
Organism: Polydrusus tereticollis; assembly: GCA_963920685.1. Classification (NCBI taxonomy): domain Eukaryota; kingdom Metazoa; phylum Arthropoda; class Insecta; order Coleoptera; family Curculionidae; genus Polydrusus; species Polydrusus tereticollis. The sequence continues at coordinate 123,948,864 of OY987326.1, forward strand.
AAAAAATGTGTATGAGGAAATTCTAAGTACACACTCTAGAAATTCTGGAATATCATCCACTGATGCAGCAGAACTTTGTGGCACTTTTACAGCGGCTTTGAAATTGGTGTAATGTTTAGATCACTAGAGGTTTTTTATGGACTCCAATAGTACAGAGGCATATCAAGTAAGGTACTCCATCGTGTTGTGCAATGTAATATAATACCACTTTCAAATACACATTTTTAATGCCAAATCAATCTTTCGAGATTAATCCCGCAATTATTGTTATTCAATCCCAGGATTTGCCAGATAGGTTTTTACCTAGGATCTCGAGAGTGAAAACGATAACGCCTAACGCCCGGACATAAAGGAATAGAAGAAAATGAAGCGGCGGATTTGCTTGTTAAAAAGGGAGAAGAAGAAATATATTCTAAACTGAGTCAATACCACTACGCGTTGAGTAAAGCCAACCCATACTATTCGACAGTTCTGAGCGTTTATTTAGCAGTTGAGATATCGCTTTGTGGAGCTCAGTCACAACTGTCTATTTTGTAAACTAACGTGTAAATAGTGTCGCCCATAAGTGTTGTGACCGGCCACTAATAACCACTTAGTTGCCGAGGTGTAAGCTGAGTAAGTGAATCTATCACACTCATAAACATATCTGTCCTGAGTTACATATTTACCTATGTTAATTATTTAAATTATTTAGTAACTTTTTTACAACTCACCTGTAAACAATCCATTTGCTCTAGCCTTTTCAAAAAGTTCAGTATAAAATGTCCCCTTTGATGGATCTCCACCAAGATCAATACCTCTTATCACGTCAGGATAAAGTTTCTTGTACCTAATAATTATATCCAGAATTTTCTCTTGAACTTCATAAGTCATCTTTCTGTTCAACGACAACAGCAGCTTAACCACAATCTTACTAGGATCACTCTCGTTCAAAATTGCTTTTAGCACGGTTTCAATGTACTCTTTTTCAGACATACCTTCTTCCTGCCTAGGGGTTGTTCTCAATTCTAAATATACCACATTGTCTTCCGCAAATTCTTCTATAACACTCTTTGTAGCTAGGTAAAGATTTTCTTTAGTACAGGTAGCTTTGTATGCTATATCGAATTGTTTAAATACCTCCCTTAGATTGGTTTCTGCTCTCTGGTATTGAAATACTTCGTCTTCTCGACATCCTAGTTTTTTAAGAGTTGCTTTGCTAAGAGATCCGTTGAGGTGGGCATGAAGTTCCTTGGTGAAAAATATTGATATTTAAGGAAACCCAACAAGGAAAAGTTAAAATAGATGGGTATGTAGGTATTACTCAGCGCTAATTGTTCAAAAATATAGGCCAAACGATTTAAGATTGTTTGATACAGAGATGGCAGTAACCCATGACACATAAATTTGCCTCATATTCGATGCTATTTTTTTGTGAACCTATGATCCGATTTGAAATTCTTTTTTTGCATTGTAGGTTGCTTTGGAATATACAAAAGAAACATATACCAGTTAAAACTAAACTGTAGGCTCATCTTTTCCAATATTCTCTTTTTTGATTTACTTCTTTATCTCTGTTATTAGAGGAGATACACCGTTTTATAGCTCAAAATGTTTTCATAAACTTTATTATTCCATACGTTCATTGTTAAATACTTTGCAAGTAGGCTGTGCATCTCCTTTGATATTTCAAGCAATGTGTCAACAAATGTGTGTTTTAAAGTTACAAAGGTCAAATGAATTTGGTCATACTGATTGCGAGTGCCGAGGAGTATTTTAAACTTGAAAAATGAACCGATAAAATAATTTATCGGTAGAAGAAGCAGGAAGAACATTAACTTTGATGGATGAGGGCTATTCGATGGGTCATATTGCTAATATCAGAGAAAGACACCGTTCTACTATAAGTCGTCGGTTGAACGATTTAACGAGACAGGATCTTACTCTCGAAGTCCAGGGCAACGTCGAAAACGATGTTCCGATCCATGGGATGAGCGTCTTCTTAGGCAAACTACTGTAAGAAGCACGTTCGAAACAATGTATAGCTCAGTTTTTAATTTAATTTCTTTTCTCGCATTTAAAAAAAATGTTTCTTTAAAATTTTTAAATTACAGTAAAACCTCTGTTTGCGACCGCCTCTATAAAGTGACCACCTGCGTTAAACAACCGGTTATGAATTCCCCATATTTAAAAATGGAAATTCCATTATTTTATACTCCTCTTTACCGACCCATCTGTTAAACGACCGCGGACACTCATCATCGGGATTTTTAGTAAACGTTAATGCTAAAAACACTCTCCATAAGGGGCAGTAAAACCCCACCCGACAATTCTTAAGAAATAAAGGTACATACACTAATTACTTTATTGCATCCATTCAATTTGCTTTAAAGGCTGATAAATCGGTTGTTAACATTAGTTTTGTTTTGAACAGCTTTTGCGTCTTTTGGAACGTGGATATTTGAAGACGGCGGGAAAAAGGAAATGTCTTTTTTTAAGCGAAAAAATTGAAATAATCGAGGAAAGTGAAAAAACTGGTTTAAGTACTAGGAAATTGGCTGAAAAGTTTAAAGTGGGTAAGAACCAAGTGACTTTGTTGCTTCAAAATAAAGCAGAAAATAGAAATTTGTTTCAAGAAGGTAGCAACGGTGAACAAAAAAGAAAAATTCCCAAAACCGAAGGACTGGCAGTGGACCAAGTTGTTTTTAACTGGTTTTGTAAGGCACGAAACAAGCACTTAACAATATCCGTGCCCATTATTTAAGCTAAAGCCCTGGAATCTGCTCAATGTCTATAGGACTAGATAACTTCAAGGCATCAAATAAATAGTTAGAAAAATCCCTTCATCGGCACGACATTACCTTCAAAAAAATATGTGGCGAATCAGCCGATATCAATATCGAAGACGTAACTGCTTAAAAAGAAAGGGTATTGACCATTTTAAAGGATAATGCCCCAAGGGACGTATTTAATGCAGATTAGACAGGTCTCTACTGTATCGCCAACAAAAACTTATGCATTGAAAGATGACAAGTAACAGCAAAACAACGATTTACAATTCTATTCTGTGCAAATATGAAAGGTGAGAAGGAAGAACCACTTATAAATCTTATAATAGGCAAAAGCAAAAATACTCGATGTTTTAAGGGCGATAAGTTACCTCTCCAATGGGTATCGAACAAAAATTCACAGATTTGATACCAAGATGAAGAAGCAGAATAGAAGAGTGATATTGTTTCTGGATAATGCAACGTCTCATCCCAAATTTACACCGGATAATGTCAAACTTATTTTTCTTTCACCCAATCCAGCTATCTTATTAAAAAGCTTTTATTATGTATAGACAGTGGTTGTCCTCTTCAGGAAATCGAAAATAATATTACCATAACCGACTCCTTGATATGGGTTTCGGTGGCCTGGCGCAATTTGTCCCCAGTGACAATAAACAAATGCTTTACGTGTAATACAGGTAATATTGACGACTTTGAAGAAGATGATAATATTCCGCTCGCACAACTGTTTTCTAACATTAAGGACACATTTGTGAACTTAAAACAATTTGCCTCTATTGATAACGATTTGCCAACAGAAAGTGCAGAATTGACTATCATCGAGTGTATGAAGAGATCCAAGAAACGGATGAAACTACTCCCAACTCTGAGACACAGGAAGAGAAACCTGAACTTGCGCCAGTGCATGTCCAATATATCAAGCCTATCTGAAGCCTGCGTAAGTTTGAGAGACTTAGAAATTTTTTTTAATAATGTTAACAATTTTGACAAGTCTACAAATATTTCTCAAATGCTATTAAAATGTGAATCTGAATTTTATAAAAATAAAATAAAAAATATGAAGCAATCATTAATTTCTGATTAGTTTAAAAAATAAGAATTTCAAAGCAAACATACAGTACATTATTGTATAATATATATTATGTTAGTATGCACGTGCAGTATATACATATTGGTAAATTGGCTTCATCTCATTTAATTTTAGTTCTGATAAATTTAAACAAAAATATTTGAAAGTAATTACATATAAAATGCAGACCCGTTGTTTTAATTTTTCATTAACTAACATTTAATTCCCCGAGGGTGGTCGCTATTGAGAGATTTTACTGTATCAAACAATAGATACCTAATAAAATTAGAAATAACTTCATTTCTATAATTTTCATTTAAATTTTCTTTACTTAAACTAAAATGTTTTTTATAATTCATAATATAAAATCTTCATACCACCATCAACATGACACCATTCATATTTTAACTTAAAAGTCTACTCCATTTTCAATTCTGAAATTAATATTCTTATTTAGTTGTTCTTAATCAAGGCAGGCTTTATTGTTTTATTACATTACACAAACTACACTGCAAGCAGTATGGACTTTTAAGTTTTAATTTTAACATTGTAAGAAAATTATCCTTAATAAATAAAGTGACTCGTTAATTTTGTTTTCATGTATCATAGCAGGCAGAAATTATACAGTTATGCACAAATTATATTACATGTGTTCGATAATAAAGTTTAAAGTAAAAACATAATATTGAGCTATAAAACGGTGTATCCCCTCTAATAACAGAGATAATGAAGTAAACCAAATAAGAGAACGTTAGGGAAGGATGCACCTACAGTCTAATTTCAACTGTTATAAAAATATATCATCTTTATAACACCCGGTATAAAACAAAAATCAAGTTCTTACCACAAACAGCCAAAAAACTATGACAGTATTGTCAAGGAACCGACTTATAGTGTAAAAAAACTATTAAAATCAAATCATAGGTTCAGAAAAAAAAATAGCATCAAATATAAGGCAAATTTATGATGTTGCGTTAATTCTGACCAGGAGTTGAGATAAATCATACCTTCCTGGGTAGGTAAAATAGGATTTAATCAGGTAGATTATTTATGGCAGTAAGAGTCAACGGTATAATTCTGCAAATATTATACCTTTATTATTCCTCTATCTGTACCACTTGAGGTACCACTACTACTACAGCAGCATTTTTGTTAACTGGGGTCATTTTATTATACTATAATAGGTACGCCTTTCATTTGATATTTTACTTAACACAGTGCAAGCAAATACATTTATCAATGTTATCAAACACACGATTAGCGATTATTTAATTTGAGGTTAACATGCCGGAACACGTGTGCCCCGATCATCAGCTAATAAAAGCTTTACTGGTTTGTGCAAATATGTTACAGATTAAATTTGCCGGAGGTTTGTTATTTCCAACTGATTTAATTAGCTACGCTTTAATAACCTAAGTACAATTTACTTACAACTTTAGGGAGCTCGCGGCAAAACGACTCCATCTTGTAATATCCGCTTCAAAAGGATTTCGTCAGACGCCTACTCTCGCCTCGCTAGAAATCTGTGTTGATTTTGACCGGTTTTCTGCGATGTTGCCAAAATATAATGTACTTATTGTGTCCCCCAATGCTGTATCGCAATCTATTAAACTTTGTTATTTTTGATCTTTTGAGAATTGGTCACTCCTTATGAAGACCCAAGTGATAAGCTGCCGTCTGTATGACATCATTTATTGGTCATATAATTTGTTCATTAGACGTCATTAGAGTTAAATGGTAAGTAATAATGACGTCAGGGCCGTAGATAAGGGGGGGGGGGGTTTAAGGGGGTTCAACCCCCCCCCATAACAACGAATGTTCAGTTCTACCTTGTTAACCACCGTAAATTTTAATAATAATTCTAATAAATTGCCACAGTTTTCTTTCCTAAACCCCCCCCCCCCCATGGGTAACGCCTAGCAGCGGCCCTGAATGACGTCATTCTTTTGCCGTATTATTGCCGTCGCCAAAGATACAGTTGTATTCATAAAAAAAGCGTACATGAATTAGAATAAGAGGAAACCTTAACCATATTTGCGTAAAACCGCGGCTTATCGCATTTTGGGCGTTAGTTAAATATAATAACAAAAATTGATTTTTTTATTTAATAATATATTTTAACAGTTTTACAAAAATTACCATAGAAACAAAAAGCGTTTAACAATAAGAATAAATAAAATGTAATATTTGGTCATATATCCCTGTTTTTCTATTACCTACTTGAGCCAGTCTATTCGGAATTGACTGAATTATATTTCATACAATATTTGGATCAAGCTTGAACACTTATCCAGCCCCTTGCATTTACAGAGAAACGCCCATGTCTAGAAGTGAGGGGTTAGTATATCGCTCTTCAAATCTGGTATTGTTTGGACGGTACACACGAATTTGTCCATTATAAGTCGACTGGTGATGGTGATTAAAGTCACTTTTGGCCGACTACTAGCGCTGGCCGGCTTACTAGCGCATCCACCCTACATTGATTGACGGCGAGACTTTGTGTTGACCTTTTGCTTAAATATTATAAATAAATAGTAGGTGTTCCTACTTTAGTAAAGATTAATTTCATATTGTTCAAAGGCGTGAACACCCTAGGTTCATACATTCTGACAAACCTTCATATTAAGAATGAAATATTAGAAAGATGACTAAAGTACTCATCCAGGGGAACATTGTAACTATAACCCCCCATAAAAAAGCATATTACGGTTTTTGATTGATGGCAGTATTTTTTAGCCAAAAGTTTTTTTACAGATGAGCACTGGGGCCTGACCATAGACATATAATAAAATGCTTATTATTATAATATTATATGTCTATGAGCCTGACCCTGTAGCCAGAACTTTTCCTCTTAAAATGTTAAACCGTAGAATGCTTACACCGTAAAATGAATATTGCAACAGAAATATCGGGGGTTATCCTTACTGGCATGGAAGCCTTCATCCCTTTCTCAAAAAGGTGCCATTCTAATGGCAAGCCTTGGTTTACCAAAAATTGCGAGCCAGCTGTTAAATCAAAAAATTATTTCTACCGACAATGGCGTAGAAATCCTACCGCCGAAAATCGTATCATCTTTGATAACGCTCGAAATCAATGCAAGCAAACAATAAACCAAAGCAAAAAAGCACACAATCAGAGGATCAAAGACAAACTTCTTGAATGTCCTATAACGGGTCAAGATCATTTTGGTCGTTAGCTAAGGCCGTCAATCAGAACTTTACCAAGTCAACCATTCCTCCTTAACACGTTCTGATGGCACCATTGCGACCAAAGCACAGGAAAAAGCAAACTTACTGGCGAAACTATTCTCTTCACACTCAACGGTTAATTTTCAGGGAAGTACTCCACCAAACATTCCCCCTGTAGAATCGAGAATGCTCGAGATTGTTTTCCGCCACCGCCATGTTAAACGAATCTTGAGGAGTCTTGACACTAAAAAGGTTTCTGGTCTTGACGATATTCCAGTTATTGTAATTAAGACATGCGCTGACGAAGTGACACCGGCATTTTGTAGGCTTTTTCTTATCCTACAAAAAGGAATATTACCTTCTTGCTGGAAAACTGCACGAGTCCAGACCATACCCAAAGAAGGCAAGAATACCTTGCCAAACAACTATCGTCCAGTCGCATTGCTTTCAGTTATATCAAAAGTTATGGAGAAAGCTATCAACGAAAAATTATTAAAATACCTGGAAGGCTTCAACATTATTAGTGACCGCCAGTATGGATTCCGTAAGTCTAGATTAACAGGAGATCTTCTCGCTTCTGTTACTCACGTTCGGAACAACGCAATAGAACATCATGGGAGTCCCGGGCGGTAGCACTGGACATTTCCAAGGTTTTTGACCGAGTATGGCACGAGGGGCTCCTAACTAAAGTGAGAGCATACGGAATGCCGGTTCAATTTTGTTCATGACTGTCGAGCTTCCTTAAAGACCGTTCTCTGCGAGTGGCGATGGACGGATTTCTTTCAGACACATTAACCATCAACGCTGGAGTCCCTTAATGTTCTATATTGTCGCCCACCCTCTTCTTACTATACATTAACGATCTTTTGGAAAAAACTAAACCCCTATATATAGCTTTGCTGATGACAGCCCACTTGTTTCATCTTTTACTTTGGATGCTCGGACATCGGCTGCCAATGCACATCTCTATAGGCAGCAAGAGGTCTCACATCTCAACAAAGACCTGGAAGAAATTCTGTCTTGGGGTGAGAGTAACCAAGTAGAATTTAACGCTAAAAAGACCCAGGCGGCAGTTTTTTCCAAAAAAGTTAATGTTGAAGAATCGGATATAGTTATTGCAGGACACTCGATTCTCTTGGCTTCATCAATTCATTTATTGGGCGTAAATTTGGATAGTCAAATGTCTTGGCATAGTCACGTTGCGGCCATTGCTAAGGCAGCCTCGCAGAAGCTTGGAGTACTTTTCCGAACTAAAACCTCTATACACCCCAACAACTTTTGATGCTCCATAAAGCCCAAATTCGACCATCGCTGGAGTACTGTTCGCATATTTGGGGCTCTGCTCCTAAACATACCCTGAGATTGCTAGATTCCATTCAAAGAAGAGCCATTCGCTTGATCGGTGACCATAGTCTAACAAACAACCTGGAAAGCCTTGAACATCGAAGGCAGGTTGGCGACTTGAGTCTATTTTACAAATATTTTCATGGCAAGTGCTCAACTGAGGTTGCCCGCTTGATACCACCCAGAGCGGTGCATGGTAGAAATACAGGACGAGCCACTGCAGCCCACCAGTACGTGGTTCAGCTTAGTGTCCCTCGAACGACACTGTTTCAAAATTCTTTTATCTGGAGAACGTCATCACTCTGGAACGACCTTCCTGAGATCGTGTTCCCCAACGAGTATAATCTTCAAAGATTCAAGACCAACGTGAATCGTTTCCTGCGCACACGCACCGCTCCCAGAGCGCCATAAAGGATTTATCCTGCAGTGCTGTGCCTTATCATAAAAAAAAATTCTACGGTATTAGCGAACAAAAATCATTTTTATCCAAGAGAGCTTGGACTGAAAAACATAGGGCTTGTTTAGATCACAATAACCTCTCTTCATATTTTCGAAAACGCTAATCAGCATATCTGCAGAAATGTTACCATATTCTTGTATAATCCTTTTTTGTAACTGTTCTAAATTTTCAACTACTGTTTAAAAAATATTGTTCTCCAAATGAGAAAAAATGCAGTAATGCATTACCGTCAAACAAGGTGATCTGGATGGAAATTTAATATCTGCTCGAAAATTGACCAATCTGTCGTTGAAAAAATTGCGTAAGTAGTTAATAGTTTCGGCGAATGTATGAGCGGTTGCACCTTCTTGTTGACAATATCGAAAACGTAGTTCATCGTCAAGTAACTGTGCTGTAACTGTGGGGGGGGGGGGGTCCGGGGGTGCGACCCCCCGTGGGCTCGATAGTAGAGACAACTCGCAATCACATTCATTCATTTGCAATAGACAACATGAAACATTATTTCAAATTTTCCAGATCCTATGGACTGTACCGTATATAAGATGTTTGGGGATTCCCGCAGTTGTTGCAATTGTTGAATTTTATTGTTGTTTCGGTGTTTTCTAATTCAAGGGGTAAAATAATATATGTTATACATACCTTCAAAAAACTAAAATTTAAAATACAAATATTGACGTTTATATTTAAAAATTTCTTTATTTCAACTTTTCTTCGAGTCGGGCTAGCGAAACGTAGAAGTTTTCATATTCTAAAAAAGGGCGTGAAACCAAAAAATGTTTGCCTGCTTTACAAAAAAGAATACGTCTTTCAAAATCTGCAGCTCGTATTTCTTGGAATATTTGCAGTTTATAAGGAAATAAAATTAATTGTTTTTTAAGAATAGTCCTGCATATTCCATAAGATCTTCCCATCTCTTAAGACAGGCATCTTACACATTTTTTTGGCGTATTTTGCATTATTTCACTAAGTTTGCAACAACTTTTTTTGTTCATACAGATGGTCTGCCAGATCCTTTTTTATGTTATGTAGAAGTAGAACCTGTTTCTCTAAACAGAGCCCCGGTTCTTCTCGGGCAAAGATAAGAATCCCCTCCCCAGCAGTAAAAGCGACGTTAGGAAAGTTTTCGCAAAAATCGTCCATTGTATTGCCATTTACCATTTACTCTAACCCAGTGGCGTAGCCAGCATTTTAGGGCGGGAGGGAGGGCGGCGAACTTTGGAAGGGGCGCAAACCGCGGAGCTAAAGCGCCGCAGGCCAAAATTTTTCAGACCACGCCCAAATTTCGTAGGAATTCACCTACTTCATGCTCCCTAGGGAACGAGGGTCTGTCCAAAATGAAGTGAAAAGCCGCTATATAAAAAAAATAATATATTGTGGTGAGACGCTCTCGAAACCGGTTTTATTAAGTTTATTCCCATTGCTCTTCTTTACTAAAAAAAAATAAGAATGATCTTGTTCTTTTAGAATTATTATTTAAGTAGCAAAGAGGCGCCAGGCCAAGAGAGACAAGGGGGGGGGGGCGATCGCCCCCTTAGACCCCCTGTGGCTACGCCACTGCTCAAACCCCGTTTCAAAAATACGCTTTAACCATGATGTGCTGTTCCGCAAAACCCATTGCGTGAATTATTTAAGAAATTGGATAAATTAGCGACGAATCAAATTACCTGTAACGACTGTTAAAGATGACGAAATAACTGATTGATTGATAATGCTGGTATTTACTGACACCCAACAGGTATTAAGTTCTACCGCTAAGCAGTACGGCCTTAGATGCAAAGCACGCTTTACTCGCACGACAAAAACATTAGTAGTTTTAACAATAAAGCTTGAAAATAATTATTTACTTACAATGTCATGCACTGTCAAATTTCATGTTTAATTATAATAAAAATAATAATAGATTCAGCAATATACGGGGATCATTAATTTTATTAGGAAGTCAGCCCTCACAGGTTTGAAGTTAATGAGAATATTACGCGAAAGTACGCAAAAAAAATTATCATTTGGTAAAGACGTTATAATAAAAATAGAATAAATAATTTGGCAAGATAAATTTAAGATTTCAATAAATTAAAGAAGTAGCCCATACTTGCAATGAAAATGATGTAATGTAAAAGAGACAGTCAGGTCTTTCTCTAGAAACTTTGTGCATTGCATTTAGCTAAATGTTTAAATATTCCTCATGCAATACCCTAAACATTGGCTAGCTCGTACATTGATATTCTGTCATTGTATTCTGCAAAAATAATAAAACATTTTTTCTGAACACTAAACTCTACAGTGCATGACATATAGTATATAGTATATTATTAGTTTTTATTTACTGATCTTTAATATTTAAATATTTAAGCATTTCTTGAGATATCGGTCAAATTTGAGAAGAATAAAAAAATAAAGAAAAAATAACTTTTTACATCGTTGATGTTTCGGTTTTAAGTCTAAACCATCTTCAGAACTTAAAAAACATTCTTACATGATACTTAAAAGATATAGAATAAAAATTGACATACCTTATTGTTTCAATAACACTACACTTAAAACACAAGGAACACATAACTTAAGAAATAAAATGCAAACTAAAATTAATAGTACTGCAAGCAATTGGCTACAAAACAAATATATTGACAAAAAGAAAAAAATAAATTAATTTGTCACAATAGCCCACCCCCATACATTTATGGCCTTCGTCATCATCAAATACACATTCTAATATTTTGGACCTGTACAAAGCCTGGCTTTTAAAATTCCAGTCTCAGCAACAAAAAGTACTATTTTTCCATAGGGCGATTCACTGATTCTTTTTTCTACTTTCACTCTCAAGGAAACACTTTTCTTCACAAAAGCATTTTTTTATTCTACCAAACTATGCCATTTGAACAGATAATGTCAGGTGTTTACATAAATTGTAAAATCATACAACTACTTCAAATAACTTATTATCGATTAACTAATCAATGGCCACATTGACTAATCACATTTAAGGGTGTTCATGTAACCCGCAACAAACTATTAAACTTTTACTTCAACAATTTTTGCAAAAGGTTGTTCCGTGGGAAGGAGACGTGTCACCACGAAAATAATATGTAACTCGACTCACTGTTTAAAAACACTTGGCGCTGATGGCCCGAGAAAATCCGTGCGGAGGATACGTTCTGCCACGGAGAGAAGTATCAAACCTACTCACTGTCTGAAAGCACTTGGCGCTGATGGCCCGAATATTACGTGGCGATTTCAATCACCGCAGACGTACACCACGGAGTAAATCTTAAAACCTATTGACCCGCTCAAAATGAAATCATTCACTTTGTTGATCACTTTTCCCACGCGAAAACCACTTGCAACACCGAACTAACCTGTATAGCACGTACGCATCTTCTTCAACGCCCTCCAGCCGCCTTTTGTCATAATTGGAAAAGCCTTGCCGCAAACTGATCTTCAATCGAACCGAATAGACATATATTTACTGTTTACCAGCTAGACGCAAGTTGAAGGTGTATAAAAACGTAAACAAGCTGTGTTATAAAGGGTTTTCTATTGTAGGGTAAAGGGTCCATTCGTTGGCCAGGTGCCGGCTATTGGCCATTTCGCAAAATATTTAAAATATTAAGATTTGGATGGAAAATTCTAATATAATGCATCTTCCATAACATTCTTGCAACATTGCTTTTTTATTTCCAAAATCGCCATACTTTCAGTAGCCTTGAGAGTGCTGTAGGTATACGTGTTTGTTTGATCATACCGGACTGTGTCCACTATTGAGGAAATACTAAGAATCTGATAAGAATCTACATTCATATGGTAAGATTAAATCGTCCTATATTCATAGTTAGCACTTTTATGGGTTAATTTTAAAACTTTTTAAGGGTTCTATTAGTATGGTTAGAACTTTTGGCGGTATTTTTGGATGGCCATTAACTGCACCTAAAAATGTTCCGTGTTGCAGTAGTTTGGCCACTGGCCAATAACTGGTACAAGATGAAATTAATATTTTTTTTATTAGTTTGTTTGTTTTTAGATATTTTATTAATGATTTCACTTATTCTAAGATTTTTTGTGTATTTCCAAGTGATATATTAGTTGTTGGCCGGCCATGAACTGCGTTTTTGAGTGGCCAATAACTACGTCTTTGTAATTATTGCATATTATTGTGGGTGCTTTCATGCAAAGGCTTGTCTACAAACAGATTTTTCCTTTTAGATTATATAGGTAAGTATGCCAAAAGTAAAGGAAGATAAATACTACAACAAAAAATATTCAGAAGATGATCTCCGTAAAGCGCGTGAAGCTATTGAAAATGGCATGAGCCAAAGAAAAGCCGCCAAACAGTTTTGTGTTCCAAGAGCAACCATTCAATTTAGATCCAGTGACAAATTTAACGAGAAAACCAGTCATGGCCCCAACCCCATATTATCATTAGAGGAAGAGCAGCGTCTTGAAGATTGGATTAGAGCTTGTCAGGAGAAAGGCTTTCCTCTTAGAATTGATGATGTACAGGATTCAGTTAAGGGGTTTTTAGATGCAAATCCGCGAGAAAATCCATTTGTTGATAACAGACACCCGGAAGAGCTTGGTACAGAGCATTTTTAAAACGACACCCGACTATAACCCTAAGAACCCCAGAGGCCATTACTGCGGCCAGTTCAAATATTTCAGAAACTGACCTTCGAAAGTGGTTTTCTGGAGTTCAGGACTATTTAAGTCGAAAGGGATACGATGCTATTCTACAGGACCCGACACGCATTTTTAATGGTGACGAGACATGTTTTCTTTTATGCCCCCAAAATAAAAAAGTTTTGGCAGTAAAAGGAAGCAAAAGTGTATATGAAATTGAACATAACTCTAAAGTAAACCTAACCGTAATGTTTACTTTTGCCGCGTCAGGGGACATAACTCCACCGATTATTATCTATCCTTACAAGAGATTGCCATCAGATGTCCTTAGATCGGTTCCTGATGGATGGGGTATAGGCTGCACCGATTCAGGTTGGATGAAGAACGAGAGCTTCTTTGAGTATATAGGAAATGTCTTCTATAAGCATCTAGTCGCGAAAAATATTAAATTTCCAATTATATTATTCGTTGATGGCCACAAAATACATCTTACTTTACAAACAAGTGAATTGTGTGCCAGTTTAAAAATTATATTAGTGCCACTTTATTCGAATGCGAGTAGAATCTTACAACCGGCCGATGTATCTGCATTTAAGCCTCTAAAACTTAACTGGAAAAAAGCTGTATTAAAATTTCGCAGAGAGAATCCTAATTCTGTTATTACGAAAGAAAGTTTTGCCATGGTATTAAATACGGCAATCACTGATTTAAAGGAAGATTCCATAAAAAACGGATTCAGAGCAACAGGTTTATATCCATGGAAGCCCTCGGCGATTGATTATTCTAAATGTTTGGGTAAAAATGGTAATCAAACAAATAATAATGTAAATAATGATACTATCATTAACAAAGAAGTTTCAATTACGTATAATGATTTTACAAAAATTGTTGGCAACGAAAAAATAATAATATTTCAAAATATGGAAGACTATGAGAACCTTAATGAGGACTCAAAAATACTTTACAGCGTATATTAAGCATTTAAAAACAAGTCGCGTCATGCTGCTCCTTAATTAACTCCATCCATTTCGGAATCAGAACAATTAGTCACGTATAACATCGAAGACATTCCAGTTATTACAGCAGAGAACGTCATTCTCAAAATTGCTTCTTCGTCCAAAATACTTTCTCCAATACATGTAGATTCATTTAATCCCATTGAACAACCAGAATATATAAAATCTAATGATTCAGTCAAAGAGGCGAGCACATCATCAATTGGCGAGTTCTTTTTTTGGCCCAAAACGCCAGAACGGAAGGGTAAAAAACAAACCGAGAAATTGTCATTTGTACTCACCAGTTCAGATCGTCAAAATGCAGAGAAATTGAAACAACAGGAAAAGTTGGAGCAAGAAAAGTTAAAAGAAGCAAGAAAACAAAAAAGGGAGGACGATAAGAAGAAAAAAGAAGTCCAAAAATCAAAGTTAACCAAAATTAAGAAACTGAAACAAAAAGGAAAGGTTGCGGCTAATAAGCAGCTAAGTGGTCTAAAACTGTCAATCTCCAAAAAAACTTTAGAAGGCGGCAACAAACGAGGCATAACAGAGGATGATTGCAACATTGAAGAAGAATCCTCCTCTGCCAAAAAAAACTATAATGACGATTGTTTAATGGAAAGCAATAATGAAATTTGTCGAAAAATACAAGCTGAACCCAACAAAATTCTAACTACTGTTTTAAAATCTGGGTTAAAAGTCCATTTACCATCTTTGTCGAAAAAAGAAGCCAACAGTGAAAAAGGAAATGATAATGATGATGACAAAGCAAATTACAACTTAGCTCTTACTCCAGCTGAAGAAATACCTGAAGCTATTAATGTACCCAAAAATATTCCGGATTCTGTTAAAAGGAAATTATTTTCTGAACCAAAAATGTTTGTTATATCTGATATACTACTTTCTTCCGATAGTAATAGAGAATTTTATAAAAAAAACAGAATTCAAAACGGACTATGCTACAGTTGCGTTTTAAATATAAATAGCTCAAGAATAGGTGATAGATGTCAATTCTGCCTCAGAACCTACCATCAACAATGTATAGACAAGCCTGCGAATCCCAAACCGGAAGATAATTTTGTGTGTGCCACTTGTGAAGCTAAAAAGAAAATATTATAATAGGGGAGTTTAATTTTTTATTGCGGCCAATAACTAGGTATTAAGTGGCTCATTACTGAGACAATGTGGCCAATAACTGCGTTTTTGTATATTTTTTAAAAATTTTAATGCTTTAGTTAATAATAATGCTGAAACTGTAAAATAAATTGGTGTTCGTTAAATATTATCGTTTTGTTTAACCAAAAAAAATAAACTTTAACTTTTAGATACAATTATTGGCCGCATTACGAATAAATTAAAATGACAAATTCTTAAGTGGCCAATAACTACTGCTTTTACCCTATCTATTATTTCACCAAAAGGATTATTAAATGCGACGCAAATTCGCAGTAGGGTTTTTATAATATGTTAAAAGATTAATTTTATTTATTTCTTTAGAACAGTAGAACATAACCCAAATGCGGCGTTGCCGATCATTATTAACTTTTCACCGAAATGTGATTATGGTTTTTGTCTAATTATTAAGTAATATTAGGAGTTTGAATTATGTTAATTAGTCTTAAAATGCATATGCATGTTTCCCCAACAGGACCACACAAGGACATATTAAAGACGCATCGGACTAAAAACTATGTTAAAATCACAAGAATCTCGAAAAACCATATACTTGTTTCTTTTGATGTTGTCGCCTTTATATACTAATATATCTATCGGCCATGCCGTTTAAAGCATTAAAGAAAAATGGAAACCATAGAATCAGTCCCCAAAAAGAACGCCACGAATCTATTGCCTAAAATCTGGCTTCTTTCAATTTAATAACCTATTTTTTTCACAAATTTTTGGAATAATAATGGGTTCTCCTTTCTCTTGACAATAAACCGTATTTTTTTTAGGGATTCGTTGATGATTGTATTCTTTGTATTCCTAAAAGTAAAGCTCAATATAACTTAGGCAAATTTATTTCGTTTAATGACACACTTAACTTCACATATGAGCTTGAAAATACTAAATCTATTAACCTCTTGGACCTTAATATTTCCTATGATAATGATGGCAACTTCATACAAACTGGTATACGAAACCAATCTGGTCTGGACGATATTTAAACTTTAATTCTTACACACCAAATATGCGGAATTGATGCAGTTACCAATAGAGCAATCAATCTTACCAGTCCCATAAATAGACCTTAAGAAAATTAAGAATATATACCAAAAAGTAAAAATTATCTTAAAAAATTCCATGAACCTATTATTAGGACCCGAATAAACAAAATTTATAATTCAAATATAATCAATCTTAACAAATCCGAACCCTTTAAAGTTTGCTATTGTTGTGACAATCCGGGTCACCAGGACCAAAAGGGGCCGAGTATTCGGAGCATTCATCACCGTTGGGACCCCCAATATTAACTTTAAACACCCTACAGCTCCCGTTAGGTAAGCGTAATTCATTTGTCTTTCCTTATTTTCCCTGTATATTGCTTCCAAATCGCCATAATTTAACACCACATGCTTTGTTCAGATAAATGTGCTTTTTGTACATATGACCGAGTATAATTGGCTTCGTTATCTAAGTAATTAATATTCCTTATTATTTTACGATTCCTATAGGAAGCCACTGGGCACCTATTATAAGTGGACCCCATTTTATCTATTCTAAAGGATTTCCTTTTTTTTGTTACCTGTCTACTGTCAATTTTATGACAGATTTGGTTTAAATTTAATTAAACTTGACCTGGAAATTTAATTTGAGTTAAATTCTATTTTTTTATAAAGGGGTCCAACTTACTGCTTTATTTCGGTACGTTTTCTTTGTTTTATATAGCACAAGTTTGCTTGAAGCCCAGTGTGACATGGTATATTAATTCATACGGTACAGGGTGTGCCCGAAATAAAAAATATTATTAAGTGTGTCAAAATCAAATCACATATACTTTATTGTTGAGATTAACAAAGCAGACTTTCAGGCTATTGCCGATTACAATTTAAATCGTTTAATGTCCACAGACGTAAAGTAACTTAAACAATGTAGATATACAGCATTCACTCCTCACCGAATAAATTATTTGATCAAATTTAAGATGATTTAGTTTCAGATATTTAGTGTTAATAATTTTTTTCATTTTGTATAATGGGGCCTTATTTGATTATAATTATTATAAACTCATTCCAATTAGGACTCATAAATAACTAGTACCGTCTATATATTTTGGTATAATTTAATCTTAGTCCACCAATATGTCAAGATGGTCCTTGAATGGACATTTCTAATTCGTACTGTTTTTATTTTGATAGTAGCACTGGAGTTTAATTATCTGTCCTTTTCATCGCATCATGTCATGGCCATGTACCTAACCTTTTGTTTTTTTTTATGTACGTTGCTGTATTAATAGGAATATGTTGACATTACTTGTGCTAAATTTTATATTGTATCCTGTATATTTCCCTTATGTGTGTACATAATTAATTTCTAATTTATGATGTAACCTTAGTACATAGGCGTACGTGCTGGCTTGATAAATTAATTTTATTTTAAGTTTTTGGCTCTTCAAGTTTAATTAAATATTTGATCACTATACTAACGTCCCTGCAGAATATAATTTTATAAATTTTTTTTTTATCTCAAACCGATACTTGACTTGTGACTTTAATTCCTTTTATTTACATTTTACAAGGTTAATTTAATTCAAATTTAATTTAAATTTAATTCTCATTTACAATTTAACTTTTTATACTTAGTTACTTTAACTTTTTTTTATAGTTCCTTTTCCCTTTTGTTTATTTTCATTTAGTTGGTTTTGCCATTTTAATTACATTACTTTATTATAAAGTTATTGTACGAAGGGAAAAGGAACTAGGTCCGTTTTATTAATAAGCCCTCAGCTAATACTTTTTTTATAGGTTTTTTTTCTTCTCTCCTTCATCGTCTCTTCTTTTTTTGGGCGTCTTGTTGACGTCCCTCGACGCACTATCATTGACTTCTTGACATCTTTTCTTCTCTGACTACCTGTTGTCTGGTCTTGGAAGAAGCCCACGATCGGCAGTAGTGTACTGCTTAACAGGTTTATAATTAAATACCAACCCCTATTTATTTTTATATTTTATAAAGCCAGCAATAGTATTAATTTTAATTCATTTTGTTTTATTTATTCAGCTCCCCCCGTGTTTTTTTTTAACTTTTGTTGTGTGGCGTCAGGTCGCACGACCAGAGCTAGCCCCACGACCATCTAGGAGGTTTCCAGCTTTTCCTGTGATAAAGCTGGTGGCGCTTGTGAACCCCCCTCCCGAGAGCTAGGGCAATTGGCACGCGTGCTCCATGACTGGTTCTGTGCGTGCTCTCTGGCCACCACTTCATTTAATTTTTTTATTATGGTCAATTTCATTCCTTATTTTATTTTTATTGAATTAAAAAAAAAATTACGGTCGGCTTATCACAGCATCGCTGAAGGGTACCATCTCCTCCCTTTTTTTATATAAAATAAATAATTTTTTTTATTGCTTATTTTTTTTTCTCCTCAATCAAAAAAGAACAACAGAGAAATACGCGTCTCAAAGTTTTATATTTTTTTCTAAATAATTCTTAAAATAATGTCGATATTTAAACTAAAATTAATATCTAGGGGTTTTTTGAAATGCGAAATCCGAATTTGATGTTAGTATGACCCCCATTTGTAGAGGGCGCCACCTACATGTCTTTTTTACCCTTTTGAGGAGTCATAACTTTTTTATACATGCTTGTATTACATTTTTAAGCAAAGAAATAGATTTCTCTATTATTTCTACGTAAAAAAGGAAGGTGTACAGGTCTCCAGACCTAAATCCTTTGGATTTCTTTTTTTGGGGCTCATCTACAACAACCTGTTTTCTCAACTCCAGTAAATACCAGGGAAGAGCTACTTCAAAGAATAATCCTGCAATGTTGTTTCAAGTACATATAGTATTGCTTTCACTATACAGTAAAATAATTGACAGATTTACAAAAAGTAAAATAACAAACCTAATAATGGTTTAGGGTAGGGGTGGGCAAAAATTCGGTACATCGATACATTGAATAGCGATATTAAAAATGTCGATATGTCGATATTTTTTTAAATATTGATATTCGATATTAGATTTTCAATATCGCCCAGCGCTAGTCACAACCGCGTGAACTGTCTACTATGGAAACTGCCATCGTGTAATATACACTGACAAAAAGGGATTTACCGATGTCGTGGGTTGCAGAATTAGAGCTACTTTAACGCACGTTGCTATGTTATTCAAACTGAGTAATTGCGTAGCGTGGGGCTCAACTTTGATAGCTCCGAGCAAAATTTACTGTAGAAAGTCGTAGGCGGTGGATAAAAGTCGGAGACAGTTATTCCAATGGCGAAATAAAACTCTTTACAAAATGTAGCCACATTGGCTTATTGAACGACACTAAAAACGACTTACCGTGGTCTTGGCGAATATTCCAGGTTGGCGGGGCTTCATAAGGTACCTTTGGGACCGCAAACTAATGGGGTCGACGTCCAATTGGATTTCAACGAGAAAGGGCTGGTAAACACAAGGTGCCACTGGGGCGAACGTTAGTGACGTTCCAGGTGGAAGAGAAAAAAACTAAAAATGGCGCGAGTAGATACTCTTGCGAGATCAAGGTTCGTACTACTTTTCGAGACGGAGATGAATACCCTTTTTTGGTCGCTTTTGTGTCTTTTTTATTTTACATTAAAAATAGAGACCTTCCGCAATTTTATTGGAATAAGTCGTACCATAACTGAACGCTGAGCCTACGAATTATCACAAATTATTTAAGAACGCTACAATAACTCAGCTTCTTTTGGTTCGCCTCAACACAGAAATATCAACATTTTAAACACATTTTGGATTACCACAATCCTTCATTTTGTAACCATTTTATGAGTTACCTGAACTCAGTTTCTGAATTGGGAAAACTTACTAACTGATTTTAAAGTGCCGTTTTGACCCAGACGTGCATTATTTTAACTCATTTTACCATTATTTTGAGTTGAAATAATTCATAAAGAGTGCTCTAGAAACCCATACTAAGGGTAAATCACCGATCGAAAGGTCACGGAAAGTTCCGAGTTCGCGCTCGTGCCGATTTGGCGCGGTAACTTAATTCCATTATTATTAGTACCTCGTGCACGTCGCGTCGTCATGGACCACATAACTGGACTTGCTATCCGCGCAATCGTTGATCGGAGGGATCTTTTTCTTTATTTTTGTTCAGAGTTTGTTCTCATACAGGTGCGTGAAAATGAGGATACTCCAACTTTAGGACAGATTAAATCTATAGTCGTTAAGTAAGCTAGAATAACTAAAAGGTCCAGTTTTGATAGCTTGAATCATGAGTTAATCTAGCCCGAGTAGTAACGCATAAAAATTCCCATATTGGTCTCTGGCAGCTTAAACAATGAATTGCTGCAGCCTTCGTCGCATGTGTTCGTCAAACTCAGTTACGATTAGCTAAGCTAGCTAGCTAAAACAACCCATCTTCCAGGACTATTATAACTTATGAACAGTGATTTGATGCAATTTCTTCGATTTAGTTGCCGTAATTCAGAGGTCTGAGCTGTCCTCTATTAGCAACACGCGTCGGTCTAGAATAACTCATTTTTAAGTTATATCAACTCAATATTTCGCTCAGTGTAGATGTTCTCTAACGGTTGGTCGGCCACAAATTGAGTGTTAAGTATTTTGATATTAAGGGTTGTAATTTTTTGTAATTTTAATCTCAATTTTGTTTAGATATTCAGGTTAACCAGGTAAATTGGAAAATCCCAAAATCCTATCAGAAACATTACCCTCGGTCGAAATTACGTATGTCATTAAATAGGCCCTTTGCTTTGGGCAGGTAGGCGCGGGGATTACCGGACGAAATTTCGCCCGCCAACCTAATAAATGGCATTTTGTTAAGACATTACGATATAGGTGCTCGACACTAGCACCTATAGGTATAGTGAATATTTAATCAACCACCCCCAAAGCCCCCCTCCCCGCCCCCACCAAACACCCAAAACCTTCTAACCCCCATTCTTTTCAGACTCCATGTGAATAGCGGAGTATTGCTGTTAATGGTGAGAACCAGCGAAGAGGACCGCAGGGAGGCGAGGCAGGCAAGCTTAGGGGGAGTAAGCGGAGCTCAAAATAGTTCTGGCCACCGATAACTCCTTCAAGGTGGGCTCACCACATCGCGGTGAATAACTTAGTCTTGAGATAAATAGCATTCCTATAACATCGATTTAACCATGCGTAGTTTTAAGTGTGATGTTATTAAAACAATAAGGTATGTCAGTTTCTATTTCATATCTTTTAAGTATCATGTAAAAAAATGCTTCTTTTTTATTATTTTAAGTTCTGAAGATGGTTTAGACTAATATATCGAAACGTCAACGATGTAAATTTTTTTTTTATTTTTCTCAACTTTGACTGAAAACCCCAGAAATCCCTAAATATTGTAAATTGTTCGTTTCAAGTGTCACTGTTAAAACTACTAATGTTTTTATTATTGCTCACTAATACAAAGTTCATAGTAAATTACAAAGTTGCAAAAAGCTTCTAACAGTTAACTTCTAGCCCGTTAACCAAAAGGACTAGAGTTTGTCCATTGGGTGCAGCTCTTAGAGTTTTTAATATAATTCGTTTATAAAAAGAATTAAGGAAACCAATATTTGACCAAAATTTGCATGGAGTTTTATGCATGGATTAATTATGGCAGTAGTATTAGAAAAATGAAGGAAACTTAAAAACATCATGTAGGTATGGTGGGGTTTTGCAATAATGAAAAAATTGTTGATAATAGTTAGAACGGCTTAATGTTCTCCAAACAAAGTAGGGTCAATTAGGGTAATTGCACTTTTGGGGTAAATGCGCTATTTATTCATAAAATCGGAAATAATAAAAAATTACCGTTTTATCCATCAACGTTCCTTTAGGCACTCCCGGTAGATCATATATTACTGAAGAAAGTGAGTCCAAATATACGTAACGGCATCCGAAATTTGTGTTTAAATTCTACCATAGTGCTCCCAGAAAAAGGTAATTTGCCCCTTTTAATATGCAGCGTTACATATTATTTATTATATAATGTTAATCGACTTTTATTGCTGCTTTCGTTCAATCAGATACAAATGTCCACGAAATTTGATATTTGAGGTTATTACACGTAATTTGCAGCCTTGAGGCACGGTGGCGCAATTAACCCCACGTAAAATATGTCCGGGGGTAAATGCACCAACTCTTAAGGGGCAAGTCCAGTGGTACACCTACCCCACATATATTTTGTTTTAGGATTATACCTATACTTTAATACCAATAATATGTTCATAGTGACGTAGCAGTTGAATCTATGGAAACGAATGCAAACCACTAGTGACAATACAGTATTTAGGCCGTTTCCATTGTTTCGACTGTTACGTCTCTAAACATAATATTGTATTGAAGTTTAGTACTAGTATTTTTTTAAATTGTTTTAGAATAAATCATGCCACGAGTTTACATCATAAAGACTCAGGGAAAAAGATATACGCCGGAGCAGTTAGCCGAGGCTTTGCAAAGATGTAGGAGAAATGAAATATCGCTAAAACGTTGTAGCGCAATATACGGGATTCCACGTGAAACCTTACGGGATCACCTTAATGGGAAGCGGGGCATTAAGGGGTCCTCGCTGTTGGAGGCGGAGGCGGCCCAACCGCTTTACCAATTGACATTGAATCAGAATTAGCGAATTGTATAAAGACAATGGCAAACACCGGTTTTGGCTTCTCTAGAATGGAAGTATTAGACCTAGTCGAGAAATATGTGCACCGAAACAAGATTCCAACACGGTTTAAAAACAATAGGCCTGGGCAAGATTGGTGGCTTTCTTTTAAAAAAAGACATAACCTGTCCTTAAAAAAGCCGGAGCAACTTGAATATTTACGAAAGCAGAACAGTACTGATCCTTTCATTATTTTCGGTTTTTTCGATCTCTTAGAGAAAACAATAAGAGGGCTTGGTTTGGAGGACAAACCCAATAATATATGGAATTGTGATGAAAGTAGTTTCTGCCACGACCCTTCAAAAGTGAAAGTAGTTTGTGAGACTGGCAAAGCTTCGCAAAGACAAACAGCAGGAAGTGGGAGGGAGAACACCACCGTTTTGGCATGTGTTAATGCATCAGGCATAAAAATGCCTCCCTTAGTTGTTTTCAAAGCAAAAAATTTATGGAATAACTGGATACCAACGGAAGGAGAGTCTTATTCTGGGGCGGCAACACAGCAACGGCGAAGGGCTGAATGACATCCGAAATTTTTTCAATTGGTTTAAAGATCATTTTTTGAACTTTGTTGGTGACATTAGACCAGTTTCTACTCATATATGACGGCCACAAGACACACATTACCCCAGAAATTATAATGTGTGCTAGAGACAACAATATAACTCTTCTTAAATTACCAGCACATACGTCGCACGTTCTACAGCCCTTAGAGATGTATCATGTTTTAGGGGGCTAAAATTGAAATGGGACGCTATTTTAGTTAAATGGCAGAGGAAACATGTAGGAAAACGACCTAACAAGGCTACTTTTGCAAAGTTGTTGGGGAAAGCTTGGTCAGCACTAACAGAAGCAAATATAAAAAGTGGATTTCAGAAAAGTGGCATCTTTAATCTAACAGCTGAAAACGAAACTCATGTTAATCGTAAAGTAATATGTGAAGCTATTTTTGATAGAGATGCACTTCAAAGGTACAAGACCTCTCAAAAGATCCTTCAACAAAATAAATCCGATCCTACTGAAAGTGCGACTTTTACAACTCACGCTCATAGCTTTAATGATACGAATAACCCAAACGAAAATTCTCTTATGAGTAATTATGACGATCCTCTATCTGGAACATCCAAACAACAAGAAAGCTGCGATGTACCAAATGTAACGGAAGATCCTGCGCAATCAACTTCTTTAAAGAACAACAATTCTAGCATGACATTCCAAGAACTTATTTTACAAACTGTAAAACAGAAAGATACTCAGAATAATGCATCTAAAAGAAGAAAGGTAGCAAGCACGGCTGAAATTTTAACGGCTACAAATTTATTAGAAAAACCTGAAGAGAAAACCAAAAAACTAAAAATAATCAGAAAAATTAACAAGGATATTGCGCGATCACAGGAGACCTCTGATTCTTCAGAAACAGATTCAGAGTGTGACTTAATGTAAAATGATTCAAGTGAAATTTCGGACGAGTTTGATGATAGTAGCTTGTTACTAGAGGATGACGACATACCAGTTCTACAAGTTAAGAGTTACGTTTTAGTAAAATTTCTTATGAAATCTACTCTAAGGCATTTCGTTGGCAAAATAATCAAAAAGGTAGAAAATGACTGTTAGGAGAAAACTGGAAGTGACGGCGAATTTGATATTTATGAAATGAAATTTTTAAAAATTAAAAATAAAATAAAAGGTATTTTTAACTGGCCTGCTGTGGATGATATCAGCTTAATCTCAGAAAACCAGATTGTAAAGAAGCTACCTCTACCTGCAACACATAGAAGAGGACTATGCCATTTTAATGCAGATTTCAGTGCTTATAATGTAACTTAGGGTTAATGTCATTATGTACTGTGTTGTAGTTATTTGACTACTTTTCCTTTCGATTTTGCTTAAAATCAAAAATAAATAAATAAATAAACAGGTCTTTATTTAATTAAAAAAAACTAGATACAAAACAAAATAATATATCTTGGTGGCGAGGTCTAGCATAGCTATTCTACCTAACCACCCTTTAAGACCAATAAACTGTAAACACTACTGTAATATAAATAAATATACTCTAAAATTATACCTAATCATACAAGAATAGAAATGACAGATAACTAGTGGAGCACAATAATACGAGTAGATAATTATTGGACACGTTTTAAGAGTTATAAATATTATTTATGAAGTGAGCTTCTTCCATTGGTTACATACTTTTTTAGCTTTCTTCGTACCCCGTCAACAGATACGCAAGACTTGATATCGATGGGCAGTGAGTTAAACGTTTTGACTGCATTGTACGTGAAAGATCGTTGTAATAATGCAGTTTTATGCTTTGGAGTGGAATAAAGACCGCGATGGCGCGTAGCTCTTTCATGAACGTCACTCCCCTTAATTAATTTATCATACAGATATTTTGGTGTCTGATCCTTAGATATAGTGCTAAGTGAATAAAGAATCTTTCCTGAAGGTACAACCAAGTAGAGTTCAGAAAACCGGGTGTAATGTGATCAAACTTACGCAGCCCAAGACTGTATCTAAGACAAGAGTTTTGCACCCCTTGCAAGCTATTTCTATTTTTGACGGTCAGGGCTGGCCAGTACAAGACGTCACCATATGCCAAATGAGAAAGAACAAGAGAATCAGTCAGCCTCAGTTTAGCATTAACACTTAAAATATCTTTGTACCTATACAAGAGTTTAAGCTTAGCGTAGGATTTTTATATTAAAAAGATAGTGTGCTGACTGAAGCGTAGATTTGAATCCAATATGATGCCCGGGTTTTTGCAGTACTCTGAGGGTGCTAAACGTAAACCGTTGAGTTCAATATTTAGATTATTGTTAGTGGCAATGCTTTCCCTATTTCTTCCAAAAATAAGCATTTTCGTTTTATTGTTGTTAAGTATTAGTCCATGTGCTTCAGAAATTTGACTTATACCACTTAGATCTGTATTAATTTGTTGACATGCCAATACAATATCATTAGAAGAAAAAGAGAAATAGATTTGCCTGTCATCTGCATATTGGTGCGAAAGACAGTGTCTAAGATAATGCGAAAAATCCGCAGTGTCAAGAGAAAATAGAAGAGGTCCCAAGACGCTTCCTTGAGGAACGCCCTTATTAGTAGCTAAAAATTTAGACGGGATTTCCGCTCCTGACACCACTCTTTGTTCCCTACCGGTCAGATAGCTATCCATAAGGTTAATCGCACTCTGACTAAGACCATAATACTTTAATTTTTGCAGCAAAATTGAATGTTTTAAAACATCAAACGCCTTACTATAATCTAACAATATAAGACACGAAACTTTATTTTCATCAATCGCTCTAAATAAGTCATCCGAGACTTGAAGTAAGGCGGTAGTGGTACTGTGAGAGGCGCGAAATCCGGACTGTGTGACTGGTAAGATTTTGCATTGAGTCACATGTGCGTTGATTTGTTCATATATTACCCTTTCCAATATTTTGGACAATGTACAAAGTATGCTTATAGGACGAAAATGCGATATATCCGATGGAGTGCTTACCTTTGGAATTGGGATAACATTGGCTTTTTTCCAAATGTCTGGAAATATATTTTTTGTTAAACACTGATTTATAATATAAGTTATGTGTGGTGTAAGATGGGGCGTAATCAGAGATAATATTTTCAAATCTATGCCATCCACACCTTTAGCGTTTGATTTAATTGAGGTGATAATTTCAGAAATTTTGTTGTCACTGACTGGACTAAAATTTAGCTCATTTTGAACATTGTGGTGAATTTTATTAGTGTATAACTCATTAATTAAATTGTGATTGGAATTATAAGGGGTAGGCGCGTTATTAACAAAAAAATTATTGAGTGTCTCAGTGTCACCGATAGCACCAGTTGAACCTTGAAATGCAGAACAGAGATTTAAATATCTTAATGTATGCCAAAAACCTTTAGGGTCAGTTCTAAATTTGAAATTTAAAAATGCTTTTTTCTCGTTTCTGACAGACATTGTAACCAAATTTCTTATTTGCTTGTAATAATCTTTAGCAGCTTCAGTTTTAGTTCGTTTATATCTAGTAAGAGCTTTCTTTCTCAGTTTTATCATGTATCTTAAGTTATCCGTCATCCACGGTGCCGGAGATTTCGTACACTTAGCCACCCTGACAGGGGCATGAATGTCAAGCAAGAAATGGACATTGCGACTGAATAAATCTAGCATAAGATTGACATTCTCCATATCAAAAATGCTATTCTAGTTAAGGCTATAAAGATCATCAATGAAAATATTATAATTAAAGTCAGAATAATCACGGTATGTCCGAAACTTAATTGTGGGTTTTTCTTTTTGCACTACAAAGTAGCTAGTTACAAAACAGTGGTCTGATATATCAGACATATCAATAACATCCGTTTTGGAGAGCACGTTGGGCGACGAAGCAAGTATGATATCTAATAATGTATTGGAGTTGTTGGTAACACGGGTGGGCTTAGATACTGTTTGGCAGAGACCATATTTAAGTATTAAATTACTAAAAAGAACGCAAGCATTTGAATTTTCAGTCATAAAATCGACATTAAAATCACCTCCAAGCAACACATGATCAAACTGAGGAATAAAATGAGTTAACATTGTTTCAAGTTCATCCAAACATGAATTCAGATTGGCATTGGGCGGTCTATACTGGGTTGGGCAAATGTTCCGGAACGGCTTAATTACAAGCGAACGAAAAGTGATATCGAATCGGGGTTTTGGGCAATCTATAGGACAAAAATTTTACTATTTGACTGGTATACCATATGTCAGTAATGTCACCAACTGTCAAGTGTCGACGATATTTTTTTATTTTTTTAAATGGAGCACCACCCTGTATATTATCAGATATTCTAGATCTTCAATAAATTACAAATATTTTTCATATAGCATACCATATGATTAAATTCAACTGTTTCGGAAATACGGGCAAATGAATCTAGAAAGCCCATATTACATTTTGTTTAAAAATCAAGCAACATATTTCTTTTATTATGACATTCCAAATAAAAGTCTTAGTTTCCATGACTCCCAAGTGTCACTCTGACACATTTCCTATTTAATTTTTATTTATTTGTATTAAGTGAGTTGTGCGAGTTTTTTATTTATCGACTAAACCTCTGATATAACTGATAAAACTATGGTTCAGCTAACTGAACAAGAACGGATTACTCTGCTTATGATGATAGGATATGGGGATAGACGGAGATCTTTTCAAGAAGCAACCGACCTTTTCAATCAAAGTTTTCCTGTTCGAGATCCCATTTCTAAATCAACTGCTAATAGAATATTCCATAACTTTGAGCATACGGGTACGGTAAAAAACTTGCCAAAAACAGGTCGTCCGAAAACTGCTACAAATGACGAGAAATCCCTGGATGTTTTGCTTGCCCTGCAAGAAGAACCACAGACGTCAGTTCCAAAGCTTGCTCTTGCACATGAAAACAGCGAAAAATCAATTAGAAGAATCCTCAAAAAAAAAAAAATGTTTCCTTATAAAGTCAGCTTGCTTCAAGAACTATCAGAGGACGATCCTGATAGGCGTATGCAATTTTGTCAAGAAATAATGGACTACATAGACCTACAACCTAACTTTGTAAGTCGTATTTTATTTTCTGACGAGGCTACATTCTGTCTTAATGGTTTCGTCAATAGGCACAACTGTCGATACTGGTCAGACCATAATCCCCATTGGATGATTGAGCACCGTACGCAACACCCCCAAAAATTAAATGTGTGGGCAGGTATAATTGGAAACCATATTATTGGGCCTTTCTTCCTTGATGGAAACTTGACATCTATTTACTACTTAGATCTGCTTCGAAATAGAATTATACCAAATTTGATTAATTTATATCATGATCAGGTTAACGATCAAATACTAGCGAATGACATTTGGTTTCAGCAAGATGGGGCGCCAGCTCATTTTGGTATACATGTCAGAAATTATTTAGATCAAACTTTTCCTGGAAGGTGGATAGGTAGGAGAGGGTCCATTGAATGGCCTACTAGATCTCCAGATTTAACACCTCTAGATTTCTACCTCTGGGGTCATTTAAAGACTGTCGTATATCGTACACAACCTAAGACTTTGGAGGATCTTCAAAACAGAATTTTAGATGCTGTGCATGTTATTTCTCGTGAACATTTGCAAAACGTGCGTTCTGAATTTTCCGACAGGATTGGACACTGTCAGGTGGCTGAAGGACGACATTTTGAACATTTAATTAAATAACCATTATTTTATATTATTGTGTTTTAAAGTTATTACCTTGGTTTTGTTTAAATAAAATGTACTACATTCATTTGCCCGTATTTCCGAAACAGTTGAATTTAATCATATGGTATGCTATATGAAAAATATTTGTAATTTATTGAAGATCTAGAATATCTGATAATATACAGGGTGTTCCATTTAAAAAAATAAAAAAATATCGTCGACACTTGACAGTTGGTGACATTACTGACATATGGTATACCAGTCAAATAGTAAAATTTTTGTCCTATAGATTGCCCAAAACCCCGATTCGATATCACTTTTCGTTCGCTTGTAATTAAGCCGTTCCGGAACATTTGCCCAACCCTGTATAATGATCCCATACAGATATTCTTACCATTCATTTTTATACTTATCCAAATTGATTCCAAAGTACTCGCGCCGACGCCTTCCCGGAAATTCAGCAACTGTATTTTAAATGAATTTTTAACGTAAAAGGCGACGCCTCCCCCTCTGCCATCTCGATCTTTTCGAATAAACTGATAGCCCGGAATATTTAGAGCATAATCTGCAATATTCGGATTTAACCAAGTTTCTGAAAGTCCAACCACATCAGTCTGCTCACTGTCTATAATATAAAAATGGTTTTTAACTGCGGAAGTTCTCTTTGATAAAATGCTTTTATCCTCTTTGTTGAATTTGTATTTCCAGGATATGTAGTTATTATAAGTATTAAACTTGTGTTATTTCATACAATTGCATCATTCTTTACCAATTATATAACGTACCAGAAAAATCCTGGTGAATCGGCTTAATGTCTAACAGATACGGTACATTTATAAGTATGGCTCATTCACCCCAAATCGTCTTAAGTACGACAAGTATTCAATTTAACTTGAGGTGACACATTGACCCCATTATGGTGGGGCAAATGCGCCACCCCGACAAACAAAAAAAAAATAAAAAATTTCTGTGTCTTAAAATTTTATGTTTTAAGTTTCAATGCTGGTGTTTCAAAAGGAATATTTACTTGTTCAGTTTTTATGTTTGAAACGACGATAAAATAAAATTCATTATTTTTTTTGGTTCGTCAAAGTTCAATTATGTATTTTTCGGGGTGCACTTACCCCAACTGTATGTTCTAGAAATATAGTTTGGCAACAGTGTTATATGTATATTTATAGTTAGAATATTTAAAAGTTACCTAATAAAGGTTAAGGAGAAGGACAATGGCTTATTTCTTTCATTTCCTTTTCGGAAGGGATCCTTATAGCCCCTTTATGATCGAATAACACATAGTGAATATAAATGGGGTTATTTAGAGAAATTGCCAGAGATATATTGTTGCTACTTAACAAAATTCATACATACTGCTAAATATCACTAGGTGGATGATGATAAACGTGGTGTTGTCTCCATAATGCTTTATTAATTTTTTTTCAAAATTTTCATATTGGGATCTTCTTTGACTGTTTATGCTTTTTTATTCTCTGTTAAACATTTTCAGTTTGACTTAGATTGATTTTGATTGGTTTGGTGTATGCCCTTTTCATTTTCTGTGTTTTCTCGCGCCTTTTAGTACTCCACTACAAGTGTCAAAGTTTATAAAAAAAATGTTTTTTAGTATTAATATCTCAAAGATCCTTTTGCCGACCTTGGTGGAATATGGCAGTGTTGTTCGTTGTGATAAGACGCTAAGTTGGCACTAACTAGATGATAATTATTATGAGTTCCAGTGGGGTCCCGGGGGGGGGGGGCAGCCTTACGAAAACCATTGACAAAATGAATGTACGCCACTGACTAGTTTAAAAATTTTATATTATTTTCGGATTAGGCAGCTAAAAATACAACTTTTTGGTCCCTTGATATTTTTACGACATGCAATGAAGTGGCAGTTATTTTTTTTCTCGAATACAAAGTAACATACGAAATTAATAAAAAAATAAATATATTGGTTTGAAAATCGTGTGTCTTGATCAAATGCCACGAAAAGGTCATTCTAAAATACTAATTGTTTAAAACAAGTATTTAGCGTAGGTAGTTATTTTTTAATATAAGAACGAATATTTTGAAATACCTAATATGGGGGTTGTTTTGTTTTAAAAATAGGCAATCTTAAAACTGATAAAGAGAAACTTACTTTTGCTCTAGTTAACTGTAAAATGTTTTTAGATTTAGAAAATATATCATTTAAAATAAGAAAATATATGTCATGTTTCAAAGTTCGACAATTTTAGCTTAAGTAATAGAAAAAAGTCACTTAAAGAAAATGTTTGCTTTTAATAACAATTTTTTCTTTAAATAACGCCTTACTGCATTGACTTATTTCGTAATTTGTTAAAACGAGTAATTATATTTTTGTAAGTTTACTTAACGGGGAGATGAAAAGTTTGAGAGCCCGGCGGATAATTTATTCCTTGTTTATTATACAGAGTGGCAAAAAAGTCGCGCATAATGCCTGTAACTTTTGAATTACCTCGTATACGAAAAAGTGACCTCTACGTAAATTGTTTAGTAAATTATTCCCCACATTTCTACCTGCATGAACTTTTTTTGTAATTTTTGGTTTGGTTGCCTTAGAGACTAACTTACTTTTTTTAAAATGAAACACCCTTCATAATATGATTGCATATTTGAATTCTACTGGGAGAATTCTGAATTTTCTGTATTTTAAATTTGTATTTATTTAAAATGCATCAGTAAAAGAGGAGCCTCTGAAATAAGTACTTGTCTATATAACCAACTTCAAGTTCTGAATGTCCAGGGAGTGGAAGAAGTTATATTGTTTGCTGATGGATGTCCAGGGCAAAATAAAAATTCAATTGTAGCTTCAATGCTCCTACATTCGGTGTATTCACTAAAAAATTTAAAATATATTTCATTATCATTTTTTGTTGCATACCATGGGCAGAGTGAGGGCGATTTAGCCCACTGTGCTATTACGTATTCAATAAATAAAGCTGCTGAACTCGTGGTACCATCTCAGTTGATACCAGTTTGCAGGTTAGCCAAAGGAAAAATCTTTACTTAGTCCATGCCTTTATATCTCAAGATTTTTTGGATTTTAAACCGCTATCTGTGGATCTACGTATACTTTCAGTAAGGCAAGATGACAATGGGAATCCATTAGACTGGACCAAAATGTGCGAATTTATGGTGAAAAGAAGCACTCCAAACAAATTATATTTTAAAGACACCCATTTGCTTCAGACTCACCGTGTAATAACTTTAAAACAAAGATCGAAACCTCTGTTTAATACGCATATACGAAAGATTAACAAGGAGTCCCCCAAAGTATCCCAAGAAAAATTCAAAGACCTAATGGCCTTATGTAAAGGTGATACGCCTGTGATTAAGCTACCAGAGCTTCAAAATTTTTATAAATCTCTTCCCATTAAAATTAGTGTGTTTTAAGTTCAATTTATTTGTTGGTAATATTATTTTTATATAAAATGTTTTTATTTTGTGGATAAAACAGCTTGTTTTTTAGAGTTACAATTATTTTAGTTACTTTAATATTTTGTAAATTAGTTCGTAACTTTATAATTAAATAAATATTTTTATAGAATTGATTTTTTTGTTAACAATACACTTGACAAGTAGGCGTATGTCATGTCAATTATAATAGTTGATAAAAAAATGAAAAAACAAAGTGGCGTATCTCTTTTAAAAGTCGATAATTTTGTAAATACTACTTATTTTATCAAGATGTAACTTCTCAAAAAAACTATCTAATGTAGTGAATATTTGAAAACCATTTGCAATATTTTATAGCAAATAAGATACATTGCACACGCAATGCACTATACACCAAAAGTTTAATTGTGTCTCCTGTGAAATAGCTAAATATTAGTTACGCCCATTTGCCTTTCCAGCGACGATATGATTGCATATTTGGATTCTACTGGGAGAACTCTGGATTTTTTGTATTTTAAATTTTCACCTTTCTGCAGCATTTCCGAGATAATGACAGCTCAAAAATAAAAAACTTTCTAATTATAATTATTCCTACCTAATACCCACCAGTTGAGTCATGGTGTTTTCATAACAGCGACCTAGGAGGTGTTAATTTTGAGTTCTTGCTTAATTTTCTGAATGGCGAAAAATATTTGGACCTCATCAGGAATCACATAATTCCTTCTTGCAGAATGGTTTCACCGGGTATAAATAATGGCATAAACGAACAGGTATGGTTCCAGCAAGATGGAGCACCTGCGCATTATGCGGCAAATCTAGACAATACGTAAGAGAACAATTTCCAGTACGTTAGATAGGCAGAAGAGGTGCTATTGACTGGCCATCGCGATCCCCGGACTTAACCCCGCTCGACTTCTTTTTGTGGGGGCACCTAAAGAACAAAGTCTACATTATTCGTCCAAATTACTTAGAATCTTTAAAACTCAGAATTAGAGCTGAAATTCGGGTCATTCCAGAGGACTTCCTTTTAAACGTTGTAGACGGGTTCAGGGATCGACTGGCGCTCTGTTTAGCAGAAAATTTTGGTCATTTTGAACACCTGATCCACTGAAAAGGTTTCACTTGTTTATTATTCCGATGTTGAGTTGTTCAATTTTCTAGGCTATTTATTTTGTTACAATTTTAAATAAATAAAAATTTGGAATACAAAATATAGAGTTTCCCCAATAGAGTCCAATATGCAATCATATGCAGGGTGTTCCATTTAAAAAAAGTAAGTTGGTCTCTATGGCAACCAAGCCGGATATGACAGAAAAAATTCATGCAGGTTGAATGTGGAAAATAATTTACTGAACAACTTTCATAAAGGTCACCTTTTTCGTACACGAGGTACTCAACAACTCATTTTAAAAAATGTTGAAATATGTATCGTGACAGTAAAGCAGACGCAGAACAGTATTTTTAAATAATAAACTCACAATATAACAGTAACCACACAAAAGTGCAAACCAGGAGTATTTAATGGATGATGGGTAGTAAAAAGCACATCAGATTATATATATTCTTTATAAAAACGCCAATATAGATTTAATACTTCAGTGTTTATTAAAACTGTGCTACTAAACGACATCAGAAGTAACGACCATAATAGCGAATTTACAATAAACTTTCGTTAGAGTTTTGGAAAAAATAATTCAGAAAATATTTTAAATTGCAGTTTAGTAAGGCAAGCGTGTTGTAAGCCATCCTTTCGATTGCCTCATTTTCGGTTACCTCTTAATAAAAATTATAAATATTATTTGATTATTCCTTAAAATAAATTATTAATCCCATTCCTATGAATAATTATGTAAATTTTTCTACAGTCTATTATATATTACTATTGCATAAAAGCAGTTAGTAAAGGGAAGTATCAGTTTTTTGCTCTTTATTCCAATATGCCTTAAAGCAAGTGGTCTCGCCTCTAAGGCCATAAGATAAAACTTGTCATTCTAAAAATATTTTCA
This sequence comes from Polydrusus tereticollis, assembly GCA_963920685.1. Taxonomy (NCBI): domain Eukaryota; kingdom Metazoa; phylum Arthropoda; class Insecta; order Coleoptera; family Curculionidae; genus Polydrusus; species Polydrusus tereticollis. The sequence continues at coordinate 123,983,751 of OY987326.1, forward strand.
ACAGTTTCAAAGGTTTTCGTTTTAAATATTTCTCCTTATATCAAAATTTTGATTCCACTTCTCCATTACAGTATCCCCAGGTTCTCGATTGATCTCTAACCATTAGACATCATCTGAGTATTGATCTTCTTAAATATTAAAAAATATATTATAGCTGTAAATGAAGTACTTTATTTTGTTTATGAACTTACTGAAATCGTCACATCATCTTCTCATTTTTTAATTATTTTCATTATCGTCATCTTTTAGTGTATTTTCTGTTTCTCCAAATAAAATCAATATATTTCTTACTTGATAATATATTTTATCTTATTTTGATGGTGGCATCCATTTTATGTTTAAATCACTACCATTACCACTCCAAGCTGCATTCTTTAATGCTGTATAAAATGGAACTATTTTCTTGAAAGAACATAATTATTGGTTTTAAATTCCCTATATTATTAAAATAAATACCGTCTGGCTTTATTCCAGAATACTAAGGATTTCTTCTTTTAAGTATAATTTTGGGCTTACTTCGACAACGGAAATACTTAACTGCAAAGAATAATAATAATACTTAAACTGAATTTTGTCAGTGCCTTGGTTGAAAAATATTTATATGAACAAAAAAGCGTAACATTTAACTAAGTAAATACTGTCAGGAAAATCTGTGTTATGGAAAGTTAATATGTCTTAATTTGACTTAAGTTCTGAATATATTATTTAAGGATTTATTTAAGCCCTGAGGAAGTCACCATCTAGGTGTCGAAACGTCTTCAAATACAGAAATACTTTTTTAATTTTTCTTTTTTTTACACTGATGACACAATTCACATTTATTGATTAAGTTATTCAAGGACGCAAATTTGCTAAATTAAATTAAGTTTTTTAAAATGTGCGCGTTGCAAACTTTGAACTACTCGACAGATTATTGATTTATTAACGGTGCAAGATGGTTTAACCAATAATCCCAAAAAGTTTCGGAACTATGCTTCTTTTAAAGAACAATGTGTCAGTACTGTGTACACGAGCTTCATTGGGAAGGTCAATCCGCAACGGGTGGTTCCATTGTCTTGGGAGGGCCTTAGATCAAGGGTGGATTTAGCTTTTTACATGGGGGGGGGGGAAAGAGGTATAATTGAACCGAAGGCAGAATGAACAGCGCGAGAAAAATATTTGAACTACGCCCCAACTTGATGAATTCACGCTTCTAATGCTGATTCGCTGTTGCTTCTTGCAAGTTTATTAGACTATTACCCCCCCCCCCCCACACCTTAAATCCGCTCTTGCTTCAAACCTATATTATAAATGCGTCAGCTTACCCCTGATTTTGAGGGGGGTTGTACACTATATTGGGGGAGCTTAGCCCCTCCGTCCTTCGCCAATGGGTGGTTCCGACATTAGCAATGTTTGAGTTTCTTTTTAATATAAAATTTTAAATAATATGCTAAAAAGTTTAGATAATATCCTTGCTGGAATTTGTGTCAATGCCAGCACACCTTTTGATCTCTTCTTTTACTGTTAAAATTTCAAGGTCTCGATGAAGATCAGAGTTGCGAACATACTAAGGAGCATTCACTATAATACGCCGAATTTTGTTCTGGAACGTCTGGATCATTTTGATACTGCTATCACAGGTACAGTCCCAAAGCTGAATACCGTAAAGCCACACTTTAAAACATGATTATAAATAACATTTTACTGTAGATTGATACTTTCGAATTTCTTCCCAGAAGCCAATAATGTTGTTTATATTTTAAATCTAGCTAAGTTCTTTTCTGATTCACATGCTCTTTTCACCGAAGTTTAGCATCAAGAGACATGCCAAGTTATTTAGCATTCATCTTATGGAACACAATTATACCGTTAACATCTAAGAGAAGTGGCTGTGCTAGCTTCCTGTTAGTAAAATTTACATGGAATGATTTAAGCTCGTTGGGCTTAATTTTCCATTATTTTGTCCAGTCAGCTACAATGTCTTGCTCAGAGACCATCATGCCAGACCTTGTCGAATGCTTGGCTCACGTCAAAGAAAACCGCTCCCGTGTGCTCTCTCCTATATATCACACAATTGATAAAAGACAAATTTTAATGGAACCTCCACGTTTACGGGAATAGCGTCATAAATATTTAACGACCATTAAACAATATACAGCAGAAAATCGACCAATTATCTACCTTGACGAAACATGGTTCGATGCACATGACAATGCAAGAAAAGGATGGAATGATTTAAAAAAAAAATGTCAAACCAAGGCTCCTTCAAGTAACAATTCGAGTTCTTAAAAATATCCCGAAAAATAGCATTATTGTATGGACAGTGCTAGTTCTCATAGTTGTCATGTAAATATGTTTCCTAGTTCTAACAATACAAAGGCTGCAGGCAGTTGGAAAAACTGTATTCATGTTATTAAGGTGTATATAGTTGATTCAAAACAAAAACCAATGCACGTCATACCCTTCGAGTGACGTCAGTTATCGACAGTGTTGCCAGCTTTTAACGAAAATATCCGAGTGAATGAATTACACAGTTTTTTTTTTTCATAAAAACTAGATAAATATACAAACATTTCCCATAGTTTATATATTCGTTTACTGCATAAAGGCTTCCACACACCGACGCGGCCACGGCCACGGTAGCGGTAGCGGCCGCGGTGGCGATCATTTGAAGTTTTCTAGTAGAGCTCTCATGATTTTGATCAACTGCGAGAATTGCAGTGTCATCAGCGAGTGTGGCTATAGTAGTTTCTTCCGATACTGGTAAGTCACTGGTATGTAACAAATAAAGAATGGGGCTCGGACGCTTCCTTCAAATGATATTTATTTAATAATTTTTTAGGAAAGATTTTATTACTCTCATATCTCTTTCTTATCATCTTGTACGAATCTAGTGCCTCTACAAAAGCCATAACGTTTATTTCGTCCTTTTCGCGATTCTCTGTATTATATAATTATAATTTGCCAGATAGATATTCTTCTGTTTGTTTCACTGGTTTCATGGCCTAGGTATGCTGCCCTAATATTTTAAATTTATCGTATTGTGTGTTTATTGTTAATAGTAGTAGTAGTAGTAGTAGTAGTAGTAACAGATTTATTTTAGCAATACTGCTACAATATTATAAATTCTAGTTTTTTAACAATAATTAAAACATTTAAAATTACAATTTTATGCACCAAAAATATTGTTAAATAAATTTTATCAGATATTTTGTTTTCTAAGTAATGATATTTTTAAGGATTTTTTAGATTTACTTAAGGAATTTTGTTTCTTAATTAAAGAATCTAAATTATTATATTCGTGAAGTCACGTTTTGTCACTTTCCCTAAACAAAAATTTTGATTGTTTCTGGTTTGATAGTTATGATACAAACTAGGAAAAATATTAAATTTCTTATATTCAACCATTTAAGTTTATTTAACATATAATTTATCTTTGTGTATTTATCAACATTTAATATTATTCTCATCGCCTTATTTTGTAAAATTTAAAGTCTACTAAAAATTCCTTCATTTGCAGTAATTTGTAGAGCAATACAAATAATGAGGTAAAATTATTGTGTTATATATTGTTTTTTTTTTAAATAAACTTAAATTTTTACTTACTCTTTTGAAATAATTAATTATTAACTGACTATCAACTATTATATATTTCTGAAAAGATTAAAAATAGCCCAATCAAGTGGGCAAAAAATATACAGGGTGTCCCATTTAAAAAAACCATATGTTTGCTCTAAATCTCGAAAAGTAAGACTCACAGAAAAAAAGTAAGCACGCCATTGAATTCCACTTAAAAACTCTCATAGAAGCAGTTTTCAATTTTTTAATAAGTTAAAGGATAACCGGAATACAGGGGGTGGTCAAAAAGTCATAATTTTCGAAAACACTCTGTAGCTTAAAAACTAAGAAAGCTATGACAATTCCGTTTGTGGCATCTTTAGTTTCACGAAAGAGTAGACTATCAATGTAAAAACCGCAAGTCTCTATCTCTGCTAGTTATCGAGATACCCTGCAATTACATCGAAAAATGGACACCCTGTACTGTATCTTTTTACACTTATCGACAGTGTTGCCAGCTTGTAACGAAAATATCCGAGTGAATGAATTACACAGTTTTTTTTTTTTTTTTCATAAAAACAAGATAAATATACAAACATTTCCCATAGTTTATATATTCGTTTACTGCATAAAGGCTTCCACACACCGACGCGGCCACGGCCACGGTAGCGGTAGCGGCCGCGGTGGCGATCATTTGAAGTTTTCTAGTAGAGCTCTCATGATTTTGATCAACTGCGAGAATTTCAGTGTCATCAGCGAGTGTGGCTATAGTAGTTTCTTCCGATACTGGTAAGTCACTGGTATGTAACAAATAAAGAATGGGGCTCGGACGCTTCCTTCAAATGATATTTATTTAATAATTTTTTAGGAAAGATTTTATTACTCTCATATCTCTTTCTTATCATCTTGTACGAATCTAGTGCCTCTACAAAAGCCATAACGTTTATTTCGTCCTTTTCGCGATTCTCTGTATTATATAATTATAATTTGCCAGATAGATATTCTTCTGTTTGTTTCACTGGTTTCATGGCCTAGGTATGCTACCCTAATTTTTTAAATTTATCGTATTGTGTGTTTATTGTTAATAGTAGTAGTAGTAGTAGTAGTAGTAGTAGTAGTAACAGATTTATTTTAGCAATACTGCTACAATATTATAAATTCTAGTTTTTTAACAATACTTAATTAAAACATTTAAAATTACAATTTTATGCACCAAAAATATTGTTAAATAAATTTTATCAGATATTTTGTTTTCTAAGTAATGATATTTTTAAGGATTTTTTAGATTTACTTAAGGAATTTTGTTTCATAATTAAAGAATCTAAATTATTATATTCGTGAAGTCACGTTTTGTCACTTTCCCTAAACAAAAATTTTGATTGTTTCTGGTTTGATAGTTATGATACAAACTAGGAAAAATATTAAATTTCTTATATTCAACCATTTAAGTTTATTTAACATATAATTTATCTTTGTGTATTTATCAACATTTAATATTATTCTCATCGCCTTATTTTGTAAAATTTAAAGTCTACTAAAAATTCCTTCATTTGCAGTAATTTGTAGAGCAATACAAATAATGAGGTAAAATTATTGTGTTATATATTGTTTTTTTTTAAATAAACTTAAATTTTTACTTACTCTTTTGAAATAATTAATTATTAACTATCAACTATTATATATTTCTGAAAAGATTAAAAATAGCCCAATCAAGTGGGCAAAAAATATACAGGGTGTCCCATTTAAAAAAATCATATGTTTGCTCTAAATCTCGAAAAGTAAGACTCACAGAAAAAAAGTAAGCACGCCATTGAATTCCACTTAAAAACTCTCATAGAAGCAGTTTTCAATTTTTTAATAAGTTAAAGGATAACCGGAATACAGGGGGTGGTCAAAAAGTCATAATTTTCGAAAACACTCTGTAGCTTAAAAACTAAGAAAGCTATGACAATTCCGTTTGTGGCATATTTAGTTTCACGAAAGAGTAGACTATCAATGTAAAAACCGCAAGTCTCTATCTCTGCTAGTTATCGAGATACCCTGCAATTACATCGAAAAATGGACACCCTGTACTGTATCTTTTACACTTTGCATTTGATTTTATTATTCTTAGGCTCATTTGAAAGAAAATTCTACGATTATTTAAAAAAATGATATTGGTGATGATTGCTAATTCGTGTTTTGTTTCCCAAGGGGCGCTTTGAATAAATGTTTCACTTTTACTCAATTTCCTTAAGAAAGCGAATAGGTACAGTATACTTTTTGTATAAACGTTTTGAAGAGCATCAAAATAGCTTAATTTTGGCGAAAACCGCGTCTTAATATCCTTATTTAAGCAAAAGAACCAACAGAAAGTCGCGGTCTCAACTAATTTAATATTTAAAAAATAGTAGGTAACGTGTTTCGCCTTTAAGGCATCATCAGACCTAAAAAGTGTGGGGATCTCCCCCATACTCACTATGCCTGGTATTTATTTAATGGGTCTTATACTTTTGTTTTTTTGTTGCATCCATTTGTTATAATACTTTTTAGTTTAAGTTCTGACTGTTAACTGATGTGATTGTAACGTTTATCTGTTATTTGTATTTTGACATTTTTATTCTTTTTTTTTTTAAATTGGTTTTTGGTGTATCAGGTTACTGGTGAGATTTGCACTTATATGTGTGTTAACTGATATCTTTTTAGGTCTGATGACGCCTTAAAGGCGAAACATGTTAGTTACTATTTTTTAAATGAAGAGTGGAAATTCCAAATGTTCTAAGTGTCAATTTCCTCAAAATTGAGATTTTCTCACAAACAAGTTCTATGCGCCATCACTAATAGCCTTAATAACGTTCTAAGTGCCAAACCCTTTTAAAACGTGGTCTGGTGCATTTGAAATAGATGTCGCTGGTCTAAGTGTGGGATATTTTCTAAACGTTCTATGTGCCATGGCTTCAGCTGTTAAGGAGTATTTTTATTTAGTTTACCTTTGAAGAGATTTCTTTCAAAATATCAGATAAGAATGGGAAATAAAAAAGATGATGAGGTTTGTTGGAACGCAGTAAAACTTGCAGTACGCAAAAGCGTGCAGAACAGTATAGAAATCGCATTTTGGGGAAATCCTATACAAATCGAAATAACAAACGTGCTCCAGCTCTACCACCTTCTCAAGAAAATGTAAGTATTTTGATTTGATGCAATTAATTTTTGTTTGATAATAAATTCCAATGAGTAGGTACTGCTATTTTGTCATGTAATTAAGGTATATTATCTGCGTGCGTGCCAGCAATAATAAAAAAGTGAGACATTTCATGTGTTTTAGTTACTAAAAATTTAATGATTGGTTTTAATTATTGCAGGCAACGTGCAGATGTAAATACAGTTGCAAAAATACCTTAGTAGACCTAAAGCTTAAACTACGTGAAGATTTTATGAAGATGAATAATCACAACTTGCAGAACACTTTTCTGCTGCGACTTTTGACTGTTGTACAAGTAAAGTGACGTCGCCATGAGACATATGATACCCCCAATAGCAGTTACCGTCAATATATTATGTGCCTTATAACACAGGTGCTTCCTTCCAAGTCTGCAAAAAAACTTTTTGAAATATTTGCGCAGGCGTTTACAAACGTTACAAGATAGGTGTCAAGCGAGGGTCCTATCACTTACACAGATAGAAGAATGGGGAATGCACATCGCCAGAAGTATACTAACGAAGATTGGGAACAAGTTAAACAGCATATTAACTCTTTTCCGTGCGATAAAAGTCACTATGGTCGCGCTAAAACTAATAAAGTATATTTCAATAGTGATCTAAATATGAATCGTCTTTACAGATCTTTCACCGACAAGCATCCAGAGAGAAAAAGTACCTACAAATTTTATCCAACAGTGTTCTTAAATTGTTTTCCACATGTATCATTTCACCGTCCCAGGACCGATACTTGTAGAACCTGTAATATGTTTGCATGTAAGATTTCATCTTTAAGTGGATTAGGAGAGACAACTGCTAAACAAGAACAAGCCATTCATCATGCCAAGTATTGAAAGGTCTTTTAATGCATGAACAAGGATTCTTATGATGCACGTTTTCCAATTGTGACTTTTGTATGATGTCTGTGGATCTTCAGCAAGTTTTACTGATACCACATTTAACTCACAACAATATGTATTATAGTAGGCAACTAAGCTGTTTTAATCTAGGCATGCATGTATCTCACCTAAATGAAGCTTTCGTGTGTATGTGGGATGAAACAAAAGCATGTCGTGGAAGCAATGAAGTTGGATCCTGCATTTTACGTCTAGCGAATTCATATTATGATATTTTTGATAAAAAAACAACTTGTTATATGGTCAGATAATTGTGCGGGCCAAAATAGGAACCGCGCCCTTACTTTCGTAATGATGTTTTTGGTACAAATTGGACATTTTGAAGAGATTGTTCAAAAATGTCTAATAAGCGGACATAGCTTCCTATCATGTGATCGGGACTTCGCCATTATTGAGAAGAGGAAAAGGGTATCCGAATGTTTCACCTCAATGGATAAAGTTGATGCTTCAGCTAAAGTTACGGGGGAACCGTTCTGCGTAGTTGACATGGAACATTCAAACTAACCTGGACTTAAAAAATGCCTGCGACTCTGTTCTAAAAGAAAATTTTCCAATATCAAAGTCTACTATGATAAAAGCTTCCAAAGATTATCCAGGTATTGTTCACTTGTTCAGTATAAGGCCACATTCAGTGACATTGAGTTGTGAAAACGTGCCAATGTACTAAAAAAAGGGGCTAGACCCGAAGATATTGCAAAAGTTAGTATGTCATTGATTCAAAAGCCAGTCGTGTCGGAGGGCAAGAAAAAGGATTTGTGAGCCATGTTGGATTTTTTGCCAGACACTTCTAAATGCTATTATCAAAGTATTATAAGTAATTAAAATAATATATTAGTTTTGTTTATTAAAAATAATTATTTAGGTTAGATTAGGTGTACATGTTCTATGTATCAATATAGTTTCCATTCAAAAAGTTCTAAGTACCGCGGTAGATAGAGCGTTTCTTAAATACTATGTTTTCTTGCATTAAGAAGTTTGTTTTTAGTTTTTAATTACACTACTTAGAAACCAAAATACACCTATATTACCACTGAAAGCAATTTTAATAAAGTTTTCGAGTTAACGTTTGAGTTACACAGTTTTATTGCTCTCCTGAAAAAAAATAGCCAAAGGCACTTAGAACGTTTGGAATTTCTACTCTTCAAATATTAAATTAATTGAGAGCGGGACTTTGTGTTGGTTCTTTTGCTTAAATATTGTATTCAGGTCTCTTAGAGAAATATGGACACTTTTAACATTGAAAATGTTTATATTATCGCACGGGCATGTTAGTATGGGTACGGAATTCGAATTTCTTGTGTTGCATTTGTCCCTGACGTCACACCGAATTAAAATGATCGGGATCAGACCAAGTCGAGAGTAAACGTATGGTTTCGCTGGAGCGGATGGCGTTCGCAATCGAGCGTAGCAATCGGCCGTCGCCACAGGGTTGTTTGTCTGGCGCGGCTGGAGCGCGCTTCAGATCATATTCGTATTTCGTAGTGAAAGCGCTTATGTATGATTTATTATGAACGCCAAATGCTGTTGTTGGAGGAAGAAGACGAAGAGGAGATGTTAGCCCAAATTCCTCTATTTCGACAAACGTCATATTAACACTTGAATTTATACTATAGGTACCATATTTAAATCAAAGCTGCAGCATACCAAGTAAACAAATCAATTTGATTAAGACGTCAAAGTATCAAAACATTTTAAAATTGTATCATTAATTGGTATATCCGAAAAAAACATCAAAATTAGAAAAAAGTCAGTGGCGTGCATTTTTTTGTCAATAATATCCGTTAAGTGTTGTCCGGGACGCCAGTGGACTTAATAAATTTAATCTAGTTAGGGCAAATTAAGCCTCTTATCATTATGAATGAAGGTACCAAATTGCAATAATATCGGGAAAAGGATATTTACAATAATAATAAAAAAATCTTTAACACCCTGTACATCAAAAACGGGGCAACTCCGGCCACATGTTCAGGATAGTTCAGGTTAGTACTTCTGAAACACCCCGTATACATTCAAATACCAATCGAAATAGAGTTACGGTTGTCATTAAGTACTGATCAATGTTTCCTTCGTATGCATAATCTTGGATCAAAATGAAGAAAATATACTAAATAATCATCAGGATCCTATAACTAAAGCTGTAGTACCAGCTACAACCGAAAATCGGCAAGAAAAGAAGGCAAGTTTTGATGATCTACTACTTGATTCGTTCCGACAGAGTCCTTCTTCTAATCCAAGGAAACGAAAGCGCTTAATTCAAGGTGGCCAAACCATTGTAGGTACTATCGCAAGTAGTCAGTCAAAACTCTCTACAAGTTAATCTACTATATCTTAACCAGCTATGAAAATTGACCGAAAGAGTAAACAAAGTCGGCCAAGTCCATATCAATTTGAATACAGCTCCAGTGAATCAGATAATGAAAGTGTACCTTTTATGGAATCGGATCAAAGTTTCACTCGGATTGCGAAGATCAAATTCCCGAAATAAACAAAGACAATATTTCCATTGGAGACTGCGGGTACTGGTTAAATACACATTACCAAAAGCAAACAAACATTTTATTGGCCAGGTAAACACTGTTGACAACGGGTTTGAAATCAAGTTTACTAGAAAATTAAAAGACAATTTTTTATGGCCACTCACCGATGACGTCGATGTAGTACAGCTAGACTATAGATATAGTGACTCGTTTACCTGAACCGGTAGTAACACGCCGAGGAGGTTTTCATTTTAATGTGAAATTTGCGGGATACAATATTTAACAAAGTTCCATAAAATTATTCGAATTTTTAAACTTTAAGTTTCTTTTCTGTTTTAGTTTCTCCTTGGGAATAATTTCTACTGTTTTAGAGATTAAAGCCAAACATTGGGTTTTGAACGGATAAATACGTTTATAAAAATATTATTCTTGTTATTAGGAATTTTTTGATAGTTATTTTGGATTACTTATTATTTTTCAGAGGTACCTTTTACTTTTTCGTTTTTATGATTTGTTTGGCTAACTATTTCCCAACAATAAAAAGTTCATAACTTCCCAGATTTTTATTTTTTTTAAGTCTGTAAAAAGAAAAATCGGCATGGGAGATATAAACTTCATTTACACTTTCCCATTACCACTTCTGCGAACATGCATGGAAATTGTATTCCGATTTTACACTTTCCCTTTTTGGGGTAAGTGTAAAATTTCGGTACAAAAAAAAATAATCATTCAAATCTCAAGATCTCAAAAATAATTCATGAGTGCCCTATGCAGTATGAAAAGTAAACATATTAAACTAATACTTTCTTACAAAGACACTTTTATAAATATTGTATATTCAAAGTAGGAAGGAAATAAACTTGAACTATTAAAAAGGCCTTCGCACTTGCCCCAGTCTACCCTAATTATAAGCTTTGTAATGTAATGCTGAAAAATAAACAGAATGGTTTTGTACACTTTACCGTTCTTCCCTACACTTGCTGCCACTTTTTTTCATGCATTTTCTTTCATTACAACATTTTTGTAATTTTCGTTCTCATAGTTGTATAAAGGGGGGTACTTTTGCACCTCCTCTATCAAACACTCGTCAGCAATTGCCGAAAACGGTGGCATTCTGCTGAGCAATCGCGGCTGGACTGGTCTCTCTAGCAGTCCGAAGGCAGCCGTTGCAATTGACGGCGAACCCTGTGTCGCTGAGCTGCGGCAGTGAAACCGTGTACATACAAATCGCATTAAACCAGTACCGAGCTACTAATCGCGAACGCCAGCCGCGGCCGCTGACTGCTCCAGAGAAACCATACCTTAAAGGCGCGTTAGAGTTTATTACCTTTATTTTACTATTCTTTATATTATGAATCAATAAAACTTATATCAGCTACCTAAATATTACATTCAAATCTATGAGTTTTCGCACATCTCCAATCTCACAATAGTCACAAGCGTTGCACTCTGCTTCGGCATTTTCAATGTCATCCCCGTTTGCATCTTTGTAAAGGACTGTACATTTTTTTGATTAATATCCTTATTGGTTTTTAAGTTATTTGCAAATAGCTCTTTTTTTCCACGATGCAGCAACGCTATATCAAAATACTCAAATATTATAAATTCCACCAAATTCCAGAAAAAAATTCTATAGACATATATTAAAGGACTTCTGGTCCTTATTGCGGTAAAAACTCTAGCGAACATATTTAATTAAAATAAACTACTAAATAGTTAAAAAGTTATTGTTTTAAATCAGACACTTACTTCCAATTCGTTTCAGTTTCCGAACCCCATCGTTATCACACAGGATAATCAACGTTAATTCTGTTATTTATATAAACAACACTAACCGTACCTCTCTGTATAAATAACGAGTGCTTATCAGTGAAGCGCCACACGCTCAAAATAATATCGCTTCCGCAACTTTAGCAGAGTTTGAGTTTAGAGCGCGTTTTCAGTTCAATTTCGACTCCTGTGTGCACCGGCCAGCAGCAGGAACAGACCGGGAGTTCCGTTAAATTATCGGAGGAAAAATATCGTTCGCGATGTAGTTATCGCTTAATTTAAATTTGTTATACGTTGTGACAATTTGATTAAATGAAATTTGGTTCATTTAAATAAATTGTAAGGGACGCTAATTAGTTCTTAATCATATTCTTTAATATACAACAAAACTTAACCAGTTTATTTTGAAAAATTAGCATTTGATTTTCTTGCAATTATTCTGTAACTTAATTGAAAATATTAGAAATATTTTTTGAATACTTTATGTACTTTTGTCAACATTTTTTATATGGCTTGAAAGACTAGACAGCTGCATGGTAATATAGGGGCTCATTTGCTTATAATATTATGACGTCTGCATTACCTCAAGTTTTTGTTAATCAAATTAAAGGCTTACGACAAATATATGCAGTTTACAAACGAGATATCAGTAGGCAGGATGTGTACCAAAGCAGGCATATATCTGATGCGCAGTGTCGGGTTCAAGGATTCAATGCAATTCTAGACTTTTTCAATCTGTTAAAGTAAACGTCATAAAGCTGGGATAGAACTTTCAAGATAAAAAGATCGTGCTGAAATTAAATAACACGAGAAAAATTTCTTGCAGGACTCTTAACCAAATACTACTAAATCATAATAAATTACAATTAACGTCAATTAATGCGGTTTCAATAACGTTCCTATATTGCTCTATTTGCCAAATCTCGAGGTTTCAATTTTGGACGGGAATATTCGAGGGGTGTCTAACGGTAGGAAATACGTGTATAGGATGTCCTTTTTTCGATATAATTGCAGGGTATTTCGGTAACTAGTAAAGATAGAGATTTGCGATTTTACCTTACTCCGCTACTTTGTCGTAAAACAAAAGATACGGCAAACAAAATTGTCATAGCTTTCTTAGTTTTTAAGCTGCGGGGTGTTTTCGAAAATTTTTGCTCTTTGACCACCCCCTCTATCTCGGTTACCCTTTAACTCAAAAAATTGAAGACTATTTCAAGACAGTTTTTTAAGCAGAATTCAGTGTCCTGCTTACTTTTTTTCTGTGAGTTTTACTTTTTCAGATTCAAAGCAAACATATGATTTTTTAAACGGGACACCCTGTATATTTTTCTATTATTTGGTTAGGCTATTTTTAAGCTTTCAAAAATGTATAATAGTTGATAGTTATTATTAACAATAAACGCACTATCGAATAATTTAGAAAATTAGGGTTCATTGAAAAAGACAAAAGAATATGTCATTACTGCTAAAATAAATATTATGTAGAAACACACTAATATTACAATTACAACTGGGGACCCATATCTTATATTATAGGTATTATGGCTATTGATAATGCCTGTGCGGAGCTCATAAAATAAGGTCCGTCAGACCAAATTACTTTTGTAGCAATCTGCCTGTCGACTCGTAATCGTATAATAGCTAGATAAGTCACCCACAGGTAGAAAATTAAAGTATTAAGATCAGGTGATCTCGGAGGCCAATTTCGATAACACCAGTGACTTGACATATGACACTGAAACCTGACTAGCTAGGTATAGGTACGGTATACCTACATAAATTAACAACACATTTTAGCAGCTTTTCAAATTATTAAAAATATACAGGGTGTTTCGTTTGAAGAAATCTTTTCTTCAAGTAACCAAAATAACTGCATTTTTAGACCACCCTGTACATTGACACAAAGATTCGGCCATGGCGTAAGAAGACTCCGGGTATTGCCCAACTTCAAACCAAATTTTAGTGCCATAGTAACTCAGAGTTTAAAAATATCAGCATTTATCGCAGGTCATGTTGTATGTATAGGAAATAATAAGAAAATATATTAAGATACTACTGCAGATTGCAAAAATAACAGGCCCTCCCATTTAAAAATCATATGTTTGCTTTAAATTTCGAAAATTAAGACTCCCAGAAAAAAAGTAACCAGCCACTGAATTCTGCTTAAAAAAACTCTCTTAGAAACAGTTTTCAAGTTTTTGATAAGTTGAAGGGTAACCGAAATACAGGTGGTGGTCAAAAACAAACATTTTTAAGAACACCCTGTTGCTTAAAAACTAAGAAAGCTATGACAATTCTGTTTGCAGCATCTTTTGTTTCACGAAAAAATAGTAATGTGAAAACCGCAAGTCTATAACTTTACTAGTTGAGATACCCACAATTAAATCGAAAATTGGACACCCTGTACCTACTCCGATTACGCGTAAATTTGGATACAAGTAGAACGCTAGATAAAACTTTTTAATTATGCTCTAACCTGAAAACAAATGAAAATCGGATAAGAACATATCGGTTTTTTCACATTGTTTTCAGGTGTATAATACACTCCTGGAGTTTGGTCCGTTTCCTCCGACTCGCCCTATATATTAGGAAATTATTATAGGTAATTCGGGAATTTTTAGAAAATTGTAGGTGTACAGGGTGTCCAGTTTTCGATGGTTTTACGGGGTATCTCCGTTATTAGTAAAGATAGAAGGATACGGTTTTCGCTGCACTATGCTACTTTTTTGTGAAACAGAAGATGTCGCAATCAGAATTTTTCTAGCCCTCCTTGTTTTTGATATATCGGATGATTTTGAAAATTTAACATTTTGGGACACCCCTCCATATTTGGGTTACCCTGTAGCTTATCAAGGAAAAAACAAATGCTCTTTTTGTAGTTTTTTATGTAGAATCTAGTGACGTACTCAGATTTTTCTACCTTCAATAGTTTACGGGGGGAAAACAGACTTGCTTTTTTAAATGGGTCACTCTACTTATATATTCTTTAATAATATAATTAAGTTAATAACAAACTTCTCAGAAATATATAATACTTTATTCTTAATTTTAATATTAAGCACGAAATTTACGTTTTATTAAAAGATATACATTCTTTGTTAGTAGGTTTGTATTTAAAAAAAGAAAAGAACACAGTAATTTATGTCATATTAAAAATTTCTTTAGTTTCTGCCAGAGTACTTAGGTTCTCTAAGTTGTTTTAAAATATCTAATTAATACTATAAAATCAGTTTTTCCTAATATTGGCAGAAAATGTAAATTTTGAAAATAATGAAAAATACGACATGTTCGTTTGTTATGTCCATTGTAATGAAAACGCAGATGAAGCATTAGAAGTGTATTTCAATAGCTAAATATATGCCTTTTTGTAGTATTTCTATAATGGTTTATTAAATTTACTAAATTACTTGTAGATATCCCGAAAGACGACAGCCGGATAAAAGAATTTTTCTAAGGATGAAATCAAATTTAAGTGAACACGGTTCATTTTCTAATTCTCGGCCTAAAATCTACAACAAGGAAAACCGCGAGACTGATAAAATGAATGTTTTAGATTTAATTCAAACAAATCCAACTAGTTCTTGCAGAACGGTTGAAGGTTCCGTCGGAGTAGTAAGAGTTCAAACAATCCTAAAAAAACACAATTTTCCATATCAATTTGAATACAGCTCCAGTGAATCAGATAATGAAAGTGTACCTTTTATGGAATCGGATCAAAGTTTCACTCGGATTGCGAAGATCAAATTCCCGAAATAAACAAAGACAATATTTCCATTGGAGACTGCGGGTACTGGTTAAATACACATTACCAAAAGCAAACAAACATTTTATTGGCCAGGTAAACACTGTTGACAACGGGTTTGAAATCAAGTTTACTAGAAAATTAAAAGACAATTTTTTATGGCCACTCACCGATGACGTCGATGTAGTACAGCTAGACTATAGATATAGTGACTCGTTTACCTGAACCGGTAGTAACACGCCGAGGAGGTTTTCATTTTAATGTGAAATTTGCGGGATACAATATTTAACAAAGTTCCATAAAATTATTCGAATTTTTAAACTTTAAGTTTCTTTTCTGTTTTAGTTTCTCCTTGGGAATAATTTCTACTGTTTTAGAGATTAAAGCCAAACATTGGGTTTTGAACGGATAAATACGTTTATAAAAATATTATTCTTGTTATTAGGAATTTTTTGATAGTTATTTTGGATTACTTATTATTTTTCAGAGGTACCTTTTACTTTTTCGTTTTTATGATTTGTTTGGCTAACTATTTCCCAACAATAAAAAGTTCATAACTTCCCAGATTTTTATTTTTTTTAAGTCTGTAAAAAGAAAAATCGGCATGGGAGATATAAACTTCATTTACACTTTCCCATTACCACTTCTGCGAACATGCATGGAAATTGTATTCCGATTTTACACTTTCCCTTTTTGGGGTAAGTGTAAAATTTCGGTACAAAAAAAAATAATCATTCAAATCTCAAGATCTCAAAAATAATTCATGAGTGCCCTATGCAGTATGAAAAGTAAACATATTAAACTAATACTTTCTTACAAAGACACTTTTATAAATATTGTATATTCAAAGTAGGAAGGAAATAAACTTGAACTATTAAAAAGGCCTTCGCACTTGCCCCAGTCTACCCTAATTATAAGCTTTGTAATGTAATGCTGAAAAATAAACAGAATGGTTTTGTACACTTTACCGTTCTTCCCTACACTTGCTGCCACTTTTTTTCATGCATTTTCTTTCATTACAACATTTTTGTAATTTTCGTTCTCATAGTTGTATAAAGGGGGGTACTTTTGCACCTCCTCTATCAAACACTCGTCAGCAATTGCCGAAAACGGTGGCATTCTGCTGAGCAATCGCGGCTGGACTGGTCTCTCTAGCAGTCCGAAGGCAGCCGTTGCAATTGACGGCGAACCCTGTGTCGCTGAGCTGCGGCAGTGAAACCGTGTACATACAAATCGCATTAAACCAGTACCGAGCTACTAATCGCGAACGCCAGCCGCGGCCGCTGACTGCTCCAGAGAAACCATACCTTAAAGGCGCGTTACAGATACAAGACAAGATATACATTCTTTGTTAGTAGGTTTGTATTTAAAAAAAGAAAAGAACACAGTAATTTATGTCATATTAAAAATTTCTTTAGTTTCTGCCAGAGTACTTAGGTTCTCTAAGTTGTTTTAAAATATCTAATTAATACTATAAAATCAGTTTTTCCTAATATTGGCAGAAAATGTAAATTTTGAAAATAATGAAAAATACGACATGTTCGTTTGTTATGTCCATTGTAATGAAAACGCAGATGAAGCATTAGAAGTGTATTTCAATAGCTAAATATATGCCTTTTTGTAGTATTTCTATAATGGTTTATTAAATTTACTAAATTACTTGTAGATATCCCGAAAGACGACAGCCGGATAAAAGAATTTTTCTAAGGATGAAATCAAATTTAAGTGAACACGGTTCATTTTCTAATTCTCGGCCTAAAATCTACAACAAGGAAAACCGCGAGACTGATAAAATGAATGTTTTAGATTTAATTCAAACAAATCCAACTAGTTCTTGCAGAACGGTTGAAGGTTCCGTCGGAGTAGTAAGAGTTCAAACAATCCTAAAAAAACACAATTTTAAGCCACATAAATTCTATTCTTCTTTAGTACAAAACTTATATCTTGGTGATGCACAGCCGCCTTATTTACAAAATATCAGCAGGGAAAATATTTTTGAAAGAACCGTTATATGGTCCGATGAGGCTCATTTTACAAGTGCTGGTATATTTAATCGGCACAATACGAGATTTGGGTTTTGGAAAATCAGCATGTAATACAAAATTCTTGGACCCCCCTTGTAAATTTCAAAACGAAATATTAATCATGGCTGCTTTTTTGTACATTTAATCTTTATTTATTTCACCGTTGCTAGGCATCTAAAAATGTTGACAAGAACAATTTCCCACAATTTTAGATACCAATGTTTAAAAAGTGGTTCATATTGATTTAGCGTGTTGAAATAATTGTTGAGTTTTTCTTTGCAACTATGCCTGGCAATAGAATTTCAGTATTCAGTAGAGCAAAAATAGTGGCTTTGCATGATGAGGGTCTGCCGAATCATCGAATCGCGGATAGACTAGGGATTCCCCGCGCTTCAGTTATCCGAATAGTGCGTTTGTATCAGGAAACTAACAGCGTTGACTGGATACGTGGAACTGGGCGTCCTAGGGTAACTAATGCAAGAGAAGATCGGTATGTAGCAGGTTATGTACGTCGGAATCGAACCATACCAATCTCAGCTGTTCGAACACATTTTAGAAGAACGTATGGTCGATTCATTTCCAGTAGCACAATACGGCGAAGACTTACTAGAGCCAATTTGCGATCTAGGAGACCATTAAGAGTACCTAGGTTTCTTCCTAGACATATAGCCGCTCGTCTACAGTGGGCACAGGAACACAGACACTGGCTTTTAGCTCAGTGGCAAAATGTCGTTTTTTCGGACGAAACCAGATTTGATTTAGTTAGTGATAGTCGGCGACACAGAGTTTGGAGAGGGCCAGGGCGACCAGAAAGACTATCTTTTGCCAGAGAAGTCGTTCCAAATCAAGGAGGAACAGTAATGTTTTAAGGAGGCATAATGCATGGTCGTCGTACGCAGCTTATTCCCATTCCAGGCACTATGACAGGGGATAGATATGTTCGAAACATTATTGAACCTATTATTTATCCTCTCCGAAATGAAATTGGAGCCAATTTTATTTTCATGGATGACAATGCTAGGCCCCATCGCACGAGAGGAGTACAAAATGCACTAGAGATTGAGAATATTGAAAGATTACCGTGGCCAGCCAATTCGCCACACATGAATCCCATTGAACATATGTGGGATTTCGTTGAACGAGCAATCTCAAATATAATTAATCCTTCTATCACCCTCCAGGAACTCACACTCGCGGCCCAAGAAGAATGGAACAACATCCCAATGGATACCATTAACGCGCTTATTGTTTCCATGCACAGACGAGTTAACACCTTACTACAGAACAGGGGAGGACACACCGAATATTAATTAATTTTGATTTTGCTCTAAAGTGGTTTTCTTCTAGATTTAAAATTCTCGTAATGATTTTATTATGCACTATTTTTCCTTTGTATTTTTTTTCTTGTTCAAATAAATTTTAATTCAGACAATTTGCATTGGATACATAACCAAATTAAATGTACTTTGTAATACACTTCTTAACTTATAATAATAGTGTCTCATTTTGACAAACTTAAGGGGGTCCAAGAATTTTGGCGATGTGTGTATTTCCACTCGAACGGCAAGGCAGGTTTGGCTTTAACGTTTTATGTTTTATACTAGGAAGCAAAATAATTTATAATATATTTGAAGGCAGCCTGAATGAAAATAAATATTTAGAAATTCTAGAAAACGTCGTGCCGAAAGTAATAGAAGATGTGCCCTTAGTGGATCTCAATAACTTGCATCTGCAACAAGATGGAGCACCCGCAAACAATACGCTTATTATCAGGGCCTACTTAAACAATAATTTGTCAGGCCACTGGATTGGAACTAATGAACCTGTAAGATGGCCACCAAAGTCATCCGACTGGTCGGTTTTGGATTTCTTATTGTGGGGAGACCTTGAAAATAAGATTTATTCTATTCAATACCAAACAATTGCAGATTTAAGAAATGCCACTGAAAGAGCATTTAGGGAGTTAGAAACGCGGCCTTTTATTATTTTAAATTCATTAAGGCGAATAAGAACTATGTGTGAAACATGTCTAAGGCATAATGGAAAACAATTGACGCAATATTTATGAGAAAGTTCTATACATTTTCAGCTGTTGTTTCTAATGTTTTACGTAGTAAAACACAACTCGATTTATGCATTGTTATTATTTTTACCGAAATATAACTGCTAATTAGATTAAGGAGTCCAAAATATATTTCTTCTACAGTAATTATCATACCAGTAATAGTTTTTTTTTTAAATTCCCGTCGTGGCCTACTAACAAAAAATGTATATTTTTTAATAAAACGTAAACTTTGCGCTTAATATTAAAAATAAAAATAAGGTTCGATATATTTCTAAGAAGCCTGTTATGAACTAAATTATATTATTAAAATATATATAGGGTGACCCATTTAAAAAAATTAAGTTTGTCTTTTTCTTGAAAACTATTGAACGTAGAAAAAATCTGAGTACGTCACTGGATTCTACGTAAAAAACTACAAAAACGACATGTGTTTTCTCTTCGATAATTTACAGGGTAACCTGAATATGGGGGGGGGGGGTGTCCCAAAATGTAAAATTTTTAAAAACATCCCGTATATCGAAAACAGGGAGGACTAGAAAATTTCTGATTCCGGCATCTTTTGTTTCACAAAAAAGTAGCACGGTGCTGCGAAAACCGTATCCTTCTATCTTAACTAATAACGGAGATACCCCGTAAAACTATTGAAAACCGAACACACTATACACCAAATCGTATCCTGAGCCACCTCTCGGGAATATAATTTCAAAAAACGAAATACCTACCTACGATTATTAATAGAATTAATTCATAATATCTACTACTACTATAAATATACGGTTTGTGGGGCGAGGGAGCTTCAGCCCCTTTAACCCCTCCATCTTGGATCGTCATTGTTTTGGTTACTAAATTGTAATTCATATTATTTGTGCTATATTTATGTACTTTTCCAAAAATGTACTACCAGTAATTCTGAAAGCTGATTGGTTGTCCTTATTTTAATAGAAACTTACAATGTCGGCGACACAACAAAAGGACAATAAAGTGGCACCGAAAGGTGCCAAGTTACCGGTTCATCAGCTTAATCCAAGTTACACAGTGCGCGTAATATGTTGTGTTTTTTTTATATTTATAACCGAAATATTTTTGGCTCATTATATTTATAGGTAAGTAAGTTCAGGTTATACTATATATATATACTATCCTAAATCATACAGAAATTATTAAATTGGAAAAGAGTTGCGAATTATTGAATCCTGCAACGTCATGTTTTCAAATTTAAAGAATTATCAATATTGTATAAGATATTTGGGCAGAACCGAAACTTTTGCGATTTCGCTTTTTGACTTAATTTGGAGAGATTCAAAATAAATTTTACATTCTCATTACCACTTTTTCTCCTCTAAAATTGATTTTTATTTAATTTTCAATTTGATGTTTCGTCTTTACGGGACCTCCGTAACTTCAATATTTTATATAGTGGTAAAAATGTATTTTACGCTTTATGAGTCTATTTTTTATTCTAATTACATGTCACACTTATTTTTTATTGACATGTATATTGTATAGGTACCATAATAATGTTCAACATTTAAGCATTTGAAAACAATATTAACAATATTAATATTAAATAATGTCAAACAAAAAAATGTTTTTAAAGCCAACTAGAGCTTAAATACAACAATAAATATAAAACATTCTAAATGTGTATTTGCAATGATGATGCGTTTTCTTAGTCCTGAATTAATTAATAAAAGACACTTAGCAAAGCAGACTAATCAAGCGAAATTATCCCAATATTTATCATTTCCAATAGCCAGGCGTGTCCTTCGAGCAACATTTAAAATGGAAATGGTGTGACAACTGAAGTTGTTAAAAGACCCAAGATTAGCAGCTTCCGAATTGACTTCTGCAATATAAGAGGACTAAACTCGAACATCAATGCAGTCCATCAACATCTACAATCTACCAAACCTCATGTACTCGTAATAACCGAACAAATGTCAGATCATCAATTAGTACGGTCAGCTATTTATATCCTAGGTACGACTTCCATCACCGATTTAGGCGCAATTTTGGCCTTTGCCCCTTTGTCCGCAGTGATATTTCTTGTTAACTGTCAAAACGCTGTCAACTAGAGGAGACACTCGCGCCTAATGACATTGATTTATTGTGGTTTAAAATATGAACGCAGAGAATAACTAAATTCACATGTTGCCTTTCCGGCCGCCAGGCGATACCCATTATAAAAAATTGTTCTCCTCAGTTGCTAATACTATCGACTTTTTGCAAACTCACCATACCAATTCCGAATCCTTGGCGACCCTAACGTTCATAATGTCAACTGGCTCAAACACTCAAATACAACCGACGAGCAAGGTCGCGAAGCCGAATCCTTTGCCATCAGCTCTGGCCTTATCCAAGTCGGATTCCAGACCGAGATGGTTATTTTGCTAGCTTGTTGGATCTTTTCTTAACTTTAAACCCCGACTTATACACTATCACCGTGAAGCCTCCCTTAGGAACGTCTGAATACAATCTTATTTCGGCACTGAACAAACTACCAATCAGTGCCAAACAGCCTCGTGAACCACGCAAGATCTGGCATTATATATCAGTTAAGTAGGATGACTTAAAGGGCCATTTTCGAACCTTTCCTTAGCGGGACGTTTGTTTTACCTCTGATGATCCATCCATCTCTGCTAGAGAAGTATTGGAGGTTTTCCTTCCTGGCACCGAAAATCATACCATCTGTGTTAACGCTCGAAATCAATAAAAGCAAACGATAAACCAGAGCAAAGACGCACATAACCAGAGGATCAAAGACAAACCTCTTGAATGTCCTAAAGGGTTAAGATCTTCTTGGTCGGTAGTTAAGGCCATCAGTCAGAACTTTACCAAGTCAACCATTCCACCTCTAATACGTTCTGATGGCACCATTGTGACCAAAGCACAGGAGAAAGCAAGCTTTCTGGCGGAACTAATAGGCAGTTTGCGAAACCCTCAAAAAGTATCACCGGTAACCGCTAATTGACAAGTATGACATTTGAAATGTCATTTAGCGTATATTGCTACCGGCACCCCCCGTTAGCTTACGGACGATAGACATAGTGGTAACGATAGCGAAACGCATGCGTAGAACTGGTGAATTTATTCCATCCTTTTCTTTTTAGAAAAGGAATTCATTTGTTGACATTTTATGACATTTCATTTTCATCGAGTTCTCGTGTTGTTTTCGTTTTCGCTTTGCGCCGTCGAGTTTGTATCTACAAATTAATGTTCAATTTACACTCTGTGTTAGATAGATTGTTCAAATTAAAAGTCCCATTAAGCTCAGCTCTGTTTACGTTAGGTTGATTTAGCACTTCTAGCAACAGAGCATCTTCCAAGTCACTATCAGACTATGAAGATTCCAGAGCTGCGAAGTCCTCATTCATTGTACTAGGTACATTACCTTGGTAATTATTTCGATTCAATAAAAAAATATATCAAACTAGCAAAATGAAGGAATCAAAATATGTAACAACAATAATTAATAGGTTATGTTATAACTCGAATCACATACGTTGCGTTAACGGCAAGCGGGTCGTCTCGAACGTTTCCGCAAACACTTTTTCGGGAGCTGTCAAATAACGGCTAAGTTAACGTATACGTCTATGTTAAGCGTCAAAATGATTGCATCTTCGCAAACTGCCTATTCTTTTCAAATTCATCGGTTAACTTTCAGGGAAAATCTCCACCGAATATTCCCCTGTAGAATCGAGAAGGCCCGAGATTATTTTCCGGTAGCGCCATGCTAAACGAATCTTGAGGAGTCTTGACACCAAAAAAGCCTCTGGTTCTGACGAAATTCCAATCATCGTAATTAAGACTTGCGCTGATGAATTGACACTTGTATTTTGTAGAATTTTTAACTTATCTTACAAAAAAGGAATATTTCTTTCTTGGTGGAAAACTGCCTGTTCAATATTGGTTCTGAATACTTTAGCGTTTAAAACAAACTTTAGTTCTGAAACATCGATAGAGTTCAGATAAAGTTTTCAACTAATTAAATTAAACGTAGTTTTATCAAAATAAACGTTTTAAATGTCGATTTGGTGCATTATTTCAGTATGGTTAGTTTGTAAAATCTCATCATTAAGTACAGCTTTAAAAAAAAGATGACCAATACAACTTGCTTATTATTCAATTCTAACGATGTCTGCCAATATTTGATAAGTCAACAAGTCCAGCCCGTATCCAAAATAGGCTAGAATACCTTGCTAAATAACTATCGTCCAGTCGCATTGCTTTCGGTTATATCAAAAGTCATGGAGAAGGCTATCAACGATAATTTATTAAAGTACCAGGAAGGCTGCAACATTATTAGTGACCGTAAGTATGTATTTCGAAAGTCGAATTCAACAGAAGATATTCTCGCATATGTTACTCACGTTTGGAACAACGCAATAGAACATCATGGGCAGTCCCGAGTCTGGGGTGGTAGCACTGGACATTTCCAAGGCCTTTGACCGAGTATGGCATGTGGGGTTCCTAACTAAAGTGAGAACATACGGAATGTCGGTTCAACTTTGTTCATAGCTGTCAAGCTTTCTTAAAGACCGTTCTCTGTGAGTGGCGATGGACGGATTTCTTTCAGACAAATTTTATATGAACTCAGGAGTCCCTCAAGATTCTATATTGTCGCCCAACTATTTTTACCATACATTAACGATCTTTTTGAAAATACTAAAAATCCTATACAGGGTGTTATTTAATAAGTGTCCGATATTTCACAGGACGATTTCTCAGTTATTTGTAAGGTAAAAAGTTTATGTAAGCATGGGTCCGCAAACCCTTCATTTTTTAGATACAGGGTGTTAAAAATTTATTTTTATTTTTGATTTTCGTAAATAGTATTTGAAATACCTAATGTCCATATTTGGACGAAAATTGGTATTTGGTGATTTCTTAATATGAGAAATTTAAATTTGATCTTAGTTAGGCCCTTAATTGTAGGGGGCGCCACCTACAGGTATTTTTCTCTTTTAGGGAGTCACAACTTTTTCGTGCATGTATGTATCACATTTTCTTGAGGAAAAATCGATTCCTTTATTATTTCTACGTGAGAATGGTATGCTTGTCAAAAGTCGCTACAAGCAGACGTTTTTGAGATATTTGTCAAAAAGTGAAACAATTTTAAAAACTTTTTTTTAATCAACATAGAAAGATTTTACACGGTAATTTTTAAACAAGAATAAACAACGTAACACTAGATATAAAACTAAATCAAAATCACAATAAATGTTGGAAATGTCCACCTCCTTGCTGTATGCACGCATCCAATCTTCTTCTCATTATTTCGCGCACTCTTTGGAAAATTCCTGGAGTATTTTGAATCGTTCTACAAGAGTTAATTATTCGATTTCCTAATCCTTTTTCATTTTGGATGGGTGGCTGTTAAACTAAGGATTTTAGATGTCCCCAAAGAAAAAAATCCAAAATGTTAAGGTCTGGTGACCTAGGGGTCCATGGTTGAGGTCGTCCCCAACCTATCCAAAGGTTACCGAAAGTACGATCCAAAAATTCTCGCGCTAGGATGCTAAAATGTGCCGGGGCACCGTCATGCATAAACCACATTTCATTTCGTAGTCTAAGCAATCTTCCTGTTTTCCTCAACCGAACGTGAATTTTAGAAAACGTTTTTGAAGTAGGAGTTGTGCGGTTCGGATAACGCTGCCGATACAAGCGTTTAGCCTCATATGCATTTCCGTTAGCAAGTCCATATGTAAAATGTATGTCAGCATACTCAGCATTGGTGAAGTTTACCATTTTTTTTTTAACAAATAATCACAATAATAATAAATAGAACTATTTAACTATGCGTTAAGATATTATTTTTGACATGACACAAAATAAAATTGGAATATACTTACTAGCCTACTTGATACTTTTATTTTTAAGTTTTCAAAATTGTTTCACTTTTTGACAAACACATGCATCGATTAATTTAAATCAATATATCTCGAAAACGGCTACTTGTAGCGACTTTTGACAAACTTGCCATTTTCACGTAAAAATGATAGAGGAATCGACTTTTCTTCTAGAAAATGTGATACATTCATGCACAAGAAAGTTGTGACTCCCCAAAAGAGAAATAGACCAGTAGGTGGCGCCGCCTATAATTATGGGCCAAGCTAAGATAAAATTTGAATTTCTCATATCAAGAAATCCCCAAATACCAATTTTCGTCCAAATATAGATAATATTTAAAAACTTATTTACGAAAAACTACAATAGAAATAAATTTTTAACACTCCGTATCTCAAAAATGAAGGGCTTGCGGACCCAAGGCGGTATGAACTTTGCACCTTACAAATAACCGAGGAATCGTCCTGTAAAATATCGGACACTTATTAAATAACATCCTTATATAATAATAATAATAATAATAATAATCTTTATTCAGATAATCAAATTTGTTCAATTCACAATAATAAAATTTATACTCTAACATGTTTATCTGAAAGGGCGAAGTTCATCTCTTGTTTGAAACAAGAGTTGGTCTTCCACTTAACCTTTAAAAAAAACTAAAATATAACCTGTAAACGGAGTTTACAACTAGAATACCTAACAACTAACCTTAACTAAAAAAGTTTAACAGTGCAGGAGCATTATATGTTATTCACAAAGACTTATGTTATTCACAAAGATTTATACACTAGAAAAAGAAAAAGATGAAACTATAATTAGCAATAAGCTCGACGGCAATAAGTATAAATAAACATAAATACCTAAGGCAAGGATACATATGAAAATAAGGAACAAAAAACCAAAAACATCACAAAGTACCTACATTAATTTTATCAATTTCCCAGTAAGTTCCTTTTATACAATTTCTTAAACGATGTAATTGACTTTGCTTTTAAATCTGTAGGGATAGCATTGTAACGAGCCGAAACGCTGTAAGAAAAACTCCGCTCAAAAACCGACATTTTATGAATAGGTGGTGTGATCATACCTTTAAATCTTACATTTAAATTATGAACGTCAGTACGAAAAGTTATTTTTTGGTGTAGATAAGAAGGTTTTTTGAACAATATTATTTTATGATATAAAACAGCTGCATGAAACAGTTGCCGCTGCTTCATACTCAACCAACCCGCATCCCTCAACTTGTGCCTTACCGAGTGACACTTTCTAATGCCGTATGCAAAACGTAGGCAATAGTTCTGAATTTTTTGAATTTTATGTGAGGTGAAGGCTGTGAGGCATGGACCATATACCACATCACAATGACTGAAAGTGGACAAAATAAGAGAATCACATAACATGAGTTTAAGATTCGAATCTAAAATAGTCCGGGAGTTGTACAACAATTTAAGTTTAAAAATGCATTTTTTCACACACTTAGAAATATGTTTGTTAAATCTCAAATCCGTGTCTAGCCAGAGTCCAAGACTTTTGGCCACTTCAACGAAAGGTATTGACACATCATTGATTTTTACTTTTATATTATTTTTATTTTCTAGCCGATCTTTATTTCTGCCGAACAGAAGAGCGACGGTTTTGTTTGGGTTAAGTGTTAGTGAGTGTTCTTGAGAAAACCTATAAAGGGCATTCAAGTCATTGTTAATAAGCTCACAACCACGATTTAAGTCACTTGGATTGAATGAGTAGAACAACTGAGTGTCATCAGCATACATTTGTGCAGAGCAGCTCGTAACAACATTTTTTAGGAATGCAGTGTAAATTGTATACAAGATTGGGCCCAATATGGACCATTGAGGCACTCCAATTGATATGTGTTTGGCATCAGAGATCCGTCCATACAGAGTCACTCGCTGTTGCCTGCCACTAAGATAGCTATCAAAGAATGAAACTGCAGATGCCGAGAGTCCGATATATTTTAAAATTAACTTTAAAGAGTCATGATTAATGGTACCAAATGCCTTGGAGTAGTCCAGAAGGACCAACACTGTTAACTTACCTGAGTCAATGGCCCTACAAATGTGATCTGTGACATTAAGCAACGCTGTCGCGCAACTATTACCGCTTCTAAAGCCAGACTGTATGTCCGGAAGTACCTCATTATACTCTATATGCCGTACCAGTTGTCCCTTTATAGCCCACTCCAAAATTTTTGACACAACAGGCAGAATACTTATTGGTCGCAGATCTTTAAGTTCCCGTACCTTACTAGCCTTAGGAAGCGGTACAACATATGACTCTTTCCACAGGGATGGATAAACAGATTGCTCTATACAAGAATTTACTATATGTTGAATATACGATATAAGGAATGGACAACAAAGCAAAATAAAAGTCACACTCAATCCATCAGATCCAACAGCCTTGGTCTTAATTGAAAATATATGACATAATTTCGGCCTCATCAATGCCCCGGAAATTCAAGTGAGACTTTAGGTTAAAAAGAGTGCCACTATAATATTGATTCAGGTTTGGAGAAGGCAAAATTTGAGGAATAGAGTTAACGAGAAATTCATTTATCTTGTTGACATCATCAAGAACAGCGGGAATCCTTGGTTGAGGTTTCCTATTATAAATATTTAGCTTATTTACAGCACCCCACAGCTCCCTACTACCCCTACCAATCTGCAGTCTCAGATAAGCTTTTTTCTCCCTTTCCAATGCATTATTAGTGAAGTTTCTCAGTGATTTGTACTCCTCAAAAACTGTAGGAGACTTTGTTTTCTTATACCTAGTAAAAAGTTTGTCACGTTGTTTAGCTAATAGTTTTATATTGTCAGTTACCCATGGCTTATGTTTTATATAGCTTCGCTGATGACAGCACACTTGTTTCATCTTTTACTTTGGATGCTTGAACATCGGCTGCCAATGTACATCTTTCTAGTCAGCAAAAGGTCTCACATCTCAACAAGGACCTGGAAGAAATTCTGTTTTGGGGTGACAGTAACCAAGTAGAATTTAACGCTAAAGAAACCCAGGCGACAAATTTTTCTAAAAAAGTGAATGTTCATCAATTTATTTATTGGGCGTCAATTTGGATAGTCATATGTTTTGGCATATTGACGTTACGGCCGCAGAAGCTTGGAATACTTTTCCGACCTAAGAACCTTTATACACCCCAACAACTTTTGATGCTCTATAAAGCTTAAATTCGACCATCGCTGGAGTACTGTTCGCATACTTGGGGCTCTGCACCTAAATATACCATGAGATTGCTATATTTCATTCAAAGAAGAGCCATTCGCTTACTCGGTGAGCATGATCTGACAAACAACCTGGAAAACCTTGAACATCGAAGGCAGGTTGGCGACTTGAGTCTATTTTACAAATATTTTCATGGCAAATGCTCAACTGAAGTTGCCCGCTTGATTCCACCCAGAGCGGTGCATGGTAGAAATATACCACGAGCCAATGCAGCCCACTCGTACGTGGTTGAACGTTAATGTCCCTCGAACGACACTGTATAAAAATTCTTTCATCTGGAGAACGTCATCACTCTGGAACGACCTCCCTGAGGCCGTGATCCCCAACGAGTATAATCTCCAAAGATGTACGACCAACGTGAATCATTTCCTGCGCAATCAGAGCGCCATGAAGGATTAAACCTGCAGAGCTGTGCCTTACTATAAAAGACAAGAGAGATCTAAAAAAGTCGTACTTATACGTAACCGTAACCGTATCGTATCGATTTACGTTACCGACGAAAAAAGCGAGCTTAAATTATTAACAAGAAATTTTTCCTCGGCAATTAAAAAATATCCAGTAATAATTTAAGCACTAAGGATATTCAGTAAGAGAATCTCATAAAATTTGTTATTAGAATTTGTTAGTAATAATACAAAATATAAGTTGTGATGTAATAACTTTGTTGTTATACATAAAAGAAGTAATAAATGAACATCAGCACCAAAATAATGTTTTTCTCAATTCCGTGGTAGGTATATTAATTTTAATTTTCATGTCATTATGTCGGCATTTGGATTGTAAAAAAATTTAATAATAATAAAAAACAAAAAGGAGACTTCTAATTGGCTAAATATAAATCTATGAAATTTTCTTACCGAATATTTTGTTAGGCGCGTTTGACTAAAAAAATTATCATTAATGCAAATGAGCACCTTATTAATTTTTGTTTTATTTTTATTGTTATATATGTAAACTCTAGTTCGCTTTAAAAACGAAAATTTTTTATTTTACATTAATAACAATAATATTAGATTAATTTTAAACATGATGGCACATAATAAAGAGGAACTAATAACAAGCCATTAGAAACGTCTGAACAATTTAGAAACCATAGAGCTTATCTAAAAATCTAACAGTTTTATAATATCAAATAATATATCGTACCTACCATTTAAATTTAGCATCACAAGAGAGGCTATGAAATTGTATAACATTCATAATTGTTTAAATAATTTGTTTAGATCTGTCACCTGGTTACAGATACCTGTCAGTTTTAAAGTTGGTAATTATTATCATATGTTTAAATCTTGTATTGGGTAAATAAAATAAAAATAGAATAAACTTTAAAATAATGGAACATAACTCGCACGAAGAAAAATTTTACAAGATTAGTTGTTACATAGAAAGTCATAGGAATTGTGCGCAAGTGGAGATGCAATATTTTTTAAAATATCCCGAACGGCGTCAACCAAATCGAGCAATTTTTTAAAGGTTATAGTTACAAATTTAAGAGAACATGGCGCGCTTGATAAACCAGAGTTACCTACATCGCAAAAGAAATTATGACCTTGAGCAGGTAATGACCGTTTCGCTTGCTGTACAAGAAGATGATACTGTATAGGACTTCAGACTTCCTAAATCAGTATCGCAAAAAATTCTTCATACAGAAAAATACCGTCTCTATAAATTCCGCAACTGTCATATTTTACTTCAAGGCAATTACGAGAGCAGAATGACTTTTTGCTAGTGGTTTACTAGGCAATGCGATAAAAACCGTAATTTTCCCAATAATGTTCTTCGGACAGACAAAAGTTACTTTTATAATAGTGGCATCTTTAACAGAAAAATCGTCATTATTGGTCAACACGAAATGAAAATCGAGTTCAGACATCCAGACGTCAACATCGTTTTGGATTTAACGTGTGGTGCGGTATTTTGGGAACACGAATTATTGGATCCATAATTTTTAAGAAACACTAATTTCGAAAAGATGCGGACAATATTTAAGAAGCGGATATTCTTGACAACCTTCCTTTAGCAGTAACCAATAATATGTGATTGCAACAAGATTGGGCTACTCCTCATAATTCCAAAAATAATATGGCATATTTGAGAAAACGCTTTCAAAACAATTTCATTGCCACTCGTGGTCCGATAGACTGGCCTCCGCGAACCCCAGATATTACACCGATGGACTTTTTTTCGGAATTCCTTGGCGATAAAGTTTACTGGAAGATTTTTTAAAATAATGATGAGTTGAAAGATGCAGTTCGAGCCGCAATAGGAAGAATAACTCCAGAAGTATTAGATAACGTTATGGAAGAAACTGTTTACCGGTGTTATTCATATTTGGAGAGTGAGGGTGGAATTTTTAAAAATGAAAGATCATTGAATTGGCCTGCATTTTTTAACACTTTGAAAGTTGATTTCAAAATTTTAACTGTTTTCTAGTAATTGGGTAGCGCTGATTTCAAATCTGCTTTTAGTTTTTTTGTATCACGTAAAGTTATTTTTCAAACAAGTAAAATCCAAAAATATAGAAAAAACACGATTAATTTTATTTATAAGCTAGTTTTATAATATATTACAGAAAAAAATACAAAAATATACAAAATATACACATAGAAACGATTAGAAATAGTTATTTATTCTTTACTCTTCTTTAATTTCTTTTTTCAGAAAAGCTTCTTTTGGTTGTTTTTCTGTCATATTCAGCTAAAGGAAGATCTCTTCTCAATGTCCAACAGTAATTGGCCATCATTTTTGTGTCCCAGCACCCCTGGTATCTTTTTTCTATCTCTTTAATATGTTGATGAAATCTTTCACCTTGCTCTTCACTCACGTCCCAAAGATTTTTCGGGAAATAGTCCAAATGGGAATGTAAAAAGTGAATTTTTATGCTCATATTGCCATATAATCAAGAATCCTGAATTTTTTCAGCATATTTTCAACGATCTCAACATAGTTTAGGTCTTTATAATTCCCTAGAAATTTATGTACAACTTCTTTAAAATCATTCCATGCATGTTTTTCCTTATATTCCATTACATTTTTAAATTCTGTATCTTTCATTAAGCTCCTAATGTGCGGCCCAAGAAAGATTCCCTCCTTTAATTTTGCCTTTGACAGAGCCGGAAATGTTTTACACAAATATTTAAAACAAATTCCTTCTTTGTTTAATGCCTTAACAAATTATTTCATAAGTTCAAGTTTTATATGAAGTGGTGGAAGTAACACTTTTTGAAGGTCAATTAGACTTTCACGAATTACATTTTTGGTTCCAGGTGTTAAGGTCTCTCTTTGTGACCAGTCTCTTTCTATCCAATGCTGTTCTTGATTCCTGCTATACCACTCACATAGGAAACATGGAAATTTAGTAAACCCAGACTGCTGGCCCAAGAGAAGGCCTACAATTTTTAGATCTCCACACACTTCCCAGTTGTGATTTTCATATTGTATTCTTAAAAGTAATTCCTCTAAATTTTCATAGTTTTTCTTTAAATTGACTGAATGGCCGACCGGAGCAGAAGCAAAAACATTGCCATTATGTAACAGAATAGCTTTAAGGCTCCTTTTTGAAGAGTCGATGGAAAGTTTCCAGTCAGAAGGTGTGTACTCAGGAGCTCCGAGGCAAGTAACTAGATCAGTAATTGCTTGGCAGTACATAAGTGGTCCGCTTTGTGCACAATATTTTACAAATTCAGCCTCACGATTTCTATCCCAAGAGACGGTAGTTTCTGGGGCAAGCAAATTTTTTTGTTTCAGCCTAGACCTCAGTACTCCAGAAATGTCTTTTGAAAGTCCCAAATCTCTTACTAAATCATTAAGTTCGGCTTGTGAAAATAGTTGAGGTTGGTTTTGACCTGAGGTTGATCACTATCCATAGCCTGTAGGGAGCCGGAAGTTGAGGTGTTTTCAGTATCTTCTTTTAGTACTTTGGGGGGTATAGATATAGGTACATCATCACTGTGAGGAACTGGTCTGATAGCTGATTAATTATTGCTTGGGTACAAAATATGTTTCAAAGTTTTTCTATTATGCCCCTTAATCCCACAAAGACAAAAGTAGCAATCATCATGATGATTTTGCGGTTCTCTCCAAACCATCGGTATTCCAAAAGGAAGGCCTTTTCTATTCCCTTTGGCCCAGTCTTAAACCTTCTTTACACACCTTGCAACTACGTGCGGTGCCTAATCTTTATCTCGATCTCCTAATTTGATTTTGAAATAAGCATGATATGCATTTTTCACAAATTCACCAATTGGTCTCTTAAACTTTTTCAAGACGAAATATCCACAAATATAACAAAAATCATCTGGTTTGTTTTTGCAACACCGGCTAGACATGTTTTTAAGCAATGTATATCAAATACCACACTCAAAACTAAACAAAAAATTATTTTTACTTGTTTACCAATCAATACTCAGAGCTCGAGTGAACGAAATGACTGTTTGGAGTGATAAACTTAAAACCTTTTTTTTCGCAGTTCTAATAAAGTTAAGGCATAATAAATATGATTCAGCAGGTCAAAATTCCCGAAAATCTTGTCCATACTACCATAAATGTAGCAATTAATACATAAATAATAAAAGATTTACCTCAGGTAATGAGAGACATAATAAACGATTTACCTCAGGTAATGAGCCCCACTTGATAAATTTCTTGAAAAGCATTTTTGGGTTAATACCTACCTAGAATTTGAAGTACTACATTCATTTTAAAATGTATTAAAACGCCTATTATAAGATTTTTTTATATTTTTTCTTTTTTTTGTGGGTGATAGAGACCAATTGTATTTTAATTAGTTATTTCTATACATGAAAAAGAAAAATTATTTCTATATAAAAACTGAGCTTAACAAACAAAAATCACGTCATCACAAATTTCATGCAGGCCTGTGATTAAATAATAAAATAAATAAAATTTATTTTTACTATTTGTTAGATTTTTTAGATAAGCTTCTATAATTTCTAAATTGTTTATACGCTTCTGAAGGTTTGTTATTATTTCTTTTTTTAATTATGTGCCATCATCTTTAATATTTATGCATTTGAAAGTTAATCTAATTTTATTGTAAAGAATGCGAAATAAAATAATTGCTTGTAGAGCCAACTAGAGTTTAAATACAACAATAAAAATTAAAAAAAAAATAAGGTGCTCATTTGCATTGATGATGAGATTCTTAGTCCGAAACATCTAACAAAAAATAAGTGTGATATGTCGTTGGATTAAGAATAAAAAGTAGAGTGTACAAGGTGCAAAAAAAAATTTTTGAAGTACTTAAAAAATCAAAGTTGATGATGGTTGCGAAAAAACGAAGCGTCAGATTGAAAATTAAATTGCACCTTATTGTAGAGGATATAAAGCGGCAATGAGAATGAAACATTTACTTTGACATATCTCTGTAATAGAATCAGAAAACAATAAGAACGATATCGCAAAAATTCGGGTTTTCCCGAATGTCTTCGGAAATATTCAGAATGGTTGAAGTTTGAAAACATTACATTTCGGAGTTCAATAATAAGCAACTTTTTGTCCAATTTATTCACCTCTGTATGTATATTGCGAGATCCCTGTTGAGTGCAATCTTATCTGGGACACAATGTATACCGATATATAAATGAATGAAATTTTTAACAGTAATATACCCATAGAGGAGGCGTCTTATCGGTAATACCGATGTTTTTTACAAGAAATCGATTTTCTGACAAATTTTTACGAAATGTAATTTTTACTTATAATCTGATATGATCCCGAGAGCTTTAGCTCGAGGGTCTTATCTTTGATTATAAGTAAAAATTACATTGAGTGAAAATTTTCTTGGAAAATCGAGTTTCGAGTGAAAAACGATGGTATGAAGATAAGAAACCGCCTCTAGAGGTGTATTTTATTGGATAATTTACTGAACATAAAAATGAAGGCCGTCTGATAAAGGTAAATATACAAGTTAGAGGTGTTACTTATTTTTTATTTAAGTAAAAAAGCTACAAGCGTCTTTTCGAAAGCGTCTTTTCGAGCTAGCGGTAGTCTTATCGGGTAAGACGACCGTTACCAAGGTGGTTGCTATGAAAATGAGCGTTTTGATTGGTTCAATAAAAGTGAGGTGAATTATCTATATAATTATCATTGTGTAGGCCTCCATTATATGCGACTAAATAGTTTTTCCTTTTTCAGACTAATAATATCCGAAATCAGAGAAAATTATTTAAGCAAAAGTAGCTTTCGCCAAAATTTTCAAAACGAAATTCGTACAGAATCGTTTCGAGAAGAAGTATTGCGAATTCATGCCTATCTCGACATAAAAAAAGAACGCAAAGTTACGGGAAAAACGGACACTAAAACCGAAACAACTTCTGTAAATAGAAAAAGAAGGAGCGTAGGAAGAAACAGAGAATACAATTTTCTAGCACCTGCAAATACTGAAGAGCCCCAAGTGGAATTCTTCAATCCGAAAATGCGGTCGGTTTTGGAAGATAAAGATGAAGAAATTAGAAGGAAAACGGGAAATAAAGGAGCAGCTCCAGGCGATGATCAGTGGATCTGGGTGACAAGTTCTAGTAGAATACCGGTAAGTTCTTGAATGTAATTATTACACGAATTTTGAAGTTTCTTTTTACCGCTTCCAAAATAAGTATGCATAAATATGACTTCTACCAGCGATTTATATTTACCATTACACCAAACTAGGAGGCCGCTAAGCGACAGTTCTTAGTACCAAAAAACACCTAAAGTGAATGCGATGGCAAGTAACAAGGGTATTAACACACACTTATTAAAACTTGTGAAAGCTGTTTGTTGGGGAAACGTATATCAACACGTCAAAAAGAATAGGTTGGTAAATGCTCTGTGCGTGCGATTTCAATCTCTGCTATTTTTTTTTGCAAATTACATAAGGGTATGACAGTGGCAACCTTTTGTCAGGGACAACAGGTTGCCACTATCTGCTGACGGTAGCTCTTTATGTGGAGGTATTGGAAATCCATGCAACAAATAAAACCAAAGTTTTCCCACACAAACAATAAAGTTTTTATTATAAAAAAGATTTATGCTAGCTTTATGATTAGTCAAATCGTTTAAAATTTAGTTTGAATCATTAAAAAAGGAATGAGTGAAAGGCAGCCTTTCCGAACGTAAGGATTTAAAATAAAATTTGTGTATAACCTCGAGGAAGATTCTAGAATCTTGTAAATCTTTAATTGATGTATGGTTATTAAAGTGCTACCTTTGTCAAGATGGCCTCACAATGTTGATTTACATTAAAAAAGTTATGAATTAAATTTTAATTAACTAATTAAAATAAAAAAGTAATAATTTGAAATGGCTTATGGTGAAACTATGGTGACGGTAAACATTAATTAAATTATAAGAAATGCATCTAGATAACTTTTATACTACTCTGTATAGCTAGATCAATCGATCAGGATGGCCCTATGTGGTTTTCTCTGGTTGGCTAGGTGGAAGTCATATAGTACGTCGTTAATATCTCTGCTTAGAGCATATGAGGCAGGTGGTTTCCTAACCTCACAAGATCCCGTGAACGGCAAAACCAAAAACGAACCAAGCTTACCTCTAACTCTCGTGGTCTTTTTATAAGAAAGTGGCCTAACGGCGGCTGGCTTGACCTTCTGGCCTGAAGGATTTTCCGATAGTAAAATTAATGGCCCCGAGAACTCTGAGAAATATGCAGCGTTATCGGATAGCTCGTAATAATTACAATCGTGCGAAAAAAAACGCCCATAGGAATTTTCTTGATAACATTGTTGATGTGGATGATGCTAACAGGCATTATCAATGGAAAAGATTTTATACTTATTTAGACTCAAAAAAGGGTAACTCACGCTCCCAAGCTTGAAGTCGGAGGGTGTGTTAGCTACAACTAATACCGATAAGGCAAATCTGCTAAATATTGCATATGCACAAGTTTTCTCCAAGCCTTCTCGCGACTCTGTAAACCCCGAGGTAAACCCATTCCTTGAGTACGATAATGTTACTCGCTTTACTTTTGACTGCAGGTGCATTCAGTTTTTTCTAAATAAAATAAAACGCAGTTATGCATCGGGACCCGATGGAATTTCGTCTGAATTTCTATACCTGTGCAGGACTAGTATAGTCCCATATCTTAATATTTTATTTAATATGTCAATAAACAACAACTCCTTGCCTAAGGACTGGAAACGGGCAATCGTTGTACCCATTTTTAAATCGGGATTCAGGTCAGATCCAAAGAACTATAGACCAATAAGTTTAACTTCTGTTGTATGCAAACTTTTTGAACAAGTAATTAACAAGTATATAAGATATGTGTTGGAGCGGGGTGCATTTTTCTTCAACCGCCAGCACGGTTTCCGCTCAGGTCACTCGTGCGAGTCGGCGCTAGCAGCAATAACACATGACATTGCTGAAGTCCTTGATAGGTCGGGCCAAGTTGACGCTTTACTGCTCGACTTCCAGAAAGCTTTTGACATTGTACCATATGACACCCTAATTAACAAGCTTAAGAATTTAAAACTGGAGGTGAGGGTGGTTAAGTGGATTGCTAACTTCTTATCAGATTGATTCCAAGTGGTGAGAGTGGGCGATTCCTTGTCTGACGAGATCCCTGTGACGTCGGGTGTCCCCCAGGGCAGTGTTGTGCGTCCATTGGCGTTTCTTGTTTTTATTAACGACCTGTCATGGAATATCTCCTCAACTGTTCGCTTGTCTGCAGACGACTGCATTATCTATAGGAGTATCTCGGTTAAAGATAATTGCATAAAATTACAAGGAGATTTAAAATCTATTGAGGATTGGGTTGTTCGTAATAAAATGCGTATAAATGCAGATAAAAGTCAGTTTATTACATTCGGCAAAAAAAAAATATTTTTTGACTATACCGTTAATAGTATTGTTTTAAAACCTTTACATGTTGTTAAGTATCTCGGCGTTTACCTGTCACATAACTTAAGTTGGAAATATCATATAAGTAGGACCGTCGCGCATGCGTACCAAATTCTTAATTTTGTTATGAGAAATTTAAAGCTCGCAAGGCCACAGGCTAGATTAAGGGCATATTTGACCTTAGTAAGACCACTTACGGAATATTGTTGTGCTGTTTGGCATCCGTGGCAGGGAGGTCTTGCCGGCGAACTGGAGAAAATACAGAGAAAGGCTGTAAGGTGGGTTAATTCAGGACAAATGTTGGGCTACACTCAATTGTCGGGGTCGGTGTCAGGATTTGGAACTCACTCCCGGGTAATTTTTTTCCTGAAGGCATGCCCTCCATTGGTCGTTTTAAGAAATGTGTAAAAATGTGATGTAAATATGTTTATTTTATACTTGTATTGTACATATATTATTGTGTGATTTGTTTTTTTTTATTGTTAACCACAAGTTGTGTCAAATAACTGCCGAATTGAGATGAATAAATAAATAAACTCCGAAGAAACCACTTCTCCTTCAACAATCAGCTGATACAAAGTTTTGCCAACTTAACCTAACACCAACAAAAAAAAAGAAGAAAACATAGACACACTACAAAAACTACAAAAGATCAGAACGATGCGAAAGTCTGGGCTTTTACCAGAACCTAAATTAAATAATAATAATGAAATGAGAAGAAAATAATTCCAAACAACTTTGTATTTACATAAAATTGTTAAGAGTGAAACTAAATAAAAGCTATTATATTCTCTGGTGAAACACGGGCGTTCTGCGACTTGACGAACATTGAAACGTAAATACATGGTCAACCTACTTACTGCGCCTTGTGCCATTAACCAACAGAAAAGCGAACGCACTACTTCTAACCCCACATATTTTGACTAATTTTCTGTAAACAAAGATGACACAACTATAAATAAACAATTTTTGAACCAAATAACTATAAAAGGTGCACTGTGTGACCGTAAGATTCAAAGGTAAGTATAACATTCCCCACAGAGTCCATAGTGGCAATTTTAAAATTGCTACAAGGGTTATAAGTTGTTTACGCAGTTATTTGCATTCAGTCACGTAGCCAGTCAAGAGCGCGTCGCGACGATACGTGTCAAACGTCAACATTGGGACGCGAGCTCCTGATTTAGCGGAAAATAGGTTGGATCGCATCGCGCGCCGATCGAGAGAAGCACGGCGCAAGGGTAAAGAAAGAGTCTTCCACGATGGCTCCGTGAAGCAGGTGCTCTTACGTACACTTACGATTTTAAAGCCTATTTGGGCAATTAATGGTTTATTTTTAAGTAGAACTAAGCAGCTAGCGATTCCGCGTTATCTGACGTACGAAATTGAACTCCCTACGATACCGGGGCGTTTTTGTGAGGCACTTTCAAGTTATATCTAGGGAAACAATGTAAAAGAGCAGTTAGTAATGTGAACGTTAAGTATCGACCAGTGTATTTGTCGTGAATTCTAGTAACATGCCACCATAACCTGCATTAAGGAATACCAACACAAGTGTTTAAGAAAAAATTGTTTTAATCAAAGGTAGCAGAAAATTAACGAACCAGTGAGCAACCCTATTGGTCACGCAGTAAGAACTAAAGTAACCACTAGGGAATTAACCCAGTGCGCCATCACTCTTCTTATTTTGGCATTTCTAAAACTAACTAAGAACGTTACATCCTTCTCCTTCTTTCAGTTATTTTTATTAAGGTACATTAAACCAGCTGCTAAATGATTGACATGGAAACTAAATCCCTGGTAACAATAATCATGGTAACCTTCATCGTCATTATAGCTACCGATTGGCTCAGCAACCATAATTCAATATTCAAGAAGTCATTTACAACCTCGTTATAACAGTTATATATTATTTGTAGAATATGCAATAGAGTCAAAATATAATTAGGGTATTTAATATCCAGGATGTTCTATTCAAATCGCCCATTTTTGAAACTTAATAACTTTGGTGCTAATTATCCTATTGCTAAAATTGAAATACAGTATTGTAGAAGAGCTGCCAGAATTTTGTTACTTTCGAATAATATTTATACAGGGCTAATCACTCAGCAAGGGCGTATTTATGGGGGGGGGAGGGTACTGGGGGTAATTACCCCCCCAGGATTTGATATACTAAAAATTCATAATACAAAGAAAATCACTTTTTTCAAAAATTAATTTTTAAGCACGTCTATTGACACGACTGATTAGTATTTACTAAAATTATTGACCAAATTTATTTATGAAAATGTGGGCAAACTTTTTTAAATACGCCCTTGCCACTCAGCTGACCACAAAGTCAGAATAACGCCAACTTGCATTTTTTTTCAATTGAACACGTTATATTGTTGAAGCTTTCTAGGTACATTAGTAATTTTTCGTTGATAGCCTTCTCCATAGCTTTTGATAAAACTGAAGGCAATGCGACTGGACGATAGTTGTTTGGCAAGGTCTTCTTGCCTTCCCTGTGTATAAGTTGAACTCGCGCAGTTTTCCTGCTAGAAGGAAATATTTCTTTTTTGTAAGATAAGTTAAAAGCCTACAAAACACCGGTGTCAATTCATCAGCGCATGTCTTAATTACGGTGACTGGAATTTCGTGAAAATTAACCGTTGAATGTGAAAAGAATAGTTCCGCCAGTAAGTTTGCTTTTTTCTGTGCTTTAGCCGCAATAGTGCCATTAGAGGTGGAATGGTTGACTTGGTAAAGTTCTGACTGAAAGCCCTAGCTACCGACCAAAATATTCTTGATCTGTTAGGGCATTAGTAGCTAGGAATTGACAGAGCTGACTCAGTGGTGCTGGTGGTGCGTTTTATGATCTAACCCAGGTGGTGCAGGTGGTGCGTTTTATAACCTAACCCGGGTGGTTCGGTGGTGCTGTTTACAACCTAACCCGAAATTAAACCCGACTTTTTACGACCTAACCCAAGTGCTTTCGTGAGGCGGCTTCTTATCTAACCCTAATTTAAACCTGAATATTTATGAACTGACCCGAGATAAAACCCGACTTTTTATGACCTAACCCGGGTGCTTTCGTGAGGCGGCTTCTCATCTAACCCTAATTTGAAGCTGAATATTTATGATCTGACCCGAGATAAAACCCGACTTTTTTAGATTTAACCTTAGTTGAAACGCCGCTGCTAAAGCGGGATAATTAAATCCCAATTTTTATAAGCCATCCTTAAACCCAACTTTTTACGATCCGACCTGAGCCATCCTTAAACCAGACTTTTTATTATTTAACCTTAGTGAAACGCCGCTGCTAAAGCGGGATAATTAAATCCCAATTTTTATAAGCCATCCTTAAACCCAACTTTTTACGATCCGACCTGAGCCATCCTTAAACCAGACTTTTTATGATTTAACCTTAGTTGAAACGCCGCTGTTAAAGCGGTATAGTAAAAAACATGATTTATATTTTCTAACTTAGTGAAACGCCGCTGGTGGATGGCAAAGCGAAATAAAACCCTAATTTATATGGTCTAACAAGATAAGTATAATAAGGCGGTACATTATTTGCCACCGCAATAATTATTTATACCTAAATGACCCTCTCAAACCCTCTTCCGACTCGATTTAAAAAGAAAGGGACATAAAACTTTATTTATTTCGAAGAACCCTCATTAAAATTCAGTAGCATATCTAATAATTGTTTTCAATTTTGCACCACTTATAAAAAAGCAATGAAATAATTACCATCTAGAACCATTAACTAGCGATTTCTTTGTACTGGAAATGGATAAATTATAGGACTATCTTGTAAAGAGAACAGTAGACAATAAATAAAACTTAAATACGTATAAAATACCAAGCAGGTATAGGTACTATACAACTTGTGTTCGCCATCAGGTAAAAGTCCTCATAATGCTTTTATAAAAATTTTGGATAATATCATAATATAAGTAAATAGGGTACAATTTCAGGAAAAAGTAAAAAAAAATAATTCACAGTGTAAAATTGTAGTTAAATGGATTGTAAATACGAAATAATATAAAAAGCTACCTTTTGTTTGCGATGATGTATGCACAATAACTCTATATTATTCGATCCTTAAACTGAAAATACCCACTAGATAGGTATCATAAGCTGTATTTGTCATCAGGTAGAACCCCCA
This sequence comes from Polydrusus tereticollis, assembly GCA_963920685.1. Taxonomy (NCBI): domain Eukaryota; kingdom Metazoa; phylum Arthropoda; class Insecta; order Coleoptera; family Curculionidae; genus Polydrusus; species Polydrusus tereticollis. The sequence continues at coordinate 124,025,580 of OY987326.1, forward strand.
ATAAAATTATGAATATTAGGCGTAGGCATCAAAGTAGCAATCTTAACTTATTTTCAACACGAGCATAAAAATATGGGGTTGTTAAATATTTTACAACCTTAATTCTCAATGTCAACAATAAGCAAATCACGTTGGTTTTTTAATTTATTATTAATCTGGCTAACTTAAGAAACTGACAATATAACGACCATCCAAAAAAATCATAATACATTACTAGGTGTGAAAGCAATTGCGCTGCAAAATATAGTGTATACCGACTCTGAGGTAGTTAATTAAAATCCCAATTAGCGCTAAAAAAAAAAAAATCAATTAGATATTTACTTTAGATATTTTAATAAAAAAATTCAATACTATTAGCGTCACCTACGCATAGGGTTAAAAAGTATGAGAAACTTTGCGAATATCATTTTCCATAGTTCTCTCGACCACCACATCGATGTCACATTTCAATATTCTCGCCAACATTTAACTTTTGAAATTAGCATAATAACAAATCCTTTACAATGAATTAAACAAACGCATACATAATTTTAAAATCTCATAATAAGAATATAAGCTAAAATTATAATGCCAAAATCTAACAAGTTTGGACTAGTCGAATGACGTCAGTTTACATCTGTAGAGAATACCCAACTCTCAAATCATAAAAAATGGTCAAACTTTGTCGGTAAATACCCTTCTATGGTGCAGGGGAAGGACAGGTAACTCGAGATGCTTATAAAGAACATTATTTGCTTATTTCTAGACTCTTAAAAATTAGATGCAATCGAACAATAAATGTTTTCATCGTGTATATTTATCAGTAACACATTACTTTCGACATACGTAAATTCAAATTGATAATTACTTGTCTTAGTACTTTTTTAGAAGCTTGAATCATTGTATATAACCGTCTGAGGGTACCCAAACTTCCCCTAACATATTTCTCCGTAACCGTGGGAAAAAGAGGTAAAAAAGCAAAATAACAGCTCCAAGTGTCTTTGCGAACAATCGGCGATAAAATAGAGTATTTCAGTTTTTAATTTTTCGTAAATAAAAGTTGGTTAGATTAATAGTCTCTGTGAATATAATAACATAACCAAAGTGATATGGCGTAAATTTAGGAGTACAGTATAAATTATGCCTCTATTAAGATATACCGCAATAACTAACTACCAAAGGATTTTTGATATTTTGAATATATTTGATACCCATAGCATTATCACATTTCCAAAGGCTCTAAATTTTAGAAAAATGTTCTAATAGAATATGTCTATCAATATAAAGTAAAGGTATTGTTAGGGTTTTTTTAAAAAATACGACCTACAACAGTCTCTGCTACAACATGGCTGACTCTGTAGGAATTTCTGTGAAACCATAATAATTATATCAATAATCGAGTCGTCCTTATGATAATATTTTATTCCAATATCCGACTCCACTATCCATAAAAGTTATGTTAGAAAATCATAATTGAGCGCATTGTAATTTTTAAAAAGAAATTTCTTCCCACACAAAGATGAAGCCAATCGATTCATGAAAATAATGCAAGTCAGTATGTGTATGTTATGGCTAACTGTTTAAATGTCTATTCCTTCCACGTTGGTCGGAAGAAATACTTTTCTTTATACTAGTATTTTAGTTGAAAATAAGATTGTAAATCGTGTACAAAACAACCGTCCCTTATGGATTTGAACGAAAATCGTAGATTTGACTATTTTCATGAAAAATAAATCTAAGTACGGAATAATGCAGGAGAGAGACCTATTTCTCTTGCATATTTAATTTCTTTGATAGTAAGAACTAATCTCTTTATTTTACAAAGTAAAAAAAAAGCTAAAGATCGGCGTTGTCAGTCAGGTATAAGAACTGAGTTAACACGATGGTTTTTGTACAAACGTTCAAATACAATTGTATGCTTTTTAACCGATTATGTCGGAAAAATGACGTTTTATAGATTAGATATTTAGACGAAGAGGTAGCCTTCTCAATAAAGTATTGATTATTGTCCTGATAGCTAGACAACACTTTTTATGTTAGTCAAAAAAAAAATAATTTTTTTCGAACGCTATTACAGGTTTTATCGTTAACTAACAAACATTAAGAGCGAAAAATTACCGTGCAAGATAAAATGTATATGTTCACTTCATTTTTACATTATTTTACATTCGACAAAGAATAAACATCAATTTATTGTTTATTTTTTGAGGGAGTACTGGATGGTACAACTCTTCTGGTGGGAGAATTGTGCATTTAATTAAACCATCTATATTATTTAGGTTTAATTTGTTACACGCATCTCCTACATACACTTCTGGATGTGATAGTGGAAATTTAGAACTCTTACAGATGTACGGATAGAGGGAACAAACATCGGCGTATTTAATTTTTTCCGTATCTTTTATTTCATAGTATTCGCATGTATTTCCTGTTCGTCCTCCATAAAAAGCATCTCTTGGATTTAGTTTTGTCAAAATTTTATTGTAATGGGTATTAGTATAGGATTTTATCTCTGGATTATTTTTTAATAAATTTCTAAAATCACACTCCCACATTTCATTAACTAAAAAACCGAAATCTTTTAGTCTCATAATTTTTGCCTTTGTGGTTTCATATCTTAAATTTAGCGTTTCTGAGGGGTCCTCGGAAAGAGGATCGTTCCTGCCGAACTTGTAGCATACAGTACATCCATGGAAATAACATCCTTGAAATTCAAATACCTCATTTGTTTCGGAGCAGTAACCATCAACTTTTACACCATTTAAAACAGCTTCTTTACCATTAGCAGCATGTAAGATGTTGATTTTTCTGTGATTCTCGGTCCAAAGTAACCAATCTATGGCAATTTTGCTCTGCCTGTTTCTCCATCGGTATCCATTTTTTGGTATGATTCCTATAGTATTAGGCTTCAAAAAATTTCTTCTAAAAATTTTATTGCATGCTGAAGCAATAGTTGTAGCTTCAGTAAATGGACATACATTGGTAGTTTGTATAAGTTGTTCTCTAAACTTTAAACATGATTGCGCAAGGATTTCGACATCCGATACGCAGTAGTCTACCAGATCTCTTTGCATATCGAAACCATCATTTTCATGCTCTACAAACCATTTAAGAAATTTGGCTCTGTCTTCTTCTTTCATACTATCTGGGGAGTAATATTCAATTGATGGTAGAGGTCCTATATAGTTTTCATTTGCCTTTGTATTAAATAGGTGCGGAAAGTAGCCTTTATTAAAAATATCCTCAAGTCCAAATGCCTTTGGTAGTTTGGCTTAAGGCATAGGGAAATAGTTAAGTGAGTCGATAAATTTTACATTTTCAAGTTGCATCGTAATTATTTTGGTACCTCTCATGATTAACTCAGGTGTAAAATCTGTCTTTGTCATAATGTAGTTTAATATAAACTGGTGATCAAAAGCCTGACCATTATGGGCTATTACAATAATTTCTTTAAAGTTTTTCCTCATTTGTAACAAATGGTTAGTAAATGTTCCCGCTGGGTCTATACCTCTGACTTTTTGTAACTTTAGACCGCATTTTTTACAAGTATCTGCTTCAGAATCCATGCACTCATCGCAGTATTGTTTGAAAACACAGAGATTGACTTGATGTAAAAACGTTGAATTTTCCAATAGTTTGTCTTGGCTCGTCTCTAAATCGTAGAATACAAAAAAAGATCATTTTTAATCTTAGGTTTTCCCTTATCAGGCCGAATATAACATAGATGATCCTCGGGTGCATGTTTATTACAAATTTTACAATAAATTTCACCACATGCATGTGCTCTTTTGGCTTTAATGGTTTTTAAACAAATAGAACATAGTTTAATTTGTTCGCATACTGTAAATTTGCCTGACGAATAATCCTTTTTATGATTTTCGTAACAGTTTTGACTTCTAAAAAATCATAGACAGTCCTGGCATTTAATTTTTATTGCTATTTCACAAGCAGAGGCTTGCTGACATGCCTGACAGGTTCCACCACATCGGTGCTCATTTTTGTGATCATATGGGACGTAACACTTTTCACAAAAATAGTTAGAACAAAAAGCTGCTGTCAGCGATGTAATTACATTAAAATGGCTTTTGTAATGTAATAAGTTCAGCCGTTTATTGCTTTCAGTTGAACCTTCAAATATAATATTTCGTCCTTTTGATCCATAGCTATAAACAACTAATTTATATTCTTTTAGATGATTTTGAAATTGTATTAACTCGGGAATTCCCTCCTGCCTCAGGAATGCTAATTTTAGCTCTCTCCAACAATGATCTTGTTCTTTCGGTTTGAATTTTACTAATATCTCTTCTAACCTTACTGAATTCGGGATCTCTTTTATTATGGGCAATGGCGACTACCAAAGCACGTGGTAAACACAGGTTATCGGTATTTTTAATACTTATAATACCTCGTCGCTTGTCGCATTCCTCGTGAAAGCTGTTATAATTTTTTCCTCTTCCCCCACCAACAGGTAATCTAACAGTTGTCACACTAAGACAAAATGATTCTGTATTAAGACCTGCTGAGTTTGACTGATAAATGCCACTTATAACACTCCAAACATCTTAAAAGGTTATGTCTTTAGCTGCTTTGAAGCGAATCCAACCTTCTCCTCGGTTGAAGTCTTTAGAGCAAAAACTAAAAGCCACACGATCTGAGGGTTGTAGGCCTTCTGTAGCGTTTTGAATAATTTGATTAATTCCTTTTTCCACCCAACCAACTGGTTCAACTCCCTGTGGAACAGGTTTTAACTTAAACTCTAGAGTGCGTCCTGTTTTTCCTATTGTTTAGCAGGTTAAATAAAATTATTATTTCGCTCTTTTTGTCTGTACTGAATCGTTAGGGGAATACGATTCTAGTCCTATAAGAGAGACAGTTAAAATTTATGTAAGCAATCAGAAATCCTACACTATGAGCTACTTAGTTAAAATTTCATATTTCCTTCCTGGATCAGGTAAAATTTGTGTTGTGTCGGTCAAAATTTATAAAATACGAAAAAAATGCTAGATGCATTTTTATCATGACTTTCTATCTAATACCATCTTATTTCAAGGTATAATTCGGTTGTCAAAATGAGAATCTAAAAAATCCTCGTGTTTCCTCACAAAACCCATCATCTTGCCTATTTAGCTTGCTTTTCTATTGTTTAGCAGGTTAAATAAAATTATTATTTCGCTCTTTTTGTCTGTACTGAATCGTTAGGGGGATACGTTTCTAGTTCTATAAGAGAGACAGTTAAAATTTATGTAAGCAATCAGAAATCCTACACTATGAGCTACTTAGTTAAAATTTCATATTTCCTTCCTGGGTCAGGCAAAATTTGTGATGTGTCGGTCAAAATTTATAAAAATACGAAAAAAATGCTGGATGCATTTTTAGCGTGACTTTCTATTTAAAACCATCTTATTTCAAGGTATAATTCGGTTGTCAAAATGAGAATAAAATAATTTTCCCATGGTTTATGTCATCTTAAAAAAGTCAAAAGGTTATATTCTGTAGAGGGTCAGATACATTCAAATTTAAAAATTTTCTCCAAGAAGAATTTTAAGATAGTATTATAGTAAATAAAAATTCTATACCTCCAATATTTCTTGGAAACATATCGTGTTCTAGCGACATAACCCAAAAGTACCTCTATTCAGAAACGCATCGTACTTTTCTTGTCAAACTTGACTTTGTTGTAATGTTGTATGCAGAGCACTTTGAAAACAAAAATTAGATTAGAAACCGCCGCCTCTTAAGGTATACTTTTTTAGGTCTTACATAAGGTACACTGGTATACAGAACAAATGGCATCTTTAATTGTCTCATTGTCCCATCCATTACATTATTATAATCTTAAAGCACCTGTTACCAGCATTATCCGTTTTTATGGTTTTCATAAAACATAGCGATTACCGATGAAAATTAAACGAAAACTTAATAAATAACTTTTTTTTCAACTGAAATAGACTGATTTTCGATGGAAAAATGTTACTTATAACTAAAAATGAATATAAGACATATACGCAATGATATTTAGAATAAATCAATCTTTTCTAAAATTACTATGAAATATTCACAAAATCGTTTCGTTATAACCAAAGTAGCAAGGCTTGCAGATTTCGTATAGAGTTCAAACGCGATACTGAGATGATCTTTTTTTTTTATATTTTTGTAGGATAATTCACCACTACGTTGTACTTGAGAGAGGACTTTCTTGAAAAATCCTCAAATTTCTCTGCAATTTTGTTCCTTCTAGAGTTAAATTCACACAGAAAACCCCGTATTCTTATCTTTTAGGTTGGTATATTAAAAATGGCTTATTAGTATGGTTTAGAAAACAAGCAATATTAATTAACGGATATTTTTTCGTCTTATGAAGAGTTGAAATTTTTTTTTTCCACTCCAATGGTTGCGATGCAGAGAGTCGGGTTAGTTCAGGTTAGTTCAGGTTAGGGGGGCGCGTCAAACCTGAAACCGATTGCAAGGAGCACTAACCTTAGTACATGCAATCAAACCTGAGCTACCCTGAAAGATCATGATGAAACCCGACTCTCTGCATCGCAACCATTGGAGTGGAAAAAAAAAATTTCAACTCTTCATACGACGAAAAAACATCCGTTAATTAATATTGCTTGTTTTCTAAACCATACTAATAAGCCCTTTTTAATATACCAACCTGAAAGATAAGAATACGGGGTTTTCTGTGTGAATTTAACTCTAGAAGGAACAAAATTGCAGAGAAATTTGAGGATTTTTCAAGAAAGTCCTCTCTCAAGTACAACGTAGTGGTGAATTATCCTACAAAAATATAAAAAAAAAAGATCATCTCAGTATCGCGTTTGAACTCTATACGAAATCTGCAAGCCTTGCTACTTTGGTTATAACGAAACGATTTTGTGAATATTTCATAGTAATTTTAGAAAAGATTGATTTATTCTAAATATCATTGCGTATATGTCTTATATTCATTTTTAGTTATAAGTAACATTTTTCCATCGAAAATCAGTATATTTCAGTTGAAAAAAAAGTTATTTATTAAGTTTTCGTTTAATTTTCATCGGTAATCGCTATGTTTTATGAAAACCATAAAAACAGATAATGCTGGTAACAGGTGCTTTAAGATTATAATAATGTAATGGATGGGACAATGAGACAATTAAAGATGACATTTGTTCTGTATACCAGTGTACCCTATGTAAGACCTAAAAAAGTATACCTTAAGAGGCGGCGGTTTCTAATCTAATTTTTGTTTTCAAAGTGCTCTGCATACAACATTACAACAAAGTCAAGTTTGACAAGAAAAGTACGATGCGTTTCTGAATAGAGGTACTTTTGGGTTATGTCGCTAGAACACGATATGTTTCCAAGAAATATTGGAGGTATAGAATTTTTATTTACTATAATACTATCTTAAAATTCTTCTTGGAGAAAATTTTTAAATTTGAATGTATCTGACCCTCTACAGAATATAACCTTTTGACTTTTTTAAGATGACATAAACCATGGGAAAATTATTTTATTCTCATTTTGACAACCGAATTATACCTTGAAATAAGATGGTATTAAATAGAAAGTCACGCTAAAAATGCATCCAGCATTTTTTTCGTATTTTTATAAATTTTGACCGACACATCACAAATTTTGCCTGACCCAGGAAGGAAATATGAAATTTTAACTAAGTAGCTCATAGTGTAGGATTTCTGATTGCTTACATAAATTTTAACTGTCTCTCTTATAGAACTAGAAACGTATCCCCCTAACGATTCAGTACAGACAAAAAGAGCGAAATAATAATTTTATTTAACCTGCTAAACAATAGAAAAGCAAGCTAAATAGGCAAGATGATGGGTTTTGTGAGGAAACACGAGGATTTTTTAGATTCTCATTTTGACAACCGAATTATACCTTGAAATAAGATGGTATTAGATAGAAAGTCATGATAAAAATGCATCTAGCATTTTTTTCGTATTTTATAAATTTTGACCGACACAACACAAATTTTACCTGATCCAGGAAGGAAATATGAAATTTTAACTAAGTAGCTCATAGTGTAGGATTTCTGATTGCTTACATAAATTTTAACTGTCTCTCTTATAGGACTAGAATCGTATTCCCCTAACGATTCAGTACAGACAAAAAGAGCGAAATAATAATTTTATTTAACCTGCTAAACAATAGGAAAAACAGGACGCACTCTAGAGTTTAAGTTAAAACCTGTTCCACAGGGAGTTGAACCAGTTGGTTGGGTGGAAAAAGGAATTAATCAAATTATTCAAAACGCTACAGAAGGCCTACAACCCTCAGATCGTGTGGCTTTTAGTTTTTGCTCTAAAGACTTCAACCGAGGAGAAGGTTGGATTCGCTTCAAAGCAGCTAAAGACATAACCTTTTAAGATGTTTGGAGTGTTATAAGTGGCATTTATCAGTCAAACTCAGCAGGTCTTAATACAGAATCATTTTGTCTTAGTGTGACAACTGTTAGATTACCTGTTGGTGGGGGAAGAGGAAAAAATTATAACAGCTTTCACGAGGAATGCGACAAGCGACGAGGTATTATAAGTATTAAAAATACCGATAACCTGTGTTTACCACGTGCTTTGGTAGTCGCCATTGCCCATAATAAAAGAGATCCCGAATTCAGTAAGGTTAGAAGAGATATTAGTAAAATTTAAACCGAAAGAACAAGATCATTGTTGGAGAGAGCTAAAATTAGCATTCCTGAGGCAGGAGGTGGAATTCCCGAGTTAATACAATTTCAAAATCATCTAAAAGAATATAAATTAGTTGTTTATAGCTATGGATCAAAAGGACGAAATATTATATTTGAAGGTTCAACTGAAAGCAATAAACGGCTGAACTTATTACATTACAAAAGCCATTTTAATGTAATTACATCGCTGACAGCAGCTTTTTGTTCTAACTATTTTTGTGAAAAGTGTTACGTCCCATATGATCACAAAAATGAGCACCGATGTGGTGGAACCTGTCAGGCATGTCAGCAAGCCTCTGCTTGTGAAATAGCAATAAAAATTAAATGCCAGGACTGTCTATGATTTTTTAGAAGTCAAAACTGTTAGCAAATTTACAGTATGCGAACAAATTAAACTATGTTCTATTTGTTTAAAAACCATTAAAGCCAAAAGAGCACATGCATGTGGTGAAATTTATTGTAAGATTTGTAATAAACATGCACCCGAGGATCATCTATGTTATATTCGGCCTGATAAGGGAAAACCTAAGATTAAAGATGATCTTTTTTTGTATTCTACGATTTAGAGACGAGCCAAGACAAACTATTGGAAAATTCAACGTTTTTACATCAAGTCAATCTCTGTGTTTTCAAACAATACTGCGATGAGTGCATGGATTCTGAAGCAGATACTTGTAAAAAATGCGGTCTAAAGTTACAAAAAGTCAGAGGTATAGACCCAGCGGGAACATTTACTAACCATTTGTTACAAATGAGGAAAAACTTTAAAGAAATTATTGTAATAGCCCATAATGGTCAGGCTTTTGATCACCAGTTTATATTAAACTACATTATGACAAAGACAGATTTTACACCTGAGTTAATCATGAGAGGTACCAAAATAATTACGATGCAACTTGAAAATGTAAAATTTATCGACTCACTTAACTATTTCCCTATGCCTTAAGCCAAACTACCAAAGGCATTTGGACTTGAGGATATTTTTAAAAAAGGCTACTTTCCGCACCTATTTAATACAAAGGCAAATGAAAACTATATAGGACCTCTACCATCAATTGAATATTACTCCCCAGATAGTATGAAAGAAGAAGACAGATCCAAATTTCTTAAATGGTTTGTAGAGCATGAAAATGATGGTTTCGATATGCAAAGAGATCTGGTAGACTACTGCGTATCGGATGTCGAAATCCTTGCGCAATCATGTTTAAAGTTTAGAGAACAACTTATACAAACTACCAATGTATGTCTATTTACTGAAGCTACAACTATTGCTTCAGCATGCAATAAAATTTTTAGAAGAAATTTTTTGAAGCCTAATACTATAGGAATCATACCAAAAAATGGATACCGATGGAGAAACAGGCAGAGCAAAATTGCCATAGATTGGTTACTTTGGACCGAGAATCACAGAAAAATCAACATCTTACATGCTGCTAATGGTAAAGAAGCTGTTTTAAATGGCGTAAAAGTTGATGGTTACTGCTCCGAAACAAATGAGGTATTTGAATTTCAAGGATGTTATTTCCATGGATGTACTGTATGCTACAAGTTCGGCAGGAACGATCCTCTTTCCGAGGACCCCTCAGAAACGCTAAATTTAAGATATGAAACCACAAAGGCAAAAATTATGAGACTAAAAGATTTCGGTTTTTTAGTTAATGAAATGTGGGAGTGTGATTTTAGAAATTTATTAAAAAATAATCCAGAGATAAAATCCTATACTAATACCCATTACAATAAAATTTTGACAAAACTAAATCCAAGAGATGCTTTTTATGGAGGACGAACAGGAAATACATGCGAATACTATGAAATAAAAGATACGGAAAAAATTAAATACGCCGATGTTTGTTCCCTCTATCCGTACATCTGTAAGAGTTCTAAATTTCCACTATCACATCCAGAAGTGTATGTAGGAGATGCGTGTAACAAATTAAACCTAAATAATATAGATGGTTTAATTAAATGCACAATTCTCCCACCAGAAGAGTTGTACCATCCAGTACTCCCTCAAAAAATAAACAATAAATTGATGTTTATTCTTTGTCGAATGTAAAATAATGTAAAAATGAAGTGAACATATACATTTTATCTTGCACGGTAATTTTTCGCTCTTAATGTTTGTTAGTTAACGATAAAACCTGTAATAGCGTTCAAAAAAAATTATTTTTTTTTTGACTAACATAAAAAGTGTTGTCTAGCTATCAGGACAATAATCAATACTTTATTGAGAAGGCTACCTCTTCGTCTAAATATCTAATCTATAAAACGTCATTTTTCCGACATAATCGGTTAAAAAGCATACAATTGTATTTGAACGTTTGTACAAAAACCATCGTGTTAAATCAGTTCTTATACCTGACTGACAACGCCGATCTTTAGCTTTTTTTTTACTTTGTAAAATAAAGAGATTAGTTCTTACTATCAAAGAAATTAAATATGCAAGAGAAATAGGTCTCTCTCCTGCATTATTCCGTACTTAGATTTATTTTTCATGAAAATAGTCAAATCTACGATTTTCGTTCAAATCCATAAGGGACGGTTGTTTTGTACACGATTTACAATCTTATTTTCAACTAAAATACTAGTATAAAGAAAAGTATTTCTTCCGACAAACGTGGAAGGAATAGACATTTAAACAGTTAGCCATAACATACACATACTGACTTGCATTATTTTCATGAATCGATTGGCTTCATCTTTGTGTGGGAAGTGAATTTCTTTTTAAAAATTACAATGCGCTCAATTATGATTTTCTAACATAACTTTTATGGATAGTGGAGTCGGATATTGGAATAAAATATTATCATAAGGACGACTCGATTATTGATATAATTATTATGGTTTCACAGAAATTCCTACAGAGTCAGCCATGTTGTAGCAGAGACTGTTGTAGGTCGTATTTTTTAAAAAAACCCTAACAATACCTTTACTTTATATTGATAGACATATTCTATTAGAACATTTTTCTAAAATTTAGAGCCTTTGGAAATGTGATAATGCTATGGGTATCAAATATATTCAAAAGATCAAAAATCCTTTGGTAGTTAGTTATTGCGGTATATCTTAATAGAGGCATAATTTATACTGTACTCCTAAATTTACGCCATATCACTTTGGTTATGTTATTATATTCACAGAGACTATTAATCTAACCAACTTTTATTTACGAAAAATTAAAAACTGAAATACTCTATTTTATCGCCGATTGTTCGCAAAGACACTTGGAGCTGTTATTTTGCTTTTTTACCTCTTTTTCCCCCGGTTACGGAGAAATATGTTAGGGGAAGTTTGGGTACCCTCAGACGGTTATATACAATGATTCAAGCTTCTAAAAAAGTACTAAGACAAGTAATTATCAATTTGAATTTACGTATGTCGAAAGTAATGTGTTACTGATAAATATACACGATGAAAACATTTATTGTTCGATTGCATCTAATTTTTAAGAGTCTAGAAATAAGCAAATAATGTTCTTTATAAGCATCTCGAGTTACCTGTCCTTCCCCTGCACCATAGAAGGGTATTTACCGACAAAGTTTGACCATTTTTTATGATTTGAGAGTTGGGTATTCTCTACAGATGTAAACTGACGTCATTTGACTAGTCCAAACTTGTTAGATTTTGGCATTATAATTTTAGCTTATATTCTTATTATGAGATTTTAAAATTATGTATGCGTTTGTTTAATTCATTGTAAAGGATTTGTTATTATGCTAATTTCAAAAGTTAAATGTTGGCGAGAATATTGAAATGTGACATCGATGTGGTGGTCGAGAGAACTATGAAAAATGATATTCGCAAAGTTTCTCATACTTTTTAACCCTATGCGTAGGTGACGCTAATAGTATTGAATTTTTTTATTAAAATATCTAAAGTAAATATCTAATTGATTTTTTTTTTTTAGCGCTAATTGGGATTTTAATTAACTACCTCAGAGTCGGTATACACTATATTTTGCAGCGCAATTGCTTTCACACCTAGTAATGTATTATGATTTTTTTGGATGGTCGTTATATTGTCAGTTTCTTAAGTTAGCCAGATTAATAATAAATTAAAAAACCAACGTGATTTGCTTATTGTTGACATTGAGAATTAAGGTTGTAAAATATTTAACAACCCCATATTTTTATGCTCGTGTTGAAAATAAGTTAAGATTGCTACTTTGATGCCTACGCCTAATATTCATAATTTTATTGGGGGTTCTACCTGATGACAAATACAGCTTATGATACCTATCTAGTGGGTATTTTCAGTTTAAGGATCGAATAATATAGAGTTATTGTGCATACATCATCGCAAACAAAAGGTAGCTTTTTATATTATTTCGTATTTACAATCCATTTAACTACAATTTTACACTGTGAATTAATTTTTTTTACTTTTTTCCTGAAATTGTACCCTATTTACTTATATTATGATATTATCCAAAATTTTTATAAAAGCATTATGAGGACTTTTACCTGATGGCGAACACAAGTTGTATAGTACCTATACCTGCTTGGTATTTTATACGTATTTAAGTTTTATTTATTGTCTACTGTTCTCTTTACAAGATAGTCCTATAATTTATCCATTTCCAGTACAAAGAAATCGCTAGTTAATGGTTCTAGATGGTAATTATTTCATTGCTTTTTTATAAGTGGTGCAAAATTGAAAACAATTATTAGATATGCTACTGAATTTTAATGAGGGTTCTTCGAAATAAATAAAGTTTTATGTCCCTTTCTTTTTAAATCGAGTCGGAAAAGGGTTTGAGAGGGTCATTTAGGTATAAATAATTATTGCGGTGGCAAATAATGTACCGCCTTATTATACTTATCTTGTTAGACCATATAAATTAGGGTTTTATTTCGCTTTGCCATCCACCAGCGGCGTTTCACTAAGTTAGAAAATATAAATCATGTTTTTTACTATACCGCTTTAACAGCGGCGTTTCAACTAAGGTTAAATCATAAAAAGTCTGGTTTAAGGATGGCTCAGGTCGGATCGTAAAAAGTTGGGTTTAAGGATGGCTTATAAAAATTGGGATTTAATTATCCCGCTTTAGCAGCGGCGTTTTACTAAGGTTAAATAATAAAAAGTCTGGTTTAAGGATGGCTCAGGTCGGATCGTAAAAAGTTGGGTTTAAGGATGGCTTATAAAAATTGGGATTTAATTATCCCGCTTTAGCAGCGGCGTTTCAACTAAGGTTAAATCTAAAGAAGTCGGGTTTTATCTCGGGTCAGATCATAAATATTCAGCTTCAAATTAGGGTTAGATGAGAAGCCGCCTCACGAAAGCACCCGGGTTAGGTCGTAAAAAGTCGGGTTTAATTTCGGGTTAGGTTGTAAACAGCACCACCGAACCACCCGGGTTAGGTTATAAAACGCACCACCTGGGTTAGATCATAAAACGCACCACCAGCACCACTGAGTCAGCTCTGTCAATTCCTAGCTACTGACATTCAAGAAGAACATAAGCACGCGAGTTAATGATCGCTCGGTCTTGTTCTCTGATGATCCGGTAGTTGTCGGTAGATCAAAGCAAAATCACGTTTATGCTTGTTTAGTGTGGACTGATAGTAGAACGTAATTTGCTCTTTTCATTGTATTTTGCGAGTAAAAGCGTTGAGTTATTTTTACTGTGTTCTAGTTTTGACAATGGAGTGCTCAAATGATATTGTAATTGAGTTAATAGAATGTTTTAGAGAAAAGCTAGTTTTATGGGATAGCAAAATTCCGTTTTTTAAAGTAAAAATAATAAGCATGACGCATGGAAGGCTCACTACGTTAATTGGGACTGACACTGCTGAAGTTGAAATGAAAATGAAGTGTTTATGTGCGCTGCTTAGAAGGAAAAGACAGAAAGTTAAAAAAAAGTTCAGCATTTAACTCAGCAACTCATTTAAATCGGCCATATTCTGCCTCCAACGTTGGGATCTTTCTGCGAACACAAGATTAAAAGCAATAATTATCCATTGTGTATAGGGTTTTAAAAAAAAAGTGTACAAAAGACGGTTTGAAAGCTAAGACAAATTAACATTTTTTTTTCCTTGCGTGTTTTCGCTTTTATAAAAGACCTTTCTTTCCTGATTCCAAGAATATATAGTTTGTCTATATTTTATTTGAATATTCCTCGCAAACTACTATTATTGGTATATGTTATAAAATTTGGATTTTATCCCGAATTCTGTCTTCGAGAACTTGGATGTTTCGCGTTCTATTATAGTAAACACTGGCGGATACAGGGGGAGGGCGAAGGGGCCAGCCCCCCCCCATGACCAAAATTAATGCTTCAAGATTTAAGATTTAAAAAAATACAAAAGACGCGGAAATGCGCCATTAAACTTAACTATATTTTTCCAATGCAATTTACTTTCGCACTTCCGCTAAGCCAGAATTTTAGTAACGACTCCGACGAGCACTGGTGACCGACGCTCTAATAGGGCTTTTTTATATTGCCGTTTTTTAACATCTTAACGTTAGATTGTGCATAACATAATATTTAAATCATTAATCTTTAGCTTCTGGACTGGGCTATTGCAAGTATCAAGCAAATACCTACATATTTTTCAAAAATATTTAAGTGGGAAAATATATTAATGATGATTTTTGATAATCTGATTCATTTTTAAAAAGCAATCCATTGTCCGTTCACTTTCTTTTAAACAGGTTTCAAACAGCTATTAGTACAGGGTGAAAATAGAATAGCAAGTTCTAGGTTATAACCATTTATTTTGGGGGTTTCTCCTGAATAATTTTATTTTATGAGTGGATAAAATTAAATTGGTCTTAATCTTCGTGTAAAAAAAAACGTTTTTTTTTTATTTGCAAGCAGCAAATTATGGGTGACAAACGAAGAACAACGCAAACTAATTTGTTTTCGTTTTTAAAAAAACAAAAACCCAATTCAGAAAATTCAACCGTAGCTTGCCCAATCCCATCTTTATCTTCCACAAGTATTAATGCTACTATGGCAACAGCAATACCCGATAATTTATTAAACCGGAATGCCAATGTCACAGCTCAGCTGCTCCGCCTTGCACCTAAATATATTTCTGTAATTTTTGTTCGGTGCCCCCCCCCCTCCCCCCTTAAAAAAATTATTTCTGGATCCGCCAGTGATAGTAAATGCGGTCTTTTAAATAGCCCCACAAAAATATACCGAGGGGTGAAAGGTCGGGACTTTTTGCCGGCCATCGAATAAGACCCCTTCTTTTTATCCTGCCATGAACGTAATTGGTAAAAGGTTTAACATTATGAGTCGGTGCGCAATCCTGCTGCCAAATAAGATTATTATAATCATAAATCGGAAGTTCCTCTAAAAGATGTTCAGGTTAGTTTAGGTTCTATATCATTTTCTAACATTATTCTACTGCGACCTTGAATTTTTACTTCTTGGATTTTGTGCGGATTTGTAGACAATCAAAAGTGTTAATTTTTGCGATTAAACATTACTTTTTGTGAGTGTGGCTTCAGCCGTAAAAATGATTTTATTTAGAAAATCTGCATTTACGTACAGTATTTTATTAATATTCAAACATTTTTTGCTCGCCCTTGGACTGGCATAAACTTAAAAGGATGATATTTGTTCATTTTTAAAATTTCGTGAATTTTTCCCCATGATTTGTTAAAGTAAATTGCAGCATCAGGAATGGACCGTTTAGGCATTTCTATAAAAATTATAAATATAAATAATTTAACCCATATTTTAAAAAAAGGTAAATATTTACCTTCAAAAATATGTAAGACATATAAATCTTCCTCGACATTTCTTGCAAAATAATCTTTTTCTTACGTTCGAGACAGTGCTGCAGTGTCTTAACTCAAACTGCTGCATTACGTATCTTATTGTGTCAACGCATGGTGTGGGTCTTCCTGTAGATTCCTGGATAGGTAACACGGCATTGGCGTTGAGCCCTTGGTCCATTACTAGCATGCTTATAGAATAAACGGATCATTTCGGATTTTTCTTCAGTTGAGTAACCAATTTTACAAAATATTCGAATGTTTAAACCTGTATAGTTTCAATTTTTACATTAACAGTTCCCTATTGAAAACTAAACTCTGTCAGGCAATTGTTTTCCAAGGCACTCTACTCATAATTATTATTGAACGGTGCCGTTTACAATAATTAATCGAAACTAATTTAATGATGGTCACTCCCTGCAAATAAAATATTGACAAACTATATATTTCTGGAATCAGAAAAGAAAGATCCTTCATAAATATGAAAAATATACAGGGTGTTCCATTAGCTCGCTCTTGCTCGCTCTTTTTTGATCGGTTGGTCTGTACGCACACACTGCTTTCCAAACCTATTCAGTGTGCTCTTACTATCACTTACTGAATAGTTCAACTAAAACTAAAAAATGATAATTTTTACTAAAAAATAAAGTATTCTCACTAGAGAAAACTCAAAAGTGTGAATTAATTAAATTACAACAACCTATAGAAATCGATTCCTTTCTTATATAAACCATTTTTCATATTAATATAGCTGGTTCTTTAAAAACAGCTCCTCGTACGTGTAAAGAAAAACTGATAAATTCATTAGTCTTTATTATTAATTAGGTTTAGTGGGAGAAAATATGTAGTTGTCTGGATAATTAATTAATGTGTTATTCACAGGATTATATTTTGATATTATTTCCGAACTCTATTCAGGGGAATTACAAAATACTATACTTATATTTTAAATGGCAGATGGGGTCGAGTGATACCTTGTTGGAAAGGTATTTTCAGTCTATAAACGATCCCCAAGTTTAAAAAGATTTTATCGATTCATTTTGAAATGGCGTCCACTTTTGCCAGTGGGTTTAATTTGATTTTTAAGCAATAAAACTGTTAATGAGTTGAGATCTTGCCGCATTTTGATAAATATTAGCTGCAGCTGGGAAACTTATTTCCCCCCTCCCTTGTATTTGAGGGTGGAGAAAACTAAAAAACAGTCAAAACCTTTTCCCCGAAACCACCCTTTTTCGCAATTTTTTCGTGGTAATGCGTGTTTGGAGGGAATGATAGAGATTTTCATGAGAGTTTAGAGACCAGGAAAGGGCAATAGTGGGGTCAGGGCTATAACAACCCTGGTGCCAAGAGCCAAGAAAACTATCCTCTTATAACCCCTTTCCATGTCTCAAAACCCTCTTAACAATCCCAATCATACCCCTCCAAACACTCATATCCACTAGAAAGCGGGGCAGTGTTCCACACCCTCGAATACAGGAGAAAAAGTAGGTAGGTTTCGTAGCTACCATTTCATTACAATAGATTACATTTTTTTTAAATTTGGAATGCAAAGTAGGCTTTGGTTCTTCACAAGAAACTGTTCTGTTTTGACCTGTCGAATAAGTATTTGTCAGTAAGTTCTGTAGCTTATATTACTGTGGTCGTTAAAGTCAATTATTTATTTGATTTAAAATGTTTCGTCCAATGGAAAATGAAATAGAGGCAGTTTTGGTTTTTGGGGAGGCGCAACGTAGCTATCATGCTGCTAAGCGCATTCTTAATGAACGTTTTCCCCATCGCCCAATTTCAAGGAAATATTTGCGGGAATTAATTCAAAAGTTCCAAACAACTGGAAGTGTTGGAAAGGCTGAAAGAAATGGACGGCCCTCATTAGAAGAAGAAAAACAGATTCAGATAGTGGCTGAAATGATTGTTAATCCAATGCAGCCGATATCGCTTGTAGCAGCTGAATGCGAAGTAAGTCCTAAAAGTGTTCAGAGAGTATTGAAACGTTCTAAATTTCATCCCTACAAATTGAAAATGTTACACGAGTTAACAGAGATGATCCAAATCGTAGACTAGAGTTTTTTGAATTAATAGGTGTGAGATTGAACCGTTACCCAAATTACCCTAAATCTACTTGTTTCAGTGATAAGTCTACTTTCTTTCTAAACGGAAAAGTTATCCGTCAAAATGTTCGGTATTGGAGCGATGTAAATCCTTTACTTAATTTACTTACTATTTATTTAGAGAATGTAATACCCAGTTCCCTCAAAAAACTTAACGTTTGGGCAGGTATTTTGGGAAACCATATTATTGGGTCACTTTTTATCCACGGAAATTTAACTGGACTGGTGTATCTGGATATGATTGAAAATTCCGTAGAACATTTGATTCTGGAGTGTGTTGAGGAAAATCCTGATGATTTTGGTGATATACCTATAATATTTCAACAAGATGGAGCTCCGCCGCATTATAGCAGAGATGTTAGGAACTACCTTGATCAGTACTATCCCGGGCGCTGGTGGTGCTGTCGAATGGCCTGCTCGCTCACCGGACTTAACTCTTATGGACTTTCTTTTGTGAGGATTTATTAAGTCCAAAGTATTCATAACTCAGCCGCAGTCATTAGACGATTTGCGCCAGAGAATAATTCAAGTGTGCGCGTCAATTAGTCAAGAACTTTTTCATAATGTTCGCGAAGAATTTCACGATAGGCTATACATGTGCCAAGAAGTGAATGCTGGAAATTTTGAGCATCTTAAGTAGTGTTTGTAATTTCGGTAGTTTTTTTTATTGTTATAAAATACTGAAAATATCGCCTAGCCGCCCGTAGGTTTTAAACTTGGGGATCGTTCATAGATTAAAAATACCTTTTCAACGAAGTATCACTCGACCCATCTGCCATTAAAAATTTTTATTTAAAATGGCGCCCTGCCGCCATCTTAAAAAACTGAGTCCAGAATTTATACTAAAATGGTAGTATTTTACTTATTATTAAACGAACCAAATTTCGTTATTCTCACATTTGTTAATCAAAAGTTAACAGGAGCGGGACTTTAGACGCGCACTGTATAAAGACGCGTTTCCATTTATTCAGCTTTTGCCATTCGGTATACCACAACGGAGTATCCTGTTTTCACTTGCTTGGCTAGGTACGGCTTGGCATTTAAAATCATCAGTGTAAGCAGAATGGTCGGGGACAATGACATTCTTCTTGCTTTCGCGGCATTTGTAATCGTGGCCTTAAGAAAATCCAAATCCTGGGTCGAAGTCTAGCTATTAGTGATAACAGCCACATAATTTATAAAAATTTCTTTTTAATGCGGCCCAGTTAGTTTGAGATCCTGTTGCAGGTGATTGGGCCGCGAATCAGCAAACAAAGCACCAAATTTAGAACACCCTTTTCTTGCCAAGATCGACTTGCTCTAACTCTGTCTGTTTAGGTACTGGAGATTTACATCACTCCCTTATGTATCTTTTTAAAATACCTAATTATGAAATGATCTAATAGTTTTATAATTTTAGTTTGTCCCACGTTTAAGAACCTGTAACTTTTCTCTTTTTTGAGTTCATTCAAAAAAACAGGATGTACAACTGTTAGTCAAGTTTTTATGGGTTTTGTTAAAAATGACAGTAGGTATAACGTGTCACATTTAAAAGCAAAAATTTTATTTTTTAAATGACACCCTCTGTATATTAAAAGCGCATTAGATGGTCCCCTTTCTTCCGATTTCAAAAATATAACACATATATACATTCCTCTCTTACTTTCATCAAACATTGACAAAAATACGTATAAATAATATTGTTAAAAAGCATCAAGACAGCTATGCACTAGTTTTGTTTTCTAATTAGGTTTGTCAGATTATCTTATCAATAAAGCTCGATACATTAAAACAAATAAACCACTTAATTCATATTGGCATAACCAGAATATAATAAAAGTTTATAACATTAATTTATATTGCTCTACCTGACCGCCTCGATTTTCGATACATTTACGAAACACTTTTACAACATGACTATTTAGTTTTAATAAAATTTCTGTTTTATTTTTAATTTTAAGGATGGCGTTATCAATTCAATATACAGTTCATTCAACGAATAACACGGAGTATTGCAAGCAATATTTCTAATATAACCCCAAAAGAAACAATCACCGGGTGTTAAGTCTTGGCTGTTGGGGAGTCATTTTATAGTACCTGATTTTCCTATCTATTGGACTTATTTACGTAAGCGCGCGGTCTATTATATTTAATAAACAAATCTTTTAATAAGGGGATTTTCCCAGAAATTTTAAAAACTAATGAAGTAGTTTCAATTTAGAAAAAGAGTATTGCCTAGCTACTGGAAACTATCGGTCTGTAACAACTTCTTCTAGTTTTTCAAGGAGTTTTGGGTATTGTTTAGTTAAAAGGTTAATTTCATTCCTGAGTAGAAAAAGTATAATTGTTCCTAACCAATTGGGCTTTCGGTCAGAAGTGTCTACGTCTGATGCAGTGCAACACTTTTTTATAGAGGTGATTGACCGACAGCAAGCGAGGGAGTGTCCTGTTGGGGGATTTTGTGACCTTAGCAGGGCATTCGATTGCGGTAATCACCAAAAGCTTTTAGAGAAGCTTGATTATGAGACACTCGTCCCAAATTCATTCCATTGAAATGACTTCACAATGACCTATACATATTGACAGTGACCAAACATATCAACAAACTAACAACAGAATATTACAGAAAAATAGACGTCTCACAAAACGAACTAGTAATCACATATATACGCATCACACAACGGCCAGTACATATTTCCAAGAGACTGGCAGCCCCCATAAACGATAAACAGCTCCAAACTCCTAAAGCAAGTTAGTAAATTTCATTAGCCATTATACAAAAATCAAGAAATACTATTATGAAAAAGTTTAAGCAAACCTAAAATAAGAAAATCGAAAAGCAATCGAGAAAATCACTGTAGCGCTCAAAACCCAACCCAACATATCAAGAGAGCCCAACGACTCTACAGTTATTAACAGGAGTCAAGGACGCAGTCTTCAGCTCAGAGTTCAGGTTAGTTCAGCCATAGACTAAATAATACCAAGACGGATCACTTGCGGCTGCTGCTTTTATCAGTATGGCATCGCCTATAATTTTTTTATTCCGAGAAACCCCTACTACCACATACCAACAGTCAGGCGGGGTAAAGAGCGCGTCGTTTACGGTCTGCAGTGACAAGTGATCCTTCTGGTCTTTGTTTATATTCTCTGGTTCAGCCTCACAAGAAGGTGTCATTATTATTGATATTTAATTAACACATAAGATGCGTACTTCAAAATCAAAATCACTGTGCCGTCCATTTGCACGTTGATTCATATTCTTCTTCTTCGTGGCTTCACAACCCCGGACGTGATTTAGCCGACTCCACTAAGCGCTGAATAATGGCAGATGTAGCCTTTAAGCGACATCTAGTGGCAATCAAATGCATCAACCTGGCCCGTCTAACAATAATCAGTCAGAAGCGGAGAAGCAAACTACTGCAAAAATCCGGCAAGCCGGTATCCTCACAGAGTCGCCGCCAGGAGCGCAGCATTAAAAGCCAAATCTCGGTATACGGGCCGAGTACCAACTATTGAATTCCAAAAGTTAGTTGCTTTCCTTCGCCGGATTCATCTTCAGACGCGTTTCGCTGTATAACAGCTCGTCAGTGAAGCTATAGAATCCGACGAAGGAAAGCAACTTTAAGAGCCTACTTGACCCTGAAAGATCGATGAATAATGGCAGATGTAGCCACTAGATGTCGCTTAAAGGCTAACCTGAACTAACTTTTGGAACCCACTAAGCGCCTTCATCCTTCTCTGTCTTACATCTATTCCAGGCTATCTTGGATGTGTATGGTAGCATTATCCCTCCATCTAATGCGCGGCCGGCCCAAAAGACATTTTCCCATGCAATCTTTTTGCACCATTCACTTCGTTTATTATGCTGGTGTTCCAGCAGAGCTTTCTAAGTTCTTGGTTCGTTTTTATTTTATATTGTCTTGTCGCTTCATGTATCCTTGCTCCAAATATTTTTCTCGGTATTTAATATTTAAATTTTTCTAATTACTGTCACTAAATATACCACTTTTAGCTGTTTTTTTTTTGGTTTTTCGTCGTGCTGTCATTCACATATGAATGACGAAGCCCAAATTGCCCTGAAGCACCCCAGCTTTGTCTACCATGCTTCAATTCATTGCATATATAAGAAAAAATAATTTTAGTTAGTTCATATTTTTTAAACTTAAGTTAAAAATTAATTTAAAATAAAAAAAATAATAAAAAAAAATCAAGGATTAAATTTTTTTAAAACTTTTTCATTTTTTAGTTTTAGAATATCTATTATTTTGGTTATAACACTAACTACTTGTTCTTTAAAACCTTTTGTAACAAACAGAAAACATTATTTTTGTGCAAATAAAGCTATTTTCTATTTAATATATTTTTTTTATTTATTATAGCTGTAAAAAAAATGTTCAGCAAGATTTGCTAAAACCAAGTACACTATAATGTTTCCCAGGGGCCCACGCACTCAAACCGCCATTTAAAATACATTGGTTGTCGTTCGCATAAGCACGACGCGGCCCAGTATGCTATCGTGTCCGTCATCTATTTTTGATAGCCACGGCCTGCCGGGAAACATCAGTGTCATTCATATATGTATGACGTGTCACGCAATGTGTTAATCGCTCTTCGTTTGCTACTTGTTAATGTT
Organism: Polydrusus tereticollis; assembly: GCA_963920685.1. Lineage (NCBI taxonomy): Eukaryota > Metazoa > Arthropoda > Insecta > Coleoptera > Curculionidae > Polydrusus > Polydrusus tereticollis. The sequence continues at coordinate 124,048,701 of OY987326.1, forward strand.
CAGACTTCAGGTATACTCATGCACACAATATGCTTTATAATTGGATTAGGTATATATGTTTAGTTTAGTTTTTCTGGTATGTTCTTTATATTTTAATAGATCTTGAAGAGCAAAGGGGCATCCGTTTCCAGCTTGTATCCTTTATTGTTGATTTCCTCTGTGATGTTATTGTTTTCGCTAATATTTGCCTCAAAGTATTTTAAACGTTCGCCAAAAGTTGAAAGTTTTGTCCTCTATCTCGGTTACGAATGTTTCTGCTAAGATACATATATTTGGTCTTGTCCTCGTTTACTTTAAAGCATATTTTCCCGCCTCTTCTTCAAATCTTACAAAGAAAGCGTTCTTAAGATTGCCGGCCATGTCTAAATGATCTGCAGAGGCCAAGAGTAAGTTGGGTCCATTTTGATCAAATATAGCAGTTGGAGTCCCGATTTTGAAGTTTCTGATATATTTCAAGACAAGAAGGTTAAAGAGTAGCCTCATTTTGTTGCTTACTGAAAAAATAATATTAGACTATTCAAAGTTGAGATAGTATGTACAGGATGATCAAAAAGTAAAAAAATTAAAATGTACCTACGAGAAAAGTACCCTTAATTTTAATTTTAGAGCAAAACGGAATAAGAAAATGTTGATTGGCATTAAAATTTATATCTTTTTCTACTCTTGTAGACTATTATTGAAAATAAACTTAAAACTTTTAATCTTAATGTCACCATTTCACACTTTAATTTAAATTTTAACTGTCAGCTATGTAATTTGTCTGAAACATCAGTTTGAATATTTAATTAGATAATTATTATTGTATATGAAGGGATTTGAGAGATTCTGTCTCATTCATACTTTAAGCTTTGGTTTTTATTAAATTTCGTTACGAAATATTTCGGTGGGTTGGAACGGAATAATTCATCTTTGCCCAGTTTAACGAAAGTTCGTATTCAATTTCGTGCATGTGTGGTTTTTACTGCAGTACAAGTTCGTTGTTAATAATGGATGATACAACCAGATTCTTACTGCTTGCATTTGAAGAAGAGGAAGATGACGTCATTTCGTTCCCTAGCATTTTCATGGAGGATATGTCATAGTTGGATCAGCACTATAATTAAGAAAGTAGTACTTGCTATACGAAGAAACTTGACTAACTTACATATGCCGACACCCACAGATAATCAACTACGAAACAATGCAAAAAGATTTTATGAACTTTGGAATTTCCCAAACTGTTGCATGTGTATTGATGGCAAACACATTCGAATAGTTTGTCCGCCAAATACTGGCTCCCTGTGTTTCAACTACAAAAATTACTTTTCTGTGGTTTTGCTAGCTTTAGTAGATGCTGACTACAAATTTGTGGCAATTGATGTAGGCTCGTACGGTGGAGAGGGGGATGCTGGGATTTATGAGAGGTCGAATTTGGGACAAAAAATAAATTCAGGCCAAATAAATATTCCCCCTCCAACCACACTTCCAGGCACCGCAGTACTCCAGCCTTACGTTATACTGGGTGATTCAGCTTTTGCGCTTACTGAAAACATGATGAAGCCATACCCACAAGCTTTATCTGCTACTGATGGCACGGTGGCTACTTATAATTATCGTCACTGTCGAGCAAGAAGAACTTCTGAAAACGCTTTCGGAATTTTATGTCAGTACTTTAGAATTTTTTTACCCCTCTAGCAGTGAAACAATTGGAAACAGGGGATAATATTATTTTTGCTGCCTGTCTCTTGCACAATATGTTAAGAAAAAGTAAAATCCCGTATCCACAGGAATGCACAAACTCAACTCCAACTCTTCCAGTAGATAATTTTATAGCATTGGCGGCCATCAACAATAGACGAGCTACTTTTGCTGCCAGATCAGATCGCGACATATTTAAACAATTTTTTAATAGCCGAGCTGGAAGTGTTCAGTGGCAAAATCACCATGTAAATCGCACCAATTAAACTGTTAAATATATAATTTAATAATAATTACCTGTTTTCTTTAATCCTAATTCTGCCGCTATTTTTTTCCAAATATTGTCCTTCATTTGTATATCTTTATAGCTTTTTAAACCTTTTGCATATATTGGTTGATTTTCTTTTACCCTTTCTATCAATAGTTTATCTTCTAAGGCACTAAACTCAAGTTTGTGATATTTTACAACACTCATTTTATATAGTTAATAAAATAAAAGTTCAATATTAAACGTTAATTACCACTAGAATGCATACCATAATAATTATCCGCCGCCGAAAAATTCCGTCCAAATCCAAAATGTTTGATATCAACGAATTACCGTCAACTGAAAATTATTCCGCTGGACGGTACCAGCCCGGTGAGACCCAAATGGGAGGAAGCGAAGCAGAAGAATGACAGCTGTCACAAAGCTACACTGCAAAAACCGCAGAAAGAATTGCCACACTCTTTGACATTTCTCGGGTTATCCTTTTTTACAATGTGTTATTTGAAGTTGTTCCATCACTCCCACTCTTAAAAGTTCAGACTATACGTCGTAAGTTAATCTTCGGATTTTTTAATAAATGGTGGGTGAGGTTGACGTTTCCTTTTTGTGATTTTATTATCTTTTTTCCAATTTTCTGCAGAAAATGGGTCTTTTTGTCGCAGGTAAGTCTTTTCAATCATTTATTGGTTAAATGTGCTCAAGCATCACTATTAGATATATCGGAAGATTCAAAAGAAATCGCTCAAAATTGGTCACTGACCTCCCAAAACCTTGCAATTTTTCTAAACAATTTTTCCTGTTTAATTTCCATCCCATTTTTTTATATTTTAGAGCTTGCTTTAAATAATAAATAGTACATTTTACCATATTACTCTAAGTACCACAGGATAGTGACAATGTAAATAAAATATAATTTAGGTGTCCCTCGGAGAAGTTGTAAAATACTTAATCAGTGCCCCCCGATTGCAATGTATGTTTTTAAACTGTAAATATTACTTCTCGACGAGTATTCCCACTATCAATTTCTTCACGATATCCCTGTAATACCTTTGTTTCATGGTTTTATAGTTACACCGAACCAGCCAGACCATCAGTTTACAGTCCTCCGAGTCCAAACTACTATTTTATTAGAAAGTATGTAGGTACCTATACATTTGTTTTTACTTAGGTATATAAAAAACAGATTTTGAGTGTTCTTATATGTAATATATGTTTTAAAAAAATTGTTTAATTATATAAACATTGTATGTTGCTTTTATGTGGGGCTGTTTATTATTATAACGATGTTACCCTATTTTATGTAGTATAGATTTAGTCATTCAACTGTATTGTTAAGTATATTATTATTTTCATATTATTAAATTAAAGATGTTTTGGAACCATCCAGTTTTGCGTTTAATTACCATAAAATATTTAAAAAGCTTTAATAAAAATGTAAGAAAACATTTTTTGAACGAGCCGGTCTCGCGCATGCGTATATCGCAGCTACACTGCAATATGGCCGCTGATTTTGACATTTAATTAGACATGCGTGCATCGGTTTAATAACATGGGTATTTGCTTTCTTTAACCTTAGTCTTCATTGGACGGTACTTCGTGTCGGTGTGCAATAAAAACCAAACAGACTAAATCCCCATAGAACAGGTACGGGCGAAATCCCCGACGGAAATATTCACCGAAAAATTCCGTAACGGAATTTAATAAAAACCAAGGCTTTACACCGCGTTGACTAGACTCGGCAAATGAATTCACGGCGCTTAATTCGACTAGATCACTATGATAGTTGCTTGTTAATAAAAATCCACCTCTCTAAGCGCGACAAAGTGAGGCACCACGATGACATAGCATATTCTGATCTCACATAGCAAATTTCTATTTGGGACAATTTTAGTAAATCGCCATGACACGATGACTTCCATACCATCGCCTCTCCTACTATTAGGCTATGCATATTTACCTAAAAATATTTTGCATTTTATTATTGCTGCATAACTTTACTTCTGTCTAGGATTTTTATTATCTGATTTATATATTTATCAAAAATGTATAAATATGATGTATTATTCATGATTAAAAGTTTCGTGAATAATATCCGGATATTATAAACAAGGCTATTTTGTGACAGGAAAAGCGTTATATATTTTTATATAAAGCGTTTTTCATATATTGCCTTTTATTACCTACTCTTTAACCCGTTAGTACATAAAGTTAGAAATACAATAACAATTTTGTATATTGTGAAAAATTCTTATTAAAACAAGGATAAGTAACTGGGAAAAACATCATAAATATTTGCGATACATATATTAACCAAAAGAAAATGGGTCCCTTTTAAGGGACGCTATAGAAAAAGACCTAATTTGAAATAATATTTTAAAAGACAAAACGCATTTAATATTTGGTATAATGGGCTTCTTAATGTAAACCTCAGTGGCTGTTCATGGGTTGGGAGCCAGGGTTGGCAGGAGCGCCAATCTTTGGGGACCAAGCCCAAATTTCAAACATCGGTATACAGGAAACAAAGCCACACAGGTTTTAATTACGCGTCATATCATGGAATAGTAAAAATACAGGGCATTTACTCTCTACAGGTCCGAGGAAGCTTTTTCACAAGAACTCAACAACGTCAAAAAGAACCTTAATACAAATGGTTATTCCACGATATTAGTAGACCAGGCCATCAAGAAGCATCAGAATCACAAGATTAGACAAAAGGACGACGTCGAAGCTGAACCTACCATAAATGTGCCATATTTCAAAGGAATCTCTGAAAAAAACCGAAGATTAGTACAACAATACAACAATCGAATAGTACTTAGCTCCAAAGAATTATTCCTTAAGAAGCTACCTGACGAGGACGAAGCCTACAAGCCAAAAGGACATTAAGAATGGTGTATATAGAATACCTTGTAAGTGCGGACAATCCTATTTTGGTGAAACCCTACGACGTCTTAAAACAAGGATCAAAGAACATCGAAACACTGGCAGGAGAAACAAAGAGATCCCAATCCTGACTGCTTCAGTAAACCCACTCTATAGACATAGAAATAATTGGAACTTCTTTTTAAGTAATTGGAAGCTTAGATTACGACCATACAGTAATACATGACTAACCTTTAGGTAGTATAAACTCTCTTATAGCCTTATAGTTTGTTCAATTTTCACTAGTTGAAACATTGTGAGATAAATAAATGGTGACGACGGAAGTCAAAAACACGTTTATTATTCATGATACATTATTGTTTCTAACCTACAAACAAGCAATATTGTTTTGTCTAAAAAATTGATCGCCCTGTATCTTCAAAACAAAGCGGCTTCCTGAAAATCATTTCCGTGTGTTCCATAAACATCCTGTTTACTAATAAAATAATGCGAAATCAACCAAAAGTGGAAACAAAACTATAAAGGAGAATGTTTTATGCAGTACATTTATCTCACACACACTTCTAATTAACCTAAAATATCATGTTTAAAAGCGACATTAGATTTTACTAATATTAGAGCTATTCAACTACAACATAAGCGTGCAGGCTCTAGCAGAAATTTTTGAAGATGCCACAATTAAGCTATGTTCAATTGGAATGTAATATTCAACTTAAAACCCTTGAGGAACTCCGGAATCTGGAGGACCTTAATATGCTCTATACTATATCACATAATAAATAATATAACTGTCCGCTTTTGCTGAATAAAATAGGTTTACATGTTCCTTCGAGGAAAACAGGTTTGCGATATACATTTGAGATACCAGCACACAGAACTAATTACGGCAATATAACTTTTTGTCCAGCTCGGGTATAGGCTGGCCAAGGAACATTCTGGGCTTGATTTTTTTGGGAGAGCTTAGTTTTTATAAGACAACTTGACACCATAATTTAAAATCTTTAGTCTGACAAACATACTGTTTATTACTGATGATGATGCTTTCTTTAAAATATATTTTTCCTCACTTATACTGAATAAATAGTAAATATAATATTACTTATTTATATTTCTTGCGAAACTGGGCATTGTCGGTAGTACAGTAAATGTTGTAAATCGTCAGGGAAGTCAGGAATGGACTTATTACTACACTCGTTGGGCCAAAATATTAACAGGTGTTTGAAAACTGATTTCTTAAATACACTGGTCATTCCTCAATTAAACTAATACATTTGTTTCGATAAAATTAGCAGTTTTCGAACAAAATATATTTTTTTGTATGGTATGTTATTGAATTAATAAATCAAAATTCTACAATAAACCATCAGTCGTTTTTATTATTTTGATTACATAAGACAAGTAATCGAGGATTATTCCTAATAGATTATTATATGCTGACATGCATCTAATTTATGACCAAGCACTCGGCAATTGTGTGGAGGCGAGAAAACTTATTCTGATACTTTTCCAAATCGACATTTACCGCACCGAAGAACTCTTAAAAGGGTTGATCGTAGCTTAAGAGAAAGAGGTAAAAAGTTAAGTGAAAGAAATAAATGCTAAAAGTAGCTAATTTTTGCTAATCCATTTTTGGAAGTTTCTGGCCGCATCGTGGTGGAAAAGGGCCTCAATTAGAGGAGATAATTCTGAATGACATGGCTGAAAATCCCTCTAATAGTGTAAGGAAATTGTTAGTCCAAGTTCATGCGACAAAGTGGGTAAGAGTCAACTGGTTTTTGCAACGATTTAGGCAAAATCATAAATTTACTAGTATCGATTTGTCCACGGACGAAGCTGGTTTCAACCGAGACGGAGTAACAAATTGTCATAATTTGTATATCTGGCATGAAGAAAATACCCATGCAATAGTACAGACAGAGCAACAACAAAGTATCATGGCTAACATGTGAGCGGGGATTACTGGGAATCTCACTGGACCGTTCTATATTCAAGGCAGATTAGTTGGTGCAATGTATTAGCAATTGTTGCAAAAAGACTTAAACGGTTTGTTGGGAAATGTGCCCTTAAAAATTAGAAATCAGATGTGTCATATGCACGACGGTGCATCGCCCCATTTTAGCAATATAGTTCGTTTGCACTTATCAAACACTTTTGGTAATCGATGGATAGGTCGATGTGGGCCTATTTTATGAGTACCGAGGTCGCCCGACATGACCTCATTCGATTTTTGTAATGGGGAGATTGAAAGAGGCTTGTACATTCGACGCTAGTTCACACATGGAAAGATTTCATAGAAAAAATAACACACTATTTCAACGAAATTCGAGACAATCCTGGAATGTTGTTTTAAGTACAAGGAGAAAACATCCGTCGGCTAAGGAAATGTATAGAGGTTCAAGATGCCAATTTCGAAAGTCTGCTGAAATAAACAAGCAAATATTTCACATTTTTAATAGTCCCTCGTTTAAGTTATTTCCGAAATGTCGATCCTTTCAATGGGTCCTTTATGTGGTACACTTCGAATTGGAAATGTATCAGAATAAGTTTTATTATTTTAATGCGAATTATTAGTTATGTTGTCATTCGATTATTTACTGTCCTTAAATAACATATGTTAAATTTCGAAAGTCAATGCTTAAACGTGTTATACAAAAAAATTATTGTTTTCGAAAACGGCTGATTTTATCGAACCAAATGTCAATTACCTTTTTAAAGAGGAATGACCAGATTATTTAAAAAAAAACAGTTTTCAGCTCTGTACAATGACACCTGTCAAAACTTTGGTCCAACGAGTGTGGTAGCAAGTCCGTTTCTGACTTCTCTGCCGGTGTAAAACATCTACTGCTTAGTATGGTTTTATGAGTCTTTATGGTATACAGAAAATTCATTATATTATGAAATTATGCATGTCAAAAGTTACGAGTCGAGAAGGTCAGTCGCTGGGTACCCCTTTGGGGATCTCTATCTGCGATAAGGGGTGCTTTAAGATTTTTTCTTCTATGACAAATTAGGGTTATAATATAGAGTGTGTATCAGCCAAATGGAATAAATTCGATAATAGAGAACAACGGCCAGACACAATCGCAAACACGTAAACGTATACGATTCTTCATTTTATACGTCATTTTACGCAAAGAAATAAGTACGGGAGCTCCTTTAAATAAGAATTACGGCACCGACGCGCAAAAACCTTGACCGACGCGAACCGACCACACACAAGTGAAAATGACAGCCTGCCATTGGTATCTTCTGATTGGCCAGATCTAGACAATCGACCCGGCAAATTTGATCTTCGGTACCTCTCGCAGCTATTCGGGAGGACTCGGCCCTTCACGTCTCGGTTCATGTCACGTATACGGGGTCCGTGAAGAACCGTCACTCTACGTGACACGCAAACGTGCGGAATATGATGCGTATCGAAATTTGCAGACTGAGCATGCGCACGTAAACGTTTACGTGTTACTTTTGCTGCTTGCGGGTTTGCCGTTGTTCTCTAATAAATACATGGGGGCGTGTCCGAGAAAACGCTTGGATACGTCGATTGGTATTTCTAGTTGAGCATTTGTTTCAACAAAAACTTTTTATACAGGGTGTGTCATGTAACAGTGGCTAATAGTAACTTTCTTATTTTAAATGCAACACCCTGTATATTATCCAATTTTTGGATTCTTCAGAAAATTTTAGACATATTTTATGTACAATATCCTATACCTATCTTCAACTGCTTCGGAAATATTAAGTGTTTTCAGATTTATTGCAAATATTAACAACACACTGAAAAACTAATAAGTAATACTGTTTATTTCTTGACAATGTAAATAACAAAAAAAAACATTAATGTAGGAGATGCTGAAAATGCTCGCCGCGAACGTCTTGGCAACATCCTAATCTTAAATAGAAATATCTTCTAACGTTACTGAACATCTCAGGCGTGACCGATCTAATCGCAAGCGTTATTCGCCTTCTTAAGTCAGCTAAGTCGAGGGGTTTAGTTTTGTATACAATATTTTTGACATAACCCCATAAGAAGAAGTCTAATCGCGTCAGATCAGGGGATCGTCCACCGATTTGGAAATACTCGGTTGAGGTACTGCCGGACATTGATTTGGGAATGGGGCGGTGCTCCATCTTGCTGAAACCATATCATATTCGCTGGAAGTTGTGGATTTGCTGGATCAGGATATAAGTTTGTCAAAGTTGGCAAGACATTATTTTGGAGCAGTGCTAAATAATAATTATCGCCATTTAAATTGCCATTAATGAAAAAGGGACCTATGATATGATCTCCAACAATTCCTGCCCAAATATTAACCTTTTCAAGATATTGCGTATGTTCTTCCCTCATCCAGTGAGGATTTTCCCCAGACCAATAGCGGCTATTCTGACGATTAGTATGACCGTGAAGTGTAGAGGTGCACTCATCAGAAAACAAAACATGTTCTAATTGGATCACATTGTTATCTAACATTGCCATCATTTGTTCACAAAAATACGTTCTCCTATCAAAATCGTCTTTCATGAGCTCATGAGTGTCATGAGTAGGTATCATTTTATAGGGATACATTTTATTTTCTTGTATTGTTCGAATAATCGATGAATGGCAAACATCGAACATTGGGGCTGTTTTTCGACTAGAAGTATGTGGTTTTTTTCTGAAACTCAAGCATAATATCTAATTTGTTATCATCACTTATTGCATTGGCAGCTACTTTTTTTATCTGTTTTACATGTCCAAGCTGGCGAAACTGCTTTTATGTGTGTCCCTTCAGTTATAGGCGGCAAATTTGGAAATTTTTCATGAAATAAGCGAGCAACTTCCATTTGTGTCCGTGTCATGCAGACAGACAACAATTTGCTAAGGTCAGGCGTTTTAAACAAAAGTAAACAACAATATTTATACCTTTTTTTTTTATTTTATATCAGTAAAAACATTTTAACATCAATTTTCAATATCTCCTACATTAATGTTTTTTTTTTGTTTTTTACATTATCAAGAAATAAACAGTATTACTTATTAGTTTTTTAGTGTTTTGTTAATTTTTGCAATAAATCTGAAAACACTTAATATTTTCGGAACAGTTGAAGATAGGTATAGGATATTGTACAGGGTGTCCCAACGATAGAGTAAAGTAAGTTTTCGCTTAACTGATAATCTTTGTGACAAAATCGTATCCGCCATAAGGTAAGGTAGAAAAATGCGCACATTTTAAAAATATTGGAAATTATATAGGGTGTGCCACAAAATAGGACAGCAAAAAGTAAGATTTTTTTAAATGGAACACCCTATATTTGCTTGTATTTTTGGGTTCTATGTATTAATACAAACGTTTTTGGTCATATATGACATGAGCTGAAATTTGATAGTTTTTGAGAAATTTCGAAATAACGATGAAAATTAGAATTATCATGGTGTTGATAAATGGACAGTTTCTCCGTCAATTCATAATTGCAAACTTCAATATTTGGTAGGAGGAAGGACTGGTTACTATATTAATATTTAGTATGCGCAATATTTGCATTTGTTCTACAGGGTGTTTATTATAAGCGTCCAAATTCGCACATCTTCAAACTAGGAAATCTTAATTTTTTTAAATGGAACACCCCGTATATTTTAATTTCGTTTTATTCAGATTTAAACAGCCTTTCATTTTTGCTAAATATGTCCTATGCCTATCTTTAATAGTTGTCGAGAAATTTCGATTTTTTCAAATTGCTACACGTTATATTCTATACCAGAGCATTGTTGGATCGCGATAGCCATGAAAAACAATAGCTAAGGTAAACAATTCATGTGCCAAAATGAAACGCTTAATAATAATTGTCGTGAATTAAAACCTTGTCTTGCTTTTTTCGTCTTCATTTTGTTAATTTTCTATTGAGCATGGATTATCCTGTAAATGAGTTGATTGATATGATCTATGTGTTAGGCGAAGCTGAGAGAAACCCTTTTTTGGCTCAGCGAATTTGCAGAGTGAAATATCCTGAACGTCGGATGCCCACTGCTAACGGTTTTCGAAATGTGATGGAGAGATTTGATTCCAGCGGTAGTGTTAAATACTCTAAACGTGTAGTTGTTAACAAAAACGCAGCCAACGTAGAAAAAGAATTAGAAATATTATTGAATATTCAAGAAACTCCTCAGGTGAGTAGTAGGACGTTAGCGACATTATGTGATTCCTCCAAATCAACTGTGAACCGAACAACAAACAAGTATAAATATCATCCATACCATATAGAGCTTCATCAAGAATTGCGAGAAGGAGATTTTGAAAGACAAATTCAATTTTGTAATATTATTCAACAACTGCAGTTAAATAACAATTTTTTGACCAATGTTTTGTTTTCTGATGAGGCGACGTTTAGAAGTAATGGAGCTGTAAATCGGCATAATATGCATTATTATGCCACTGAAAATCCATTCTGGCTACGGGAAGTTCAAAATCAAGGTCACTGGTCAATAAATGTATGGTGTGGTATCCTTCATAACCAAATTATTGGTCCCCATTTTTTTAATGAACCTTTATCGGGCCGCAGCTACTTACTTTTCTTACGTGAAGAATTGCCTCAGTTACTTCAGGATGTTAATTTAGGCGTACGGCAAAATATGTGGCTGCAACATGATGGTGCACCTCCACATTTCCATCGTGAAGTCCGGGATTTCTTGAACAGACAATACCCAGAAAAATGGATTGGGCGTGGAGGCTTTATTTCGTGGCCACCACGGTCATGTGATTTAACACCGTTAGACTTCTTCCTATGGGGTTACATAAAAGATCGGGTATATGTCAATAAACCAACCACCAGGGAAGATATGAAGAACAGAATTAGAGAAGTTTGTCGAACAGTGACACCTCCTATGTTGTCGGAAGTGAGACACAACCTACAAAAAAGATTAAATACGTGTATTCAACACGGAGGCCATATTTTTGAACATTTATTGAGACGTAATGTTGAATAAAAATTTAAAATTCTGGACTATAAGCATTTTATTTTGGCACATGAATAATTGTTTTTCATGGCTATCGCGATCCAACAATGCTCTGGTATAGAATATAACGTGTAGCAATTTAAAAAAATCGAAATTTCTCGATAACTATTAAAGATAGGCATAGGACATATTTAGCAAAAATGAAAGGCTGTTTAAATCTGAATAAAACGAAATTAAAATATACGGGGTGTTCCATTTAAAAAAATTGAGATTTCCTAGTTTGAAGATGTGCGAATTTGGACGCTTATAATAAACACCCTGTAGAACAAATGCAAACATTGCGCATACTAAATATTAATATAGTAACCAGTCCTTCCTCCTACCAAATAATGAAGTTTGCAATTATGAATTGACAGAGAAACTGTCCATTTATCAACACCATGAGAATTCTAATTTTCATCGTTATTTCGAAATTTCTCAAAAACTATCAAATTTCAGCTCATGTCATATATGACCAAAAACGTTTGTATTAATACATAGAACCCAAAAATACAAGCAAATATTCCATTTAAAAAAATCTTACTTTTTGCTGTCCTACTTTTGTGGCACACCCTGTATAATTTCCAATATTTTTAGAATGTGCGCATTTTTCTACCTTACCTTATGGCGGATACGATTTTGTCACAAAGATTATCAGTTAAGCGAAAACTTACTTTACTCTATCGTTGGGACACCCTGTACATTGAAAAAACTGCGCAACTAGAAATACCAATCGACGTGTCCGAGCGTTTCTTCGGACACGCCCCCATGTATTTATTATCGAATTTATTCCATTTGGCTGATACACACTGTAAATACCTCCCCTATACGCTTCCGAAAGTATTCCATATATTTATCGAAAAATGTATTTAAAAAAAAATATAACAATGAAGAAACTAAATTTCTTTAATATGTAGTGTTTGCCGTGCGATGAAACATGATGTAAATAGATAAATTCTTATGTTGAAACGCCTCTGACTTGGGCTTGTACTTTGAAAGTGCAACATTAATTAACTTATGGAGATACTTGGAAAAGTAAAATATTTGAATGCTGAATTTTGCTGCCGAAAGTGTTGGTGCCATTATTTACAAAGAATATCTTATACGCTTGTTGAATAATTACTAAGCAGAGAAGAGATTTAAATAAAATATAATTTCTCAACGCGACAAAAGTTCTGGCGTCTTCAAAGAATTTACATAAAAAGAACATAATGCTTTATTTATAACTCTGCAACTTCGAAAATTCTGCTTAATAAAAACTTAAATCAGATTAGGTTTTAAAGGCTTTAACAACATTTTTTAACTCCTTATACTTTAAGGTTCTTTTACCTTATAATCAACAGAATTTTGAACTTAGTAAAATGTTAGGACGCCAATACGGAGGTTGGTGGACATATTTTAAAACATTTTTGACATTTACCCCCCCCTCCCCCCCCTCCAGATATTATTATTTAAACTAGGAAACCTATTTCCACTGACCATTGTTTATCAAAACTTTTAATTATCGTAGTATTGTACAACCGTCAAAAAATAACAATGTTTGCGCATTAACGTCAGTGTCTAAAATAAGATATTTTTTCATTGACACTATTTGTTTTACGTCACCATGTGTAAAATATTTTGCACATCATATACCTACTACAAATTTAATTATTGCCTGTTTTTGATAATCCTATTGACTAATATGTTTTTAAAAATTAACTTGCATTAAATATTATGATAAAAAATATCGTTTTATGCTTTGAGTTTAATGAAATTAAAGTTGTAGAAAAAATATTGTTTGCAATTCCTGTGCGAAATTATTTGGTTATCTCGACCAATTTTTGACTCGGCCTTTTGGCTCGGCTGCGCCTCGTCAAAAAATGTTTGTTCTTGATCATCAAAGTAGTATTTCGCACCCTATATAGATATAAAAATAACTATTGACTGCGATGAAGTAGTAATTTGATTCGAAGATATTCTTTGAGTTTGGTAAAGTGTGTACCAAGGTATACCGTTTGGTTTAATGACTGCAATAAAACCCCTTAATGGCTTAATAATAGTTTCATTATATTGTAAACACCCAAAGAAACCCTGTTTACCCGTTCGATTGCCAAACCTACGTTTTTAAATAATTTAGTGGTAAAATTACCCATATAAAACTATCGATGAGCCTGCCAACCAGCCTAATCTATACCTGGTCCGAGCTGGCATCACTATTTATATTACTAAAATGAAATGAGATAAGGGGTAAAAGCTTTGCACAGGGACGGATTTTGTAGTTAAATGAAATGTCATAGTAATACTTTATAGTAGCAATGTTTATTACCATTACTCGTATTATATGTTTATTAATTTATTATAGGTACAAAACAAGTGTAAAAATACTAATAATTACAATATAGAATAAAGGTACCTATACCTACTATACAGCAATATACACAGAAGGTTTAATTGTAATTATAAAACGTTTTGTTTATTAATTTATTATAGGTACAAGTGTGAAAATAGTAATAATTGCAATATACTATATTGGTACCTATACCCACTTAAAAAAAATATTTACATGTACTATACAGTAATATACACAGAAGGTTTAAATGTAATTATATAACGTTTTAATCTATTCCTAATTCAGTCTCGCTATCACTATCATCCACATTTATAATAAGATGATGTATTTCGCTTTGTTGTGTAGTTATATAAGAGTCTTCAATTTTTAAGACATGGTTAACCGAGTTTTTCCAGCTTTCATCTGGAATTTCACCGAAAACTTTCTTTATTACCTCTATTACACTGCCACTAAGAGTAGGTGTGCTATTTTGAGTTCTAGCTTTCGACTTAACTTGAACACATGTGTTCAATAGGGTTAAAAATACAATAATAGGGTGGCAATCGCAATACAGTGTGACCCATTTCTTCCGCCATTTTATCACACACATACTCTTTCTTAATACTAAATACGTTTAACACTTCCAGCAGTTGTTGTTTACTATAGGTTTCCTCCTTATTGCGGATTTTGTGTTCGATGCATTCGGTACTTTTTCCAGTTGCCGGCTGTGGTAGCTTGCATTGTCTATCGCAATAACACTGTGTTCTGGTACATTTGAAAGGAAACTGTCTTTAAACCAGCTTTCAAAAAGAGTGGCGTTGGTATCTTCATGATAGTCCAGACTTGAATTCTTTATACTTTTTGCCGACAGTAACAAACAATTAGGCATCTATCCATTCTCCCAACCTGCATGAATTATTGTTATTCGTTTTCCTTTATTTGAAGGGGCTTTATTTTGGCATTTTTCAGATAAATCAACCCATCCCTTTTTGACAGTGTCATGTGTGTCAAACCAGGTTTCATCCAGATAAACTATTGAACGTTTTTCGGATCTAAACTTTTTTATTTCCCGAAGGTATAGAAATCTCATTTTCCTTAATCTTTCGGACTCCATAATAATTTGTCTCTTGTTTATTGTCTTATACTTAAATCCCATCTCTTGCAAAACGCGGTGAAGACTTGTCCTGCTACATGATATCGTTGTATCGTCAGTTGTTAACCGTGTTTTTAAAGAATCTAACGTGGGCACAACATTTTCTTGACACATTTGGTATATTTTCCTGCGAATAACATCTTTGTCACAATCATCTACGCACTTCATTTTTCCGGTATCTTTGCGAACTTTTCTTTTAAAATGTCCTTTTAGCATCATATCTCGTACCGTCGATAATGGAACTTTCGTCATTTCACTGGTATTTTTAATGGCAATTACTTTAGGGTGACCGCTCTTTAATAGCGATTCGCACACATTTTTCACGATAACTTTGGCGTCAGAAGATAAATGCTTTCTGGAAAGTTTAGCGTAGCTAGATATCGCATCAGCGGAAGATTCCCATGGTCTCCACATACTTTTAATGTTAACTTGTTGCACACTGTTTCAAATTAGATGGGTACTAATCTATTTCGAATATTATGTTTACTATTTATATAAGCTATATAAACAGGTACCTGTAACTTAAAATTTTTCAAAAATATCCTAATAATTAAGTTGTTTCTAGAAAACCTTAATTAGATAATTTATTAATTTTGAAAACCCATCAAGTAATGTACCTATC
Source organism: Polydrusus tereticollis (assembly GCA_963920685.1). Classification (NCBI taxonomy): domain Eukaryota; kingdom Metazoa; phylum Arthropoda; class Insecta; order Coleoptera; family Curculionidae; genus Polydrusus; species Polydrusus tereticollis. The sequence goes on from OY987326.1 coordinate 124,064,582, forward strand.
TATTGTTATTATAAACTGGCATTAATACCTCTCTGCGTCTAGGCGAAAACGAAAGCCGTGTTCATGAGGCGTTTTATTGCAGTCATTAAGTCAAACGGTATACCTTGGTACACACTTTACAGTTTATTGTTCAGGGCAATTATGGAATAATCATAAGACATTGAAATAGACATGTTATTGGTTCTGGGAGATTGTAGATGTCATATGGCATTTAAGTGATTAGTAGATCGAGAACGCAGTACCGGAAACCTTCGAAATAAGAACAGAGTTTGAAGGCAAACAAAAACAAATGACGATATGACCGTTGAAGTATTGGGTGTTTAGTAGTCGAACTTGCTCGTGATTACTTTGCATCCAAATTAGAAACAGCGTTTCATAGTTTTCAGTGTATCTTTTGATGCAATCCCACGAGCTATATTTTATGTATTTAACTGTACTGCTAAGCTAGATATAGTGAAGTTAATTTAGAGAGACCTACTACTGTAATATATAAGTAGGTATCCACAAAGCTTTAGCTATTTCGACGTTTTTAGTGAAATACCTACCAACATAATATGCAACTTCCAAGAAAAGAAAGTATTATCTTTATTTTTGAAAAACTAGCGATTTTAGGAGCTTAATTTTAAAACAACTTGTTTTTTGGCGGCTCGTGACTACAAAACTTTGATTTGTAAAATCCCATTTTCTGTCCAAATGATTCTTGGATAGAAAAAGTTTGTTACAGCAGCAACACAAAAAAAATCAGATTTTATCCCACATAGGTATCAAGTAAATACTGGAAACATGAGACGATAAGATTCAGCTACGTAGAGAGTAGCTTAACTAATATTATTAGATGTTTGGCTCTTGATATTTATTGTTGAGCACACAAAGAAAACAGAATTTCAAAGGTGGTTTTTCGTTTATAGATTAAAAAGAAAGAAAGTAAATGAAAGCGATCCTGGGATAAAATGCTTCTTTCTTCTCTCTTTTAGGCCTAATTGATTACGGCGCTGTTCGGCAATCATCCTTGTGAAATTTGGCTTGGAAGAAGGCTTTATTGATGGCAGACGTGATAAACGGGGAAACTAGATGATTTAATGATACGTCTGTCTATTTGTAGTAGTTAGCAATGAGTTTATCCATATGTTCTGTAATAGTCGGCATTCGTAAGTCATTGTAAAGTGTATGATTCATCGTGTTGTGAGAGGCATTCGTAATAATATTCATAACCTTGTTTTAAAAACTTGTAACTATTTGTAATTCGTATTATTTATGGTACACCATGTTGCTATACCGTACGTAAATACTGGTCGGATTATAGTCTTGTTTCGTACGTCAATTCTACTCCTACTGTTGATAAGGGAGTAGATAGCACCAAGTTGACCATTCGCTTTTTTCAAGGGCTGGTCGGCGTTTTTGTTACACCCCATCCTTTTATTAAAGCAAAAGATCAAGTATTTGACACTGCTGCTTTAATTTATCCTGGAGTTTTTGACTAGCAGTCGGGTTTCTGGATATCGTACTCTGGTCTCTCAGAAGTAGATAGCTTTAGCGTCATCGAGTCGAGTTTTCCACTTATCTAACTATAACCCCAAATGAAAGTGATCGATAATGTGCCAGTTTCGGAGAAAAAGCAAAAATATTCTTGTAGGCAATCAAATATCTAAAAATATTGTTTACTTCTGAAAATAGCTTAAGATCGACGGACAAAGGACAATAACTTACTGCGTCGTGTAAATAATGGTCCAAGTTGTAGGAAACATGTATATTCTGAAGTTAACGTTCAGCTCTAAACTTAATATTTTGGCAGCGTAATTTTAATATCTAAACTCCGTAGTTACAAAACAGTAAGTAAAGAGCGATTTCAATATTAATGGTTACATTTAAAAAAATATTCTTTTACCCCCGTAGCTACCAAATTATTTATATTTTTTAAATCAGCTCTTGCTGCAGGTTACAAATCTGAACGAAAATATAGGGGTTGACGAGTAAATAAATAATTTATGACGTTATATCTCATATCATCTTTCAATGAGAGACTAAATTTAATTTACCGAATTTAATTTACCAAAATGTATCTTGTAATTGAATCATAGATATCTCCGGGGTGAAGATTACTCACATTAAACAGGAAAGAAAAATCCAAAATTCTTCACAAATATTTAATAATTCGCTCTACGCGTTTCGGTTTCTTAAACCATTTTCAAGAGCTATCTAAAAAGTTTATTCATATAATAATCTCAGGTATAAATCAAAATAATTTGGTGTTACTTACATAATATAGACAAAACTTTACATTAAGGACACAAACAAGCTCACAATGGCGAGCACAGGTTTACTAACTATATAAAACGGGATAAACCCAAAAAACATTTAAAAATAAAACACTTAAAAAATAAAACAAAATACACCGAACCATAGCGACATCTAGATTGTACAAAGAGAGGTTCCATTATTTAAACAATCATTCACTACTTAAATTCGTTTATAATTCTCGCCGCTTCCCTATAGTGGGCGTTGACAGGATCGTTCAAACACTCAATTTGATTATTTATCTCTAATTTCGCTATTTCAATATTTTCTAAAAAATTCAACTTTAGGCCTTTATTCGCATTATGTAGCATTTTAAAGTTGTCTTTAGTATTAAAACTATGTAAATTTTCTCTTAAATGTAGGCCAAAAGCTGATCTCTTGTCATTAGGCGATTTCTGAGAGTTTAAATGTTCTTTTATTCTAACATTAAAACTACGTCCTGTCTGACCAGCATATTTAGCCGTGCAAGAGTTACAGGACAACAAATACACCCCACTCTTGTCAAGCACGTTAATTGAATCCTTTACTCTCGAGAATAAGCTACGTAAATTGTTTACCGATTTGTAAGCTATTTTAAAATTGTTGTTTAAAGACTTCAATACATTACCCACTCTCAGAGAAACAGTGCCCAAAAAAGTAAGCCTTATATACCTAGGAGGTTGAAAAGATGTTATGGTCTTATCCAAGGGGTCAGTCAACACCCTCTTAAGCATGCCATTAAATTTTTTTCTTATTAAATTATTGATATCTTGTATCCGTTGTTATAAGCAATTTGAAAGATGATGTTCTTTTCCTTCTCAAATTCTAAAGGTAAGAGTGGGATAGTGAACAAACGATGGATTAAAGAGTTAAAAGCTGCCATTTTATGAGCTAAACAATGATTTGAGTCAGCAGGTATAACATTGTCTGTATGTGTGTTTTTCCGATAAATAGCATACTCAAAAACGTTATTCACCCTCTTTATTGTCAAATCTAAAAAATTCAGACAACAATCAGTTTCTATTTCTTTTGTAAATTTGATATGGTTGTTTAAAGAATTTAAAAACTTGAAAAAAATTTCCAACTCATTCCCTGTTCCTGTCCAAACAATAAAAGTATCATCAACATATCTGCGCCATAATAAAATTTTATCTAGAAGGTAAAAATTTGAATTAAACAATTTATTTTCAAAATCACCCATAAAAATTTCAGCTAAAAAGGGGGAAAGACCTGAACCCATGGGTAAACCATCCGTCATTTTAAAGAACTTGTCATTAAATCTAAAAAAATCTAAACCTAGACGTTTATTCAAAAGGGACGTTATACCCCTCCGTACATTATCAGACAGAGATAAGTTCTCTCCAAGCAAACGTTCCACGATATTCACCACCTGTTGTCGGGGGATACTTGGAAACAGATTGACCACATCAAAAGAAACCGAAAGGCAATCATTTGGCAAGTTAATACTTTTTAAATCTTGAATTATTTCATTGGTGTTCTTAATACTGTATTTATTTTGAAAGTCCAAGAGGCTTCTCAAACATTTGTCTAGCCATTTTGCTAAAAAATATGCCGATGAAGATACAAAACTAACCACAGGTCTAATTGGCATATCAATTTTGTGAATTTTGACCATACCGTATAATAAAGGGGTACTAGAATTCATAGGAATTACAGGTTTATTCATCTTAAGTTCATCATAAAAATTTTGGCCATTAATTAATCTTTTAAGTTCTGTAGTGTAAGACGCATTCGGATCTTTCTTAAGCTCGATAATCATATTATTATTATCCAAAAAGTTTTGAACCCTATTGAAATATTGTTGTTTTTCCATAATTACCAAACAATTGCCCTTGTCTGCCTTTCCCAATACTAAGTCATTTAATTTTATTTTTTGTCTCAAAGTTCGGCAAATATTCTTTTGTACATGAATTTTATTATTATATCGTTGATTACCAAAATTATCCTTCTGTTTCCTAATAATGTGTCTACAAAACCCTCTAACAGAATTCATCACATCAACATCACAAAACTTTAGGGCCATTTCTATATCAGCCAACAAAGAAGTCACATCCTTCTCCCCTATGCCCAAATTAGGGCAATATTTTAATCCCTTTTCTAAAAATGAGAGTTCAACATCTGAAAAGGCGCAATTTGTCATATTCAAAATTTTTGGGTGAAAAACATGATCAGAATATTTACGATGTTCTAAACACTCAGATTCGTATTTCTGTTTTGATAAGTTCTGTAATTTCTTATCTAATTTACTATAATGCCTATTTCTAAAGAAACTTAACCTGTCCGACAAATTGTTGTGAAAAGCATTAACTTCATTGTTAGAATAGTGAACATTCAACAGTGAAAAGATAAAATTAAGCTTAACAATACACAATGCTTTCTTAGAAAACCATATACGATTTTCTTCTCTAATCATGGAACGTTTTAATTTCATTAAGTTGACCTGTGACCTATAGGGTATATTTATATTGTTCTTGAATCTATGTTGTATGTAATTCGGAATAAGTTGCTTCTTAGTGCATTTTAAGTTAAACCATATGTGACCTTCAATTTTGCATCTCTTAAATGAAAGATTTGTGTATAACCGGAGTAGGTTGCTTGGACTAGCAGTTTTAATTGAATCATAGATATCTCCGGGGTGAAGATTACTCATATTAAACAGGAAAGAAAAATCCAAAATTCTTCACAAATATTTAATAATTCGCTCTACGCGTTTCGGTTTCTTAAACCATTTTCAAGAGCTATCTAAAAAGTTTATTCATATAATAATCTCAGGTATAAATCAAAATAATTTGATGTTACTTACATAATATAGACAAAACTTTACATTAAGGACACAAACAAGCTCACAATGGCGAGCACAGGTTTACTAACTATATAAAACGGGATAAACCCAAAAAACATTTAAAAATAAAACACTTAAAAAATAAAACAAAATACACCGAACCATAGCGACATCTAGATTGTACAAAGAGAGGTTCCATTATTTAAACAATCATTCACTACTTAAATTCGTTTATAATTCTCGCCGCTTCCCTATAGTGGGCGTTGACAGGATCGTTCAAACACTCAATTTGATTATTTATCTCTAATTTCGCTATTTCAATATTTTCTAAAAAATTCAACTTTAGGCCTTTATTCGCATTATGTAGCATTTTAAAGTTGTCTTTAGTATTAAAACTATGTAAATTTTCTCTTAAATGTAGGCCAAAAGCTGATCTCTTGTCATTAGGCGATTTCTGAGAGTTTAAATGTTCTTTTATTCTAACATTAAAACTACGTCCTGTCTGACCAGCATATTTAGCCGTGCAAGAGTTACAGGACAACAAATACACCCCACTCTTGTCAAGCACGTTAATTGAATCCTTTACTCTCGAGAATAAGCTACGTAAATTGTTTACCGATTTGTAAGCTATTTTAAAATTGTTGTTTAAAGACTTCAATACATTACCCACTCTCAGAGAAACAGTGCCCAAAAAAGTAAGCCTTATATACCTAGGAGGTTGAAAAGATGTTATGGTCTTATCCAAGGGGTCAGTCAACACCCTCTATCTTTTCACTGTTGAATGTTCACTATTCTAACAATGAAGTTAATGCTTTTCACAACAATTTGTCGGACAGGTTAAGTTTCTTTAGAAATAGGCATTATAGTAAATTAGATAAGAAATTACAGAACTTATCAAAACAGAAATACGAATCTGAGTGTTTAGAACATCGTAAATATTCTGATCATGTTTTTCACCCAAAAATTTTGAATATGACAAATTGCGCCTTTTCAGATGTTGAACTCTCATTTTTAGAAAAGGGATTAAAATATTGCCCTAATTTGGGCATAGGGGAGAAGGATGTGACTTCTTTGTTGGCTGATATAGAAATGGCCCTAAAGTTTTGTGATGTTGATGTGATGAATTCTGTTAGAGGGTTTTGTAGACACATTATTAGGAAACAGAAGGATAATTTTGGTAATCAACGATATAATAATAAAATTCATGTACAAAAGAATATTTGCCGAACTTTGAGACAAAAAATAAAATTAAATGACTTAGTATTGGGAAAGGCAGACAAGGGCAATTGTTTGGTAATTATGGAAAAACAACAATATTTCAATAAGGTTCAAAACTTTTTGGATAATAATAATATGATTATCGAGCTTAAGGAAGATCCGAATGCGTCTTACACTACAGAACTTAAAAGATTAATTAATGGCCAAAATTTTTATGATGAACTTAAGATGAATAAACCTGTAATTCCTATGAATTCTAGTACCCCTTTATTATACGGTATGGTCAAAATTCACAAAATTGATATGCCAATTAGACCTGTGGTTAGTTTTGTATCTTCATCGGCATATTTTTTAGCAAAATGGCTAGACAAATGTTTGAGAAGCCTCTTGGACTTTCAAAATAAATACAGTATTAAGAACACCAATGAATTAATTCAAGATTTAAAAAGTATTAACTTGCCAAATGATTGCCTTTTGGTTTCTTTTTATGTGGTCAATCTGTTTCCAAGTATCCCCCGACAACAGGTGGTGAATATCGTGGAACGTTTGCTTGGAGAGAACTTATCTCTGTCTGATAATGTACGGAGGGGTATAACGTCCCTTTTGAATAAATGTCTAGGTTTAGATTTTTTTAGATTTAATGACAAGTTCTTTAAAATGACGGATGGTTTACCCATGGGTTCAGGTCTTTCCCCCTTTTTAGCTGAAATTTTTATGGGTGATTTTGAAAATAAATTGTTTAATTCAAATTTTTACCTTCTAGATAAAATTTTATTATGGCGCAGATATGTTGATGATACTTTTATTGTTTGGACAGGAACAGGGAATGAGTTGGAAATTTTTTTCAAGTTTTTAAATTCTTTAAACAACCACATCAAATTTACAAAAGAAATAGAATCTGATTGTTGTCTGAATTTTTTAGATTTGACAATAAAGAGGGTGAATAACGTTTTTGAGTATGCTATTTATCGGAAAAACACACATACAGACAATGTTATACCTGCTGACTCAAATCATTGTTTAGCTCATAAAATGGCAGCTTTTAACTCTTTGATCCATCGTTTGTTCACTATCCCACTCTTACCTTTAGAATTTGAGAAGGAAAAGAACATCATCTTTCAAATTGCTTATAACAACGGATACAAGATATCACTAATCAATAATTTAATAAGAAAAAAATTTAATGGCATGCTTAAGAGGGTGTTGACTGACCCCTTGGATAAGACCATAACATCTTTTCAACCTCCTAGGTATATAAGGCTTACTTTTTTGGGCACTGTTTCTCTGAGAGTGGGTAATGTATTGAAGTCTTTAAACAACAATTTTAAAATAGCTTACAAATCGGTAAACAATTTACGTAGCTTATTCTCGAGAGTAAAGGATTCAATTAACGTGCTTGACAAGAGTGGGGTGTATTTGTTGTCCTGTAACTCTTGCACGGCTAAATATGCTGGTCAGACAGGACGTAGTTTTAATGTTAGAATAAAAGAACATTTAAACTCTCAGAAATCGCCTAATGACAAGAGATCAGCTTTTGGCCTACATTTAAGAGAAAATTTACATAGTTTTAATACTAAAGACAACTTTAAAATGCTACATAATGCGAATAAAGGCCTAAAGTTGAATTTTTTAGAAAATATTGAAATAGCGAAATTAGAGATAAATAATCAAATTGAGTGTTTGAACGATCCTGTCAACGCCCACTATAGGGAAGCGGCGAGAATTATAAACGAATTTAAGTAGTGAATGATTGTTTAAATAATGGAACCTCTCTTTGTACAATCTAGATGTCGCTATGGTTCGGTGTATTTTGTTTTATTTTTTAAGTGTTTTATTTTTAAATGTTTTTTGGGTTTATCCCGTTTTATATAGTTAGTAAACCTGTGCTCGCCATTGTGAGCTTGTTTGTGTCCTTAATGTAAAGTTTTGTCTATATTATGTAAGTAACACCAAATTATTTTGATTTATACCTGAGATTATTATATGAATAAACTTTTTAGATAGCTCTTGAAAATGGTTTAAGAAACCGAAACGCGTAGAGCGAATTATTAAATATTTGTGAAGAATTTTGGATTTTTCTTTCCTGTTTAGTATCTTGTAATGTTTGTTGACATTATGGTAATCTTCTTTATTGCAATTGAGTTGTCGATCTTATCTATCCCGGTCGCGGCCTTGACGAATCCGAACTTGTCAAGGTTTGCTGTACGAATAATGAAACGTGGGCTGGTTAAATGCCCCCTCGATTCTAGGAAAGGTTTATGCAGAAACCACTTAATTTACACGGTTAGCTATTCGCAGATAGCTGTACATTAATCTGAGATACGGAGAAGCTCGTAAGGTCAGTCCGAACGTATCTGTCCACAATCTTTCATGTGACCATCAAAGGTCGTCATCCGAGTTGAGTACAGGCAACACCAATCAAAAGGAGCTAATACTTATTCACTTTTTTCGTACTACCTAGTATCCAGAGATATCCTAGGGAAATGGTTTAAGTTAAGCCAATATCCAACTTCTCGGACTCTATAATGGGCTAGGTTTGGAAATATGCATAGAAATAGCTAAAGGGTCGGAAAACACGATAACTCTCAAGTAAGGACTATAACAACTGGCGGATGGCAATAACGTCGAATTCTCAGGCACGTCGGCCTGCTTATAAGGAATTCATATAATTTCTGGTTTAGCAGAGTAATCAAACGTTATCCAGGTCGTGGTGGAGCGCTGTGATTCACCGACAGTAAGGGTTCGTACAGAGAATCCTTACAGGGAATGGTAGATAAATTGGAGAACCTTAACGGAAGGGTATTTAATACAAAAAGCCCAAATACTTAAAATTACAAAAAGGGCTTTAGATTTAGCTTTTATTGCGGAGACACTAGGTCGTGGTCCGATGACATAAATACTTACTACCTTCTCTTTGTCGTTGTCTTGCCTTGGACGCCACTTCTTGGTCTCTTGGGATTAAACCAACAAAATAAATCAGAATCTGTATTTATTGGAAAACCATACAATAATAAATCAAAGAAAGCGTCCGTGATCATCAAAGAGACATGTGTAGATTAGACAGACAGCACTAAAAACACAAAGTCGTATTCTCAAAATGTTGACAATGATAAAAGTGAGAAAATTGTCCCACACTTATTTATTAGTCGTAGGGTCTAAAGAAAAGGGTTTAAGCACATTTATAATGAAATTTAAAATTATTATTTATAAAAAATACTTAGCTTTTCTCGTGGCATGGAGAAAAACGTGTATAACGTAGGGGAAGATTCTAGAACCTTTTTATCTTCAGTATGTGATGTGTAGTTATAAAAAATGTGAACTCATGTCAAGATAGCTTTACATTAATTAATTTAAAGTTAGCAAAGTCGGTGGCAAAAAAATGTGAATGAAACTTTTGTGCGAAGTAAGTTAACCAATTATGAACCATAAATAAAATTAGCAAAAAAAATTGAAATGAACGTATACAAGCCTACAAACCAACAATGCTACTGCTGCAACGGCTTCATCAGCAGAGCCCCCAACGAGTCATCGGAGGTAGACTTGGTGACTACTTCTTGAAGGCTAGGTAAACTTTAGCACATGGATGCAGTTCGTATAGTTACAGAAAACTATAAAGTAGAGGCTCAACTAGAGCCAACTTAAACCATGGCTAACTGGTTGATGTGTTTTCTCTGAACACTAAAATCACCACATAGCTGGGGGTTAGGTGTAACCTAACTAAATGCAAAACGCATTTCAAAACAAAAAAAAAGGAAACTGGCAAAACCTTGGTAACGTAAGTAAAAGCAAGCCCATATAAAAGGGAAGTGGAAATTCCGTAGCTGTCCTTTTCCAAGAAGACATCATGCGGCGTGGCGTGGCTACAAAGGTAGTTTTTATAAAGCAATGACCCCACTTAATCTCTTAAAATGGAAGCTGACCTATTAATTAAAAGTTGTTTCTAATGAACTTACTAATTGTAAGCGTAATGTAGAATCTTTAAAAAAATTAAATTCATCTTTCGAAAAACTATGGAATTTAATTGTTGTTCACTTACTCGAAAAGAAGTTAGACTTTGTGTCTAAAAAGGTTTTTGAATTTGAGAAAGGTCCTAATACCCTTCCAGTTGTACAAGAATTTTGTGACTTTTTAGATAAGCGCAGCACTATAGGGACTAGAGAATTTGGCTTTAGAAGGCAGCAGGTGGGTTAGAACACTGCTAGAGTTTGAGCTTAACCAGAGCTTAATTAAATACATAAATGAAAGAATAGAGTTACTCTGAATAAACTTTGTAGCATAAAACTGATACGACTAATATACAAGCATTCTGCGACTTAACGGAAATGCAAACGGGAATACGTGGTCAGACCCATTTGTCACGCCTTACATGGTGCAAATAACGTGCAAGTAATGAAGCAGTACCACTGTACCACTAACCTCATATATTTTGACAGATTTTCTGTGAACACAGGAACTAAAAATAGACTATGGAACAAAATGCACTCTGTAAGGTAAGTTTAACATTTCTCCAAAAATCCCTACTAGCAAATTTGAAATTGCTACAATGTTGCCTTACAGAAAATTATATATTAGTATATTACATTTAATTACAAGATGTCATTTTCTATAATTTTATTTTTTGTGATAGTGGAACTATTTTAACTAATAATAATTAAACGTTTTTCATCTAAAGAAGAACTATTGTTTCATAATGTCCTAATCATTATGATTATGCTGTGTGGGCACATTATTTATCAATGATACACGATCGGAGTTTACGACCATTTTAATTTTATTCAATAAAAATATTTTAGATAATTCTTCCCAATATATCCATCGTACTAAAAAAAATGGTTTTGTTACTTGAAGGCAGTAATGAAAAACTGGGATTATAGCTAAGCCTGTCGAACACTGGGACATTTTCGAATGTAATTCTGCAACATGTTTTGGGATTACCGAATGTTACTTCTGTTTGATACGAAACATGTTGAGCGGTAGTTTTAGAGGTTGTCAAGTTGCCCGTCACGTCAAAACAAAATGTGCATTAAACAATCGAATGGTGCCGAAACGTTACGGACAAATGTGCGATAACCCTTAAACACATAATATATATTCCGACGTACGAGTCTACAGGAATTTAAGGAATGTTGTCCAAAACACAAAACATGGTTGCCATAATACTCCGTTTAAATTTCCATAAAATCTTAATTTTTATAGAATTCAAATATATGTACATATATCCCGTTTGTAAAAAATATCCCGTTTGTACTTGAAATGTATGGGGTGCGTGATGCGAGTCTGCGTTTGATTAGGTCATATTTGAAAGATCGAGTGCAGCAAGTGGTAGAATGCGATGAGTGCGGTGTTTTATGCAAGTCACAGGAGATAGTTGTCACTAGGGGAGTTCCGAAGGGATCAATCTTGGGGCCTCTTCTATATATCGTATATACGAATGAACTACTTGATGTACCTGACGAGTGCCGACGATACGTCGCTTATATTTGGTGAGGAGAATAGCGAAACACTTCTTTATAAAGTGCAAACTTCAGTGGAGGCCCTTGACGAATATTTCTTGGCAAATGATCTGCTGCTGAATGTACGGAAAAGAGAATAATGTTGCGCTCTCATACAATGGTAAATGGTTAAAAACATTAGAAAGTATGCATTTTCTGAGATTGCAGATTGATAGTAGGCTTGCCTGGAAGGCGCACATTGAGAGTTTAGCAAGTAGAATATTCCAATACTGTTACGCACTGCGGGTAATATCCGATCACGTTAATACCGAGGCTGCCATTGCATCTTATCGTGCATATATCCAGTCCAGGTTAAGATATGGAGTGATGTCAATAATAGTGATTGTGATGTGAAATATGATTATAATACTCGCCATAAGAGTAATTTAGTACCTTAAAATACAACTATACATACCTCCAAAAAAATGTAAAATACTGTATCATAAACATTTCTAATTGTTTCTCAGACAAAATTAGAAACCTGCCAAGAGAATTAACTAAAATATACCTTAACAAAATATCTAGTCAATAAGGCCTCCTGCAACATTATTGAATTCTTTAATGATCCTGATAAAGGAATAATTCAGTGTTAAATTTTATATGCTCGTTACAATTTTAAGCATGTGTAATTTTATCAAAATTGTCATTGTCTAAATGTAATTACAAATTTAAAATAGTTATCTAAAAAAAATCTCTACAGTTGCTTAACAGCCCCTATTGGGTTTTTTTATTATGTTTATAGTAAATTAAAGTATTCTATTATTGAACAAATAAATATTAATTATTGATTTTCCTTATTGCAAATTATGATCGTTAAAGCGGTGAAGATAATATTAAAGAAATATTAATTAATCATTTATTTTGGTAAATTTGGCAACCCACGTCTAATTCCCGGGCCAGAAATTATCACCTGTGCCTTGATACTAGTGTTCTCCCTTTCTATCGTATATAATATTGAACTTGTGGGAAGGCTTTTTCCACCATGACATCTTCAAAAGGTTTACAGTTTAAAATTATATTATTTAATTTATAATTAATAATTATATTTAAACGTATGTAACTGTGATTGTCAAAATGAAATCGCACTACTTGAAACGTATCATATAAATCAATGTTTTCTATTCTTATGTTTTTATGAATTTAACAATTTATAAAATATTAATATGAAACGAACCTGCCTATTCCGCTATAGTTAAAACTGGCTATTTTATGCCTTTTTCCTCTCTCCTCAGCCATCGTAGCCACAGACTCGTAAATGTACCTAAACTTACTCGCCCGTTGCGTACAACCCGGCATCACAGAATTGTGGCGGGTAAATGCGCGACAAAGTTAACATGTTAAGTCCCAGACAAAAATATAAGATAATCTAAAAAAAATTATTTTAGCCAGTAAAATGTTACTAACCCTTTGGTTGTTGGCCATTAAGTATTTAGTATCACTGTATTTATACATTAAAATGGTTTTTTCTTAAAATTCTAAATTAAAAATTACAATCAAACCACCAAGCGCCAATCATTAGAAATATTATAAGTTATTAATCACATCCTTCTATACGGAAAATATAGGTATACATTGAGATGTATAATCGTTAAAACCTAAGTATTAGCAAGTTCTTTTTGTATCACATTTTGAAGGAAAAATTCAATGCAACATTTTTCGTTTTTGTTCCGCTACTGCTGAAACTCTAATCCAACTAATTAAACTAAAAGAGCAGTTGAGAGGAAACTTTTCACGGTAAAGTTTTGGTGTATAATTATTTTTATAAATAAATTATAAAACAGTTTTACTGCTTGAGAGCAGAATAATATCTACTGGATACTTAGTATTTAAAAAAAAATGAGAATGTAGTAAAACTAAAAGTATATATTTTATCTGTAAATTAAAAGCAGCTATAATATAGGCCTATTACTTTCTTAATCTACGATGGTGTCATTATGACACATTTAGCATGCTCATTTGGATGTCATTATGGCCTTCATAATAACACTCAGTGCCATTATGAATTCATAATAACACGCAAATGTCAAAATAAAAATTGAACAAAAAGAAAGTTTGTTGCCACTTTTATTTCTTATTGTTAATGTTAAAAAATGCAATAGCATTTATTTATCGTAGATATTAATTACAAATTATGAACAATTTGTTAAATTAATTCCAGCAGATGACAGGTGTGCTGAATTTTCACAAGGTAATTAAGTTTATTTCCCGAGTACTTGAACTCGTTGAATCAGAATATTTTGCAAGTGTTCCCTAACCATAAGAGAATTATGGGCAGGACAACCATCCATTTGATACCAGATCTCCTGATTCTCGCGTATAACTTCTTCTAGTGCGGGTTTAATTCGATTTTGTTAAGTTTTAAGTTAAGTTCAAATATGTTACTGCTGTAAGGTGGCCTATATATATATATATATCGAGAGGGTAGTCGTTGCTGACTAGTTAAGAGATAAACTAGTGAATATTGGGGAGTGCAGCAAATGAAAGAGTACTCTTTAAAGTTATTCCAAGCTTTCGGAAATCATATATTTCATTTCCATCCTCAGGGAGACTACAATTTATATAAATTAAGATTAGGAAACCTCATTAGAACAATAAATAAATGATTTTACTTACAACTTTTTTGAGATTGTTCATAAGGATGTTCATAGAATTAATATAGGACATGCGAGAAGAAAACGTGTTGAAACCCAAGTCAGTTACAATTAAAATCAAAAATTGGAGACAATACTAAAAACATTGTATATGGACGTAGAAACACACAATTTAAAATAAAATCAAAATTTTGATGTTCACATTTTGAAAATTCGTTACTAATTTGAAATTATGGAATTATTTAGCGGGAAATCATGACTTGCGTGCCTCCATTTTAAGTGACTGGTAGGTTAGGAAATACTGTCATTTTAACATGTCATTAAAATTGTCAAAAATATTTTTAATGCGGTTTATAATAAGAATAATATTAAATAGAGAGAATTACGGATTTAAGTGTTATCGTGCAGCAAACCTGAAAAATCGTTAAAATGCATTTATACGAGGTTCGAACTATTATCATTAGTATTGATTGTATGTAAGTTTTTATCTAAGTGGAGCAGATATGAATAAATTACACTTAAATGTTGGATATCTGTTCTTTTGTTCATACTATTGGGTTCTTGAGCAATAAATGTCATTTCCAAAAACAGTCTTTTTTTATAATTATTTTGTGAGGTTAGAATCTCAGCTGAATTAAAATTAATGTTATGGTCCATATTATTTGCATGTTCAGCAAGGGCACATCTCTCTGGATGGTGTCTACAGTCACTCTTGTGGTTAGTGATTCTGCTAGACAAGGGCCTAGTAGTTTGACCTATGTATACTTTATTACAGTCTGCACAAGGGATTTTGTAGACAACATCTGATAGTTGGTTAGAGTGTGTTTTGTCTTTAAGTTTGGAGTGAATAGAGTTTATTGTAAGTACAGGCTTGTATGCAATCTTTATATCATTGATTTCTCTGAATAGTCTAGAAAGTTTTGGAGTGATATCTCTTATGTAAGGCAATGAAGTGAACTTATAGTTTATAGTCGCTTCAGTTATATTTCTGTTTGTATTATTGACAATGTTCACGTTGGGTGCTTGTGTTAGAGTGGAGGACGTGCTGAATAGTATCTTTTTTACCAGTGTGGCAGGGTATGAATTATTAATGAACAGATTGAGGAGGATGTTAATATATATGTAATATCAACAGAGAAACTTTTTTAGAAATAATATCCTTTCTATTCGAAAATACTTACTTTTCTTTTAACAATTCTTTCTACAAACAAACTTTTGGCACGCCTATGGGTGCATCAATATCACCCATTTTGGCTAACTACGTCATGGACGACCTGTTGGATGTTGTCTTACCAGTCCTTTCTTTCAAACCCTTCTTTATAAAAAAATATGTTGATGATATCATCATTGCACTTCCTGCAGATGGCTTAACTGAAATAGTAGAGACTGTCAACGACTACGATCAATATATTCAGTTCACAATAGAAACGGAAGATGAATCACAGTCAGTTCCGTTCCTAGATACCAGATTTATACGCAATATAGACAACACAATTGCCATAGACTGGTACCAAAAACCTTGTAGTGCAGGTAGATATCTAAACTACCATTCCTACCATAAACATAGTATTAAAGTGAACCTAATAAAACAAAGTTTCGAAAATTTCACACCCATCTTTCCTAAATAAGAATCTTAACATCCTCCTCAATCTGTTCATTAATAATTCATACCCTGCCACACTGGTAAAAAAGATACTATTCAGCACGTCCTCCATTCTAACACAAGCACCCAACGTGAACATTGTCAATAATACAAACAGAAATATAACTGAAGCGACTATAAACTATAAGTTCACTTCATTGCCTTACATAAGAGATATCACTCCAAAACTTTCTAGACTATTCAGAGAAATCAATGATATAAAGATTGCATACAAGCCTGTACTTACAATAAACTCTATTCACTCCAAACTTAAAGACAAAACACACTCTAACCAACTATCAGATGTTGTCTACAAAATCCCTTGTGCAGACTGTAATAAAGTATACATAGGTCAAACTACTAGGCCCTTGTCTAGCAGAATCACTAACCACAAGAGTGACTGTAGACACCATCCAGAGAGATGTGCCCTTGCTGAACATGCAAATAATATGGACCATAACATTAATTTTAATTCAGCTGAGATTCTAACCTCACAAAATAATTATAAAAAAAGACTGTTTTTGGAAATGACATTTATTGCTCAAGAACCCAATAGTATGAACAAAAGAACAGATATCCAACATTTAAGTGTAATTTATTCATATCTGCTCCACTTAGATAAAAACTTACATACAATCAATACTAATGATAATAGTTCGAACCTCGTATAAATGCATTTTAACGATTTTTCAGGTTTGCTGCACGATAACACTTAAATCCGTAATTCTCTCTATTTAATATTATTCTTATTATAAACCGCATTAAAAATATTTTTGACAATTTTAATGACATGTTAAAATGACAGTATTTCCTAACCTACCAGTCACTTAAAATGGAGGCACGCAAGTCATGATTTCCCGCTAAATAATTCCATAATTTCAAATTAGTAACGAATTTTCAAAATGTGAACATCAAAATTTTGATTTTATTTTAAATTGTGTGTTTCTACGTCCATATACAATGTTTTTAGTATTGTCTCCAATTTTTGATTTTAATTGTAACTGACTTGGGTTTCAACACGTTTTCTTCTCGCATGTCCTATATTAATTCTATGAACATCCTTATGAACAATCTCAAAAAAGTTGTAAGTAAAATCATTTATTTATTGTTCTAATGAGGTTTCCTAATCTTAATTTATTTAAATTGTAGTCTCCCTAAGGATGGAAATGAAATATATGATTTCCGAAAGCTTGGAATAACTTTAAAGAGTACTCTTTCATTTGCTGCACTCCCCAATATTCACTAGTTTATATATATATATATATAATATATCTATTAAAAGTTGGTTTTGTTAATGTTTTGAATTGGGTTTTAATAATTTGTGAAATCCTAGTAACTTTTTGTCTTCATTTATAGGCGTATTGTCCCCTGTCATTTTGAAGGTTTACTTGCTGAAAATACTCTAGCATGGACATTATTTTCTGCAGAAGCCGATTAAAATACGGGTTCCGTCTTTTCGTTTGGAGAAGAAATTTTTTTTACAATGATCTTTTAAGTGTCTTAGCATTTGAGATTAATATATGTTTAAAAATATACATGTTTTTTTTGATAATAAATAATTTACGCTAGGTGGGTCTTGCTACCCACAGGTGCCTTATTAAATAAACTTGAAATGTATGTGCATACTAAAATAAATAAACTTTACCAAAATGGAATTCAGCCGAGCGAAAACATTAGTCTCACATTGCAAATAATATAAATGAATATGCTGATTTTAATTCCGAGGCATAAGCGGCTTTCGAAATAAATAATTAAAATTTAATTTAAGTAAGAAAAGTGTCGGTAGGCTTCTGAAAAGATAGAACAACACTGTTTCGAACTTTGGAAGCGCCAGCTGCGTTATACACTTTTATGTTATTAATTTCCCCAAGTATAAAATGTACAAAAGGGATATCGAAGAAATAAGGAATTACAGATTTTCCTTAAAATAGGGGAGAGATAGGTAAAAAGAGAATTACAATAAAGTTATGCAGCTAGGGAGTCTCTAAAAAATTTATACAACTAGTACAAATTCCTAAGACCAAAATGTTTTTTTATGAAGAAGGCAAATTACCTCAACAGTGGAAATCATCGATTGTTATACCCATATTTAAAAAAGGGGACAAATTTAATCCCAACCTCATGGAAAAACTAATCGCAGAAGACCTTACTAACTTATTCCTTCAAAACCAAATACTACTATTTAACCAGCAACCTACCTGGTCGTTCAACAGTGTTGAATCTATTAAAATGTGTAAACTCTTGGACTTCTCCATTGGATCAGAACAACCCCATTGATGTAATTTACCTAGATTTTAATAGAGCTCTAGACCTAGTGCCCCATAAAAGACTACTACAAAAATTTAAATCCTTTGGAGTATGGGGGAATTTACTAAAATGGACTTTCATACTGACCGAACCTCAACAATCCTCTTTAATCTGTACATGTGTGACTTATCAGCGGATTCAATGGCATTCTTTTCAAATTTAAACAACAGGAGTTAGAGTCGCACCAACTTCTTTACTTATGAGTCTAAAGGGCGAAATATTTTTTGCATATTTTGAATTATTATTTTATGACCATATTTTTATGTTTTTGGCGTTATCAAAAAATTAAGAACGCCCGGTTATGAAAACTCGTACTCATATATAGGTTTAATGTTCAGTCCGGCACTAGTTTCAGGGATTTTCCAATCTGAAGATAATTATACCGGGTGTTGCATCGTCGAACGGGACATAGGAAATCCCATGTAATTTTAAATGGGGTTAATTATTGGCTTCCCTAATTATTTTAGAGAAAAATTCTATTTAGGTTTATCAAAGAGCACTAAAACCCACATTCAAAAGAATAACTTTAGATATTTTTGATGAGCCCGTTTACGGGTTATCGCCGATTTCTTTTTAACTATTTCTCCTTTTTATGGCCCCGTATTTGCGGGCACCAGTCAAGGTAAAAGATGACTGTCAAATAAAGTTGTCATTTTGAGAAATATTTGAACATCTTCTTAAATCCTAAAGTTCTAACAATTTAATAGTACCTACCTATTAATTAGTAAAATTTTGAAACATGTAAAATGTCATAATTAACCTTGTAATTGGATACTTTATTTTAGTTTTATTCAGATTAATTTGTACTCATAAATACACCTTTAATATTTTCGATGTACGAGTTTTTATAACAATAAAGCACACATTTCAAAATGACAACTTTATTTGACAGTCATCTTTTACCTTGACTGGTGCCCGCAAATACGGGGCCATAAAAAGGAGAAATAGTTAAAAAGAAATCGGCGATAACCCGTAAACGGGCTCATCAAAAATATCTAAAGTTATTCTTTTGAATGTGGGTTTTAGTGCTCTTTAATAAACCTAAATAGAATTTTTCTCTAAAATAATTAGGGAAGCCAATAATTGACCCCATTTAAAATTACATGGGATTTCCTATGTCCCGCTCGACGATGCAACACCCGGTATAATAATCAATATTTACATTTTTGTTATACACAAGGTATTTATGGGGGTTTCCGGGGTTTGCAGGTATATTGTTAGGGGTTATTTATTGTCTTTTAGTAATGTCTTATTATTATCTGCTTAACAAACTGTATTTATATCGGGTTGTAACTTCTGTTTAAGATTGTCGAAAGATTTCAGTATTTTCTATGTGAAACTAGTGATTTCAAATTTGTGTTTAAAATGTCTAAAGTGGCGAAAACGTCTTCGTGGATTAAAGATTTCCCAGAGTTAGAGTTTAGTGGAGAAAAAGTCTTCTGTAAAGCTTGTGCAAAAATTATTGTTTGTGCAAAGAAGTTCCAACTCGATCAACATTTGAAAACATCGCTGCATAAATCAAAGTTACAAAAAATGAAATCTGAGCCAGTTCAGCTGAGTGTAAAAAACGCATTTCAAAATGTTGTAGAAAAATCGAAATCTGAAAAAGAAATTTTTCAAAAAGACTTATGCAAGGCTTTGGTCGCAGCAAACATACCCTTAAAAAAATTGCGAAATCCGTAATTTAGAAGATTCTTGCAAAAATATTGACAACAAACCATTCCTGACGAATCCACGCTTAATAGGAAGAATGTCCATTCAGTATACGAAACCGTTTTAGAAGAAATTAGAGCTTCACTGAGTGATCAAAATTTATACATTATTGTTGATGAAAGCACAGATGCCTGTGGCAGATATATCGCACAACTTATGATTGAAGCACTTCAAGAAGATAAAGCAACAAACTCATATTTAATAGCTTCTAAGCAGCTAGACAAAACTAATAATGTGACCGTAACCTGATTTATTCAGCAGTCCCTATCGATCTTTTTCTTACCAAATCCAGTCCAAGATGAGCAGTTTTTAGTGCTTTTGTCTGATGCAGCACCGTATATGGTAAAAGTAGGGCAAAACTTACGAATCTTTTACCCCAATATGGTGCATGTGACTTGCCTTTTACATGGAATAAACCAAGTCGCAGACACCGTCAGAACTGAATATCCTTTAGTAAATAAACTAAAATCAAAGGTAAAAAAAGTGTTTCTACAAGCACCTCTAAGAGCGCAGATCTATATGGAGAGATTACCACGAGTTGGTTTACCTCTAGAACTTGGAATTACCCGGTGGGGAACATGGCTTAAGGTCGCAATATTCTACGCAGAGCATTTCGAAGACGGTGCTTTTAAGCTGAAGTAGGAGTATTTTATTTATTATGTCTACCAGCGCTATTGAGAATAATACAAATGAAGTTATGAAAGACCTGTTTATTGAAAAATTGAGATCTATTGTTGAAAATAGCAATAATATGAGTGATTACTTTACTACTGAACGTTACAACCAAATTTTGCGGGAAGTGCAAGGAGCAAAGCATTTAAGAGACAATAAACTGTCTTTACACGAAGGAATTAGAAAAAGTCCCTATGAGGCCATGTTTGGCAGCAAAGAAAAAATTGGACTAGCATATTCTACTCTGGAGAAGGAAATATATAAAAACCTCACAACAGAAGAAAATTTGGAGCAAGTATTAAATGGGATAAAGGAGGTAGATGAAGAAGCTGACGAGAACAGTACAATCGTATGTGCCATACGTGAAGATACTGGAATTCTTAAAATCTGTAGAAAATGTGATCTAAACGTTCATATGAAGTATAGTATTGAAACAGAACATCAAGTTATATGCAGCCGCTATAGCAGATCCGAAACTATTAAAGATCGACGCGAAATAGTCAAATCCGGATTGGAAAAACAAGCAAAAAAGATGTTAGCGTCCTCTGTGCAAAAGCTACCTCCTGCTTAATTAGGTCAAAATGTTCTAGTTAGAGTCCCAGATGTTGACAAAGGTAGGCTAGTATGTTTTGGCTATGGTTTTAAGTATACATGAATCTGAAATGTATCAGCTGGGCACTAAAGAAGGTATACTAGAACGAATGTATGGTCGAAATGAATTTACTTTTGCGGATTCAAACTTCATGGACCATTCAGAAGTCCCAACCACTTTACTAAGTTTAAGAAAAGCTTTAGCTTTAACGTCGGGATCCAAGCAAGGGTTTGTGTCATGTCACTGCAAGCGCTACTGTAACACTAAAAAGTGCACTTGCCGCTATAAGCAAGTGCTCTGCAACTCCAAGCGTCACAACAGTAGCTCTTGCAAGAACAAATAATTTGTTATAATACTTTTTAAAGTATATATCCCATCTCTATTAAAAGAATAATATATTATCAACCAAGGTTTAGACAGCCATCATTATTGCCCGAGCGGCAAGTTTAAATCACGAGGAGCGGAGCGACGAGGGATTTAAGACGCGAGGGCTATAAGCTGTCTAAACCGTGGTTAATATAATATTTTTTCCACTACTACAAACTTTTATAAGACATTTATCTTTATAGTATTAATAATTATAAAAAATTATAGGTAGGTAAAAGTATATTTTTTAATCAAGTTACCTGCGTTTTGGAATTGGCAAAATATTTTGTTTTTTTGTCAGGTGGCTTTGTTAATGTCAATTTTTGTTCATTTATGTCATCAGATTTCACGAGTTTTCCGTTTTTTTAAAAAATGAGCGAAGAAAATGTTAGTGATATTACTATGTGTACACCTCCAGAATTAAGGATGGAAGCAGAAAAAATGTTGATTGTATCGATAATTTACAATATCAAGCATATCTCTAATAATCTAATATGTATTGATAATTATCTGGTGGCCTAACCACAAGAAATTACCTTTCAGGTTATTCATGTTTATGAATTCATGTTGTAGAATCAAAAAATCAAGTCACCTGCGTTCGAATAGATTCTTGAAGATCGGTCAATAATGGATTTCAATACTTTATTATTGACCATGGTCAATAATAACTTATAAGGTAGAGAAAAACGATTTCTAACGTTAATAATCGGTCAATAATGGCGATGTTATAGGTTAGTAGTGGAAAAAAGTTATTATTTTATTGGTTCAAAAGTTAGAGGTATTAGTTGATGTTCTTTATATTGTAGGTTACATTTTGGTGCCGTGGTTGTATCTAAAGTAATATATCTTTGTCAGTTTTTAAGTTTTACGTTTCTCTTTGTAACTACAAAAGATATAAAATGTTTTTGTGATATTCCAAATTTTCCAAGCGTGTTGCCATTTTGTAATAAGTAAACATAACGCATTATGGCCGTTTTTCAAATTACATAATGCGTTGGTCGTTTCTTAAAAGCACACGACGCGTTGTGGTTGATTATTGATGACCATAAAGCGAAAAAGAAATTCATTTCGGTGGTTGGTCGTTTAGCTTCGCCCACAACGCGTTGTGGTCATTTTTTTCGCTCACTGAGCGTGTTCGTTTTGGGGCGTAACATATACACACAACGTCAAAACTCTTGGACCCCCTGAAGTTATTAATTTTGAATAAATTAAGAAATGTTGATTAAATAATTATTATTTCTTAATGTATTTTTAGGAAAAATAATATTTGTACAAAATTTGAACAATTATAAAAACCGAGGTCTCAAAATATTGCAAAATTTTCGTAAATTCAATACAAACTAAATTGGAATATTTAATTTTTGGTTTTCAACTAACTATCAATTAATAGTCAATATGACCTCCTCTTCTATTCCGTAACATATTGACATGACGGTGCATTGACATAATCAAGAGGTTGATCGTCTCCTGAGGAATATTGTTCTATTCCTATACTGCCGCTACAATTAACTTATCCGTATATAGGGGTATATTGATGCGACGGTAAACTACTCTGAATTCCACATTTTTTCAATAGGACTCTGATCTGGCGAGCTTGCTAGCCAAGGCAGTCTGACAATATTATGTCCTTGTTCAAGTACCTTTTCAACCGTTTTTACGCGATATGACCGGACGTTGTCGCCCTTGAAAAGGATACTCTTGCCTAATCCATTGTGTAATGAATTGAACAGGCCTGATTACACTATCAATGTACACTTGACCTGTGTAATAGAGTTCGGCAATTGTGCAATATTAAACAAACCTTACTGTCCCTCCTTGATAGGGGGCAACCGCTGAAGGAAAATTCAGTCTCTTTTCTTGACCTGATTCTCTCCAGATCCCTTGTCTACGGTCATCAATTTGCAGTCCAATTCTAGTTTCATCTGTGAACATGCTCTAACACTCTAACGCCACTGCTGCAACTACTAAGCGCACGCGCTCACTTTAGGCGAGCAACTCTGGGTCGTAGTTCAGTATAATTAGGTTTTATTATTGCAATTCATTGGGTAAGAAAGATTTTTTTTGCCTTCTTTAGGGTACCATATAAAAAGCTTAAATCCAAGTTTTCGACCATCAGCTTTTTGCAGGTTGTCCGCCATCTTGAATTAAGGGATGATTTCTTGTATCGCGAATAACAGTCGTAATTTTGATTTTTTCAAGAAAACTGTAAATACCATTTTTCACGAGAAAAATGAGTTCTACAAATTAGTTTATTTGATGTTTTGTCGTATTTTGCTTATTTGTTGCTTAAGAATCGATAATAAAAATAAAAAGAGGGTTAAAAATTTTTTTAGATCGAATATCTTTTTTTATTTAAGTGCTATCGCAAAACTTTTCGGGCAAAAGTTGTTTTTCACACGATCCTTTTTTGTCAAAAACTTTTGTTTGTAAGAGCAATTGTTTACTTACCGTAGCGTCTGAAAGTTGCGCGCTCCGTCACTCGGTAGTTGGTAGTGCTGGATTACGAGCGCTGTTCCGTACTAAATTAAAGTTTCGTTGATGGAATGGAGCTCATTTCTTCTCTTTCTTTTTTATTTTTTTTTTCAATTAAAAATAATTTTGACTTTTTTTTATTTTGTATGATTTATATTGTAATTACCGTTTACTTGTTATTTTTATTTTTAATTTTTCCTGTTTTTAAATTTAACTTTGATTATTTTTATTGGCATTTCAATTATTTACTATTGCGCAATATAATTTTATATGATTATTTATATGGTTTATCTTGTTTGTTGAAAGAATAAATGAGAAATTCTCAAAAATGAAGAATGAGAAAATTTTGAATTTCTATATTTGAATAAAAATGTAAAACATCTTTACTCTTGAAATTATCAGAATTAATAATTTTCAGTTCTCGGAAACAGTTGATATTTTCACAATGAATTATTTTTAATGAGGATTATTAAAAGGTTTTTATAGATCGTTGCATATTATTTTTCATTAATTCATAAAAATGCAGTTTCACACACTGGACATAGAAAAATTGTTAATAAAAGCCCACATTACCTTGCAACATCTGCCAATTTCAAGTTGGAATAGTTTTTGTAGCACGCGCGATGTATGGTAACTGCTGTTTTGTTCTTTAAACAGCACTCATTTTCTTTGTGATTTCGCAAATTTGCCGATTTGATTAGTGTTTGAATGCCGTTTTCTTTAAGTGTGATATTATCGGAAAGACTTAAAGCCTTTTTACAAATAAAACAATCACTCATGGTTGGTCGGCTGCACGAGATGCATGTCAGTGAACGTTCCAAAATAGACTGATTTCGGGAAGATCAGACTTTTTTGTCTCATCGCGATAGATAAGATATAAAAAACGATCATTAGACATGAGCTACGTCACACACATTCCACAGTAGGCAGGTGAAAAAAGCGAGCCATTTTCCGCCAGGCGCAAAGGCGCCAGGTACAGCGCTAACTGAGTACTACGAGCTACCGACGATGCACGCAACTTTCAGACACTACGATGAATAAACAATTGCTCTTACATAAAAAAGTTTTCGATAAAAATTGTAGAGGATCGTGTGAACTATAACTTTTGCCCGAAAAGTTTTGCGACGAAAAAGATATTCGATCTAAAAAAATTTTCAACCCTCTTTTTATTTTTATAATCGATTTTTAAGCAACAAATAAGCAAAATACGGGAGAACATCAAATAAACTAATTTGTAGAACACATTTTTTTCGTGAAAAATGGTATTAACTGTTTTCTTGATAAAATCAAAAATACGACTGTTATTCGCGATTCAAGAAATCACCCCTTAATTCAAGATGGCGAACAACCTGCAAAGGGTTGATGGTCGAAAGCTTGGATTTAAGCTTCCTATATGGTACCCTAAAGAAGGCAAAAAAAATGTTTCTTACCCAATGAATTGCAATAATATCTATAGGAATCGGACTAAATATACTGGAGTATCGTGGAAGTAGAATAGGTATAGTCCTCGCCAGATATAAGTGAGATTCCTGTAAAAACTGATATTTTTTTATCTTCTAAAACCTACCGTCAGTATTTAGACCGGGCGCATAGTTTTTCCGAATAGTTTAAACAAATATTGAAATAAATTCGTTATTTGTACAAAATATATGTTTATAATTATTGCAAAAAATGTATTTTAGTCAGTATACAGGGTGCCCAAGATAAGGAGGGCCTCTATGGGGATCTCGGTTATGGTAAGAGCTACAACTTTGATTAAATGGGGAAAAAGTTGCGCAATCAGAGGACTAATAATATGGCATAAAAAAAGTTTTAGTAATATTTGTAAGTTTTGAGATATTAAATAAAAACTGATATTTTGGATTTTTGATTTTATTTTTCTTTGGCGTTATTATTAAAGTTAGAGCAAAACTGACAAAACTCTCTCACAGCAACTTGTTATGAACTTAAAGATTACATCGCAATTTTTTTTATACGACGTTTCGTTTCCAAGCAAACACCATCAACTTCATTTTTTCTAATACGGCCCTGATTTCTTATTGTCAAATTTTGAGAGCATTTTTTATTCTTAATTCAATGATGTACCAGACAATGTTGTTTAATTACGTTTCGAGCCTTTTTAACCATCTTTATGAAATTTTCAGGGTCCGGACCTGGATCCTAGAGTGTTGCATATGCTTTTTCAGCTTTTTTAATTAAACCTTACGATACTGTTTAAAAAAAAATAAAAACTTCCTGGGTTTATTTTCTTTTTGAAACAACACAAATCTACGCTGTTGCAAACTAAGTAATGTTCTTTTCCCAAATTAGCGAAGTAGGCATTGGAAAAAAAAATGAGTAGGTATGGTGTCAGACAATTTGGCATTACTTCAGTTGAACTAAATATGGCAGGTTATTATTCAAATGAAGAAAAATTTGATATGTTATCATGTTTTATTTTAAGCGGAGAAAATTGTAATGTAGCGGAGCGGATGTATTTGGACAAATATCCGGAAAGGAGACAACCAGCTAAACGGACTTTCAGTAAGTTAGTAACTAACCTTAAAGAACACGGTGCATTTAAAAAACCCATGCTCTCCCGAAAAAAAAATAGTAACCAGGAAAAGGTTTTCAGCGTATTATTAGCTGTTACTGAAAACCCTGGAGTATCAACTAGAGAAATTGATGAAAATGTAGGCGTAGCGAAATCAACTGCTCAATTTATTTTAAACAAACAAAAATTTCACCCATATAAATACAGAATTTGTCAAGGACTGAGGCCAGGTGATGCAGAAAGACGTCGATCATTCTGCGAATGGTACACCAGAAAATGCCACGAAAACATAAATTTTCCTTACCAGATAATTTGGTCTGATGAAAGCATGGTAAATCGAAACGGGATCTTTAACAGAAAAAATGTACATTACTGGTCTAAGGAAAATCCACGTGTATTCAAAGAATCAAGACACCAATACCGTTTCGGATTTAATATGTGGGCTGGAATTTTGGGAACAAGAATAATAGGACCTTTTTTCTATCAACATAATTTAACATCTGAGCATTACCTGAATTTACTCCAAAATGACTTAGAGGAGGCTCTGGATAATTTACCTCTGGCAGAACAACGCGACACTTGGTTCCAGCAGGATGGTGCACCTGCACATAATTCAAGGGTAGTTAGAGAGTACATTTCAGCAAGATTTCCAGAAAAAAGTATCAGCACTTATTCTGTAACACCCTGGCCGGCGCGTTCCCCAGATTTAACCCCGCTTGATTTTTTCCTTTGGGGATATATCGAGAATTGTGTTTATAAGCAGAATTTTGAAACAGAAGAAGAGCTTAGACAACTAGTGCTTGCAGCCTTTCACAGCGTAACGCCACAAATGTTAACTAATGTCCTAAATAATACAGTTTTAAGATCCTATTTATGTTTGGAGAACGACGGAAATCACTTTGAACACCTTTTGGAAAATTAATTTTTAATGAGTTAATGTTAGTTTTATTTCAATTAATTAAAGTTTAATTATTATGGGTTCGGAATCAGTATTTTACAATGTTAAATAAATAATTAAAAATCTATTATGTAATTTTATTATTTTTTTTTAAATTCATAATGAAACTAAAAAGATTACGTTGTTACCTTCTACATCCATCATTTTCATTTTTTTAATTAAAAAAGCTGAGAAAGCATATGCAACACTCTAGGATCCAGGTCCGGACCCTGAAAATTTCATAAAGATGGTTAAAAAGGCTCGAAACGTAATTAAACAACATTGTCTGGTACATCATTGAATTAAGAATAAAAAATGCTCTCAAAATTTGACAATAAGAAATCAGGGCCGTATTAGAAAAAATGAAGTTGATGGTGTTTGCTTGGAAACGAAACGTCGTATAAAAAAAATTGCGATGTAATCTTTAAGTTCATAACAAGTTGCTGTGAGAGAGTTTTGTCAGTTTTGCTCTAACTTTAATAATAACGCCAAAGAAAAATAAAATCAAAAATCCAAAATATCAGTTTTTATTTAATATCTCAATATTACTAAAACTTTTTTTATGCCATATTATTAGTCCTCTGATTGCGCAACTTTTTCCCCATTTAATCAAAGTTGTAGCTCTTACCATAACCGAGATCCCCATGGAGGCCCTCCTTATGTTGGGCACCCTGTATATGTTATTTTCAGACTTATTAAATTTTTAACAAAAGCTAGAACAATATAGTAGGTCTAAAGTTTATTTAATTTAACATATTCTCCCGCACTAAAATATTAAATTCAGTTCCCGATTTATTGCTCTGCTATACTTTAATTGTCTGGTGCTTTGTAAAAAAAAAAGGTCGCAGAGCCGGAGTAGCATTAACAAGTGTGTGTGTGTTTTAATTTGCTATGCGCTCTGGCATCTAAACGTTGCGTTGACTTAGTATTTTCCTGTTCAGTTTGTTGTTGTACAGTTTGGCGTTGTTTATATTTATATAGCGTTAATTATAAATATATAACAGTAATAATTATTAATTTAGTATTTCATTTAGGATTTATATTTCTTAAGGTAAAATACTTTTGTTCAGTGTTCGTGTCTCGTGATTTTGATAGATTTAATTTTAAATTGGAGGACAATGTTTCGACCGTGGGAGGAAAATTTTCATAGGCTTTGGAGGCCATGGAAGGAGAATTATTGTGAACCTGAAGATGTTCTAAACGACCCTGTTGCGAATTTGGTTGAATCCATTAGATTTAGGCGAGTAATTAATAAACGAACGTTAGAAAAAAAGCGTAAAGTATTTTTGAGCTTTCAGGCAAGGGTAATTTGTTTAAATGTGTAGAAAAACCTAAAGCAAGACCCTATGCGCATAGAATATAGCAAATCCGAAGTAATAAAAAAAATTTCCGAGCTAACAGAGGTTTCTTATAGTACTTTATGTAAGTCTATAAACATAGGAAAAACGATCCGATTTAGGTAAACCTAAAGATTTGGATTTGGCTACAGGCAAACCATTAAGAAGTTTACTTAATTAAAAATATAAAAATAAAAAAGATTCCATAATAGTAAAAAAACTTCAAGAGCTCGAAAGTTTGTTCAAAAAGCACTTTACGACGAAGGCTTAAAAAACTGGGATTTAAATTTAAAATTGTTAATAAGCATGCTGCAATAATGGAAAGTAGCAGAATCGTAAATTGGCGAATAGAATATTTAGAAAAAATAAATGACCTTGAAGGAAGGGGAAAACAGATATATTAAATATAAAAAAAGGTTGGACTGATGGCTCTAACAGATGTCAATTAAAAGATATACCTCCAAGCAAAGGATCTCGTATTGTCATTTTGCATTGTGGATCTACGAAAGGTTGTATTATAAATTTGCTTAAATTGTGCGGTAAAAAGTTGGAATAATGTAATGTGGATTGCCACAAAAATATGGATTCAAATATTCTTGAGGAGCAGTTTAAAGATTCTTTAATTTCAAACTTAAAATCTCAGTGTCATTGGATTGGGTAATGCAGCTTACCATTCTAGACAAATTTATTAATTAGCCAATTTATCCTTCAAAAAAACAGGAAATTCAAGAATTTCTTCTTAACCATGACCTATTTCTCGAAGAATCAGATACCAAAAAAGAATTGTTGGAAGCACTTCATTTTAAACAATGGGAAAAACAGTATGTTATTGACAATATATCCAAGAAATACGGCCATACTCTTTTAAGACCACAAACTACCGCCTTATTTTTGTATTTTTAACACCATTGAACTAATGTGGGCACAATTAAAAATTTGAAAATTTGGATGAAATATCGAAAATTGTGACAAATTCTTCTCAATAGTGGTGATAGATTTGTTATCAATTTGGCAGAGGATACAGAAGATTATTTAGACGTATATTTGGATGAAAGTTCCAGAAAGTTTAAAAATCAGAAAAAATATGTTTTCTACCTTAAGCTAAAGTTCTACTTAAATTCATAATTTTGTGATCTCGTATTATATGTTATTTACGATTTCTGAAAACCTCATCATAAATTTCATCAATATTTAAAAATTAAAAATAATATTGCAAAACTAACAAAACGAATCCGACCCTGGCTACTTATTAAAATTGACACTGGCGGGCTCTTTGTCGGTATTTACGAGTTTTTATCGAGTTTTTTTTTTAACTCACTTATAGTTGGCGAGGACTATATTCTTAAATGCCTTGCATGAAGATTGGAATGGTGGAGTCTTGTTCTAATTATAGAGGCGAAACGTACGTTGGAAGAGTTGGAGCTGGATCATGTCAATGTCGCCGGGCCTACTCGACTACATACCGATCCTCCTTTGATTTAGTACTAAATGTGCCCGCTACATGGTCTTCTTTCGTCTGTACCAGTTTCTTCATACCTTTGAAAAATCGTACAAGAGATGATCTTGGAATTTGTAACAGCCTATATATGTGGCAATTCGAATGTCTAGCCTCATGCAAAGCAACAATTCTTGTCGTATGAAAGGCAAAAATTTCACGTCCTGCCATTTTAAAGCAATATAAACTGATATTTGCGTACTTTAATTAAAAACAAAGTGACACATTTCTTTTAAATTTCAACAAAAATACAAACACGTTTCATCTCCAAATGTTAAGAGCTTCTTCATCAACAAAATAACTGAACTTTTTGCCTAGCAACGAAAAACAAAATAAAACTTGCACACATCTCGAAAAATAATATTTTTGACGTTGTTTGTATTATACACAGTTGATTGCAATTAGTTTCTCAGGTGCACGTTTGTTTTTTATTTTTGTAAAGAATTCAGGATAATAGGTACTAATTTAAAGATGCTGCGATTTGTTGATTGTGAGGTTCCGCTAATGTTCACAACCACAGCACTAATCCAATTAATTAAAGCAGTGAGAGTTCGGTTGCAATTATTTGTTTGAAATATTTGCAGCTCGCTGCGTGATATTGATATAGAAGATAGAGAGAAACTTTTAACGAAAGTAATTTAGCAAAGCGATAAAATAATCCTTAACTTATACAAATATTCAAAGTAAAAACATTTTATATTTTATGTTCTATACGTGGTTTATTAAGCTATAAACATCGTGTTTTGAAACATACTCAGACCCACCCTAACCATTGGGCTAATAGGGGATGCAGCCCCAGGGAGTCAGGCAGCCGCTTCAGAATTCAATTTAAACTTTTTACACTTTATGAAATAGGCGATGTGCATATCCGCCAATTTAATTCACTTTGTCTTTTCTGTTCCTCCATCTCAGCACGATGATTATTGAGGTGTTGTTAACTGGTACACTTTTTTTAGGACAGTAAAGTCGCTTGATTTTGTTAGCCAAAGGCACTTGTATGTCTTAGGACAGCACTAAATCTAAGTATTAGAAGCAGTTTTTTTTCTGGACGATGTTAATTACTTAAATATATTACTGATTACAGAACACTGGCTTAATAAGAACGAACCAATATGTATACCTAAATATACTCTGATGCTTAATGCGAGAGAGTAATTAAATGTAAATTTGCAATGACAGGACCATTAAGTAGGGTGGACAACTTAAAGGTTGCACTATAACTTCTAGGTAAATTGCAATGATAGTTTTTAGACATTTAAGAGCTACACACCCCGAATCGGGTCACTCTAATTTACATAGAATAGAAAGACGAGTTTGGTGAATAAAAGTAAGGATACAGCGGCGTTACTAGAGGCAGTTTATTAAAATAATAATTATACTTGATTTTAATTGTAGAGGAAGGCAGATAATTGGAATATTAGTTATTCTAATGTTAAGTAGATAAAAACTTATACAGAAGTAAGAATAATATGAAAATAGATAAATTGGAATAAATATAAATATTTATAAAAAAAATCT
Organism: Polydrusus tereticollis; assembly: GCA_963920685.1. NCBI lineage: Eukaryota > Metazoa > Arthropoda > Insecta > Coleoptera > Curculionidae > Polydrusus > Polydrusus tereticollis. The sequence goes on from OY987326.1 coordinate 124,096,544, forward strand.
ACTTTGTAGAATACAACAACTTAGTTAGTTATGTTCCGAGTAGTCCGATGAAGTATCGTCATCAGAGTCCAGAGAAATAAGAAGGGGTTCTACAGTGTCTTTTAGCATGTTAGCAGCTTCCCACATTCTTTCTTCTATTTCAATCACACGTTCGAGGCACTTACTCCATTTTTTACAATCCTCTGTCTTAATTTCCTCTTGCAAGAGGTTTCCAACGTCTCTTATTTCAAACGTGGTGTTATGCCTTATAACTTACTTACTGTTATACGGCCTCCGCTAGCTCCACGATGAGACTCGAGTGGGTTTGGCATGCTGGTAACTGTATTTAAACCTTTGTTTTATCTAGATGTTAAAAATTGAGCGCCACTGTTTTTTTTTAGACGATATTATACCAGGTAAAAACAGAAACCTTATGTCTATAGAGCTTGTAGAAATAAAAGAATTTATATACCCATAACACATTTAATAAAAATTGTTATTTTGAAAAATTACCATTCAGGTTTCACTAGGCATATTATTCTATTTGAAAGTGTTTACATATGATCAAAAAAATAAAGTCAGGTGGTACCTATAATTGAATATTCATGATTTAAACGCTGGCAAAAATTCTAGAATTTTCTTGGGCGCATTACCTTGATTAAAATTATATCTTATGTTCTAGTACCAAATGCTTTTTACATCTGTTATTTAATTTTTTAATTATTAAAGAAAAGTTTATTTAAATTTAGCTTCTTGAAATGACGATATTAGTAAATGGTAAAATGGTGAAAAATTTATAATATTAAAAACTGGCCTTTTCCCTGTGATCTTCGGCGACACGAGGCTATGCAGATACCAAGCATCCTTTTTTTCTTAGCATCAAGGTAGAGGTGAAGTTCCAATTAATACACGTTGAAGCTTTACTACATAGTAAAACTGACTGGCTTCTTGAAATTATCTTCTCTTCTTAAACCATGATTAAATAAAAAACATATTGATTTATATTGAAGTTGAATTGAAGATATATATTATTGTAGAGGGTTGATTGAGGAGTTTAGGAATTTGAGGAATTGCTTGAGGAACTGAGGAGTTGAGTTGAAGATATATATTAATGTAGAGGGTTGATTGAGTTGAGGAGTTGCTTGAGGAATTGCTTGAGGAACTGAGGAGTTGAGGAACGCTGAAACCAAGGAGAGAAAAACGAGGTCACACATGGCTTTTTTTTTTAAAAAGGCAGAGTAAAAACTTGCAGGTTATTAGGTCCTAATTTTGTCTATTTATGGTATCCTACAGGAATTTCTCTTTAGTTCCTTGATCTTGAAATTACAGCCATTACACATCAGAGTTCCAAACACTTGGATAAAGTGCGCTAAAAAACTACCTTTCTTGAAGGTGTAGCTATGGCGAAATGCCCCGACTAAGAGTCCTTTTCTCCTATTTATAACCTCGGATATAAAAAATTAACTTCCTGTTTTGTACAAAATCTAGAAAAAACTCGAAAATTCTCAAACCGAAAACATCTGATATTTGACATAACAAAGTTGTCAGCAGCGAGCAGACCGTAGAAGACAAATTAGGAATATGGACTTTACTTAGTAGGATCGTGACACCTTGAACTAACCTTTATTGTTCTGTGCTGTAGTGGCGTAAATGCGAATGTGACCTGACCAATCAGCTTCAACGATTTTTGAAAATAAGATTAGGAACGAAATATTAAATTTTGATAAAACATTACGATAGATATTTATAATTATTTATGGCTATTATGGATACATTTAAAGACAGGTAATTATTAAATAAGGTACAGTATTATACTACATAATTCGAATTTATAGGTTATGTATTTGTTTACTGAAAGTATTTTAATATTCAATCTTTTATTGCAGATGGTTTGGAGATATTAATTTGAATAAATTATAGCCTCTACAACTATGCTTGCAAAGCATAACACAATCTTCGTGTTCACCATGTCAGGAGTTGATATAAATATCCAAAAAGTTACTCGAAATGGTTTGTAAGACTGAAAATGAACAGGTAAGATATCTTAACTATCCTAATAAGTAAAATGATAACTTTTATAGGATTGTTTATAAAAATAGTTATTATTGAATATTTTACATTTCCAGAAACCAAAACTAATCGCTGTGAGAGTTACGATGTACTGGAATCTCAGTTCATTCAACATTGAAGATTACTTAGCAAATTATAAATTATGCAAAAAAAGGTGGAAATAAATAGTAGTATAAAGTTTTATCCTTTTTTTATTAGCTAACATACTAGCATTTTATTAGGGTAAGTAAGTTAGATTTTTAAAATGCTACAGCCTTGCTGCAAACCTTACTTGCGCCCACACTAATTCTATGGGGTTTAATTCACAGTGATATGGCGGAAGGCGAAGTACCGTTATATTTCGTTTTGAAGCGATTTCGTCGACAATAAACTTCGTACAAAGAGGTTTATTCAACTTTACAATCTCCAGTAGCTTCTTTTTCAGCATATCCTTATGAAATGGCTTCTTATTTACAGCAAGCCAATAAATGATGTAATTTTTTCGGATTTTCTTGAGTGGTAGCTGGCATAACTATAACAGACCCAGAAGGAATAAGATCTAACATTTACTGAAAGTATTCTTTAAAGACATCAGTGTATCGACAAATCTTTTGCTACCAATGTGAGTAATTATTAATCTTTTACCTTTTCCCGAGGGTGCTTTTGCCTCGCGCTTTTTATATGTTTATCCCGCCATATTTTACCAGCGGTATATCCTTCATTTAACCAAGTTTCGTCCATGTAGATATTCCTGTTTTCCCTTTAAAGCTGTCTAACTGCCCTCAAATATCGTCGTCGCCAGCAGATGATTTCGCTCTATTAAAAGTGATTTTCTGTTTTGAACTTTTTCATAACAAAAATTCATTTCCTACAAAGTTTTCCATAGTTTCTTCTTACCCATGCCATGGGTGAAATGAAATTATCCTTTTTCATTTCAGACATTATGTTGTCCAGGTAGGTATTTCTTTTTTTTAAGTAAAACGAGTGTATGATTCTTCTAATGGCAGTCTTTACATCAGCATGTATTACAGTTTCTTTTCTTTCTGTACTTCTCTGTGGTGACCTGATAGGGCTGCGTTTATCCTCGTGCACAAGTCGGTATATTGTTGACTGTCCGACTCCAGTCATATTTGAACACATTTCAACTCCGAATGTTGAATTTTGGTGACGAAGAGCGTTAAACACATTGAGAAAAATAATTTTCTCATTTTTAGAAAGCGCAGTTTTACTAATTCGTTTCTCAGCAACAAATTCAGAAACACTAGCCATTTTCAAGAATGTTTTTCAACAACTCCCGGAAAGTAACCAAACATTCCAAATGTTTAAAACCCGATCTCGGGCTCCCGACAATAAACATAATTAAATAATAATAATTGGACCACACCTATGGAATACGGCGAAGACCACTGGGTTTTATAGTTTAATAATGATTTATTACTCTCTTGCTTAAGCAACAGACTTATACAGAGTTGTATCTAAGTATTGTAGAAATTCCTTTAGTCATGGCGAAACTGATTTTAATCCACGAAGCTTTTCTAAAGATGTATATTTTCTCAAGATTTTAAAAGTTTTTTTTTTCTTGGGTATAAGGTCCCTTGATAAATCAATTAAGAATTAAAATGAAACCATGTAGAGTCTCGAAAGTTCTTTAATTCTAATTAAAAATACGTTTCGGCCGTAGCGTGGGCCTTCATCAGATTTTGAACATCTTGATATGAAAGATTTTCATCATCTTGCAACCACATGTTGGACAACTTCATGTACGTCACAAACATTTTGTTTAAAATTACGGAATTAAAACTTTTACAAACTTAAGCGTGGCCATGCTGTTATCAACTCAAATTTAAACAAAATGTTTGTGACGTACATGCAATTGTCCAACATGTGGTTGCGAGATGACGAAAATCTTTCATATCAAGATGCTCAAAATCTGATGAAGGCCCACGCTACGGCCGAAACGTAATTTTAATTAGAATTAAAGAACTTTCGAGACTCTACCCACTTGGCAAGAAAACGTGAATTTCATGTATAATTTTACGTCAGACTGAAAAACGTTATAATACGAATAAACGTGTTTTCAATGTGTAAAACACGCTTAATGTTACGGTGTTCTGACGTTGGTAAAAATAACGTTACTAATTTTAACGTTTTTATAACGTATTATATTATGATACAATTCTGCGTTTTTGTAACATATTTTTAACTTATAAAACTAAATTTTTCCTCAGGAAAGTAGCGTATTATTTCATACTTTATTATTTGGATACTTATAAATAAACAACAAAACATTCAAGTTAAGAACTTTTATTTTTTCAGGATGCCTTAGGTTACCGTATACAATTTACAAATTTTAACTTATTTTAATTTAAAATCTAGTCTATATAGTATAAGTTTTCATTTTTTTTGTTTCTTCAAACGGTTCGTGGCATACCTGAAGTGGTCCATTATTATTTTTTCCATCGAGTACTCATTAGTTTCTCCAAACTGAACTTGCGCTATTTCTAAATTAAAAACGAAACATTTTTTAAATATTGTTCCAACAACCTAATTACACGAGATATTACATTACATAAGAAACATTTTCAAGGGTCCACAATAGTAAAGAACTACAATAATAATTTTTTGTAGAGGTTAAGGTGTAGAATCTAGAGAACTATTCCTAATTAATTAAAGGAAAAAATAGGGTGGCGTATCTGGTTCTGTATTTGGAATTAACTTCAAAAGGCTGGTATTTTTGTTACATTAAAGGGATTCTTTTAGCATTTTTTTTGTAATGACAATAAAATTCACGAGACGCCATTTTGCTCTTCAAACGTTTGTGGTAAAGAACAAAAGAACTCGTGAAATATATAAAGAATAAACAACAGTTATTTCATAAAGACTAAACCTTAAAATTAAGAACAACTTGCGCTTAAAATAAACGAAAACTCACAAAACTTAAAAGAGATTCGATGCTATCCAAAATTTTCACCAACTGCTCCTTCCACTATACACTCACAACACAACGACACAACGTCAAACGTCTATGACAGACGTGACAATCGCCGATCGCTGGGTTTTAGGCGCGACATTTAAAAAGGTTAGATAAAGTGAAAAATAGGTTACTTATTTCGACGTTATAAAACATAACGCAAATTGAATGTTTTATAAGTAACGTTACTTTTATTTACATAAAATTAATGTAAAAGTGTAACACAAATTACAACGTGAACAAAAATTACATTAAAATAACAATATTAAAAAAAAATCACGTTTTTAAAACGAAGTTTTTGGTAAAGGGAAATAACATTACCATTTTCACGTAAAAAAAAACGTTTTTTCTCAAAATATGTCAAGTGGGTACATGGTTTCATTTTAATTCTTAATTGATTTATCAAGGGACCTAATACCCAAGAAAAAAAAAACACTTTTAAAATTTAACAAAAGGTCCAAGAATTTAAATATAAACATTTTCTCAAGATTCGATAAATTTAATGATTTTACAGTCGAAAAAGAATTTGAGTTCTTAATAATACACTCGACTAGGTTTAATATTTATATAATCTGTTTGTATAGACCTCCCAACACAGATGTTGGCTTGTTTATTATTTTTTAGGCTAGAGTTTCTTTTAACAGGACTGTGCATGCATCTATAATACTCGCAGGTGACTTTAACATTGATTTCTCCGAAAAAATGCATGGAAATGTACATTTTGTTACTGACTTACTTAAATCTTTTGATTTATACATTCATGTTAATGCACCTACTCGTATAACTAGTATAACTAGCCGGACAGCGACAACCCTTGATTATTTTTATTCAACCACAACAGTTTGACCGATAATGCGGCTGTGATGTGTAATCTTAAAATTAGTATTTTTAAACCCAGAGTGGTAAGCTGCTATGGCAGACTTTATACAGCACGCAATTATGATAGGTTCTTACAACTGTGCAACGAGAAAAATTGTGTTTTTTAATGATTGTTTAATTCAATTTCATAGTGTTTTTATTAAAAAATTCAACGCTGTCTTCCTCTTAACTATCATCAAACAAAAAAATAAGTCCGTGGTTTACTAAGGGTTGAAAAATATGTGGAAAAATATGCGCTCCCTACATACCCCTCGAGAACATCTCTTGCATAACTTAAGATTTATGTCGTATTATAATAAGTATCGTGCTATTTGTAGAAACTTTTAAAATCGCTAAACACAACTACTTTTCAAATAGAATTTTAAATGCTAGTAATAAACAGAAGAAAATTTGGAAAATTGTAAATGACCTTAGGGGTAAAGCCAACAAGAATAAAAACACCATTAACCTAAATTCGAATGAATTAAACTCTTTCTATTGTTCTATTGCAAGTAACGTATCTAAGAAAATCACTTTAAATAATGATGCATTAAATTATTTGGTCAACGTTCATATACCTGAAACATTTTACTCCCTTCCTACTAATATTTATGAAATTAGGGACATTTTTAAATCAATAAAAAATAAAAACACTTCTGGGTATGACGATATCTCTATAAAAGTACTTTCCGGACTTCCAATCCAAGTATTGGATGTTCTGGCCGAAGCTATTAACCTGTCCTTTATTTCTCTTTTCAAAGGAGGTTATAATGAGGAGCCGGCTAAGTTTAGGCCAATTTCGTTATTACCAACTTTGGGCAAAGTTTTCAAAATGCTTGTACAGGAGCGGGAACTTAGCTTCCTGGAGAAGCACAAGTTGCTTAGTGTGAAGTAATACGGTTTTCTGTCATTAAAATACACAAAAACGATGCGATTTTTACCTTTTTGGGGGATTTGTATTTGCGATTAAATGATGGAGAGAGAGCCGCGGCGGTATTCTGTGATCTGTCTAAGGCTTTTGACTGCGTGGATCATGAAATACTGCCGCGCAAACTCGAAGTCTATGGTTAGAGGCAGATCGTTGGATTGGTTTAAATACTACTTAACTGGACGTTACCAGGCACTTTTAATTAATGGCAATTTCTCTGCTCCACTCGAAATTACTTCAGGAGTATCGCAAGGTTCTGTATTAGTGCCGTTAATTTTATGAATTTACGTGAACGACTTGCCAATGTTAATTATTACTGGAAAATTTACCATATTCGAACACAATACAACGAACCTCTGGCATAACTTAAATAATGACATTTTGGAAGAAATCATTAAAAAAGATTTGATTATGGTTAAAGATTGGTGTGATGCAAACAAATTGTAAGTTTTAAATGTCAAATTAACGATATTCATTTAAATGATCAGATTGTTAGGAATTTGAAAGACAATAAGTGTTTGGGGCTGTTCATTGGTTCAAAACTGAAATTCGAAAGCCAAAATTCAAATAATAAATTAGCTATCGGATGTTATGCCTTATGGGTCGTGTCTCAAAACTTAAAATTTGCTATAGCGCGCATCGTCTATTGGGCTCTAATAGAGTCCCACTTAAGGTACGGTATTTGTTTTTGGGGTTCATGCTCTAACTACAGTTTTAATAAGGTATTCAGATTACAAAAAAGAGCTATTAGGTTTCTATGTCAAGCTAATCCTTGAGACTCATGTAAGCCACTTTTTATCAAACACAAAAAAAACGGTTGCTTGTCTATTTATCCTTAAAACGACTTGTCTGGTGAGAAAGAAGGCTAAAATTAAAACAACACACACACAGAACATACCCTTGACTTTACACTCACACTGTAGCTTTACCAATTCCTGGCTCAATTTTAATAGAAAAAAACTCTATTTTCTACAATGGCAGAAAATTTTTTAATTCGCTACCACTCATAATTGAACAAATTCAATATGACGGGAAATTTAAAGGACAATTAAGACACTTTCTCGTTGCTAGGGCGTATTACACTGTAAATGAGTTTTATGAGGACAACCCTTAATTTATTTTGTTCTGGGTTGGTGTCTGATCTTTGTCAGGTTATTTTCTTTTATTTATTTGTTGTAGAAAGTAAAATTATTATTGTTACTTTTTTATTTATTCCCGTAAGTGTAGTCCTACAATAAGTGTCTGTGTATACAATATGTCAGTGCCTCATTATAATTCTTAATATCCTGTCATATACATAAATTTCTTACCCTTAATATTTTCTATATATTTTTTTTAACTTAATTTTGGCCTTTCTTCTTTACCTTTTTAAGTTCATGCTCTGTCAATGAAAAATTTTATTTTTTTAAGATAATAAAGCTAAGTTTAAGTTTGAGTTTGAGTTTAATATACAGGGTGTATATTTGACCCGCCCCCTTTATCTAAGTTTACAGTTTACAGGCTTGTCAGAGAAAATCGGTGAAACACGTAGAGATTATTAGTGAGGGGGACAAAATTTACGTTGGTGATATTATGAAATAGTTTAGTCCCATACCCCTGGACCAAACCTATCTCTATACCCTACCTTATACCTATTTTTATTACCTACAGTTTGCAGTTTCCTTTAATTTGAGTAATTCTCCCAATTGCGGTCAATAAATCAAAAAATAATTCAAGTGGGGTACATAACTTTTATCACAAGAAGTGTGGAAATTATGTTACCATGTAAAAGATTTGGGTCTTCAGCTGAGACCCTTAAAAGGCAAAATCGATGACGGCAATTTAGGAATCCCCGTATTTCCGAAAAGGTTGAAAATAAATATCAACAACAACTATACGTTTTTGAAATTGGATCAAGAAACGCAATTCATTCGTATGGTTATTTGATGAGGGTTGCCGTTTAAAAAAATTCGAAATGGCTTCGTGTCTGTCAAATTTATGCAGCTATATATTTTAAATTTGGCTTCATGCGGAGAATCATTACAACACGTGTAATTTGTTTTTTTTTATTATAGGCAGCAGGAAAATCGCTAATCGGGTGAGATACTTTAAAGAATGTCTCTGTACAGGGTGTCCAGTTTTCGTGTGTTTTTATATACCAGCTCCCTCATTGTGAAAAATATAAAGATGGAGTTTGCGGCTTACTATTCTATTATTTTATGAAACTTTCATTGCGCAAAAGAATTTTTCATAGCCCTCTCAGTTTCTGACATACCATATACATACACATACATCACCCTGTATCTCGATTATTTGATAACTTATCATTAAGGTAAAAATGTGTTATTATGGAGCTCTTAATGTAGAATAATTTAGTGGCGTACTTAGTTTTTTTTTAAATTTTTGTTTTTGAGTTATGACTTAAACTTGTGTTTCTCTAAATGAGGCAACCTATATATTATTTCTTTGGGTTATCCCTCCTTTTAATAGCTTTTCAAAAGTGGATAATTTTAAAATTTTTTGTAAAATTAATCATTTTTCGTATAGAAGGCTATGCCCGCAAATAAAAAACAAAACTAACATCATTATTAATATTATAAAACTCTATATTATTGCATAACTTTAAAGCAACAATAAAACAGATATATTATTTTACTTAATTACAAAAATTGCTGGAATTGGGCTCCGTTGTGTTCTAAATACTTTCGACACACCGTTTCGATTCTTCGCGATGCATTTAATAAAATAATAAGCCTTCCGTGCAAAAGCTTAAAGGCTTGATGGGTAGCTTCTCGAAGTTAATCAATATTGTGGTATTGTCTCTAATATAACTGATTTTCCATATACCCCATAAAAAGGCTAGCTGACAGGTCCATTGGTTTCTTAATATTCTCTCACTATATGAGAATTGTGACTCGGAGCGCCATCTTGCTGGTAATAAATATTATTTGAATCGGCCAAAGGAATATCCTCGAATATTTTCATTCGTGCATCTCGCAGTACATCTAGGTGTCTATTTCCGGTTCCTTTATAGAAAAACATACTTAATTTTAGTGCCAAAAATAAAGAATGACACGCTAAATCCAAACCGACCATGAGGTTCTCGTTGAAATATTACGTGTTGGTTCTCTTGAGACCGGTACCTAGAATTGTTTCGGTTTAAGATACCAGACCTCGTAAAATAAGCCTCGTCGGACCATACCACCCTTCTTTCAAAATTTGCGTTTTCATGCAACATTTGGTGGTACCAGTGTGACGCTAATTTAGATGATCCAATAAGGAAGGAAAACAAGACACCGAGTGCAGAGGTATTTGTTGTCAGAGACAAAAGTGGCCGCCAGCTTTTAGACAGTGGAGACGGGCCTGAGTTAAGTTCTAAGGTTATGAGCGCCACGCAATTAAGTGGTGCACTTTGCCTCTAGAAGAGATGTTCGATAGTTATGAATGATAACTGCGAATCACCCTATAACTGCCCTACACTTAATTTCCTTTACCTTCAAATATTAACCTAGGTTGGAGATAGTAATGTAAAACAACAACGCTCAGTATATTGAATCTATTTGTCATAAGATGTTAGTCGCTTAAATGCAGGTTGACATTATTGACTATCGATAACCAAATAGGTATAGACCTCGTATTGAAATAATATGATGTTTAGTTAAAGTCTAAAATTTGTAATAAAAGATTTTAAAATAATAGTGAAATTTTGAATTAGTGAACAGAACGTTTACCAGATCACATTCCTATGTTCTTCGACCAATTGACACAATTAGTAGTTGCCAAACAATAAAACAACAATAGTAATTATACTATTATAGAAGCACGTACAGTAATTAAAAGTAAGGACGTGGAAATAAGTTAAATTCCACAGATAGGATTACTTTTACTGTAGAAATATAAATGTATAGTCAAGTCTTGAGGTCGAAAAGTACAGGAAGATTTAAGGATATGACCCAGCAACGTTAGAACTATGAAAGCCAGGAGTACTACAGCGATACTTACATTTATGTAGGTAAATTGATACGCGACTACACGTCAAATAAATAAACCGAGTGCTATCAATATACGCCACTCAGGGATGTAGGCCTACAACACGTGATCACGCCTTGTTTACAGTTACCAGACCGCAGTCCGCTGATGCAGTATCCTAACCAAAATATAAAATAAGCAGCTAAAATGTACGATTACTATTTACTGTACTATGCAAGTCGTGACAGATAGCATTATTGCATAACAATGACTCAATGTAGTGGTAAAATCCAAAAAAAAAGTATTAATCCCTGCTCTTCAATATCGAGCCCCTTATTATGTAAGCTATGGCGTTAGCTTTATTACACAATCCTAAATACTAGTAAAATCCAAATATGTATATATCCCAAACAAAAAATAATACCCTAAATATGTCCATACCCCAACCCTCTGAAATGATCCCTTCCCTAGTCAAGAACCATCATAGGAGTTACTAATCCAAGTATAAACAAAAATATTTAATTCAAATAAAATTCTCTCTATGTGATCTCTCTATAAAAAAGAGTGTACTGGTCAATAAGTCTTAAATGGGTTCATTGGATTGATAGATGAAAATATGTTTAAAAACTTGCGTTCTCAGCTTTAACTCAAGGCCATGCAATGCCTGAGGGATCCTATGGAACTCGAAGTAACCGCCTCTCTAATACACCATCAGTGTAGGAACTCAATGGAATTAATAAGCCAACAAGTGTGCTGAATGAACCTCAACACTCCAAAATCCAAATGAAACCAAAACCAGGGCTAAAAACCTTAAAATAGTGGAAAAATACCTCTTAATTTATGAAGATTTACTTCTTCCAATTGACATAAGTATCTACCAAATATACGTTACCTCTGCACTTAAGTAGAGGGTCCTTTTAGGCCTAAATGCCCATACTGTAGTCCCAAAACAAAAGATCCCACGCGGTCGTCACTACGAGTGAACTCTACTCCAAATTTATGTCGCCCCTGAAATATTATTCGAGGACTTAGATATCGATTTAATAGTCAAATATATTAATATATGATGACAACCGTACCTGAAGACATTAAGCGGGGCATAGAACCACAGCATATGGCGGCCATTAAATCTGATCCCATTCAACATGGCGTGAAGTCCTTCCATCAATATCTAGCTACATCAATTCAATCGGAAATCCATAACTTCACAAAGATTTGCGGTGCTAATCCATCTAAGTGGCACTTACAAGCTCACAGGCTTCTCAGCGTTACATTACCAAAATCTTTAATTAAAAATGGCGGCGCCATGCCGGAAAAAAAAGGGAACAAAAAGGAGACACCGACTCTAGTCGAAAGATGTGAAATGTCTGCCTGATGTACCCTGCACTTCCAAGATCTTCGCGTCTAGAACAGCACTATCCCTTTCTTACCCGCTACGAAGAGCAATTGTTTCTCTCTTACTCTAGCATCTGGAATAAATCTCCAGTACGCAACGCAATGAGAACACGTGATTCGCAATGTCAACAGGGTTGTCAAACGTCAGGATCAGGATATTGCTATGGGGAAACCACCAACGTACTGCCGCAACCAGATATACCTTTATAAAAATCTCATACCCAAGAAGCGACCAATCGAGCAATTCCACCATTAAGTCTAAATCCTAAGAGCTGATTACTGCAAGATTACGGCATTCACCATCCAGAGCACCGCTTGACTGTTTGGCCATGTACAAATCGGTTAGAAACCATGAGGTCCGATTTCATGGGGAATTTGTCCTAAAATAACTGGCAACACCGTAGAACACGTGCAACGAGGCCAATATACGCAGGGCCCTAGCAAAATGGTGACCCCGAAACCTTGACTTGTCAAGATCAGCTGTTTTTCAAAAGTCTAAACTAGAATGAATTTCATAAAATGCTAGCAAATTAACTAACACTCCAGAAAAACCATCATATAATACGTCAAAGTAAGTACAGGGACACGATCCTAGTTAGAGAGGTACATTTCGTTATAAATTAAGCCTATAACCAAGGTAAACAAATTTGACTTGAACTGTCACCACATAACATTAGAAATTATCGTAGGTAACGTACATTAAATCCATCTATTCAAGGAGAACTTACTGAAATACAGGACACAGGACAACGTATAAGCTATTTCTGATAGCAGAATAGCTGGAATCCCTCGAAACTCAGTATCAAGTGACCAATTCCTAGAATAACCTCTCAGTAAGCTTCTGCAGTGAACGTAAGATAAACCAGGACAAATTAGAAATGTCACTGGAACCACTAATAATTTTGCTGACATACACACAAGATTTTAACGTTTATACTAAATGTGGAATAAGGTAATTTATTATTATAAATTTGTGTTTATTGATACTATTAAAATCGTAAAATGAAATTTGTACGTTACATTTTCCCCCCTAACTTCAAAATGATTAACCCCTATGGTTAATCAAAGGAAAAATTATCCTTTAGGTCCTTCGAATGCCAGACTCCTTGTAGACTGCCATTCTGATCTTTTAACTCATAAGTCCAAGGTGAGATGCGACGATGGATTAAAAAGGGTCCTACAAACTTCGGAGCTAGTTTACTAGTGAAATGCTTTGCGGCGTCTGAGATGACGTAGTTCTTTCTCCAAACGCTATCGCCTACAAAATAATCAGCATTTCTTTTGCGTAGGTTGTACCGAGCAGCACTCCTTTCACCAGCAGTTTCCAAACGTTTCTTAACATCACTAAATAGCTTTCTAAATGCCTCGTTTCTTGAAACTTCCGGTGTCTGGGTACCGTTTTCTTCTTTAAATAGTTCCTGATTTTTGTAGTCATCTCCAGATAAACACATGTTTCGACCAAAATTAACAAAATAGGGTGACACTCTAGTTGTTTCTTGGTGAGCTGTTCTCAAAGCACAAGCTACCTTACGTATCTCAGCATCCCAAGTTCTGTGATTATCCTTAACATACATTGCTAACATTGTCTTGATAGTCCTATTTTGCCTCTCCGTCGGATTCGCTCTAGGGTGGCAATTGGCATTAAACTTAATTGAACATTGATATTTATCCACAAACTTCCTAAACTCATTACTCCTATATTGAGGGCCATTATCAGTCAATAAAATCCTTGGTACGCCAAACACTAAAAATACTTCTTCTTCAATTCTTTTGATAATAGTCGCTGAAGTCGCTTTACGAAGTGGAAAAACTAAAGAAAATTTACTGAGGTAGTCAGTAACGACTAAGATAAACGAAGTCCCCTTGGTGGATCTAGGTAAAGGTCCCATTAAATCTGTAGAAATTACTTCCCAAGGTCTTGAAGGTTTAGAATGCGAAACCATCTGATCTTTAACTCCGCGAGGATCACTCTTATAAGCAGCACAGACGTGACACTTCTTGATGTAGGACGCTATATCCTGACGCATCTTAGGCCAATAATATTTTCCTGTTAATCGTGAATACGTCTTATATACCCCCATATGACCAGAAGTTGGAGGGTCATGTGCTAACTTAATTAAACCAGATCGTTGCTCCTTTGGTACTACTAATTTTCAGAAATCCTCGGAAGATGAAAAACTTGGATAGTCTTGTTTGAAATATTTGTATAATTTTCCCTCTTGATAACGCCAATTTAAAAATTTCAAAGGGAACTTCTCAATGTTTATAATCATACGATGATACCATTTATCCAGAATTACATTATCGGTTGTTTCAGCTACTTCCACGCTATCTATTATCGGTTCTGTCCTAGATAACATATCAGGCAAAGCCATATCTCGACCGCTTCTGTGCTGTACTTTAAAGTCGTACATCTGCAACTTAATTGACCAACGTCCTAAACGTCCAGTAGGATCTTTAAGATTTAAAAGCCATTTCAGACTATAGTGATCGGTAATTACTCTAAATGGAACACCTTCTATGTAGGGACGTAATTTCTGTATCGCCCAAACCAAAGCTAACATTTCACGTTCTGAAGTAGTATAAACTCTTTCCTGCTTCGTTAAAGAACGGCTTAAATAGCAGATTACCTTGTCTCCATCTTTGTGTAGCTGATAAAGTACTGCGCCGATGCCATAACCTGATGCATCTGTCATTATTACGAATTCCTTAGAATAATCTGGACAACTCAAAATCGGTGCGGCGACCAACAGTTCCTTAATCTTCCTAAAAGCAGCATCACACTCTGGTGTCCAATAGAACTTTTTATTTTTCTTAGTAAGGGCGGTGATTGGTGAAATGATTGAAGAAAACTCTGGCACGAATCTACGATACCAAGAAAAACTGCCAACAACTCTTCTAACTTCTGTCACTGATTTAGGTTGTTTTAACTCCAGCATAGCTTTAACCTTGTCAGGGTCTACTCTGAGACCACGTCTATCGACAACATAACCCAAGTATTTCATTTCTGGACGACAAAATTGACACTTGTCCCAACTAACTGTAATACCAGCACCTTTAAGTCTATTAAATACCTCTTCTAACACTTTCAAGTGATCTTCGAAGGTCTGTGTTACAATGACAACATCGTCCAAATAAACAAATACATATGGAGCGAGATCAGTCAAAATCCTATCGATTAGTCTTTGCCAAGTTGCAGGTGCATTATGAAGCCCGAAAGGCATTCTTCGGAATTGATATAGCCCTTTGTGACAAACAAAAGCAGTCAGAGGTTTAGATGATTCTTCTATAGGAACTTGCCAATATGTACTCTTAATATCTAAACTGGATAAAAATTTTGCATTCTTGAGTTTGTCTAGAGTGTCAGAAACAAGAGGAAGAGGATAACTGTCTCTTTCTGTCTTAGAGTTTAAAATCCTATAGTCTACACAGAATCTATATTTGTCTGTATTTTTCTTTCTAACCAATACTACAGGTGATGCCCACGAACTGCTCGACGGTTCTATTACTCCCAATTTTAACATCTCTGCGATTTCGTCTTCTACGACCTTTTGTAATACTGGTGAAATTCTATAGCTACGCTGTCTGATAGGTTCTGAGTTAGCTACGATATTATGTTCAACTAAGTTTGTACATCCAATATTTTCTCCCATAGATTCTTTAAAATTAGTCACTAGTCTGTCCAGTTGCGATTGTTGACAATTGTCCAAAATGGTTTGAAGTTGGTCAGGCTGTATGCAGCAGATATTGTCTGGATTCTCCGCGAAATGCCATTCATTATGTCTCAAATCTGGTACGACACCCATAATACACCAAAAATCGTAACCCAAAATCAATAAATGCGGCAATTCCGGCAAAATAATTACTTCAACAATTCTAACTCTATCTCTAACTCTCATAGGTAACTGCATCGTTCCAATACTCTTAGTTTTTGACCATTTGCAACTGTACATAACGACTTCTTACTCTCATCCAGTGGTAAACTCAACTTCTTCAAAATATTCCATCCTTTCTGACCAATAAATGTCCTGGAAGCACCAGAATCCAGTAATCCTAAAAACTTGTATCCTAACATGTCTACTTCTAAATAAGGTCTTTCATCATTCTCAGCATGATCGAGAATAAAATCCAAAATTGGTCCGTAGCCGGTAGAATCATTAGACTTGCCTCTAGTCCGACTTCCTAGAAGGGCCTTTGACCGTTTCCCGAATTACAATTTGGGCAGGTCCTCTTTGTAAAACTTTCTCTTTTACATCCAAAGCAAACCAGTTTTCTTCTTTCAACACAACCAATAGCCTTATGTCCAGGCTTGTTACAATTAAAGCATATTATCTCCCTTCCTCTAGAAGTACTTGGTGCGTTCGATCTATCCTGAGGTTCTAGTTCAGTTAATCGAACTTCATCGAATTGCTCTTCGAGTTTTACGTAGGCGAGATCCGGTTCCAAAGAAAATCCTTTTCGTGGAGTAGGTGCATAATCTGCAGCTAGAGTCCTTTGTTCGATTCTCTTACAGAGACTTCTTAGTTGCGCTATATTATTGATCTCTAGAGCTCCTAATTGAGAACGATAAATCGGAGAAATATTCCTAAGTAAAATAGTTAGCTTAGCCTCTTCTGATATCGAACACTGTAATCTTTGGAAGTATTTTGACATTACTGCCATATATGTACCGATGGATTCGTCAGAACCTTGTGTTCTACGCTTTATCTCCTCTAAAAGATGCTCTGAATAAAATGCTGGCTGATATTCCTCTTTAAATCTTTCAACTAGTTCATCCCATGAGTGGACTTCTTTTCTACAATCTTGGAAAAATTCATATGCTCGGCCTTCAAATAAATCTATGCCAGAATCCAGTAATATATCCTTCGATACGTTTCGAGCACGCATCAACTCTTCAACGCGTTCAAAGAAAGCTGTAATAGACATTCCTTTCCTATCACCACTGAACTTCAAATTCCATTTATGCGGTAGAATAGGTTTGATAGAAGTAGAGCTATATGGAGCACATGGTACTGGCGAACTAGTAGTCACAGGAGACTGGAACGGTGATGTTAAAGTCGACCTTGACAATGGAGGAATGAACGGAGGTAGTCGTTGAATACTTCCTTGAAGAACGCAAAGGTTTGGTGGAATCTGTTGATTTCTTCCATCTGCCTGAGCAGCTTTTGTATTTAACTGGTCAATCATCGATAAAATTTGAGCAACTAACACACCTCGAAGGTTGAATTCGTCCGTCGTATTACAAGATATATTATCTATTCGTGATAAAGCATGATTCAATTTCGTCTGCAATCTCAAGTATCTGTTACTCTTACTCGATTCAGAGAAGTTATCAATAATGACCACAAGGTCGTCCAACTTCTTAGCGACTGCTGCTACATCTTGACGAAACGAAAACGGATATGGTGAATAATGTAGGCTCTCATTGTTTCTTTCCATTTGTCTAGCTAGTGCTAATCGAGTACGCATTTCTTCCACAGTGCCAATGGCTATGCCTCTCCATACAAGTTCATAGATAAGTTCGTCCCTATCAAGGCGATTCACTTCAACTCTTCGAAACATTTTTAATTTTGTGTCTTCCAGACGGTTCAGAATAAGATGAATAAATATATCACTACTTACAATACAACACTACTGTATAACTATACAACAATACTATATATATACCACAATATATCATAAGAAATTGTGTGCGAAATATTCTGTCACTTATATCACAAAATACGCTAGTAGAACAGGTGGTTTACACTATATTCACTCACTATGCAGCTATAATACACTATTCTACACTAGCAACCAATGCTTCACCACTGTTACACCATAAACCAAGTGATAAAAAAAAAGTCTCAATCGGTAACGTCTATTCCGGGAAAGTCAATATAATTATTTTGCAAGATGAAAACTCAACAAAAGAAAAACTTTCAAAATATTTTCCCCCAAAAATGTGTAAAATCTGCAAAATAATACTGTGCGAATACTCCAATACGGTTCTATACCATTAACCCTATTCAAATAAGAATAAAAAAAAATCCTTAATTCAAGGAAATTTTCGAAAAATGGCAACCCCGCAAAAAAAAAATTCCCAATAGCTGGCAACAATGCGAAAGCGAAATAATATCTGGCCCCACGTTGGGCGCCAATTTATGTGACGCTAATTTAGATGATCCAATAAGGAAGGAAAACAAGACACCTAGTGCAGAGGTTTTTGTTGTCAGAGACAAAAGTGGCCGCCAGCTTTTAGACAGTGGAGACGGGCCTGGGTTAAGTTCTAAGGTTATGAGCGCCACGCAGTTAAGTGGTGCACTTTGCCTCTGGAAGAGATGTTCGATAGTTATGAATGATAACTGCGAATCACCCTATAACTGCCCTACACTTAATTTCCTTTACCTTCAAATATTAACCTAGGTTGGGGATAGTAATGTAAAACAACAACGCTCAGTATATTGAATCTATTTGTCATAAGATGTTAGTCGCTTAAATGCAGGTTGACATTATTGACTATCGATAACCAAATAGGTATAGACCTCGTATTGAAATAATATGATGTATAGTTAAAGTCTAAAATTTGTAATAAAATATTTTAAAATAATAGTGAAATTTTGAATTAATGAACAGAACGTTTACCAGATCACATTCCTATGTTCTTCGACCAATTGACACAATTAGTAATTGCCTAACAATAAAATAACAATAGTAATTATGCTATTATAGAAGCACGTACAGTAATTAAAAGTAAGGACGTGGAAATAAGTTAAACTCCACAGATAGGATTACTTTTTACTGTAGAAATATAAATGTATAGTCAAGTCTTGAGGTCGAAAAGTACAGGAAGATTTAAGGATATGACCCAGCAACGTTAGAACTATGGAAGCCAGGAGTACTACAGCGATACTTACATTTATGTAGGTAAATTGATACGCGACTACACGTCAAATAAATAAACCGAGTGCTATCAATATACGCCACTCAGGGATGTAGGCCTACAACACGTGATCACGCCTTGTTTACAGTTACCAGACCGCAGTCCGCTGATGCGGTATCCTAACCGAAATATAAAATAAGCAGCTAAAATGTACGATTACTATTTACTGTACTATGCAAGTCGTGACAGATAGCATTATTGCATAACAATGACTCAATATAGTGGTAAAATCCCAAAAAAAAGTATTAATATCTGCTCTTCAATATCGAGCCCCTTATTATGTAAGCTATGGCGTTAGCTTTATTACACAATAATCACAATCCTAAATACTAGTAAAATCCGAATATGTACATATCCCAAAAAAAAATAATACCCTAAATATGTCCATACCCCAACCTTCTGAAATGATCCCTTCCCCAGTCAAGAACCATCATAGGAGTAACTAATCCAAGTATAAACAAAAATATTTAATTCAAATAAAATTCTCTCTATGTGATCTCGCTATAAAAAAGAGTGTACTGGTCAATAAGTCTTAAATGGGTTCATTGGATTGATAGATGAAAACATGTTTAAAAACTTGCGTTCTCAGCTTCAACTCAAGGCCATGCAATGCCTGAGGGATCCTATGGAACTCGAAGTAACCGCCTCTCTAATACACCATCAGTGTAGAGACTCCATGGAATTAATAAGCCAACAAGTGTGCTGAATGAACCTCAACACTCCAAAATCCAAATGAAACAAAAACCAGGACTAAAAACCCTAAAATAGAGGAAAAATCCCTCCTAATTTATGAAGATTTACCTCTACCAATTGACATAAGTATCTACCAAATATACATTACCTCTGCACTTAAGTAGAGGGTCCTTTTAGGCCTGAATGCCCATACTGTAGTCCCAAAACAAAACATCCCACGCGGTCGTCACCACGAGTGAACTCTACTCCAAATTTATATCGCCCTTGAAATATTATTCGAGGACTTAGATATCGATTTAATAGTCAAATATATTAATATATGAAGACAACCGTACCTGAAGACATTAAGCGGGGCATAGAACCACAGCATATGGCGGCCATTAAATCTGATCCCATTCAACATGGCGTGAAGTACTTCCATCAATATCTAGCTACATCAATTCAATCGGAAATCCATAACTTCACAAAGATTTGCGGTGCTAATCCATCTAAGTGGCACTTACAAGCTCACAGGCTTCTCAGCGTTACATTACCGAAATCTTTAATTAAAAATGGCGGCGCCATGCCGAAAAAAAAAGGGGACAAAAAGGAGACACCGACTCTAGTCGAAAGATGTGAAATGTCTGCCTGCTGTACCCTGCACTTCCAAGATCTTCGGGTCTAGAACAGCACTATCCCTTTCTTACCCGCTACGAAGAGCAATTGCATCTTCTCTCTAGCATCTGGAATAAATCTCCAGTACGCAACTCAATGAGAACACGTGATTCGCAATGTCAACAGGGTTGTCAAACGTCAGGATCAGGATATTGCTATGGGGAAATCACCAACGTACTGCCGCAACCAGATATAACTTTATTAAAATCTCATACCCAAGAAGCGACCAATCGAGCAATTCCACCATTAAGTCTAAATCCTAAGAGCTGATTACTGCAAGATTACGGCATTCACCATCCAGAGCACCGCTTGGCTGTTTGGCCATGTACAAATCGGTTCGAAACCATGAGGTCCGATTTCATGGGGAATTTGTCCTTAAATAACTGGCAACACCGTAGAACACGTGCAACGAGGCCAATATATGCAGGGCCCTAGTAAACTGGTGACCCCGAAGCCTTGACTTGTCAAGATCAGCTGTTTTTCAAAAGTCAAACTAGAATGAATTCCATAAAATGCTAGCAAATTAACTAACACTCCAGAAAAACCATCATATAATACGTCAAAGTAAGTACAGGGACACGATCCTAGTAAGAGAGGTACATTCCGTTATAAATAAGCCTATAACCAAGGTAAACAAACTTGACTTGAACTGTCACCACATAACATTAGAAATTATCGTAGGTAACGTACATTAAATCCATCTATTCAACTTACTGAAACACAGGACACAGGACAACGTATAAGCTATTTCTGATAGCAGGATAGCTGGAATCCCTCGAAACTCAGTATCAAGTGACCAATTCCTAGAATAACCTCTCAGTAAGCTTCTGCAGTGAACGTAAGATAAACCAGGACAAATTAGGAATGTCACTGGAACCACTAATAATTTTGCTGACATACACACAAGATTTTAACGTTTATACTAAATGTGGAATAAGGTAATTTATTATTATAAATTTGTGTTTATTGATACTATTAAAATCGTAAAATGAAATTTGTACGTTACACCAGTTGCAAGAAATTATCCTACGTTCTGCGTCACCGGGATGCAAATGTTAGACGAGATTGTAATTGTATGGTTTAAATTTAAATTTTTTTATTATTAACTGCGTTCTTGATTTTTTGATCCCAATCTCATCATACACTTTTTTGCATGATACCGTGACAGAGGCCAAAACATTTATTTCTTCTTCTTCCCTGTTAGATTCATGCTCAAGGAGGTTGGCTTGGATTTCTTTTGATTTTTAACAGATAAAATAATGACTAAAGCTTTTTTAATTTTATTATTAATATTAATTGCCCTAACAAATGATTTTAGAACTTACCTATTAAAATACAGGTCCGAGGCTGCGTTTGCGGCTTCATTAGCTTGGAGAAAACAAACATACATATCGTGTTTTTCATAATTTTCATATTTATTATTTCGTGCCATTTTGAACAATTTTTCACAGAAATAAAAAATAAACTTTTAAAATTAAACAAATACCAGTAACATTTGACAACAATCCGTAAGGGCGCATTTACAGAATTTGGTTTTCTCTCATGACTATCCGTGATTGACCATGGCATAGTTATTTATACGAAAGATGATTAATTTTACAAAGAATGTTAAAATTATCCCTTTATAAACGAAATAAATATGGACTATTATATATTTTTTAAAAGTTCTTAAAAATAGGCATAAGACAAAGAAATAATATATAGGGTGTCCCATTTAAAAAAACACAAGTATGGGTCACAACTCAAGAACTAAACTTTTTAGAAAGAAACTAAATAGGCAACTAAATTCTACATGAAAAACTCTATCATAACCCATTTTTACCTTATTGATAAGGTAATCAAGACACAGAAGAGCGTAAAAAAAGACAAATTTTCAAAATGTATGTTAGAAACGGAGAGGGCTATGAAAATTTCGTTTGCGGCAATGAAAGTTTCATAAAATTATAGAATAGCGAGCCGCAAACCCCATCTCTCTATTTTTTATATTAAGGGAGCTGCTATATGAAAACACACGAAAACTCAACTCCCTGTATAAGATGTTTCAAATATTATTCGCAAAAATCTACTTCTAGACATTTTCTCAAGTAACCAAGATATCATTTTTTAATCACCATTTATGGTGCATTTCAGATTTGGAAATAGTACAAAAAACCTCCCGGCATTAGTTAACTCCCAACCAAATTTCAGTGGCATAAGATCTCACAGTTTAAAAGAGTCAGCATTATTTTTTGTTGCAGGTCATGTTTTTCGAAAAAATAATATAAATTATTTTTATTATCTCAAAAATAGTAACATCTGTTATACCTACATACAGGGGGTGGCCGTTTGAAAACGAAACAAACCCAATATTGGGCATCCCAGGTTATTAAAAAAAAACGCTCTAAACCGTCGATTTTTGATAATAAGGGGAAATGATTTTCTGGCATTTTCGCCCCCTGAAAGTCAAACCTCTAGCGGGGGCGACAACTACCCCCAAAATTTTAAATATAATGGGGGGTCGAGTGATACTTTGTTTTAAGGGTATTTTTATGTAGAGCATAAGCCCAGAGTTTAACATCGCTACTATCTACCTAGCCTGTACAGTGGCTCACCAAAAGTATAAAAACAGGTTGTTTTTACCTTTTTTATTACAAAACAACGATAAATAGCATTTGCAGGTGTAAAACTTTACTTTTTTGACATTTCTAATTTTATTCCTGTGGCCT
The DNA here is from genome assembly GCA_963920685.1 of Polydrusus tereticollis. Taxonomy (NCBI): domain Eukaryota; kingdom Metazoa; phylum Arthropoda; class Insecta; order Coleoptera; family Curculionidae; genus Polydrusus; species Polydrusus tereticollis. The sequence continues at coordinate 124,119,646 of OY987326.1, forward strand.
TCAATTATTGTTACAGATCATATCCTTCGGCCGCGGTAAAGTAGTAAGGTTCAGTTAATTTCGTTACAGAATCGACATAAAAGTGATAATGATTTTCTCAATTGCTAAAAGGGTGCAAATCATTTCATTATTTTTTTGCGAACAATGAATGTGCTAATAGAACTGCCCAACTGTTTAACCATCAACATCAAAATTGACAAGTCTATATCGAAAGTACATTTTGGAATTGGTGCAAAAATTTCGGGAGACGGGGTCAGTCGCTAACAAAAAAATCCAGTAGTAAATAAAGCTAGAGAGGTGGTGATTTTAGGGCATGTTGTTCAAGATCCCACATTGAGTACAAGAAAGCTGGCGACAGCAGCTGGTGTGAAAAGTAGCAGCATTCGAACGATATTAAAAAAACACATCCTTAAAAAATATTTCTGGAACAAGAACTTAACGAAGACGATTTGGATAGGATAAGGAATTCGAGTTCTCAATATTATACTCCAGCAACTCAAATTGTTTTATAATATGTATATACCGATCTCCTAGCAGCAATCTCCACACTTTCTTAGGTTGACTCAATCTCTTCTCTTAAGATTTTCATCAAAAAGCAAAATCATTTTAACTGGAGACTTGAACATTGATTTTGAAGACACAGATAATTATTGATCGACCTTGGCACTGAGTGATTTGTTTGACTCGTTCGGTATTAACATGCATGTCCATCAATCCACTTGTGTAACAGATGCATCATCTACGACAATTGATTACATTGCCTTAAACATCTGCAATGTTGTTCATTGCGACGTTTTTGACCAGACTTTATCAGATTACAATGCTATTATAGCGAAAGTCCCTCTAACACGTAATATCTCATCGGAACAAGAAAATCTGGCAGGATTTATAGTACACACGGTTTTCGAGTATTCCGAGAAAGTTGCGATGCCTTTGATTGGTACTCCACATTAGATAAGGCTGTTCCCTTGCGGGTCTTTCACGACTAATTGGTTGGAATTATTAACAATTCCTTTCCTTTGCGCACTTTGAAAACACGACGCAGGGATCGTAAACGGTGGTTGACTAAAGGCATTCCCATATCAGCATCTAATCTAGGGTTTTTGAATGACCTGCGCAACACATACCCAAATAACGAATTAATCCGATCGTACTTTCTTGGGTATAGAAAGATATACAGGCAAGTAATCAAAACTGGAAACAAATTATACTATTCAACGCGTTTACGTAATTCCAACAACAAACAAAAATAATCATGGTCTATTGTCAACGAATTAACTGGAAGGGTTCCCTATGAGACGAAAATAACAAACATTAATGCTAACGAGCTCAACAACCACTACTGCACGGTTGTTGAGAATCTAACTTGGGAGCTGCACCCTACAACTGACCCTCTGTCTTATCTCTCAGGCGCGCGGGTTCAGGAAACCTTTTATTTTCATCAAACCACTCCGCAAGGGGTGAATGAAACCATTAAAATGATGAAAAACAAGAAGGCTACAAGTGAAGATGGAATTTCCCTAAAATTACTGGCTCTACTGGCAGATGATGCCATCTTAACATTATCTTGTGCCATTAATACCTCGTTTGTAACAGGGACTTTTTCATCAAGCCTAACAGTTGCCAATGCCATCCCTGTCTATAAAGGTGGAGACCGGGGTTCTCCCTCTAATTACAGGCCTACTTCTCTTGTCTCCACACTGTCAAAGCTAGTTGAAACCCTAGCTCGCAAACGTATTACCTCCTTCCTAGAGAAGCATAAGATATTATATCAACACCGGTATGGTTTTCAACAGGGCAAGAGTATATCTGATACCATGTTCAATTTTGTCATACTTATTTCAAAGTATCAACAAAAGAGAGACGGCGGCGGCAGTGTTTTGTGACTTATCGAAGGCTTTTGATTGCGTGAGTCACGAGATACTGCTGCGAAAACTCTCAGTTTATGGCTTTCGCGGAATCGCTTCTAAATGGATTTAGTCTTTTCTCTCGGAACACGATCAGTTTGTTTCGTTAAACGGGGTGTCATCCAGTAAACAACGTATCTCATGCGGCGTGCCTCAGGGTTCGGTCCTGGGTCCAACTTTGTTTCTGATCAATATCAATGATCTTCTTCAAATCGACATTTCTGGCTCCATCTCGGTTTCGCGGATGATGCGTCTGTGGCATGGGGAAATCGAAATGAGGACCAACTCTTGACTGATATATCGTCTGACCTCTCTAATATTAAAGAATGGTTTGATTCAAATCGTCTCTGCCTGAATGTTTCGAAGACTTACATGATTGAGTTTAACTGTACGGTGGATAACATCGAGATAGGTAATCACTCTATCACTTCCGTTGATAACTCTAGATTTCTTGGGATAATTTTGGACGACAGCTTAAAGTTTCAACAACATATTGTAAAACTAAATAAAAAATTGGCCTCTGGCTGCTATTCAATTCGTATTACCTCTCAGGAATTGGGAGCTCACTTCGCTCGCAGCATTTATTTTGCCAATGTTGAATCACACCTGAGATATGCCCTTCCATTTTAGGGTGCCTGTTCCCAGTATCTTTTACAGTCTGTCTTTATCCTCCAGAAAAGAGCCATAAGATACTTATGCAATGCACATCCTAGAGCTCATTGCAAGCCACTTGTAATCTCCAACAATATACTAACCCTTGCATGCTTATTTATCTTGGAAACTGCATACCTTATTCATAAAAACAAAACTCATTTTCCTAATCATCAGCAGATTCATTTTACAAGACAGGCTGAAAATATACCTTTACCAATTCCTCGCCTGAGCCTCACTAGAGACTCCTTCATTTATAATGGCATAAAGATATATAACCACCCGAGCCTGGAGATAAGAAATAGCCAAAACCTTAAACTGTTTCGTAAGAAATTAAAAGCCAAGCTATTGTCAAGAGCATTTTATAATATAGACGATTTTTTTCAACAAAATAATATATAATCTTACATTTTGAGATTTTTCTAATAATTATGGTTTTTATTAGATTCACGTTTCATATTCTAAATTTTAGTTTATAGCCACTGTTATGTGTATGTTATGTTGGTACTTTTGTTATCATTTTTAGATCAAAATTTTTTAAGTGTGTGAAGTATGAACTTAAATAATATTTAATATTAACTGCACCTCAGTTATGATGTTAAAACATGTGATAAACTCTTAATTGTACCTTATTCTATTATTATGTATTCATGGTTGATGTCTTACTACTAACTTTTTAAGTAATGTGTCGCAACTCAGTTGCATAAGTTATTATGCTTTGTCAATAAGATTTATCCATTATGATACCTCTTGGACAATAAAGCACTTTCATTCAATTCATAGGCGATTGCAATTTTGTGAAATTATGAGTGAACGGGCAATAAATGATCAGAACTTCCTTTTCGGGAAAAATTTAATGTTTGGCTGGCACTTTTGGTAACCGTATAATAGGCCCTTTTTTTTACCTGGCAATTTAACATACGAAATGTATCTGGAGTTATTACAAAATGTCATTTATACAGCGTTAATAGAAATGATTGAGAACGACGATCAGTACATGAAAAACCACTTTATATTCCAGCAAACGGTGCGCCACCCCACTTTGCACTCACTGTTTGGACTATTTATACCAAACGTTTTCAGGACAATGGATTGGAAGGAGAGGAAGTATCGAGTAGCCCCCACGTTCTCTAGATCTAAGCCCGTTAGATATTTTTTTTTATGGGGCCACATAAAAACTAAAATTTATGCCACCCAGCCAACATCTTTGGAACACCTGCAACAACCTATAATTGATAAATGTCGTTAAATCACTCCACAGATGCATCAAAATGTACAAGAGCGTTATGAACAAAATCTCTACTATTGCATGGAGGCCCAGGGGCGGCATTTCCAGCATTTACTGGACTGACTTATAAGAATTTTTTGTAATAAAAAAGGTAAAAAGGACCTGTTTTTGTACTTTTGGTGAGCCACCGTACAGACTAGGTAGATAGTAGCGATGTTAAACTCTGGGTTATCCTCTAGATAAAAATACTTTAAAAACAAAGTATCACTGAACCCCTCTTCCATTTAAAACAAAGTATCATTGAACCCCCCCATTCCATTTAAAATTCTGGGGGTAGTTATCGTCCCCGCTAGGGGTTTGACTTTTAGGGGGCGAAAATGCCAAAAAAATGTTTTTCCCTATAATGAAAAATCGACGGGCCTTTGTTTTTTTCTTTTTTAAACCTGGGGTGCCCAAAATTGGCTTTGTTTCGTTTTCAAATGGCCACTCTGTATATACGTTATTAAGAAAGTAGTGAAAGGTTTAAAAAATAAATTTAAAATACTGCTACTTTCTAATAAAAGCGGCAACATTGCATTGTCAAAAATATTTTAACTGGGTAACTGTCTCTTTATACAAAAACAAATTTTTGCAGCGGCCGGCCTTTAAACATGTTCGCTACAAACGTCTAGGCTCGACCATAAATCACCATTAAATAAAGCTACATAATATATCTAATATTGTTTTCGGCACCGGATTTTTTTTACAACCAACTTCAAGCAGCAAATAAAAAAGGTCTCATTTTGACTAAAATATTTTAAGATTAATCCAAAAATTAAATATTTCAATCCCGAAACCCTGGGAAAACAAGAACCTTCAGGGATTGCAATCCCTAAAGTGCGAACCCATTCCAACCAATCTCAAAACTGACATACTTTCGTAAAAGTACCAAAAAAATTGTTCTATATAAGAATCTGGATAGAAAATTCTTAGTTATATAATATTGAACGATATATTAATTTAGAAATTTTTCAGAAAGTTAATAAAACACTTTTTTCCACTCAGACCCGAATTTTGCGTGATGCAAGTCAGCTTTTATAAACAAATGTTTTTTTGAATCGGAATATTTGTACCAAATTCAATTACTTACGAGTAGTAGGTTTATGGAATTTTATCTTAACAAATAATTTCGTCATAAGTTTGAATATTCCACTGTAACCGTTTCGTAGAAAAAAATACAATTTAAGATTGCAAAACTGATACATATTATGAGTATCAGTTTTGCAACCATGCTCACATCTGAAACTGAAGACAGCATATTAACGTGAGTTGCTAATGGGCCTCTGCGAAACTTCTAGTTTTGTGTGCATTAAACTATGTTACATTTTCTATTTTAAATTTTTAGAAATTTTGAAAAATTTTGCCAATTTAAAAAAAATAAACGTTAAAATAAACCTTTGAAAAAATTTGCGTTTGTTGTCTTATCTTAATTATTTTTTGAATTCAGGTAGATTTTTTAGTTTAAGCGCATGTATCCAGTTTGATTAAGAATTCTGAGCTATTAATAATAACTAAGTCAGGTGAATATGCTCTGTGAGTAGTCGTGTTTTGTGCTGTTCCACGATAAATGGTGATAATGGTGGTTTAATTTGATCATAATTTACTGTTTTTTAGCCAACTAGTGTCTGTTTGGCTCCTGTAATCTTGTAGAGAGTATTTTGGTGTTAACCCGCTTAATTACGGCGATTATTTACCTCATCCATTATAAAAGCGGGTTGATTTTCACCTGATTATTCAGCGATAATCTCCCGCTCTCCGGTGAAAATCACCCTTGTCAAAAGTGAAAATCTCACCCGTCAGAAATCCAGCGATAATCTCCCGCTCTCCGGTGAAAATCACCCTTGTCAAAAGTGAAAATCTCACCCGTCAGAAATCGTTAGTTTTTTATTTGGTAAATAATCTTCAAAATACATTTCGGGATTGGGAAATAATCAGAAAATCATTCTCAGATTTTTTGCCATTAGGAAATCGCTCTCGGGCAAGCCCTCGAGCGATTTCCACGGCAAAAAATCTTCGGAATGATTTTCGATAATTTCCCTATCCCTTAATATATTACTACAGATAATTAATAATTTGTGACTGTAGCGTGCTTCCTTGTGCGTTAAGTGTGTACCGTCGTGATAAAGTCGTGATTAGCAAGATGGGTGGATCTTCTCGTAGTGTCGAAATTCGTGCTAATAAAGAGTCAACTTCCACTGGTCCCGATGAGGAAAATCTGGAAAGATTGATTACTAAAGTGTGTAACAACCTGTTGAGGCAGTTTGACAACAAGCTTGACAGCCGGTTTCAAAGGCTGGACAGCAAACTGACACAATTTATTTTACTGGATAGTAATGGGTTTAAGCTGCAATATAAAAAACATTTACTTAATCTTCAAAATTTACAACTTTCTTAATCTACCTTTGTTCTGTTCCGTATTATTCGGTCAAATCTTTTGTTTTATTGGTGCGTTATTTTTTCTTTTTTTTTGTATAGCTTATGTACAGTATCATTATTTCCACCTGTCCTTATACTTTTTGATTTTTTCTTTATTTCTACAGGTAGTGTAGGGTTCAGTAGAGTAGCCGCACGGCTAGACTGCGCCCTGCTTTTACTTGTAATGCTTAGTGTTATTTTTGTATTATTTTGTATTATTTCTTGTGTATTAGTTTTTCTTCTCTTTTTTGTAATTTTTAATTTCATAATAAAAAGACCTTTATTATTATTATTATTATTATTATTATTATTATTATTATAAGTTTGCAAATCAGAATATGGAGCGCAAATTTTACCTGTCCAGGTACCTTTTAAAAATACAAACAGAATAATGAATTTTTAAATTTTGTTCACTAAACAAGTCACTTCAAAGGAGTAACAGAAGTTTTAAGACAATAATTCTTTTATATTCTTATAGAAATAAAAACTGTGTATTTCCTGATATTTCACGAGATTTAAAATGCCTGTAGGTACTTGTAACAACAGAAGAAAGTATTTATTTATCTAGCCTAAAAATGCCAGAAATATTTTAGTCGTTTACATCTTTTATAAAGTTGTAATATTTGTAGAACTGACTCATTGGAAAAGATTATTTCTTTGAAATAATAGTGAAGGACTTTTAAGATAAAAGATTTGAAACGTGCTGTTTTAAAATTTAAAATTTAAAGAAAGTAAACATTTGGCATACCGCAGGGCATTACTTTGTTTTGCATAGACGCGAAAATGGGTCATAGTTATTAAAGGTTACAAAAATAAGCAGGGTACTAATATACACAGTGTTTCAATAAAAAGGGCAGGTGTCATTGCTCGTGTGGTGACTCCTTACACAAAAATAAGACAAATAGTTACTATCAGTATAGGTCCGCAGCCGTTTTAAGTATAAGATACAGGGTGTTGAAAATTAGAAAGAAAAACATTGTTTTCTTAAAATTATTGAGACCGCTTTAGATATCATTTTAAATTTTAGTAGGTACTAACAAGGCATAAAATCACATTTATTTAATTTTCTTAAAAAATATAGGCTCTACTTTTAGCAGTGGCATCCTCGCTAACATGTATTTTGACATTTTTAACGAAAAAAATTATACGCTACTGCGCTTCTTTAAAATAAATATTATTTTCAAAATTGCGCTTTATCACTTAGCAAAAATGATCTCTAGACTTTTTATCGTGTGACCAACGGTTTTCGATTAAATAATAAAAGACGGAATTTTTTAAATATTATAATTATATATTATACTATATAATATTATAACAAAATAAAACTTTTGGTCGTTTTAGAAATAAAGAATTTATCATCATTTCAATTAAAAATTGTGTGCGAGGAGTCTTTAAGAAACGAAAAATATTTTATTTAAAATGAGTTTTGGAAAAAAATATTAATAATTAAAATATTTCTAAAATAAAATAAGAAACCTTTTTTAAAATTTTAAAGTTTTACCAGAAGAATTAAAAATAAAGTAAAAAGAATTAAAATATCTTAAATATTTTCGGATAAATCAGGTAAATAAAATTTATAAGTTAATCGTCCACAAAAGTGGTATTAGAATTCAGACAACTCTAAAATAATTTAATGAGTTAAAAATATATGAAAAGGTCACGTTTACGATATTAAATAATCCAATAAAAGGTTTTATTAACAGAACACATCAGAAATTTTCAAACATATTTCAAATAAAATAAATTAAAATTAAATAAAATTTTAATTTATTTCCGGCTGTTTATTTGACCTAGCAGACGGCACCGTACGAGAGAAACTGATAATTAGACGTTGCCAAATTTAAATGATCTCTCTCCTACTTCGGAGAAGATGCGATAGTACGATCTTTGATTGGTCAAAAGTCTAACTCAAACTGGTTTTATCAAAATAGATCGCGGAATAGGGACGGATTGCGTTGGTTTCAACAAGTAACACCTGCAGATCATCTGCCGACCAGCTGCAACTATGTTCTAATAATTGTCAAATAAATCTAGTTTATTGGCTTCGTAAAGCCGACATATTTTGTTTTGTTATTGCTGCCGTGCCATAATCGTCAAGTGTAGTCGCGAAAAGTTCAGTTCGTAAGTTGAACGTGCGTTGACCCGGAGTCACACGGAGGTAGTAAAGTATCGTCGCGGCGGTAGAGAACCTTTACTTATTGACTTGGCACGGTAACGCGAAAAGTGATTGAATAAAACGTTAAGTGAGGGCATTTCTAAAAGTCAATATCGACATTAGGATTACTGTAATTTTAGTAAGTAAGTGAAGAGATTTCTTTGCGAATTTAAGTTAATTATTGGTGGCTCCAATAATAAAATTTCATGTTAATAAATAAGTGTATAACTTGATATTGCTTTTGTCGTTTTACTGCTAAAAGTTAAAAGTAAACTAGTTTATTTAGAAGTGAATATTGCTCCCTTTAAAAGGAAAGTATAAACTACTTCAATTGAACCACAATTTGGATGTATTTGGTGTTACACAATGGTACTGCGAACCCCGTTGAGGATTTTAGTAACCGCCTTCAAGGGATGAGGTCCTAAAAAAGTAAGTACCCATTTAAGGATAGAAGGTGGGCGCTACAGACATTTATTTGCAAATCGCTATGCGCATATTAGACTTTGATAAAATTCCATTTTATTACGAACGTGCATAATCAAAATGGGCTGCTTTCCGCAAGTGTGGAAAAAACCCAAGGTTATTCTTATTCATAAGCCTGGACAAGATCTAACACACACAACTAGCTATAGACCAATCAGCCTGTTGTCGTGGCTTGGCAAGGTTGTTGAAAAATTTATACTTTATTATATAAACATTTTGGTATTCGACATCAACATTTTACCACCAGAGCAGTTTGGCTTTCGATGTGCTCATTACACGGTGCGTCAAACGACTAGGTTGGCGTATAGTGTCCTTAAGGGCTTCAAGGACAGCTTCGACACGGAATCAGTGCTTTTTGACGTGAGCAACGCGTTCGACAAGGTCTGGCATGATGGACTAATACTAAAGTTAATAAGGCCGGGTATGCCTAATTACCTAATAAAAGTCATTCACTCATTTCTTAAGGATTTTCGCGGTTTAATCAGAGAATGCGATATCGTCTGTGGGACACGTCAGAACCGGAGTTCATATTCAATATATACAGAGTGGCAAGAAAGTCGCGCATAATGCCTGTAACTTTTGAATTACCTCGTATACGAAAAAGTGACCGTTACGAAAGCTGTTCAGCAAATTATTCCCCACATTTCTACCTGCATGAATTTTTTCCGTCATTTCTGGTTTGGTTGCCATAGAGACTACTTTTTTTAAATGGAACACCCTGCATATGATTGCATATTTGGATTCTACTGGGAAAACTCTGAGTTTTTTGTATTTCAAATTTTCACCTTTCTGCAAGCGTTTCCGAGATAATGACAGTTTAAAAATGAAAAACTTTCTAATTATAATTATTCCTACCTATATATACCCACCAGTTGAGTCAAGGTGTTTTCATGACAGCAACCTAAGAGGTGTCATTTTAAGTTCCTATTTAATTTTCTGTTGTCTGATTTCTAATTTGTTTAAACTATGGTTCATCTGGATAAGAAACAACTAGTTGAAATTTTAATAATAAGCGGTTACGGAAATATGAAGAAATCGCAAGATCAGGTTTGCCAACTTATTAATGAATTATATCCAAATAGATCTCCAATAAATCAGTCACCGGTGTGTCAAGTGGTAAAGAAATTTCGAGAAACAGGCAGTGTTAGGGAAGCCACTAGATCACAATAATCCGGGTCAATAGCAATGGATTTTAGAGCTGAATTTTGTGAGCTGATGATGGAAAGATGCAATAACGATAATAACCTTGCAGCAAATATCGTTTTCTCGGATAAAGCTACTTTTTATTTAAATGGCATTGTTAATAGACATAATTATCGTTATTGGTCTGCTGAGAATACTCGGAGGTTCCAGGAAGGTCATACTCAGAGGCCCGAAAAAGTTAATGTTTGGGCGGGCATAATTGGTATACATATTGTGGGACCATTTTTCGTAGATGGTAATTTGAATGGCGAAAAATATCTGGACCTTCTCAGGAATCACATAATTCCTTCTTGCAGAGTGGTTTTACCGAGTGTAAATAATGGCATAAACGAACAGGTATGGTTCCAGCAAGATGCAGCACCTGCGCATTATGCGGCAAATGTTAGATAATACATGAGCGAGCAATTTACAGGACGTTGGATAGGCAGAAGAGGTGCTATTGACTGGCCAGCGCGATCCCCGGACTGAACCCCGCTCGACCTTTTTTTTGTGGCGACACTTAAAAAAAAGTCTACGTTAACCGTCCAAATGACTGAATCTTTAAAAGTCGAAATTAGTGCTTAAATTCGGGCCATTCCAAAGGACTTCCTTTTAAACGTTGTAGATGGGTTCAAAGATCGACTGGCGCTCTGCTTAGCAGAAAATGGTGGTCATTTTGAACACCTAGTCCACTGAAAAGGTTTCACTTGTTTATTATTCCGATGTCAAGTCGTTCAATTTTCTTTTGTTATTATAAAGTTTGTTACAATTTTAAATAAATAAAAATTTCAAATACAAAAAATTCAGAGTTTTCCCAGTAGAATCCAAATATGCAATCATATGCAGGGTGTTCCATTTAAAAAAGGTAAGTTGGTCTCTATGGCAACCAAACCAGAAATGACAGAAAATATTCATGAGGTAGGAATGTGGAGAATAATTTACTGAACAACTTTCATAAATAGAAGAGGAAATTAAACACCCTTGCGGATCATTATCAAAGGCATAAGACAATAATAAATTCTACATGCCATTAAAATAAAAATTTACAGATGATGGGCTATTTTGGTTCTTAGTTTACAGGTTTTGGCCAAAGGTACAACTAAATTACAGGTGTGATAATAGAGGCATTCACATCTAAGTAATAAAATTAAGAAAATGATATTGTGTATATAAATTATGGGTTTTTTCATTCGTAATTATTGACAGTGTTTATTGCATATTTATCTTAAGTTATTAGGCTATTAAGTATTAGATTAGCACCCGAAGGTATTTCCATTTGATTGTTGTCAACATTACATCGAATTTTTAAGGCTTTTTTGATTGCTAATGTTTCTAGTAGGTTGAGTTTTCTACCCTTGTGTTGAGTATAAGTATATCGGTTTTAATTAAGTTTAATTTTTTTTAATTTCCTCTACTATGGAATATCCATTTCACCAAGCATGTAGCCCATCACATATCATTTATAAACTTGCATAAAGGTCACTTTTTCGTATACAAGGTAATTTAAAAGTTACAGGCATTATGCGCGTTTTTTCCGCCACTCTGTAAATCAGCGATATACTTGAATTTGCTTAAACGCAGTTATACCTGTTTGCTGACAATACCGCCACCTCTAAGCAACCAAGAATAGTAATCTCGAGGCTGCAGCGCCATATAAAACTTTTGGAGTTATAATCAGGCAATAAGTTCTTACATTATACGTGATTGCCGAATGTTAAATTGTTTGTCTCTACTTCTTCTACCGAATGCCTATAACACTTTCACATCCTTTATTACTTAGATAAAAAGCAAAATACGAACACCAAACTTTCATCATATTACTAAGTTACCGGAACTGTTTTATTTCCTCACTTCTTTTAAGACCTTTCCTACTTTAATAAACTTTTTGATCAAATTAGACCCAATATAAAGTGTAAGTAGAGACAAATAAAATCCTACAATTCGGCCGCGTATAATGTGCTAACAGGCTGTTAGTGCGCTAGGAACAATATTGCAAATAACAACGAAGAATAACTGTATTGCATTTCCTATAAGGTTATTAGAGTAGAAATCTGTATTAAATTACTTTATCTATTATTTAACCCATTAATAATACTAGTATTTTCCAAAATTTATAACACTAAAATATAATTTAGGATTAGGATAGCAAAAATATTGTAAAATTACACCACGAATATACTAAGATCTCCTTTGCTTCATCAATTAATTTGTTGGGTGTGAATTTGGTTGATAAAATATTTTGGCATGGTCACGTTGCGAACCAAGAATCTTTTTATACATCTTATGACACTATCTGCTGACGGTAGCTCTTAATGTGGAGGCACTAGGTCGTGGCCCGTTATACTTACACCCTCCCTTCGTCACTGGCTTGCCTCGGGCACCACCTGGTTTGATCGAAGTCCAAACCAGGAAAAATATACCGAATGTCAGTTACTAGGTATTGAAAATTTATGCAACAAATAAAACCAAAGTTTTGCCACACAAACAATTAACTTCTTATTTAATAAAAAAAGAAAAGTTAAAAGAAAATTCAAATTTAGTATTTACCTGTATTATTCAAATTATATAAGTATGATAGAAAGGAAAACAGCCTTTCCGGGCGCAAATATTTAAATTAAAAATTGGGTATAACCTTAACCTAAATATTCTAGAACCTTGTAAATTTTTTAATAGTGTGTGGTTAAATAAAAAGTGTTACCCCTTGCCAAGATAGCCTTACATTAAAGAGTTATATGTTATAAAGAAAAGGTAACAAGATTGAGATGGCTAAATGTGAAAAGTATGATGAATGACATAAGTTAAACAAATAATAAAAAAATCACAACCAGATAGCTTTATACTACTAGTCTGCGGCTACATCAATTCATCAGGATCGCCCCTTATGGTTTTTCCCCGGGCTACTCCTGGTAGGTCAGGTGGAATTCAACGTCGTCTTAGGAACCCATATGGTAGTTTGATAAAGTCTCTACTTAGAGCACATGAGGTAGGTGGTTTCTTAACCTTACAACCCCGTAAACGGCAAAACCAAAACAGCAAAACCAAAACGACAAAACGGCTAAACAAATCCACCAACAAAACTCCTAAAAATAACTGAATCCCAACAAGAACAACAACCCAAAAAAAAAATAAAATAAAAGGAGCTTACCTCTAAAAGGGAGGGGGCGAAGGGGAGTGAGACCTCGTGTTCTTTTGGCAAGATAGGCCTATTAGCGAGGCACAACCTTCTTTTCTGAAGGTATTTTAAGAAGCGAGCTCAAAGGCCACGAGAACTCCGAAGAACCCCCCTTCTCCTCCAACAATCCGCTGACACAAAGTTTTGCCAACTTAACCTAACACCAACAAAAAAGGAGAGAACAGAGACACACTACAAACGATAAGAGAGCCAGGGCTTCTACTAGAACATAATTTGAATAATAAAATGAAGAAAATAATTCCAAAGAACCTTGTTCAGGTTAGTTACAGTACATAAAATTGCCAAAAGTAAAAATGGGCGTTCTGCGACTTGACGGGAAACAGAAACGGAAATACATGGCCAACCTATTTGCCGCGCCTTGTGCCATTAACCAATAGAACAGCGAACGCGCTACTTCTAACCCCACGTATTTTAACTAATTTTCTGTAAACAAAGGTGACACAATTTAAAAAAACAAGTTTTTGAACAAAATAACTATAAAAGATGCACTTTGTGGAAATATTACTGTAAGAATCATAGGTAAGTGTAACATTCTCTACAGTAACCAAAATTGTCAACTAATTTTCTTACTTTAATATGTCTAAGTAATGTTTGGATAGTGTTACTATTTTTTTTTTAATAAGTTAGAACTCTGCCATTTTATTTATATTATATAACGCGACTTACCGAGACTCAAAGAATAGAAATTTCGCCAACTTTACCATGTATGAGATTATCATCAATAATTAGTGAAGTTAAGCAAGTAGATGTCTTACTACGTGTACAAGGACAACATCATGTGACATCTAAAAAAGTAGCAAGAGACACACAAAATATTTGTTTGGGAAACACGTTTTCTAATAATCAAAGTAATAAACTAGTGTTTTATCCTGCATTATTCTAATTCTCGGAAAACATCAAGTCTTCTGTAAATATAAAAACGTGCTATTTCCTAAACTAAATAATATTAAATGCACGTCTACGAAAATCGCTAATCGGTAGCACGATAATAGGTTTGCGGCGTCGAGAATATGTATATTCATTTCTGTGATATTTTAACCGACAAAGGGCAACATCATTTAATGCTCAATGGATGCTGCAATCTCCCTATTGGCGGTAAACAAGTATGGCTGCTAACGTGGACAAACGCGACATTCATTGGAACGTGTCAGGCAAAGTGATTTTCTAATGTTAAACTAACTGATATTTTCGGGACGCGTGCCCGGTAACACAGGTTACTATTATTCGAAACGTACAGTAAAAATAACGTGAATTTCGCAGTTAAATAGACTACATTCTGTTTCGTTAAGTCGTGCACGAAGTTGCACCTAAGTATTTTGCAGTTCGCGTAAATATGTGAAATATTCGGTTCTACACAGAACATGTCTTATTAATAACTCTCATGATATTCAGATGGTAATGACGCTGTATTTAGTTCAAGTTCTGATTCACTCTCTGCGGTAGAAACCAATGAAATCCTAACGGTATCTCGGTGCAGTACTTTAGGGTTGTCAGGATGATGTATTCGTGTTTAACAATGTAAATAGTGTTATATTGTAAGGGTGTTAATTAATTAGTCCTAAACCGTAAATATTACAGATACAAGGTTTATGCCTATGATTAATGTGTAGTATGTGTTAAATAAAACCCACAATGTCATAGCCACACACAGTTATACAAGTTGTCAATACATCATTTTTTGAGGGGTGCAGGTACGGAATTTGCACGAAACGTTCGCATAATATCGTACAATGCGTCGAGTTATTCCCTACATTATTAAAAAAGAAATGCTGCACTGCATCATTCATTTTGGTAGGAGAATATGTAATTTTCCTTTTATGAAGCGGCGCCATCTAAAAAAAATTTAGGTATCTAAAATAAAAGAACATCTTATGATATATGATAATGTCGTAGATTAATACCGAATACCTTCAGAAATGCTGTACAAGTGTACGATCTTTATACTTTTAAAAAGTAAAATTAAAAAAGAAAAGAGAATAAACACATTTAATAAAAGAGACCTGGATCAATGAGTAGTTATATAATGAGGCCTCAAAATTCCTCGCATATAAATTCAGTTAAATTGAAGCACATCGCTTGTTTCGTAACCAATAATTTTACCAATAGAGCGTACTGAAACAAACGCCATGCCCTTGCAACAACGATATGCTACTGACTAAGTCAAGCGCCGCGCTGGTTGCCGAAGTCAGGGCCGCCGAGAGCCGACCGGGCCAGGCGACACTAAATATCACCGAAACCTCGGACGCATTCGGCTTCTTTCCGAGATACCCTGGCGGGAATTTCGAATGGGGATTTGTTGGTGGCGTCAGAAATAGGCGCATGTCGATCGGAAATATCAAACAAGATATATGTTACGTAACGGATTGGAACATTATATTGCTTAACTCAACTAAATAATGCTGCGTAACTAATAATTATAGACTTTATTGGTTAAACAGGCGCTAACATGGCATCTAATCCACCTTTTTGGTTCCAATTCGCCTTTTTCAAGTCTCTTTATAGACTTTATTGGTTAAACAGGCGCTAACACGGCATCTAATCCACCTTTTTGGTTTCAATTCGCCTTTTTCAAGTCTCTTTATAGACTTTATTGGTTAAACAGGCGCTAACACGGCATCTAATCCACCTTTTTGGTTCCAATTCGCCTTTTTCAAGTTCACCGGCCAATTATTTACCAGCCCTTTTTGAGTCGATCTACTTTAAAAAAAAATAAAAGAGTTATAAAAAACTAAAAAAAAAGCCATAAGAAAAAGTGCACGAGACGGGAATCGATCCCGGGACCTATGGCACCACACCTAAATGCTATATCCACGGCTCCACTCAATTGCTTACAAATATCAGTTAATATAGTAACCGGAGAATAAAAGCCAGCGTATCTCCGAAAGCAGCCGATGAGCCGAATGCTTCCGAGATTTCGGTGATATTAAGTGTAGGCTGACACGGGCCCTGGGACTGGACAGCCTCCAGTGTTGCCAGGCATGCGGTGTACGGCAAAAAAATAGCGCCGCAGGCGAAAAATTTTTGGGTGCCACGCCCTATTTTGATGATAGTGCTTGCTTTTCAAGTAGATAGTGCCGCATGCCACTTTTTTTGCCTTTCATTTAAATTTAAAATATATATTTAAATATATTTTTTACCGTGCTTGTAGTAGGTATATTTCTAATGCGGATCAATTCGCGATTCACGCCCAGGCCCCTCCAGGCCCCGGGCCCCGGGAATTTGTCCCGTCTGCCCCCCCTCTCGTCGGCCCTGTGCCGAAGTTAAAACAGTGGGATTATGCGTTAAAGTGAGAGAACTACTAAAATCAGTTCTCTTCCTAGAAGATATATTGTGTACGGTATTATTCAATGTACGGTATTACCCGTCGCTCCCCTACTGTGGGTGATACAGTGTCTATGTGAGGCCAGGGCGAACCCCTGTCTAAAACAATATTTGCAAAACATCACTGCTGAAAATATTGTATAAGAATAAGTATCAACAATATAAAATATGCAAGTTCTTCAAGAACTTTATGGCGCCGATTATGATAGGCGCCTTAAATTTTGTGAGCGGTTAGAACGTATTTAATTTGCTTTAGTGATTAAAATTTTGTCAAAAACATTATTCTTACTGATGAATACAGTTTCTATTTAAATAGAGGGGTAAATACTCAGAACTGCCGTTATTGGTCGGACGTAAATCCACGTTGGATAAGTGAACGGCACACTCAGAATAAACAAAAATTAAACGTATGGGCCGGCATTGTGGGTAATATTGTTATAGGGACAATATTTATTGAAAAACGTTTAACTGGAGATAGATAATTGCGATTTTTACAAGAAGATCTGACTTCAGTTCTTACTGCATTATTTCCGGAGAAGAAAGTCCAGACATTTGGTATCAGCAGGACCGGGCTCCACCACATTACGCCGCACAAGTCCGTGTCTACCTAAAGTATATTTTAATATGACATATAAATATGAATATCGAGAGGGTAGTCGTTGCTAACTAGTTGATACTCAAAATTCGCTAGTCTAAATATGTATATATGTATATACAGGGCTTTCATTTCAAAACTAGCCACCCGAAGTAACTTTAAAAATACTTAATATTAGCTTTAGAATGAACTCGTGCTTACCTACTTACTTCAACACGTGTTCAAAATGCCCACTCAAAACCGTTTCTGAAGTTCTGAGCCACCCCTAATGAGGGATGGGAATCACATTAAAATTTGAAATAGAAAGAGGTATTGAGTGATTATCCGTTTTTCAATCAGAAATTTTTTGTCCAAATTATACCCTTAACTTAACCAAATTATGGTAAAACAGCTATTCTCTGGGCTATATGCCCTAACGAGCGCTGAATTATATAGCAAAATTTGACGTATTTTGACTAACAGTGTAAGTACTAAAATACAAACTCAGATTGCAGAAACTACCAGAAAAGAAAAGAATCAATCTTCATTATTTTATTTATAGTACCATACGGTAGTTTGCACTTCAGATTACTAGAAGCTTCTGAAAGATGGTGTTATCTATATTGTATGCAGAACAATATTATAGCTATAAGGTGTTTCGATTTTCCAATGGTAGGTATGCTCGCTTGTCATGCCTGCCCTGTACTGACGAGAACCAAAGAGTTCGAAACCGGTCTACTGGTAGCAGTAGTGTAGCATCCTATCATTGGAAATAAAGATTAATCATTTTCTTTCCCGGTAGTTTCTGCAATCTGAGTTTGTATTTTAGTACTAACAGTGTTAGTCAATATAGCCAAATTTTGCTATATAATTTAGCGCTCGTTGGAGCATATAGCCCAGAAAATAGCTGTTTTAGCATAATTTGGTTAATCCTTATTGCATAAGGTCTCAGCAAGTGGCTAGAGAACAAAGTTCTCACATATATACATTATGCAGACTGCAATAAAGTATACATAGGTCAAACTTCTAGACCCTTGTCTAGTAGAATCACGAACCACAGGAGTGATTGAAGACACCATCCAGAGAGATTTGCCCTTGCTGAACATGCAAATAAGTTTGATCATATCATTAGCTTTAATTCAGCTGAGATTCTAACCACACAAACTAACTATAATAAAAGATTGTTTTTGGAAATTACATTTATTGCTAAAGAACCAAATTGTATGAACAAAAAAACAGATATTCAACATTTAGGTGTAGTTTATTCATATCTTCTTCACTTAGATAATAACTTACTTACTAACAATTCCAATGATAATAACACTCTGAACCTCATATAATATGATACTGTACTATATAACGATGTTTCAGGTTTACTGCATTTTACCACTTACATCCAAATCCTTATATTAATACTATTTTTATTGAAAACCGCATTAAAAATTTCTGACATACTGAATGATAGATAAATGACAGTAACTCCTAACCTTCTTCAGTAATATAAAATGGTTACACGCAGGACATATTTTCCCGCTTAAAAATTCCTTAAAATTTCGAATTATATAAAATTATTTAAAATGTAACAAGTTAATTTCCAAATTTTCATTTTAAATTGTGTGTCTCTTCGTCCCTATATAATGGTTTTAATAGTACTTCCAAACGTTAGCTTTATATAAAATTAACTTTGATTTCAACAAGTTTCCTTCTCACATGTCTCTTAATTAATAGGAAGACCTTTATGAACAATCTCAAAAAATTTGTAAGTAAATATTTTGTTTATTGATCAAAACAATTTTCCTAATTTTATTTTGTATAAATTTGTAGTCTTTCTGAGGATGGAAATGAAATAAATGATTTCCGAAAGCTTGGAATAACTTTAAAGAGCATTCTTTCATTTGCTGCACTCTTCAATATTCAAAGTTTATTTCTCAACTTGTCAGCAACGACTACCCTCTTGATACATATTTATATGTCATATTATAATTACCACTTGCCCAGTAGTATTATTTTGATACTTATTGTGTTAAAGTATATTTATTTATGGGTGGATTGGAAGAAGAGTAGCAATCGAATAGCCACCAAGATCACCAGACTTTACATTTTCCTATGGGGATACACTAAAAATTAAGTATTTAAGGCAAAAACTCATGAAATACGGTAAATTTGACCAGAGATTATTTTTAATGTAGGTACCTACAGGATGAATTTAATAGTCGCTTAGGATACTGCGAATTAACGAATGAAAAACTTTTTGAACATTTTTTGTTAAAATCAAATTAAATCAATTTGTATGATAATAACAATTATTTAACCATTCAAATACAAAATTTAAACGAAGTTTTATTATTTAGTAACTTAGGTATAGGTCATGTTACATAAAAATATTTAGAAAGGTAGCAAGATTAAAAAAAAAAAGAAAAAAAAATGGTGAAATATCCATTTAAAAAATTACATTGATAATAGCCCAATTTTTTTTTGAGACCACCCTATACAATAAAAATTATTCTAAAAAATGCACAGCAAGAAAACAAAATGGACGGGTCCAGGAAAAAGTTACGCGTTTTGAGAATATAGAGTTTATTCCTTAGTTTACGTCATTCCTGTAGGTAATTTTATACAATTATTTTACACTGTAACACAGATTCAATATGTTCCTGTGTTAACTCTATGAAGAACTAACCACAAGTCCTCCGTAGTTAACTCTATACCTAAATATTAATAGTCATGGTGAAACTTAAATGTATCAAACTTATCTCACGAGATCTACAGTCTGTATGTATGGTGGCTCTTTACAGGTGCGTCATTACTTCCACGTGACTAAAACCAAATGAATCTAATCGAAATTACGAGATGCAAATAGCCAAAGCAAAGTCTAAGTTTATAGACGGTCATAAACATTTTCGTTCAACGTTCAGACTGAATAATTATAAAAAATATCCATAATTACTTACTGCCAACATGAAAGTACAATAAAAATGGCTCTAAAAATAACAGTTTGTAGGATTAAATTGAATTTCAAGGCACAAGAATGTTTAAAAACAAATTAAAGTTGACAGATCGAAACGATGACTTTGACATCAATGGACAAATCTCCAAATATATTTTGTCTCTGTCTAACACGTTACCTTGAATTCGGGACATATTGCGCAACCCAGGAGATGCTCTGTTAGGTATTCACTTTTAACCCTATATTAAACAAAGATGGGGTGATGTCATTCACGTTGTCTCTTGATCGTTTATCCATGACACACCGGCAAAGAACCACCGTACAGACTGCATGAAAAAAAAGCTGTCACAGAAGAACTTAAGGTTGGCGAAAATAAATGTTCAATTGGGTTGAACACGCAATGATAAGGAGGAAGTCTTAACACGGTATGACCCATTTCTGCCTCCAAAGTGTCACAATAATATTGTTTTTTTTATTGAAAATGATTTTAAAATTTCGAGCAATTGCTTTTTTGCGTAATTTTCCTCAAAATACATATTATTTCCATCGTATAGTCCTGACTGGTAACTTTTGTGTCATTGGAACACGGAACTTTATTTAACCTACGACTGTGGTAGCTCGCATTATCCATCACTATTACACTGTTTGGTGGTATATTTGGTAATAATTTGTTTTTAAACCAGTCTTCAAATAGTGCTGCCGTAGTATTATCGTGATAATCAACAAGGGAGTGCTTTATATTTTTGGCCGATAAGGCGTTTGGTATAAATCCGTTTCTGGTCCCAGCATGAATTATTGTTATAGGCTTACCTTTATTTGATGGAAAGTAAAAAAGTCTTTCCTCTTACTCTCCACTATAGGTTTATTGACAACACACCATACTGTGCTTATTGGCCTGCGTGTTGGCCGCTTCCTTCACTGCACCAAGTTTTGAAAAACCACGTTCAAGAAGGGTGGTGTAAACGTCGAAGATTACTATTTTTTGTGTAAACTGATAATATATCACGCTTTAATTGGTTTTTATTAGGACCCGTAGATCCACTTGACGTACTGGTTTCTTCCCACGGACGAAACATTCTTAGATATCACGTTTAATTGGCAACAAATAACTTCTTGTCTACAACAATAGAAACATCTAACTGAATTTTAAAACCAAAAATCAGCATATTTAAATAACTAAAATAAACCTATTTTATGTTACCCTAATTATTTTAGGAGGACTACTGAGAAAATATAATAATATACTAATCTTTAAATAGATCCGTACCTGGAGTCCCCAGATCAGGTGGACGAATTTTACACTTCACACAATAGGCTATTATGACGGTAAGGAATTAGCATTTATAATTAGTTTGTAAGATAGATAGACGGACTTTATATTATTATATTTTATTTATTATGTGTACTTCTTGGTGAAAAATATTTAGGTCATTAAATATGTTATTTCAACATGAAAACTTTAATACGGCCTTTTTAATTAACTAACTACAATTAAATTCAATGAGCCGGTAATTTAAATTTCAATAATTTAATTATATTTATAAACTTGTGTATTCTGCTTTTATTTAATTAAAATCAAAGTCAACGTATTGACGATAATTATATTACGCTAAAAGCAGACAAAATGTAAGCATCAGCTGAGAAAGTGGATTCAAATGCTTGATGACCCAAATTACTTTTAAGGATTATGAATGGGACCGGATTTAACTTTTTCGTAGAAAGTTTTATAAAAAGAATTGTAGTACAGTTTCGTGTTAAATGAGTACCTATAATTATTTTTATCACAAGTTATGCGTCACTTCTACACAATTGTATGCGAATATTTAAGGGTGTGAATCTACATGAAAAATTAATGATATCAACTAGGTACTAAATAAAAACGATTAAAACTATTGAAAAAAAATAGAAAATAAATAATAGTTTCGAAACTTCTTGAGATATTTAGTCTGTAGCGACAGTTAATAAATGGCGGAAATGCATTACGTGTACGGCCTTGCCGATGGTACCTAATGGAGACCAGACGTATGTATGATCCGTCTATCTATCTTACAAGCTCATTATAACTGCTAATCCCTTACCGTCATAATAACCAATTGTGTGGGGTGTAAAACTCGGCCACCTAATCTGGGGACTCCAGGTACAGATCTATTTGAAGACTATTATATTATATTTTGTCAGTAATCCTCTTATAATAATTAGGGTAAAATAAAATAGGTTTATTTTAGTTAGGTATTTAAATATGCTGATTTTTGGTTTTAAAATTCAGTTAGATGCTTGTATTGGTTTAGACGAGAAGTTATTTGTTGCCAATTAAACGTGATATTTAAGAATGGTTCGTCCGTGGGAAGAAACCACTACACCAAGTGGATCTACGGGTCGTGATAAAACCCAATTAAAGCGCGATATTTTATCAGTTGACACAAAAAAAGTAATCTTCGACGTTTACACCACCCTTCATGAACGTGGCTTTTCAAAATTTGGTGCAGTGAAGGAAGTGGCAGCTTTGACACGCAGGCCAGTATGCACAGTGTGGTTTGTTGTAAATAAACGTGTAGTGGAGAGAAGAAAGAGAAACGACTCTTTTACTTTTAAGAAACTGGACGCGACGGATGTCGATATAATTCGTAGAAAAATATATGCCATGTAAGGGAACAACTGATCCCCACTTTATAAACCCTATTGCAAAGATTAAAAAAAGATGACACAGGAATAGTGTTGTCGTGAGACTCTAAGGAAATGTATTTTAAGAAACGGGTTTAAAATGAAAAAAATTAACAAACGACAAGTAATTATGGAATCGGCCCGGGTAAAAGGATGGAGGATGGAATACCTAATTACAGTCCATGGACATAGACAGGATGGAAGGGATATTATTTATTTGGACAAGACGTGGTATGACACACACGAAGTTCCAGACAAAGGTTGGGTGGATTTATCAGGTCAATGCAGAACCAAAGCTCCATCAAATAAAGCTAAGCGTATAACAATAATTCATGCAGGGACAAAAAACGGATTTATACCAAACGCTTTAGCCTTATCAGCCAAAGTTATAAAGGACACCCTTTCTGATTATCACTATGACACTACGGCAGAACATTTGAAGACGGGTTTAAAAACAAATTATTACCAAATATACCACCAAATAGTGTGATAGTGATGGATAATGCGAACTACCACAGTCGTAGGTTAAATAAAGTTCCGTGTTCCAATAACACAAAAGTTACCATCCAGGACTATATGATGGAAAATAATATGTATTTTGAGGAAAATTGCACAAAACACAATTGCTCGAAATATTAAAATCATTTTCAGTAAAAAAGCAATATTATTGTGACACTTTGGCGACAACAATGGGTCATGCCGTGTTAAGACTTCCTTCTTATCATTGCTTGTTCAACCCAATTGAACATATTATGGTACTAGCTGAAAACATCTGTAAAAAGGAATTAATGTTTCGCCAACATAAATATGTTGCCCAGAGTGACAGTGACAGTGAAACTGACTTGAGTTGAAATGTAATGATTATTTTGCTGACACGGTACTTTTTTGTAGGTATATGTATATTTTATTTGAATTAATAAAAATATAATAAATTTTATTATGATTACTTATTATTAAATTACGTTTAAATTATGTTTTTGTGTTTTCTTTCTAACATAAAAAATCAGTACCTACGACACTTTTCTTGCACAAATAAAAAAAATATTTTTTCCACGCTTATATATACAGTGTGTGTATAAAGTCTGGAAACGGCTTAATAACTTCACAATTTACTGGCCGATTTAAACCAAATTTGGTAAAGTTGTGTAAGAGGATCTGACGCACCGAATGACGATATATTCGAACGAATTTTATATCTTTAAATGTAACACCCTGTATATTTTTTTATTTATAGTTTTTACTTTAAATTTGTCACACTTTTGGTATAACATACTTTGTTCCTAATATCAGTAGTTTTCGAAATAACGAGTATAATTTAGAAAAAATATATTTTTTATATTAAATGTTCAGACTGTGTTCAATTGTGTTTTAAATCATTTCTGGCGTTACTAATTCAAATTCGTATAAAATTCGACGCTGCAAATCGGTCAAATCTTGAGGTTTTGTGGTATAAACTCTGTTCTTCAAGTGTCCCCACAAAAAGTAGTCGTTAGGCGACAAATCAGGGGACCTAGGTGGCCACTCGATTGTACCCCCTCTACCGATCCACCTATTCGAAAAAGTGTTATTCAAAAATTCGCGCACGTTTCGACCAAAATGGGGAGGAGCTCCGTCCTGTTGGAAGAATGTACTCGCATAATTTGGACTCATCACATTTCGTATAGTAGGCACTATTTGCGTTTCCAAGAGCTCAAGGTAAAGTTGTGATGTCAAGTTTCCATCAATAAAAAATGGACCGATCTTGTGGTTACCCAGAAGCTTACACATTCAATTTTTCAGGGCGTTGAGTATGACCTTCTCTCATCCAGTGGGGATTTTCATTTGCCCAAAACCTACAATTGTGTCTATTGTCCTTACCATTTAACTTAAATGTTGCTTTGTCCGAAAATACTATAAATTTGAAAAACTGGTTATTTTGGTCGAACCTTGACATCATAATATCACAAAATTCAATTCATCGCTCCTAATCATCTTCTGATAACTCTTGAACAACGTGTATTTTGAAAGGGTGATATTTATGTTTCATGAAAACATTATGGACGGATTTGAAACAGACGTCACTTACTTGAGAAATTTTTCTTAATGAAGAAACAGGGTTTTCAACAACATGTTGTAAAATTTCCAAAATTTTCGCTTCATCTACTACTGCTGGTCGAACCTTGACATCATAATATCACAAAATTCAATTCATCGCTCATAATCATCTTCTGATAACTCTTGAACAACGTGTATTTTGAAAGGGTGATATTTATGTTTCATGAAAACATTATGGACGGATTTGAAACAGACGTCACTTACTTGAGAAATTTTTCTTAATGAAGAAACAGGGTTTTCAACAACATGTTGTAAAATTTCCAAAATTTTCGCTTCATCTACTACTGCTCGTCGTCCTGATCGTCGCCTATCTCTACAATTTCTTCGAACCGTCGGACAGTTTATAGAACAGTTGCTTTTGAAATTGGATTTCGTTTTGGAAATGCGTCATTAAATAGATTTTTAACCTCTTCGTAATACCTGACCCTATCGCCATATCCTCTCATCATAAGAATTGTAATCTTTCACTTTCAGTTACAGACATTTTTGCATGTAAAAATGACAGCTCTTATGACTTTACATGAAAACTGAACTAGTGTTTTATTTTATAATAAATAAAACACAATTTGTTGACATTTTTAAAAAACACGTCGTTATTTCGAAAACTGCTGATATAAGGAACAAAGTATGTTATTCCAGAAGTGTGACAAATTTAAAGTAAAAAATATAAATGAAAAAATATGCAGGGTGTTACATTTAAAAATATAAAATTCGTTCGAATTCCAGACAAACTAAAAAGCTGGCAACAACGCCAATATCGTCATTCGGTGCGTCAGATCCTCTTACACAACTGTGCTATATATCACCTAAGATATATTATCTTCCCAACAGTGTAAACTTACAGTTTAATTTAATATTGATATTTTTAGGAAGATAATAAAGAAGTAAGATGGGGTTATGTAGAGTTAGAGAGCTAGGAGCTGTTTAAGTTCAAAAATGTAATTTTTCAAAAGTCGATAGCTCAAGAACTATTAAGTTTAGGCTTATAGTGCACTTATTGAAAAATAGTTGCTATTTTATGTAGAATCCAAAAGTATTTATTTATTTATTTATTTATTTTACGGGATTACCCCTTTTTGCAATAGAAACAAGTATCCCAAAAGCGACTCTGTGAGGATACCGGCTCGCCGGATTTTTACAGTAGTTTGCTTCTCCGACTCTGACTGATTTTGTTAGACGGGCCAGGTTGATGCATGTGATTGCCACTAGATGTCGCTTAAAGGCTACTTCTGCCATTTTTCATCGATCTTTTAGGGTCGAGTAGGCTCTTAAAGTTGCTTTCCTTCGTCGGATTCTATAGCTTCACTGACGAGCTGTTATACAGCGAAACGCGTCTGAAGATGAATCCGGCGAAGGAAAGCAACAAAGCAACTAACTTTTGGAATTCAATAGTTGGTGCTCGGCCCGTAACCGAGATTTGGCTATTAATGCGCTCCTGGCGGCGACTCTGTGAGGATACCGGCTCGCCGGATTTTTACAGTAGTTTGCTTCTCCGACTCTGACTGATTTTGTTAGACGGGCCAGGTTGATGCATGTGATTGCCACTAGATGTCGCTTAAAGGCTACATCTGTCATTTTTCAGAAACAAGTATAATAAAATAGAAATAAATACACATATTATACATATACAATATATCAAAAAGTAGATTGGTTTAAAACAATAATAAAAATAACAATAAGGAAATATACAATGGAAATATACAATGAAATCAGAGAATCAAGGAACACCGACGCCTGAATTGAGAATAGGAAATCCCAGTGAGTTCACATTTGTAACTGTTGGCTAGTCTAGATAACCTTGACAAAGGACTATTATAAGTATAGTTCTTAGGATGGTAAGGTACGCAAAACAAGTCAGCATTACGAGTTTTACAACAAGGAATCTTAAAGAGCAACTGTAATGGTCTGGATTTGTTGACTGTATTATTGGGCAAGCATACCTTTTATTTCGGTCATTCCTTACTAAATTTTCAGGTACTCAATTATGGCTAATTATTTATGATATCCATCGTGATTTCTCTTGCTTCGTATTTCTTTTTTAGTCCATCGTAATACATTTAAAAACCAGATCTGATTTTGTTTACATATGAAATTTGCCAGTCAGCTGTTTGGTCGTTTTTATTGGTACGTCGCTCGGACCGTTTATTCGCTTGGCCGTTTGCATCGACTTATTTTATGCGTCGATACGGTTCTTTAAGTGGGCGTAGGTCTGTTTTTCATTCTTACTCTCTTCAAAGTAGCCTACTGACCTAGAGTAGAATTGCACTCTAACCTAGTGAACATCTAAGGCTTGATTCTGTGGCGAATTTCTTGTCAACCTACTTTTGACACTCCTTCGTTTTCCTTAAACCCATTTAGGGTCTCCATTTTGCTTTTTGTCCAAACGTGAGAGAAGCCAGACCAACCGACGAATTTCTTCGGAAAATTCACGCTGTGTAGCGGATATGTTGGCTGGACTACAATTTTAATCAATCCTATTTGGCCTTTATGTAGGTTTTGTTTTTATGGATAAATTAGCGAGTTTCTCGGATTTTACTCACGTTAGAGCCTACTGAACATCGGCTTTTTGTGACACGTTTTTCTTTGGCCCTCCATGTTATTGAGAGGGTTTTTAGTTTTGGTACATTTTTTGGCTTAAAAGCCAACCCAAGGCATTTCGGGACATTTGGACGTTTGCCTTTTGAAGTCACCTATGGGCTTTTGGACCCGTTATAGATAGTTTGGTTTACCAGCCTATAACCGATTAATGCTTTGCTAGCAGATCCAACCTGCAGTTTCCTTGGCCTGGTAGCAGTTGATCGAGTACATGGACCTTTCATTTTCATCGGCAGGTAAGTTTTTAATATAATACCAATCATATCACTTTTACAGTCTCAGACAGACTAGTCTAAGCGTTTGGCAAGGCCTCTTACTTTATTAATTTTTACATCTCTTGGTGGAGATACCTTGTATGCTTTCTTGTGGCTGAAGACAAGCTTAACCTAGACTGCTGAAATCTCTTTAACCTAATCTATGAATCTCTAAACCTTTACCTTTATTTATATCAATTTTTTTTACTTAATAAAATTATCAGGCTTTTGTTATGCTGTAAGGTACCAGCATTTTTTAAGGTAATGTCGACATCACTGCGCTGAGTATACCAGCTTGAACTATTTATTTTAATAATTTATTGAAACTGTCCTTGAAATATTGCTCATTTATGTTATTTTGGAATTAAGAATTCCTAGTTTATATTTTTCCTTCGTAGTCTTATGACCCTCTAAATCACACCCTATTATGTAAGGGCTTCACCCAATTACAGGGTAGTTTTTTTATAAATATAAACCAGTCAAGCTTATCTTGTGTTTGATTTGCCTATTTGTGGTCCTTTTGGCTATATATGTTATATATTCTTTTTGGCAGTTTTGCTTATAGAAAAAACTGTCTGACGCCCTTTATATATTGTAACTTGATGTTTCATGATCTGTGAGAAGTAAATATGGTGGTTTGGTAGCATCATGGTATTAGACAGGACCAGATATAAAATCCAGTGAACCCACCCTGATGAGCTTGGGTAATTAAAAGGGTAAAGTTGGTAAACACATTTTAAAGTCTCATTTTATCTTACCATCCCTTCAGGTTAATACCGACCCCCATTTTAATTACAACACTGGCGCCCAACGTGGACCACTTCCTAAGACTAAGCAAGGCAATATGTACATCTTTTTTGTTACGGACACTTTTAGTAAAACGAATCGTTTCTTTGCTATTAGGCGCGCAAACGCACAAACTATTGTGAAACTTGTTGAAGAACAAATTAATTATCTTACGTTTTGGCGTACCTGAAGTTATACATTGTGACAATGGCAAGCAATTTAAAGGTTGCAATTTTGATTAGTTAACAAAAAAATATGGCACTAGAATACTTTTTAATCCTAATTATTATCCACCCCCAAATCTAACGGAGCGTGTCAATAGAGTGCTTAAAACTATGATCTCTGCATTCGTGACAGACACTCAACGTGTTTGGGACGAAAATCTAACGTCTCTTGAGTGCGCTGTAAATACGTCCGTGCACCAAATCACTAGCCGTACTCAATTTTGGTTGCAAAATGATTCTACACGGTAGCGAATATCAGAGGGCGACAATCTTAGACGATAAACATAATTCAGATAACGATTCGGTTAATGACAATGAACCTCCTAAAGATAGAGTAGTTCAGAAAGTAGAAAGTTTAGATAAATTGCGAAATTTTGTAGCTAAGAAACTAGAGAAAGCACATTTAAAGAATAGTGATCAATATAACTTAAGACGTCGCGATGTTCATTTTCCTGTAGGTAGTTTAGTTTGGAAACGCTTGTATGCCTTGTCAGATGCTGGTAACTATTTTTCTGCTAAGTTAGCTGGTAAATTTGAGGGGCCTTAGAAGGTCAAAAAAAATGTGGTTACTGTGTGTACGAGTTGGTGGACAAGGACAACAAATCTAAGGGGAGATGGCACGTTCAGGACTTGAAACCTTATTACGCTCCTACTGGAGAGTAACTGAATAACTTTTTGTTTTTTTGGGTTGTTCAGCCCTGCGGTGATGGGCTGCAGAGTATCTAGACATTTATCATGGCGCGAGACGGATGGATGTATAGACACTGCTGGAATTACATCAAAGAATTATCCTGCACTGAGCACTAGTTGTGGTAGGAGCCCACTGAAAATGCTGTTTTAAGGATTGCCTTTAGCTGCCTTGTTACTTTTGTTACCACCGTTTTGGTTTGTTTGGAATTTTTGGGTTTTGGTAAAGTAGATTCTAATTGCGGTTTAGCCTGCGGCGTGTTGGCAATTATCTTAGCGTGAAATGGGATAAGTGCAGATACGACATGTGGTGAGACTTCGTTAGGGTTTTTGGTTTTAGGATGTTAGTCTTCAGCTACCTACCCTTAGCGGTGGGTAAATTTTTGAACAACCCTTTGGCTCTCTTTCGTTTTTTTGCATATTTAGGTTTTTTTGGTAGCTTTCTTGCAGTTTTTGAATTATGAAGTTACATGCTTTAAGATAAGTTATACCGATTTTAACGATTTCTCCAGTATGAGACGATTTACAGATATTAGTTCGACTAGTTTCTTTTGGTCCTAACACTAAAGCTAGTGTTAAGGATTTTTAAATTGTATTTTTTTTTTACAGGCCGGTGGGCGTTGGGTATTAAATAGCTCCATTGTCATCTCTAACTTAGGTTAGAACCGAAATTGGAAGGGATCTGTATGGGGTGTATTGACTTGGGCTTCCGGAACTTAGCTTTCTCGGGGAACAAGCTGGGTCGTACTACTGTATGGGTCCTGAGCTCCCTTTTCGTTTGAGTTTGGAGGATTTTTGATAGTGCCCGCCTTTCGGAACACCCTAAAATTAGTTTTTTTGGATTTTTTACAATACTTCTTAGTATTCTTTAGTTTGGTGGGTACTACAATTCACTCCCATTTGTATGGTGGACTCTTGGGTTATCCTTGTTTTATTTTTGATTTTTAATCTCTTTTCTTCCACCTCTCAGCTTACACCCCATGGGGGGATATCTTTGATTTTTCTTGGGTTGGTGGTTTATTTTTCAGACTTGTCATTTTGAGGCTATGATACGAGGTTGCTCCACACTGATCTGGAAGTCAACGCAATTTTAGCTAGCGTTCAAATTCACATTAACATCGTTCTCTTTTATTTTCTTATTAGTTGTTTTTGTTTTTACCTTGGACACGTTTAACCATTGTGGCAGTCTGAACCATTTACTTCTTTCCTTGGGAACTTCACTGGTGTCTTTTCCTGTGAGATGTACGTTGGAATATTTTTGGTTTTTAGATAGTAGTAATTTTTTTGTTAGGGGTATTTTCACCTTGAGGTCAGTTTTCACTTAGTAATACACCTGTTTTCTCTACTTTGGTAATTTAAGTTTTAGGGAAAATTACGGGGTAATTTTTCTTTGGTAGGGGAGTGGATATCCCCCTATGGGGTATAAGCCCTTACATAATAGGGTGTGATTTAGAGGGTCATAAGACTACAAAGTTGCAATAAATCCGGACAGTTTGTATCACCGGATATTAGTTTAAAAAGTGTGCCAAGATCTATGCGAGTACGATCAGTTTGTAGTGAAGTAATAGACATCATACTTCTCATGTCATCGTAAGACCATTGCTCTCGTGGAACTCGCAATCTATAGCCGCAGTACATCAAAAATTTATTTTGAACAGATTCAAGCTTACTGATGTGTATTTGATAGAAAGGAGTCCAGACTGCAGAAGCATAGTTAAGTATACTCTTGATTAATGAAACAAACAAAATTCTGACTGTTGAAACTAAAATATCTGAGCTGTTCCGCAACACAAAACCTAACCTAGTTAATGACTTAGATATAATTTCATTGTGTGGAATAAAGGACATTTTGCTATCCATCACAACCCCCAGATCAGCAACCCTGTCAACTCTATTAAGTGAAATGTTTTCTATAGTGTAATCAAATATTATTGGTGTCTTAATTCTAGAGAATGTTATACAGTGGCATTTATCTATACTAAGTCATTCTTTTTGGACCACTCACTAAGCTTAGTTAGGTCATGTTGAAGATTTTCACAATCCAGAACACTATTTACTTTAAGATATATTTTTTAATCGTCGACAAAAAATAATGGTTTACAGTATGAAAAGCACTTAGTCAAATCCATGACAAAAAGTACAAAAAGCAATGGTCCCAGGTGGGAACCCTGAGGGACACCTGACATTGCCGATATTTCACGCGAACAGAAGCCATGTATTCTCACTATTTAAACTCTATTGAATAGGTACCCTTGCAGCCACTCTATTAGATATGTAGGAAAACCCATAGCCCTAAGTTTCGATAGTAAAATGGAGTGATTAACTTTATCAAAAGCTTTACAGTAATCTGTATATACTGCATCCACTTGCAAAGATGATCCCAAAGTTGAAAGAATGTCTTGTTCATACACCAATAGATTGGTTGTAGTAGACCTTTGTGGAACAAATCCATGCTGACAACAATCAAAAACACTTTTACAGTGCCACTGCAAATAGGGATCAACACTTTTTCAAAAAGCTTGGGTATGGATGACAAAATACTTATTGGGCGGTAATTTTTTGCATCATGTGTATCTCCTTTTTTAAATATTGGTAAAACATAGCTACAAAGCCAAGCTTTAGGGAAACTGTGCTCAGATATTGATTTGTTAAATAAGAAATGTAAAGGTTTTGAAATGGTGTACAAACAACTTTTTATGAAACATGGTGGAATCCTGTCAGGACCGGAACTAAGTTTACTGGGCAAAGACAATATACTCTCAAATATTTCCTGTAGAGAAATGTGATTTGGTTTATGTTAAAAATTTCAGATATACTTATTACTTTCATCAATATTATAATCGGTTACAGGATTAGAACTATAGCATTCAGAAAAATGATCGGAAAAAAGATCGGCAATGTCAGATCCACTGGTAGCACTAACGCCGTTAAGGTGGATGGTACTAGGGATGCCATTTTTCGTCTGTGAAGAATTTATAAATTTCCAAAATAACCTATGGTCGGTCTGCAAATGGCTCTCAAGATTAGATATGTAATTTTTATAGCAGTCTATGGACAATTGCTTACACCTGGATCGAAGATCACTAAAATAAAAATAATCGTTAATATTATTAGATCTTTTATATTGGGTGTGAGCTGCTTTCTTGGCTTTGACTAATCGCCCTAGTTCACCTGTAAACCATGCAGGGTAAGAGGAAGACACTCTACGTTTAAAAGGAATAAATAGACCGATAGCTTGCTCTAAAATTGCATAGAATTTCTCTGTCGCGGCGTCGATGTTCCCTGAAAGCACCACTTCCCAATCTATGGGAGCCAAAAAGTTATTAATTCCAAAATAATCTGCTTTAAGAAAGTCCCTAAAATATTCAACATAGGAAAGTTCGTCCTGATCAGTAACAGAAATTTAACAACTATAACTTCGGTGGTGGTGACTATCAGAAAAAAGAGCATCGTCGGCGTATTCAATAAAAAAGTCATAGTGCGTCGAACCAAACACCAAATCCAGATACCTATCGTTCAGGTTGGGAATATGATTTAATTGGCGTAAACCCATGAAACAAAAATTGTCACAAACTACTTCTGCTGGATAACCATTAGGACATTGGACAAGCTGTTCCCCAGATTCGGACATAAACCAGGCAGCAGAGGGCAAATTATAGTCACCAAATATATAAACCGATGCAGCAGGATGATTTCTGGCAATACCTTCAACAACAGAACAATGGTCGACATACTTGTCAGTACTAGAATTGGGTGGAATATATACTGCTCCAAGGACCATCTCCAGTTTGCCAACTGTTAACAAAACAAAAACATGCTCAATAGTAGGAGTATTCTTGGAAATAATTGATGAATTTAAAGAGTTTTTGATACAGATCATAACTCCGCCGCCCCTGGTTCGCGTATTGGTTACTTCCTCTCTGTCCAAGCGATAGATATTGTAATCTGGGAGGCCCAGCTCAGCATCATTAAACTCTGACGTCAACCATGTCTCGATTATGATAATTATATCATATGAAGAAACAGCTACACTTGTAGCAAAATATTGTAAGATATAGGGAGTTCTATTTAAAAAAATCCCATATACAGCTGATGACAGCACACTTGTTTCATCATAGACGGCAAGAGGTCTCACATCTTAACAAAGACCTGGAAGAAACTCTGTCTTGGGGTGACAGTAATGAAGTAGAATTTAACGCTAAGAAAACCCAGGCCGCAGTTTTTCCTAAAAAAGTTAATGTTGGAGAACCGGATATAGCCATGGCGGGACACTCGATTCCCTTGGTTTTATCAATTAATTTATTGGACGTCAATTTGGATAGTCGTATGGCCTTGGCATAGTCACGTTGCGGCCATTGCTAAGGCAACCTCGCAGGCGCTTGGAATACTTTTTCGAACTAAAAACCTCTATACACCCTGACAGCTTTTGAGCCCAAATTCGACCATCGCTGGAATATTGTTGTCATTCATATTTGGGGCTCTGCTCCTAAACATACCCTGAGATTTCATTCAAAGAAGAGCCATTCGCTTGATCGGTGACCATGATCTGACAAACAACCTGGAAATCCTTGAACATCGAAAGCAGGTTGACGACAAATATTTTCATGGCAAGTGAAAATACACGACGAGCCACTGCAGCCCACCGGTACGTGGTTCAGCTTAGTGTCCCTTGAACGACACTGTTTAAAAACTCTTTCATCTGGAAAACGTCATCACTCTGGAACGACCTCCCTAAGGCCAACAAGTATAATCTCCAAAGATTCAAGACCAACGTGAATCGTGTCCTGCGCACACGCACCGCTTGCGGAGCGCCATAATGAATTAATTCTGCAGTCCTGTGCATTATCATTAAAAAAATAATGAAAGTTGGTATAAACATTTCTTTACAATCAATTAATTTTTATCTTGAACTTTTTTTAACTCTTACAGTTTCCGAGAAAAGATACAGGTTAATCTTACGTGGACCACCCTGTACTGTAGGGTGACGGGTCTTTCAAAGAATGTTTTCTTGCATTTTTATTAAAGCTTTTTAAATATTTCAAAGTGGTTATTAAACATCTTTAATCAACACAAAGAAAATAAATATACTTAACAATATAATTATTGAATAAATAAAGTTAAACTACCTACCTAGTGGGGAAAAGTAAATATAATTCTCTCCACGTACTGTCGGTGTTTGTTTATTCTAACACGTATTTTATTTTGTAATTCAATAAGTCTTAATTTGTCTGTTATGTTTTTGCCATTTTTTGTTCTAATTGATGAATAAAGGTTATCAATTTTTATATGGGATATGAAGTGCTTGATAAGTATCGCTATACCCGTCTATTATTCCTAACAGTCCTATCGGTATGGAAATTTCTAATTTAAAATTTGATATTTGCGGATTTGTGGCTAATTTTGTCTATGTGATTATCATGATGTCAATTTGGTCTCACACAAGGAAATGAATCAGTTCGCCTATTTTGTTTCGCACAACGTTAACAATCCAATCACCTATTTTTATTAGCTTTAACTAGAATTTATAGGTATTAAAGTTTTGTGCAAACTGCAGAAGAGCTGAGCATTTTTGCATTTGACCATTGCCTTTTAAAATAGCAGCTTAATATATAAAAAAAAAACTTCTGATGAGTTATTTCGCAAAGATGGTGGAGGGGCAGTGGCGGCGAAGGGGGCAGCGGCGTTACAAAAGGGCGGAAAGCGGAAAGGCAGCCCTGTTGTTGTTGGTTTCCGGGTAGGGGTTGGTCGGTTTAAGGTGTCGGCATTTGCCATGCTGAAGTTGTTGACCTCACTTGCCCCAGGGGTTGTTCTTGTTGGCCGTCCAGGCATTGATAGAGGGGATCATCGCAGGTACATAAGTATTGCTTCGATGGGCCTTTTGCTGGGACCACATACTGGGTGGCCCACTCTCAACGCAGGATTTCATAGTATCTAAACTACTCAACTTTTTAATATATTTCAAAAACAGGGTCATAGGGAGAAATTAGGCGTACAGTTTAAAATTGTTTTGAAATATACCGGATGTCCCAAAAAAAGATCCATAGCAAAGTTATATTTTTTTTAAATGGAACACCCTATATCTTACAATATTTTTGGGTTCTACATAAAATAACAATTATTTTTTAATAAATGCATTATAAGTCTAAACTTAATAGTTTCTGAGATATCGAGTTTTGAAAAATAACATTTTTGAACTTTGACAGCTTCTAGCTTTCTAACGGTACGTCTTAGAGCAAAACGGGTTGCATATTCCTATCCTACTTTTCTACTATCTTTCTAAAAGCGTCAACTTCCGGTTAAACCGGATGTAGCTCAAAAGCCGGAAATATGGTACTTCCGGTTTAACCGGAAGTTTGCATTTTTGGAAAGATAATGGAAAAGTAAAATGGGAACATGTAAGCCGTTTTGCTATAATATGGCGTATCGTTAGAAAGCTAGACGCCGTCAAAGTTAAAATATGTCATTTTTTAAAACTCGATATCTCAAAAACTATT
The DNA here is from genome assembly GCA_963920685.1 of Polydrusus tereticollis. Classification (NCBI taxonomy): domain Eukaryota; kingdom Metazoa; phylum Arthropoda; class Insecta; order Coleoptera; family Curculionidae; genus Polydrusus; species Polydrusus tereticollis. Next base: position 124,155,536 of record OY987326.1, read on the forward strand.
AAGTTTAGACTTATAATGCACTTCCTAAAAAATAATTGTAATTTTATGTAGAATTCAAAAGTAGTGTAAGATATAGGATGTTTCGTTTAAAAAAAGTGTGTTTGATATGCCCTGACTAATTGGGAGACCCTGTATAATTTAAAATCATTTTAAACTGTAGGCCTAATGACTCTGTTATTAAAAAATATTAAAAATTTGAGTAGTTTAGATGCTATGGAAGCCTGCGTTGAGAGTGGGCTACCCTGTATATACAGGGTGTCCGGAAAATACGTGTACAACGTTTGACGACAGACTACTGACGTCAAAATAGGTCGATCCAAGCCAACTTAGTTATAACCAAAAGTGTCTCGTTTAGCCGGTACAGGGCGTCAAAAATTTGTAAAACTATTGGCTTTTCCTAAATTTCGTGAAAACCTGCTAATCGATTTTAATGATTTTTAGTATGTAGACTAATACTATAAAATGACGTTTTCTAGTAGTAACCGGCTGTAAATAAGTGGAAGTGTTATAAAAGTGATATAATACGTCAACATTTCTCCTGATTTTTTATATCAACGGCGTTATGATAACCCAGATATTTTTGTCGAGTGACTGGATGTATTTGGAAGCTATTTTACCTTTTCAGTACTTTTCGCTGGATGAGCTGTTTTGTCAGAAAAAAAAAATATTTACAATTACCTGCATACATCAATTATTATTAGCAGTAATAATAAAACAAATTACAACAAAGTTGGAAGTATGTATTAAAAATATTGTAAGAAACTAAGTAAAACGAAAACATTACTTAAGCAAATGTGTAAAATGACCGCCATCTTGCTGAATACACTTATTAACACTTCTTAAAAAATGATATTGGACCCTATTTAATGTCTCGGGGTTATTAGAATGCTTGCCTGCATTTAAAATCCGCGTCAATAAATCTTGGCGTGTGTTTATCGGAGCCTTGTAAACTTCTGTTTTAATAGCGCTCCACAAAAAGAAGTCACACATACTTAACTCCGGAGAACGTGGTGGCCATTTTACTGGTGCATTGCCCCTTCCAATCCATCGGTTGGGATATTGATGGTGTAAGTATTGCCGAACGGCAACGGAAAACTGGGGTGGGGCACCATCATGCATATACCACATTTCTCTCCGTAGTAAAAGAGGCAAATTTTCCAGAAGAATTGGTAATGTGTCTTGCAAAAAATTTAAATAAATATTTCTATCTAACCTGTCTGGAATAACAATAGGACCAATAAGGTAGCGATCAATAATACCTGCCCAAATATTTAATTTAAATTGATGCTGATGATGTGCAACTTTAATGGCATGTGGATTTTCATCGGAATAAATATGTTCGTTGTGCAGATTGGTTACGCCAGATCTTGTAAAGCATGCCTCGTCAGTAAACAATATTTTTCTACAAAAATTTGGATCACGGATTCCTTTGTTTCTAATAAATTGACAAAATGTAAGCCGCATGGGGGGATCAGTCGGTAAAAGCTCCTGGACTTTTTGCACGTGATATGGATGTAACAACTGTTCTTTTAAAACCTCATTGACAATCGTTTTAGGAACATGTAACTCACGTTTTAAGCGACGGGTACTGGTACTTGGTTCTTTTTCAACTCTTTCCAGAATGTTCTCTTCTGTTTCCACAGTTCGAGTTGTTCGCATACGACCGGCTCCTGCCCTTAACTTTTTCTCAAAGCTGCCCGTTTCCCGAAGATGACGCTCGATATTGGTAAATGTTTGGTGGTTTGGTATTCGCCGGTTAGGAAATCTCGCCGTGTAAACCCTAAAGCTGGATTTATAAACTCGAAAAGTTGGTGAGGTTGAAGTTATGATCAAGTTTGTGAGGTTAGATATTCCGAACTCCGAGCATAAAAATTGGTTATCTCGAACTACCCGGGAAGTTTTCGAGCCTTACATAAGCTTTACATGAACAACATGAACGAGTGTATAAATGGAACTGAGTGTTCCCTTTAGCTTAAATTGAACTCCTGTTTCCAACACCAACTGAACCTCAACCTCGCCAACTTTTCGAGTTTATAAATCCAGCTTAACACTCTGACGCCCATTTTCTTGACAAAACCCGTATACCAGGAGCATGTCATTGTCAACCTTCTCAGAGTTCGTATAATTTTCCACGTTTAATGGTAAAATGAACTTGTAATTCAAGAATGTTGATCGTATACTTTAGTCAATTTCATAGACTGGTGACAATTTGTCAATAATTGTCAAAATATTAAATCCCATAGCAACAAGGTCACTAAAAAAATTATTGTTACAGGTAATTTGATTTTAATTTTATTACTATCAATTGTTAATAATTGATGAATGCAGGTAATTGTAAATATTTTTTTTGTGGCAAAACAACTCATCCAGCGAAAAAATATTGAAGAGGTAAAATAGCTTCCAAATACATCCAGTCACTAGACAAAAATATCTGGGTTGTCATAACGCCGTTGATATAAAAAATCGGGAGAAATGTTGACGTATTATATCACTTTTATAACACTTCCACTTATTTACAGCCGGTGACTATACTACTAGAAACGTCATTTTATAGTATTAGTCTACATACTAAAAATCATTAAAATCGATTAGCAGGTTTTCACGTAATTTAGGAAAACCGATATTTTTCCAAATTTTTGACGCCCTTTACCGGCTAAACGAGACAATTTTGGATATAACTAAGTCGGCTTAGATCGACCTATTTTGAAGTCAGGAGGATTTATTCCAATGGATATTGATTTATAAAAAAAGCAATTATAGTAAATCTTGGATTAATATGAAATATAAGAAGATGTAACGCATTAACTTTCTCGAAGAAGCAATACACCGCAAAAATTATGAAAATTTCAGGCCTTGCGTACCTATCTTGGGGGTGTAGATATGGAAATTAAAATTTCGAATTACAATTTACTTTCTGGCCTAGTTCCGTAAGTAATAATGGTTGTCCTTTATACCGTAACGAGTGCCCTTTGTCGTCTGGTCTTTTTCTATTATTTTCTATACAACATACGAGGAAAGTTGCACAAGTATGATTTTTTTTAACAGATTAAAAGTAAGTCAGAATGGAGGTTCTTAATGGTTATAGTAGACTTGAGAAACATGCGCATTTGTCTTGCCGGTGGTACGTTGAAGGGAAGAAAATGAATATATGCTAGAAAGTAAATAGTTGTGGAAAGCCTCAATGCAGCGCATTTCAAATACTCTAAACAAACCATTACACTACTAATATAATATTTATTTATACTACCCATTTCGATCGTCGGGTCAAGCAATATTTATTTAGACCAAAGGTTTCCAGGGGTTTGGATTGGTCGCGGTGCTCCTATTAGTTGGCCTCCTAGATCACCAGACTTCACGCCATTGGACTACAATTTATCGGGTTGGTTAAAAACTGAGGTTTACAAAGTAAAAGTAGATACTAGGGATGCATTAATTAGGCGCATTAGAAATGCTGTACTCAATATTAAAGAAAGGCACGTATAAATTAGGAGATCAACGCGCGCCCTTCGTAAACGAAGCAGGAAATGTTTGGAAGTCAATGGCTCTATTTTTGAAAATTTACTAAACCAATGATTTATTCAAAACATTGTTAATGTTGGATATTTTGGTTTAACAGTATTATTATTTTATTTAACGCTGTAACTTGAAAACAAATGAATATTGGATAACAACATTTGAGTTTTTTCTTATTATTTTGATGCATAGATTACACCCTTAGAGTTAGGCCCATTCCTCCCGACTCACCCTGTATTATAAAGCGACTGCTAAGGCTCTAGTAGAAAAAATGTTAATGTTTAGGACACTGAAAAAAAGTAATAAATAAACAAACAGCAGTATTAAAAGTAGTATTATAATGTAGTTTGTGATCTGTAAACAATAAGAAAGTTTTTTACGTTGATATATGGAGGCAACAGTAAAATAGCAGTTGGATTGATAAAACACACAATACTGATATACTGTCAATTATTTTTTAGGGTGGCAAGGAGATAAAGACATTTTAAAAATTGCACTAAGGTATCAAAAATCAGTAAATAAGTTGGATAGAAATAACATATTATTATCCCTGGTTTAAAGTCTCTGTCGAGTTTCAAATTGGATAAATGATTGTAGACTACTTGAATGTTCTAGTTGGTAGGTATACCTATCAAAACAATCAACAGCCTAAACATTCCAAGAAAATAACACTTGCTTAAATAAATACATGATTGTCTTGAAAGCAAGGTAATTACCTAGTTGCTATGCGGCGATACAATTTTAAAATTATTTTAAGTAGCTATAGGTACTGAAGAACTGAATTTGGGTTATTGGCAAACAATTGTTGCAAAGCAACATCATACACTTGTTTCTTCTTACACTTTACGCTAAAAGACACTGCACTATAACCTAAATAAACCTAAACTATTTATGAAATTCTAATCTAGTAATAAGTTTTTAACAAAAGTTCCACAAAGTATAATAAAGAACTGAAAATAACGTACGCAATGTACACGCCAAACATTGTGTAAATAAAGAATAAAAGGACGACCAGCTCTGGACAATATAAACAGCAAGTATGGAGAAATCGTAGAAATCCGACGTACGACACATGAAATACGCTTCCGCAAAACGATGCATGCCGGGGACATTTTTAGATTGCCTGGCGATTAGCTTTGTATTTCTATTGGTGGGAGGTCAGTGGTTGGGACGCAAGTAACTTACTTTTATTGAAAGGTATACAGGACTGTTAGTGTCATTTGTCATGTGGTCTCTGTTACAGTTTGCGTAGACTGGGTTGTCTGTAGTATGACAGTCCTTTTAAGTCAGATGTAATTGCCCACAGAATTTATTTAATTGAGGAAACCTACTTGTAACTTATATTTAGCCCTATGATCAAACACACAAGTTAACTTTTAACATTCCGTTTTCATGACAAAAACCGAAAAAGCCTAATTGTTAATTTTTCACCATGGTTGGAAAACAAGTAATTTTAAAGTTAGCGTCTAGAGTTAACTTGTATGTTTGATCGTAGGGCTAAATATCAATTAAAAGTGCTTCGAAATAAATTAGTTAACGTTATTTCAATATTCTATAAAACATTGACGTTTGATAATTATTGTTATAGGTTATAGGCACTAGTATTAATAAAAGATGGTTAGTTGAATCTAGTTTAAATTAATACTTAAATATTTATTAGTAAATTCGAGTTGTTACCAAGTAAAACTAGGCCTAACAAAAAGATTAAGTAGAATTTCAGGTGTTAAAACACACTTTAATGGAATCTGGGTGTCAACGATAAAAACAGTGTGACCCAGGATACGTAAGACGAGACTTTAAACTCGTTGGTTTGCATATTTTTTAAGCAAATAAGCTGTTGTCAAAATCAAAATTTACTTAATTGATTCACAACAGTTTTTCCCATATTATGCTGCAATATTATACAAGGTGTTAATGAACGTCACGTAGATATTTAAGGGAGTGATAAATATAAAAAAAAATTCTCATAAACATGCGATCAAAAAGGTTCCATTTTCGATATACAGGGTGTCAAGACTTTTATTTTTCTCTAGTTTCTTTCGTTTTTCTCTCACATTTTCCGAAACATTTATTTTAAGTTTAGTACTTACACTTATTAGTTTTTCTAATATCTACAATCAACTGACTAAATTGTCAGAGGCAGTCTACAAAGTCTTACATCTTTTTCGCTACCAACACTTTTACTGTCCTGAATTTTTTTTGGGATACCCTGTATAAATATTGATATCATATTTTGACATATTTCTCGATGCAGTCAAATTAGAATTACCCAAAAAATAGGGAAATTTACGCCGCCTTAATTCTGACGTTACACTACAACAAACTAAATAAATTGCAAGAACTGCTGAAAATGACCTACTCATTACTCATGCTAATATGCAGGAATCAACTCTTCGTCGTATAGACTGGCAAACTCTCTCGAATATCCCAGGAGTATGGCGAACTATTTCACATAACGCTATAATTCCGTTTCTCAAATTTTCCTTCCTCTGAATAGGAGTCTGATACACCAACGATTTTAAAGGTCCAGAAAAAATAATCAAAACAATTTAAATCGGGGGGCCTAGCAGGCCATAGCTGAGGTCCACCTCGACCTATCCAACGGTTCTAGTGTTAATTTAAAAACTCTCTTACCACCAAACTAAAATGTGGCGATGCGCCATCATGTATAAACCCCAATTGGTTTCTTAGTTCAAGTGGTACCTCTTACCGTTAAATCTTCTTGGCAGGAAAAATGGCCCAACCTAATAGTCTCCAATAATCCCAGCTCCGCACATTTACTATAACCTGATACTAAAAATGACTTTCGACTATGGCACGAAGATCCTCTTCTGCCCAAAAATGATTGCTATTAAAATTTCTGCTGCCATTTTTCGAAAAACTTGCTTTATTACTAAATAAAGTTTTATTTCCGAACAATGGATTTAGGTCCACATTTGAATGAACCACTGGCAAAAATTTAACCAGGGTAGAAAATCGCGTGGGTGAAGAGCTTGGACTGTCTAGATATCATAAGTATCCATCAAAATATCCATCGAAATTTTTAAAACCAGAACATATAGGGTTAAAGTTACCGCAAATGTTCTTGTACTTGTACCTGGTTCGTTTTCTACAGCATTCAGGACTGCTTCCTCAATTTCGACAGTTGTTACAGTGCGATATGTCAAACGAGTGGATTTTTTGAAAGATTCATTTCCGCATAGTCGAATGTGTTCATGTGTAAAAATCCATAAATCAGGCTGTCTTAGATTTGGATAATGCTGCCGATAGAGTCGTTAAACTTCAAAGGAATTACCACTGGCAAGACCACAAATAAAATGCCTATCGGCATATTTTTGGCTTGTGAACTCAATCATCATCAAATAACTCTAAGTAACTTTGAAGCTTTGAAACCCTGTATATCAAAAATGAAGTTTTTTTGACCGCCTATTTATAAATATTTTTATCCTATTTTGACAAGCACTAATCCCTTAAATATCTACGTAACATTCATTAACATACTTTATCTTAAAACTAGTACACACTGTATGAAATTAAAATACATATATTATTATCTCTTCCAAAACTTCTATCAAGCACACCTTAGGGTTTCGATATAAATATGAAAAACGTTGTTAGAGATAAGCCGTAAACATATTTTTGAACCATTTACCGCTCAAGTTTAGTAGCAATATGTTGGCAATATTTATGAAAATAGAACATTGATCCAGTAGTTTGGAGCGAGCTTTTCGGATTTATGTGACTGTACAGAACCGTCTCTACGATTTTCCCACGTATTTTGAATTCCCAATATTGCGCTCAGGCTCCCTTTCTATGTCCTAACGTCACTGTTTTATGTTCATTTATAATTTAATATAAATGATATCCAGAATATCTAAAAAAAAGTATGTGCGTTAAAAATAAACCTATTATTATACTGTGCTTTCATACCAAACTAGCTACCTTCAAGGGGATGTCGTATTTCACCAGAGTAGTTATTTGTTATTGACCTTTGAAGGAAAAAAAATATACTATGTAACTCCGAATGGAAGGCTCCTTATGTGTCCTGTATGCAGCCTCGGCTGGCGTCTCGGTGATGACGCTTGAGCCAATCAAACACTTTGATGTTTAATAACTTTTTTATTTTTAATCAGATTTTTATGATTTTTTTACTAGTTTGCAAATACATTTATTGGAATAATTCTTTTTATAATTAACATTTTTCGCTTATACCAACGTAAATTAAAATATAATTTTTCGTCACATTTTCAAAACAGCCTGTGAAAAAATTGAGGTTGATAACGTTGTTTATAATCTCTTTGCTATAATCTCAGATGTACTCCCAACATTTTGTTTTTCGAGTTATCCCATTATCTCGTATCTTGTAAGAGCTACATTATTTTAAATAAACACTGATCATGGATAACTATGTCACCTGCATATCGTTACAACAAAAGTTAGAGATGTATACGATTGTTTTAAAAAAATTACTTGACAGTGATAGTATCAAAATAATATTTTCAGTTGTCATACAATGGTATTAACCACAATGCAGACGTGGGTCGAATTGTTGCCTTAATAGAGGATGGCCGTAGTAAAAGTTATGTGACTCGTAATTTGGAATTTCCGCGGTCCACAGTTCGAGACGCTTGGTACAGGTATTTAGAGACGTGAAATTTTACTAGGCGGCAAGGCTTTAGCAGAAGGAGATCCACTACTGCAGCTGATAATCACTTTATCATTGTTAGATCCTTAAGAAATAGAAAATCTACTGCTGTTTCTTTAACAAATTAATTTCAAATGGTACGTCGAGTTAATGTAAGTGAAAAAACGGCACGCAAAGGATTGGCGGGAGATGGAGGCCAGTGTCAGGACCACAACAGCTGCTTCCTCGGCATCGACAACAACGACTTGTATTTGCAAGATTGCATATTAACTGGACCATACAAAACAGTGGGGTAATGTATTATTTACAGACGATTCAAGAATTTATTTAAGATCGCCTTATGATCGTGAGCGAATATACAGACGTCGAAATAAAAGATTTTTCCAACTTCACAATATCGGAGCGAATCTCATATTAAGGCAATTTCGTCATGATTTGGGCGGGCATTTCTAGCGAAGCATATACTAATCTTATACTTGTTGACAATGGAGCTCTTAATGCCCACCGTTATATTGAAGATATCTTCCAAGAAGTGTTCGGACCATTTAATCCTTTCATTGTGAACCAATTTATTTTAATGCACGATAACGCTGGACCCCACATATAGTGAACGAGTATCTGGATGACGTTAAACTACGAGGATTGAAATGGCCGGCATGCAGCCCGGATCTCAACTCCATAAACAACTTTTGGGATGAACTTAAAAGAGCTGTTCTTCGTCGCTCTGTTCCACCACAAAATTTGCAAGAACTGAGGTTGGCATTGGCAGAGAAATATCAGATTTTTTCTAAAGAAAGAATAACTAACCTTATTCATTTAGTGCCATGAAGGCTACGAGCTGTCATTGTTGCGAGAGGTGGACATACACATAATAAAAAATCTTTAGAATCAGTGTTTTTCTTATTTAAGATTGTGTAGCTCTTACAAGAAATGAGATAATGGAAAAATTCAAAAAACAGAATGTTGGAAATACATCAGGGATTATAGCAAAAAGATTGATTGACAAATTTATCTTTCCACAGGGTGTTTTGAAATTGTGACAAGAAACAACATTTTAGTTTACCCTGGTATAACAACATCTAAGCGAAAAATGTTAATTATTAAAAGATGACAGAATAATCCCAATAAGTTTATTTACAAACAAAAAATCATAAAAATCGGATTAAAAATGAGAAAGGTATAAAACATCAAACTTAGCCAAAATTATTGGGTTGCGAAATTTTGTGCCGAAGATTATATTTTATTGGAAAAAATAAATACAAGAAAATTCGTTGTCTAGTTGCAAGATCAAACTATCAAAAGTGTGGCTATTTGGAATTTTCCTTACCGACCAAAACGACGAAAACTTTATCAGGGATCACAATCCTGGCAGTTTTGAGATCCGGTATATTAAAAAACTACAACATGTCCTAGTACTAGGTTCTAAAAGTCGTTTAATGAGTTAAGAGTTAAGAGAGAGTTAACTTGTACTAAAATTGCCGTTTCACTTTACTAGTTTAAAGGGACATATTTCGACGCACCAAATCGATAAGATTGTTATAGGAAATAATCTTTAATCTACTTTAATCAGTCAAATGATCGGTTGGTGTAATTGGGAAGAAACATTTACTAATTTCTGTTAAATGTTCAGTTCTTTTTCACAAAATTATATATCTAGATTTCTCGAGTTTTTATACTTTGACATTTTTTGTCGCCTTGTGGTTTTACAAAATTTTACATTAAATTTAAAATATTATTATACTCTAGGTTAGTAAATAAAACTCTCTCCCTTATTTAATTTTCTAAGCTTAATTCTCCTTTCAGTATGTCACAGTTGGCCCGTACTTTTGTTAAAGAGTAAAAACAGTTTCAAAAGAAACATGTTTCCTTTTTAGATTGTCGATTAGAGTTGAAGTTTCTAGAATTTTAAAGTTTCCAATGCACGGGAACTTGAGAAATAGAAACTTTTATTAATCTGAGTTAGCTTTTACTAGATGAAAGTGTGCTCGAGGGGTCAATTTCAATACATTTTCCAGGATCATTTTAGAGAAATACAAAGCTAGGAACAACCCGATTTTACGCAAAATAGCCTTTTTTTATGTCAAATCTATACATAGCCGCAGGTGTGCAGGCGCAGATACAGGGGTGGGGGCGGCAACCGAGCCTCGCCCGAACTTGTGATTACATTGAATGACAAGAATTGTTTTAATTTCATGCACAATAGCTGTACACTTCTGCTATTTTTAACTAAAATTTTTGCCTGCGGCGCACTTAACAGTTTTTTCTTTTTTTACCAACTTTAACAAAGGTCTCATAAAATTTGTCTTAATCAAATCAACTTTATTTAGCATTCAAAAATGTACAACTTAAACGGTATTGTCTGAAGAAATAGTCCATGCTTAAGGTGGAGTTGAAAATATGGGAACAAACAGAAAGGCAAGTCTTTTGAGAAAAAAAAAACTTTATATTTAACATATGTCCTAAAAGTCTTAACTGTTGAACTATAGGGTGCTAAAGGTTTAAGAAAAAAATATTTTTCTTATGATAACTTTGGAATGACCATACATATTTTGTGAAACGTGGTACGCATCTTCTATGCATCAAACGGCATTTTCTGCTCTATATACAGGGTGCCCAAGCCAACTTACTGTAAGTCCGTTTAGCTGGTTGTCTCCTTTCCGGATATTTGTCCAAATACATCCGCTCCGCTACATTACAATTTTCTCCGCTTAAAATAAAACATGATAACATATCAAATTTTTCTTCATTTGAATAATAACCTGCCATATTTAGTTCAACTGAAGTAATGCCAAATTGTCTGACACCATACCTACTCATTTTTTTTTCCAATGCCTACTTCGCTAATTTGGGAAAAGAACAATACTTAGTTTGCAACAGCGTAGATTTGTGTTGTTTCAAAAAGAAAATAAACCCAGGAAGTTTTTATTTTTTTTTAAACAGTATCGTAAGGTTTAATTAAAAAAGCTGAAAAAGCATATGCAACACTCTAGGATCCAGGTCCGGACCCTGAAAATTTCATAAAGATGGTTAAAAAGGCTCGAAACGTAATTAAAGAACATTGTCTGGTACATCATTGAATTAAGAATAAAAAATGCTCTCAAAATTTGACAATAAGAAATCAGGGCCGTATTAGAAAAAATGAAGTTGATGGTGTTTGCTTGGAAACGAAACGTCGTATAAAAAAAATTGCGATGTAATCTTTAAGTTCATAACAAGTTGCTGTGAGAGAGTTTTGTCAGTTTTGCTCTAACTTTAATAATAACGCCAAAGAAAAATAAAATCAAAAATCCAAAATATCAGTTTTTATTTAATATCTCAAAACTTACAAATATTACTAAAACTTTTTTTATGCCATATTATTAGTCCTCTGATTGCGCAACTTTTTCCCCATTTAATCAAAGTTGTAGCTCTTACCATAACCGAGATCCCCATAGAGGCCCTCCTTATCTTGGGCACCCTGTATATATATATATATAAAGTGATTTTTTATTCTTGCCAGTGGCGTTCGTGCGGGTTTTGCACCGAATCATTTTAAACAGAAAAGTGATACGCCACTGCTTTTTCTTAAAGTGAAAATTATTTTTGAAATCCTCATTCCTTTCTGAGAAAATCTGGTCTCTTTATTTGGTTCGTTTGACGTATGGTTTTCGCATAAACAAATAAAATTCATTAATTTGCATCTCGCTAGACCACTTCCGAGAAAAAACAATTTATGTAACTTCAGACAATAATTTTTAAGAGAATCATTTTTAAACCGTAAAATTATAAAATTATAGTAATCTAAATACATTTTGGAACGCTAATACGAAATTACCCTGAACGCACAAAGAAATAAACTGAATCAAATAATGAAAATGTCCACCTTCTGCAAATATGCATGCATCTGCTGTTTTTCTCATGAACCCACGTGCTCTTGACCTATCCAGCGAGTATTGTAATTTTGGTTTAAATATTCGCGCGCGACAGCACCGAAGTGCATTAACCACAGTCGATTTCTTACTAAAATGGGAAAATCTTCTATCAAAGCTGGCAATTCTTCTTCGAGAAACTGCCGGTAATTTTGCCCATTTCAAGAAAATAGGGTAAAATTAAATAATCACCGCATATTCCAACCCACACGTTAACGAAAAACTGCTCCTGATGAAGGAAGTCAAGATTGCATGTGGGTTTTCTTCAGCCCAAAAATGATTATTGTGAAAGTTTTGGATGGCGTTTCTACAAAAATTGGCTTCATCGGTGAATAAAAATCAAATAATGGATTTTCAATTACTTTTTGAAGAAACCATTGAGAACAGTTGATCCGTAATGGAAAGTCACGTGGAAGCAGTGGCGTAGCGTAAGATTTTTTTTTTGGGGGGGGGGGGTCACAGTAACATTCATAGTTCAAATTCTGTATATTAACAGCATTAATTTATTTCGTAGGGTGTGTAAACGTTTAAAGTCATGACGATTATAATCATAATTATGAATAATCAAACATTCTAAATTATTCTAGCTATTAGTTTCACATTCAAGTAAATTTTATCCGAAACGAATAATTTTTCGGGGGGGTTTTGTCCCCAAACCCCCTCCCCCCCGTTACTACGCCACTGCGTGGAAGTAGAGCCTGAACACGTTGGATATGGTAGAGATATAATAAGGAGTCATTGAGAATTTTCCAAACAAAAATATGTGAGATATTCAAATTGTTTCGAATTTTTCGTGTACAGGGTGTCCAGTTTTCGAATGTTTTACGGGTTATCTGCGTTATTAGTAAAGATAGAAGGTTGCGGTTTTCGCAGCACTGTGTTACTTTTTTGAGGAACAAACGATGCCACAAGCAGAATTTTCATAGCCCCCTTAGTTTTTTAGATACGGGGTGATTTTGAAAATTTTGCATTTTGGGACACCGGTTACTTATCTCGGTTACGCTGCAACTTATCAAAAAGGTAAAAAATGAACTTATTAGTTTTTTTCACGTAGAATCCAGTGGCTTGGTCAGATTTTTTCTATGTTTAATTGTTTTCGAGAAAAAGAGCAAACTTGCATTTTTTTAAACGGGACACCTTATATATTTTCAGCTATTATGATTCAGTTTATCACAAGCCTTTCAAAAATATATAATACTTTATAGCTGTTTTCAATGTGAAGGTCAAAATTTACATTTTTTTAAACCACACCGTATAAATTTTAAGATTAAACAATTGTCACAAGCTTCTCACAAATATAAAACACTAATTTTAAAAATATATACCTATAACAATAACTTTTCTAAATATAAATAACAATTAACTCAGTTATACGTTCAAAAATTAAAAGCTATAATTATTTGATGATTTAGGAAACTGTCTCATAAATATTGCTCAAACTGTTCTCCATTATGCCTAAGACATGTTTCACACATTGTTCTGATTCGCCTCAGTGCATTTAAAATAATAAAAGGCCGTGCCTGTAACTCCCTAAAGGCTCTTTCAGTGGCTTCTCTTAAATCTGCCATCGTTTGGTACTGGACGGTATAAATTTTATTTTTTAGGTAGCCCACAAAAAAAAATCCAAAACCGTTAAATCGGGTGACCTGGGTATCTTACAGGTCCATGTGTTCCAATCTAGCGGTCAGGAAAATTATTGCTAAGATATGCTCTTACAATTTGAGTATTGTGAGCAGGAGCTCCGTCCTGTTGCAAATATAAGCTATTAAGATGAGCTAGGGGCACATTCTCTACTATTTCGGGCACAATGTTTTCCAAAATTTCTAAATATTTATTTGCAATAAGACCGCCTTCAAATATATTATATAAAATTTTACTTCCCGGTATGAAGCATGCAACGCTAAACCCAAATCTGCCTTGCCGTTCCCGTGGAAATATAACATGTTGATTTTCCTGGCACCAAATCCTAGTAGGTATCTTACCGAATAAATATACCGGCACTGGTAAAATGACCCTCATCAGACCAAATAATCGTTCTTTCAAATTGATTTTCTTTATTTACATTTTGTAAATACCAATTACAAAACTCTACGCGGCGCTCTGCGTCACCGAGATGTAAGTTTTGTACGACATGAAATTTGTATGGCTTAAACTTGGGTTTTTCTAGAATAGTTTGAACCCTTGATTTTGTAACACCGACAGAACCGTCCAGTGTTCTACAAGAACTACTTTGATTTGTTTAAATTGAAGCCAAAACGTTTACTTCATCAATGTCCTGGTTTTTCTTATTGTAAATACTAGGTCGGGGTTTGGAAAATGAACCGACTGTGCCGATTGGCCCCTCAAATGCTGGTTCCGTTGTAAAATAAAACTCCCGTGGTTATGGATAAATAATATAATCGTGACGAACTTATTTTCACATGTAAACACTAATACAAAAGGTTATGACAAACAATACTCGTAATAAAAACGGCAACCCTGTGCCTTGCTGACAAGCTTTTAAGAGCCGTGGAAAACGTTCTTGACCGTTGACCTCCCTGGACCTGACTGAGTGACAGTGCCAACCGATCGAAAACATCGATCTCTCGGCGCTGCGGCGTTCTGTTGACAACGGGGAGCGCCTTGGTTACGAAACACAAGCAGACCGAAAAACATTGTCTCCTTGATAAATTTCCCCAATTGTACGGGGTGTGCAAAAACATATTTTACGACCATAATCCAAACATGCCGCCCCCCCTTGAAAGCTTGTCTTTCAAAACCAACAAAACTAACCTAAGATGATAAGTTCCTACAAGGTTTTCTTTACAGGCTCTCTCTACGGAGATATGTGCCCCTGCAGGGCGTCGCTGGAAATCTGTTTTTTTTTAATAACTTTCAAAGTACTTAATATAATTAAATAAAAATTTAATGCGATTGACACTAGCTTTTTTAGTTTACCAGGGGGACTAAGCTTTACAACTTAATGCATAAATTTTTACACCTTGTATGATAAAGATTTAAAAAAAAAACAAATCTTGGTAGCTTCCACCTTAGACTGAACAAAAAGTACTCTTGCTTATTGTCGATAAAATGAACCGAATTCGAGAAAACCATTTTCTCAGCTGCTAAGACTAACAGCACCATAACTTTTTTTTTCTGCCTCCTGAAGATGAACGTCACTACGTTCGATACGTATGGAAAAGAATACCATTTATAATAAACTTGTGGCGGAAGACTGTTTGCCCTTCTTTTGTTCCATTAAACGCCACTATACAGGGTGATTCAAAAGTACTTCGACAAACTTCGGGAGGTAATTGCCGGCAATATTTCAAGATGAAAAGTTCTTATAAACAGTGGTCCCTGGCGACTTCGTTACGGAGATACAGGGTGTTGAAATGTTAGAAGGAATGGTAATAATTTTTAAATAACTCCTTAACGAGTAATTTTTTTTTTATGAAATTTGGTGAATTAAATAAGCATCTCAGGACACTTATTTTCAAAGTAAAACACATTCGTAAATTTAACCAGTGGCGTCGGTACAAAATGTGGCTATCATATTTTTTGTGGAAACTATGCCTAACCTAACCAAACCACTGACTTATTTGATTTTAACTTTTTTTTTATGAATCCCCCATTCAATTACAACAAAAAAGTTCACGTGTGTTACTTTGCTACGAGGGCCAGTTTAATGTCAAATGATTATTTTATTTGACTATACACAAATATTAAAAAATATGTTTTAAATTCAAAGATTTATTCCTTACCTAACCACACCACTGACTTATTTGATTTTAACGTTTTTTTTATGAATCCCCCATTCAATTACAACAAAAAAGTTCACGTGTGTTATTTTGCTACGAGGGCCAGTTTAATGTCAAATGATTATTTTATTTGACTATACACAAATATTAAAAAATATGTTTTAAATTCAAAGATTTATTATGTAAGGGGTAAGGTATAACATTTAATTTAATTATAATTAAATAAGTGCGTTGCAAAAATTAAATGATTTTTAAATAAATTGTTCAAAATGTCCACCTTCAGCCAAGATGCAGGCATCTAATCTCCTTTGCATGGAATCTCGTACGCGTGCTAAGATATCTGGTCTGTTTCTTATTGCCTCAAAACCATCGATTATTCGGTTTCTTAGCACTTCTGCATTTTCGACTGGCGTCTTGTAAACGATTGACTTCAAATGTCCCCACAAATAAAAATCAAGAGGATTTAAATCTGGGGACCTTGGTGGCCACGGTTGATTTCCTTCCTCAACTCCCCTACCTATCCATCGATTTGGATAAATTTGATTAAGATGGGTCCTGGCCACTATGCTGAAATGGGCGGGAGCTCCGTCATGCATAAACCATATACGTCTTCGAGTTTCTAAGGGCACATCATCCAGTAAGGGAGGAAGTTCATTTTCCAAAAAATGTCGGTACGTCTCGCCATTAAGCCGAAGTGGAAGAAAAAAAGGTCCTATTAAGTAATCGCCAACTATTCCCCCCCACACGTTTAATGAAAATTGGTATTGAAAATTTCGTTCACTAACGGCGTGGGGATTTTCCAAAGACCAGATATGGTTATTGTGAAAGTTTGTAATCGCACTCTGAGAAAAATTTGCCTCGTCCGTAAAAAGTACATAATTTAAAAATTGGGGATTTTCAGCAAATTTTTCCAAAAACCACTGACACAAATTAATGCGCTGAGGAAAGTCCCTGAGTAAAAGAGCTTGTACCCTTTGAATATGGTACGGATACAACTGCTCATCGTGCAGAATTCTCCAAACTGTGGCTTGGGTGGAATTGAGAGCATCAGCAATTATTCGAGTGCTTGTATCTGGATTTTCCACTACAGCATTTAAAACAGCTTCTTCTAATTCTGGAGTTCGGGCTGTTCGCGGTCTTCCAGGAATGTCACGTGACCTCGCAAAACTCCCTGTTTCAGCTAAACGTCGGTGAAGATTTGAAAATGTTTCAGCAGCAGGCAGTACTCTGTTAGGATATCGCCCTTGATAGATTCGTCTAGCTGCTCGTGCATTTCCATCGGCAAGGCCATATACAAAATGCATGTCAGCTAAATGCGCATTATTTCTTAAGTAATCCATACCTTTTAAACAATACTATTAATATTCAATGAAAATGACAAAACTGAGAAATAAACCACATAAGCAACTAACTGTCAAATATGTTTTAATTCACGACAAATGCATTTCCAAAGCCGCCTTATCAAAATACAAAATATCAAAAAAGTATTTCCAAAGCCGCCTTGTCAAAATAGAAAATATTAGAAAATAACATACTATTCATACTAATAAATAAATATGCATGTCACTGAGAACATGTTATACTTAAATAGGCATCCTCAGATGCCTTCCTTTGGCATATACCTACATATTTGTTTATTGTAAGTATGTATAGATCTTAGTTAATATACTTAAATTAATATTTGAGTGTTTGATCAATTATTTAAAACATATTTTTTAATATTTGTGTATAGTCAAATAAAATAATCATTTGACATTAAACTGGCCCTCGTAGCAAAATAACCCACGTGAACTTTTTTGTTGTAATTGAATGGGGGATTCATAAAAAAAAAGTTAAAATCAAATAAGTCAGTGGTGTGGTTAGGTTAGGAATAAATCTTTGAATTTAAAACATATTTTTTAATATTTGTGTATAGTGAAATAAAATAATCATTTGACATTAAACTGGCCCTCGTAGCAAAATAACACACGTGAACTTTTTTGTTGTAATTGAATGGGGGATTCATAAAAAAAAAGTTAAAATCAAATAAGTCAGTGGTGTGGTTAGGTTAGGCATAGTTTCCACAAAAAATATGATAGCCCCATTTTGTACCGACGCCACTGGTTAAATTTACGAATGTGTTTTACTTTGAAAATAAGTGTCCTGAGATGCTTATTTAATTCACCAAATTTCATAAAAAAAAAATTACTCGTTAAGGAGTTATTTAAAAATTATTACCATTCCTTCTAACATTTCAACACCCTGTATCTCCGTAACGAAGTCGCCAGGGACCACTGTTTATAAGAACTTTTCATCTTGAAATATTGCCGGCAATTACCTCCCGAAGTTTGTCGAAGTACTTTTGAATCACCCTGTATAGGCGCCATTTTTCCCTTATTTGCACAACCTTTGAAATTTTAGTGGTATTTATGTTTCAGTGAGGTTAATCAGCCATAGCTATTTACATAACAAGTGGGATATGTATATTATTAATGTACGCATGTGAAACTTTGCAATATGGGTGTAATCACATTAGTGCTTTAAGAATATAGTATATTATGTGTTACGTCGGAAATTTAACAAACAACTATAACTATTATTATTATTATAATGATTACTTGAGTAAAAATAATTAGTTTAAAAATTGAATACAGAATACTGTATACCCACAAATTAAAAAAAAAAGTTGTTGATGTTTTGACCATGGTTACTATGGTACTATACAAGCCAAGCATACAAGCTTAAATTAGTTGCATTTTTGATTGTCATCAAAAAAGTGTTTATTAAACAATGAGCGATTCAGAAGAAATCATTTGTACTCCTCCTCAATTAAGAGAAGCCGCAATAATATTGAAATAAACATTTTGGTTATTATTAAGACAAACATTAGGGACAAACCACTTTGAGAAACTTAATCTATTAATTAACATTTTCTTTTAATTTTGTTTTTCACTTGAAAATTTCCTTGCAAATCGAATTTTTCCTCTATTTAAATTTAACACTGCTACCTAAAGATTTGGATAAATCCAATGACATATACGCGTCTTTAAAACTTATGAGGTTATGTTACAGACAACAAAAAAACTACTTTGTTAGATAAAAAGTAATGATACTGATCCTAATGTTATGCCATATTCACCGGACAAACCAAACAATTTAGATACTGCTCTGTCAAAAAATAGGAGAAAATTAAGAATCAACTGACGGGCCTGATTTTTATGTGTTTAGTTAGTACCTACTAAAATTCAAAATGATATCTAAAGCGGTCCCAAAAGTATTAAAGAAAAACCGTTTTCTTTTTCAACACCCTATATCTCAAAATTAAAGCGGCTGCGAACCTATGTTGAGAGGAGTTATTATGTATCTTATTTTTGAGTAAGGAATCACCACACCAGCGATGGCACAATACATGCAGTAAGTTCGAAATTTACCAATGAAATTCGCGAATTAATTTAAAAATTATCGATGTAATCAAATGAGACGAGACGTGCCGGGCACTTATCGCTGTAAGTTTTTGCTAACTGCATGCCTCTTAAAATATTTTTTAAACTTGCTTAAGGAAAATAGTTACAAAAAATAGCGCCTTAGAATATTAGAGACTATTTAATTCAAAACGTCTCTAATCGCCACATTCAACTAGTTTTTATTTATTTTTATAGCAATCACAAAAAGTCTCAAATTGAACATAATATTCTAGGCGGGCACTAAACATTGAAGACGTCATTGCCCCAAGCAACAACCCCCTTAGTAGTCGTGCAATGCCGACATCAAGCGGTATTATCCTTTTAATACCCTTGGTGCCATGATAACAAAACTATAAAATCATTGGGATTAAACTGTCATTCGTAAATATCTACTGAAACAAATATTCGGTGTCAACACTGTGGCAAAGATTAATTTTTCATTGACCCTGGTTCCTACGCAAACTTCTTTATCTGCCATCTACCCAAACTAGTACAAACTTTGTGGCATGGCATGTCCTTTTAGAATTATTATTCAATTATCCTTTATCCACAATTTAATTCATACCAGTTATCTCTAAACCGAGTATATTTTGCCCTAACCCTTCGTAATGAGGGAGCAATGAGCTTTTTAAGCGTTGTCAATTTTGTTCATGTTTTTTAATAAAACCAGTGAAGTGGCCTATTTAGAACCATAATGGTTTAACATAATATTTCAAGGGGCTTATATTTCATTCATTATATTTCATTTTTCGGTTATAACTAATATTTATTTTAGATTTTTTAAAAATGTATACTTATAGGTATGTTCACAATAACTACATACTTTTGATTTTTAGACAAATAAACTGATCTACAAAGAAACAGTTGCTAGGGGATTTAAATGATAAATTATTCAGCCCTAGTACGGGAAAACGAAACTAGCAAAAAAAAAGATTTTTTGTACTTTTGTAAAAATGTGCCTGTACATACAACTGCCATACAACGTGTCCAAGAATTTAAACTTTTACTAAACAAATGGGAAATTTTTTTGTTATGCGTATTATGAAAAATGTGTATCTCCCTAAAAAGTTCTGCTTGGCAAAAAACTAAGAGTTAGGAAGAGAAAAATGTATTATATTACACAGGGTTCTCGAAATGTACAAGAATGTAAAAAACGTCCAAGGTAAAACTACCTCTGTTTTTAATTTTAAAGTAAGACGACAAATAAAAAAGTTGTTTCAGATCTTGTTGGGAGTACAAACAAAAAATTAGAATTGAATTAAGAATTATTATTTTTAAAAACACCTTCACGATTTGATCAATCGTAATTCCCCCCCCCTAGTATCAGGAAAATAATACCTTTAGGAATAAGGTGTTATGGTGGGTTCATGTAAAAACTCCTAATTTTGGCATTAGTTTTAGTAATAACTTTTTAGAAATACGACTTAGTTAAAACCATGTTTTCGAATGCAAGCCTTCAGAGCGATATTTTAGCTTTAGCTTTTGCCTTAACCTTTATGTTGTGACCTTGAAGTTGGTTTATTTTTATTTCTTAAGACTAAATAAAATCTTTGATAGAAACGCGCATAAATATTGACAAAAAATTTGGTTCCGTATGCGGTACAAGACATGTTATTATGTCAATAGGTACATGAACAAGGGCAGTCAGGAATTTATAAAACCAAATAATTTTTCGTGCCCTGCATTATAATAATATGGATTTACTCGCGTCAGTTTAATAATTTGCTTATCTTCCCATTCTAACTCTCTAATATTCTTTATCAACGTACTGTAAAATCCCCCTTTGTCTCTGTTTACAAAGGACGTAGGTACCCCAAATCTCCTTTTTTTTTACTTTATATAGTTTGGACAATATCAGTTCATTATTTAGAATGCGGAATGTTGCTGTAACAAGCAGGAGTTTTTTTCTATTTTGAAACCTCGTTTTGGTTATCTATTTCAGAAATAAGTGAAAATCAGGTAAAAATTCTAGAGAAAACACAATAAAAGTAGAACATCTATATTAAAGATTAAGAACAAACGCAGTAATCTTAAAATTAAAATAAAAGTCAAGCACATGAACACCAAATATCCTTATTCTCTAAAATTATGCCTAAAGTTGTTACTAAAACTAAAATTAAAACATTTTTCATGAACCCAGTTTAACTCTAGCACAAATTTGATAAATTGTCAGTTTGGCATTTTTTAATTTCTAAAAGTTTTCTTTTCAAAAACAGTAAAAATGGTTAAGTTGACTTTGTCGTTGTCGCTTTGCTTAAAAATTAAAAATAGCGGTAGGTCTTCCTCGGACCTTTTTTAAATTCTTTTACTTTTTGAGAACCCTGCATAATATAGTACATTTTTCTCTTCGTAAATCTTAGTTTCTTGCCAAACAGAGCTTTTTAGGACGAAACACTTTCTTCCATAAATCGCATAATAAAAAAGTTTCTCATTTGTGTAGAACATTCTTGGACACAAATTTATATTCTTAAGCCACATAAAGGGAGCTTGGAAATGATGATGACAAGTTTTAAGGTATCACCCTAAACATAGACTTTAAATTTGTCTATGGCCCTACACAAAAAAATTCATATTAACATCCGCATATGCTTCCATATGGCGCTATACCTTGACACATTCATCTGTAGCTGACGAAAAAATGCGGGCAAAAAACGTTCAGTGATTTACGATGTTGCCCCATACCGTTACCTAATTATAATTTATTATTTATTAGCAGAAAACCCTGGAATTGAATGTTATTAATTGAAAATAAATAATAATTCATTTAAGAAACTAAGAGTATTCCAATATAGAGGAGTTATTAAGTCATCAATACCCTCTGCCAAGTAAGTGTTTTTAGTTTCGTCCCTATTTACACCAGTAACCCTGCAGATCTTGTCCTTTTCTTTGTTAAATGTTCTACAATTATTGCATTATTTTATAACTATTTTGACTTTTACCCCAATCCACCTTTATTTCTCCACTCCAATTTTACTGTGAACCTTCATCTCTTCTACTATACTATATCATACCAACATTATAAAAAATTCTCGATCATCAGATATTTCCATTTCACATCAATAATCTTACTAATACAATAATCTTTCTACAACGTCAACTTTACACTTTCTGCCTTAATTTCTCAACAATAATTTTACCCCAATTCTTCATCCTTTTTATTCTACTCTACTGTAACAAAATTAAAACATCAGTCTAACTACTCAATCATCAGATACTTCCATTTCACATCAATAATATTACTACTATAACAAGCGATGAATTTAGGAACTGCACTAGAATTAAAAAGCGGTTAAAGAATAGGGCATATCGTGCTGGTGATCCTCAAATCAAGGCGGAGGCGATTCGGGAAGCCCAGGTAATCAGGGATTTGTTGAGCAAAAGGCAATCGAACCTGTGGGACGACAAGGTCCAAGGTCTGTCTGGAGCGGATAATTCCATTTATAGAATGACTAGGGCCTTGACCAGAGGCGCACGAGCACCCATGTCTCACCTAAAACACCAGGAAACAGGTGCGGTTTTAATCGATGCTAAGGATAAAGCTGAATTGCCCGCAGAAAAACTCTGCGACCAATTCAGTAAAAACCCGACCAATGACGCGTTGAGAGATGAGAGGGTCACTACTTAATCAAGGTGGTAGCCTCTTTTTTAGAAAATAGAAGTTTTGCGGTCTTGTCAGAAACACATAAGGGCGGGAGTGCCACTAGGCTCACCTCTCTCTCTCCAATATTGTATAATATTTATATTCACGATATTCCGCAAGATGGATTAACGCAGCTCTATATTTTCGCTGACGATACAGCAATTACTTCGACTACTAAATCACCGCGAATTGTCGTCAGCCGGTTACAGCGTCACATATTCGAGCTGGAAAAATGGCTTTCGGCTTGGAAGGTTCGCTTGAATCCCGCCAAGATGAAGGTTATTTTTTCTTCGAAGAGCACCGTTCGCAGGCCCGGAACAAGGCTACGGATCAATAGACTCCAAGTGAACTGGTGCCAGTAGGTAAAATACCTGGGACTAACTTTCAACCAAAGGCTGAATTGGAGGCAAAATTCAATTAATAGAATAAAACTTGCCTTTCGACAGTTAGACGTTATCTACCCCCTGCTCCACAGGCGGAGTAGACTTGCTAATAGGACTAAGGTCAACCTCTACAAGGTATTCGTCAGGCCGGTTGTAACTTATAGTGCACCTACGTGGTGCAACATAAGCAGAACAGGGCTTAATAAGTTCCAGCTGATTCAGAACAAGGCGCTGAAAATCATCGCGAACGCGCCCAGATACAATATGCATGTAGTGCTACATAATGACTTTCGGATGATGATAATTAACGAGTTCTTCTTGAAAACTGTAAGAAATTATTATGGACATACAGACGTATCGACAAAGCAACTAATTACCGACTCACATACAAGATCGAGACAAATCGGGACGTACAAGTTACATAAAGACCGGCTTCCTGTTCGTCCAAGTCCCATCCCACAATAGTAGGGAGGCACTAAAATTGACATGCACAAATATTATATATTTAACAAAAAAGCACCAAAATTTTTGCAACATAACTCTTAATTAAATCCGTAAGAAGCACAAACATCTAAGCAACCAGCTTATTACAAATTTCTACAAACCATAGAACTAAATAGCCTTAACGGATAATCAATAGATGTCAAAGGAGTTCCTCCTGACGTAAAGAAACATTGAAGAACCTGTACTAATATGACAATCTTTTAACGTTTTTCATATCAGAACATTAATTAAACCCCAATTCTTTATCACTTTGACTCTACTGTAAGCAAATTTTAACTTCTGTGACTTCTCTTTACCATATTATACTTTTATTTCCAACATAATACAAAAACCTTTTAACAATTTTCACCTATCTTGAAACTTATTAAGAGTCCATCACCGTAATCCCTGATCGGCACGCAACCGATCATACAGCAATATAAAATAAAAGGGATTACTTGCGCTCAGCTGCGAACGAATTTCGAGAAAGCTGGTAAATTATTTAGCTTTGGTTGAAAAGATATTGAAAGGCGACTCTATATGCGAGTTTAAATATGTTGCAGATTTTTTATCATGCATAAAGTTGCAATTCTAACAGCCGGAAATATATTACTGCATATATTTCGAAAACGAAAGCCGAATACAAAAATCTGCAACATGTTGAAACTCGCATATAGAGTTGGCTTCAATATCCTTTCAACCAAATCTAAATCATTTACCAGTTTTCTCGAAATTCACTCACAGCTGAGCGCAAGAAATCCCATTTAATTTACATTGCTGTATGGTCGGTTGCGTGCCGGTCAGGGATTACGCTGATGGACTCTTAAGCATGGCTTACATTACTGACTACTTACAAGTCGAACCACTGGTCACAATTTAGCATAAGCTTTAATTAGCAAGACTACTCTGGTCGATTACTGTATCCCCTGATGAGGAACATATATATGTCGGAAACAATGAAGTGATAACTAAATATATATTGTAAAGGTAGTGCCTGTGTTCTATTTCAAAACTAAAAAGTCATTATCACTAAATTAATCATGAAGCTGTTTTTTTTATATGCCGAAATATAATTTCCTATTTGTATTGACATGGGCATAAACATAGATGGCAAAAAACTAAGCCATCTGAGAGTCGCCGACGACATCTTGATTATCGCAGATAGTATGGACGAAGCAAAGCAAATGCTACAGAGGCTCAGGGAGGCATCAGACTCTGTTGGACTCAAAATCAACACCAATAAAACCCAATACATGACAAATCTTGTTATGAGTGAGGCAATCAAGATAGACGGTATAAGCATAGAACAAGTGAGCTCTTTCAAGTACCTTGGCCACGAAATCTCTATTGGTAGAGACAACCAAACTCGTGAAATAACGAGAAGAATAGGACTGACATGGGCGGCCTTTGGAAGGCTGCGCAATATCTTTAAATCAGACATCCCAATGTGCCTAAAAAGGAAAGTATACAACCAGTGCGTGTTGCCGGTGCTTACATACGGGGCGGAAACACTTACCCTCACAAAGAACACTAAAAACAGAATAAGTATCGCGCAGAGGAAAATGGAGAGGTCGATGTTGGGTATATCGCTGAGAGACAGGATCCCAAATATAACATTAAGGGAGAGGTCCGGAGTGACGGACGCAGTTACCAGTATAACAACTTTAAAATGGAACTGGGCCGGCCATGTGGCGCGACTTTCGGACAACCGTTGGACAAAAAAGATACTCGAGTGGAGACCGCGCCAGGACGCATACAGAAGTAGAGGAAGCCCACCGACCAGATGGACAGACGACATCAAAAGGATAAAGACCAACTGGATGGAGGCAGCACAGGATAGACAAGGATGGAGGAAGCTACGGGAGACCTATGTCCATCAGTGGACGCGATTGGTCGATTGATGATGATGATAATGATGCTTTGTATTGTATTTGAATCATATTGGCGAAGCACGTCTATGACTGCGCCATGTTTTAAAAGATTGTGGTTCCCTTTACTCATACGTTGTAGCCACCGACTTGCGTGTACAGCTGTACATGCCCTTGAAGATGGTATCATGAATTTTTTTTTTATTTATTAAGATCTAGTTACAATACAGAAATGAACTCTTAGGTACACTTTTCCCAAAGTCAGTTTGATGACATAAAAAAGCTTCGACCGGGCTTCAAAGGGGCCGGCATCATTATCGGGGTTGTTAGACCTCTAAAAGTTCTTTAAGATTTCATTATTAAAAGTGTTCTTTTATATCAGTATTGAGTTAATAGTCAGTAACTCTCTTTGAAAGCTAGTTTGCAAATGTAGGTACTTTAAACCAAGAAATTCTCAATGTCAAAGACAGAAGGAACAAGCCATTCATGTATATTATAATAATTTTTTTAGTATTTCAGAAATATTATTGATACAAAAATAATTTAAATCAAACTTAAAAGAAATTTCACCGTTGTTAAACAAAAAAAATAAACAATTAACAAACCCTTATATTTCTCCTACACTTACGAAAACTTTGTAGAACTGGCACTGGTGATAAACCGTGGAGGCCCAATGGCAATTTAAAGTGCGAACTATTTTTTCCGAGCAGGAAAATTAATAGAGCAGCATATAAATACAAATTTATTTGCTGTAGACAAGAACAGCAAATAGTTAAAGGTTCAGCTTTAAAATCAGTTGATGGTTGAGGTATGCGATATTGGGAATCGGGGAGCGGCGTGACTGGTTGAAACGATTTACTGTAATTTACATATTTCATTTTCTGCTGTGACTGTGTGGTTTTAGATAAGTAAGTTTTTACTTGGTAGGTACCTATATTTTATTATATCAGTATGGCCTTTTGGCGACACTTTGATATAAAAGGTCAAGGTGAATTATCGCAGGAATATGATGAGTCGGTGCCAGAGTCGGCCATCGAAAGCAAAATAAGTCCGGAATTAAGAAACAAAGATTTTCAATTCAATGTCAACGCATTATTTAAAATATGTACGCGTTTCTAAAAATAAGAAAATCCGGGACAAACTGAAAATGCGCTTTGTACAAGAATGTATTTGTAATGAATTAACACAAATTGGGTTTCATAAGAACTTATAACGGAATTAATTTGGGGTTTGTAACCGGTCATTCCATAAAGCGCAAACCAGTAAATCAAAAATTAAAAACGGCTGACAATACTACAGAGGATTTTATTCTGCGAACTGCTTACAACTTTTACGAGGATAATATAGTGTCAACTTTAAAACTGGTTCGTGATAAATTGCTAGGTTACCCTGATTATAAGTAACAATATTTAGAAATATTGCGTGGTGCTTTGTTAATATGTGGCTTTAAATATAAGAAATTAGATAGTCCAATTGTTTATTTAGACGAAACTTGGTTTGATAGTCATCATGTTGATAAGTATGGTTGGGTAGACAGTACAAATTGTAGTTTTGGTACACCGTATTCGAGAGGAAAACGCGTTATCATGCCGGAAGTGAAGATGCTTTGTACCTAATGTGCTGCTGTTGTCAGCAAAGAATATCACTCAATAATCAATTCCCAACTTTAAGCGCAGTTGTTCTTGATAATATTCGGTAGGTAATAACGAAATGAGTAGCGATGAACGGAAAAATTGCGTAGCTCATGTTATAAAAACACAAAATGGATACTCTGTCTCACAACCTATAGCGCCAGTAGTTATCTAACCGGGAAACGATTCTACTTCCGAAGATTATGACGATTCCAGTCATTAAATTGTTTATGAAATTGAAATTAATTATGTTCCTTTAACAAGTATCTTAAAAACTTGTTATATCACAGAACGTTTACTGTGATTCTGCTGATGCGATCAATTTGTTCTTAAAATACATATAGTGAATTCTAATTACTAACTGTATTATTTCAACTAACATAGTACCTGCCCCTATCATTTCTTGGCAAGGAAAACTCATACCACCTGGCGGTCCTGGCTGAACAAATACAATGTTTTCGGCAAAATGAACATTTTTTTTTACCGAAAGACCACCTCAAAAATATTAAATACATGTGTTCCTTGCAGGCGAGGTCATGGGAAAAATCCTCTAAATCCATATTTTTAAATTGTTTTTGGCAAAATTAGCATCTTTCTTTACAAAAAAACCATTTTAAAAATATTTTCTGCAGGCAAAGTCATGGGTACAAGCCTTTTATCGATATAAACTATCATGAACAAGCTGTAATATACACTATTTAGTCATATTAAAAATTTACAACAATCCGCATTTTAATTATTTGGTAGAAGCGACGCCTATGGTCAGGAGTTTAATGTCATCAAATTAAGCTTGGAACAACTACAGTAGTTAGTCTTATTGGACGTCACTTTTTTAAAAGATCAGGTGATCCATATTGCAACCAGTGGCGTGGTACAAAAGGCTGGTGTTTTATAAAAGGACATCTTTTTTTTCACCGAGTGAACTTTCGCTATTTTTTTAAATACATTTTTACGTAAAAAAGGCCCTTTGGGTAAATGGCGTACAGTCGAACGTTCTCGTAATACAAGAACTTAAATGTGAGATTGCATTGCGTAAACTTAGTGAACAGACTACGTAGTAATAAAAATAAGAATATGCTTGCATGCTATTTTAAAATGTAGTTATTCTATTATACAATGTACCCATAAAAGAAAACGAATTTACTAGTACCTAGTTACATATTTATATTCTTAAATTCACCTGTGCATTCCACCAATAGCTCAAAAACTTCATCCATAGAATGTAACGCAATAAATTGTATATGGCTCGATTCAAATGCATGTAAGCGTGTTTGATAAGCAATAAATAATGTCACTTTTTGAAGTTTTAGTCGATCAACCCGTTATTTGTGACGTGTGTGTTTTTACTGTTTTAGAATTTGACTAAAATCTAAAAAATAGATAATTACTCATTTCAGCAAATGACACAAATACATTTTCTGTATGGAAAAGCCAGTGGTAACGCTTGCGAAGCACGGTGATTATAACAAGAAATAATGCACCCTAACAGACAAATTCCATGCATGCAAAAGACTTTGTCAGAAAGGATCTTTTAAACCAGATGACTCAATTGGTAGACTACGCACCATTCAAACTGCCGACGCTGAAGAGAGTGTGCTTGAAATAGTCGCACGTAATCCAGATATAAACACCCGAAGGCTCGCTATGCAAGAATGCATTCCAGAGAGCTCGATTTTAGAAATTCTACATGAACAGTGTCTCTACCCATACCATATTCCAAGAGTTCAGGCTCTAAAACCTCAAGATTTTATACTCAGGATGCAATTCTGTTGATGGCTGAGCCCAAAATGGCACCAAGATTCCAACGATATAAGTAAAATAATTTTATCCAACACTTGACAAATATTATTAAAAAATAGAAAATTATATTGTTTCAATGTAAACTGAAAAACCCTGTATTACATTATAATTGACATATTATTGAATGACAAATTTGACACGTAAAAGTAGGCTAAGGTGATTTTTGTTGTTATGGTATTGATTAACAATAAAAATCTGAAGGCAGTAAATAAAATTATTATTTTTGCGATTATCGAGGGTAGTTTTTTAAAATATGGAAGAAACTTCAGCCTTAATTCAAAAAGAACCGAACCTTGCGTGTTTATTTATTATTCCCCAGAAGTCAAGAGACAGTTATGACAAAGCCTTATATGAATGCATTTTTTTTCCACAGCCCACCAGTGAGTTATAATCATAACCCACTAGTGAGTTATGGTTATAACCCACGTGTGAGTTTTAGCTACTTTATTAGCCTGAAATCGAACTAATAATGCTCACTTTATATGAAAGTGGATAAAATTTTGTATGGCACTCGTGTGTTAAGTCATATAAGTCACTTGGGAATTAGCCCTCTCGGCCTACGGCCTCCAGAGCTAACCATTTCGCAGCGTGACTAATACTATATAACATAACACACTTGTACCATAAATAACTATTCATTGATGAGGCCGGACTTATTAGAGACGGAACTGTGAATTTCCACAACAATTACATATTATGGGCAGACAATAACCTGCATGTAATGTCTGGAATATTTGGGGATTTTTTAATAGGTTTACCAAATAATATATTAAACGGTGAATCATACTTACTAAAGACAGATATGTACCTCGTGCAAAACGGGGTTCTGAAGGTTGGCCACCTCGTTCTCCAGATTTAAATACATCAGATTATTTTTATGAGGCTTAAATGCTTATAATGTACCGTGCAAGCAAACATTTTTATCATCAAAGTGTGATTTGCATCTAAGGCCGTACTGCTTAGCACCTGTTGGGTGCCAGTAAATACGAGCATTATCAATCAATCGGTTATTCTGTCATCTTTAACAGTCGTGACAAGTTATTTTATTCATCGCTAATCTATCCAATTTCTTGAATAACTCACGCAATGAGTTTTACGGAACAGCACCGAAAATTCAAGGTTGAAGCGTATTTTCGAAACGGAGTTAAAAGTAAATGGTGAGTGGCTATAATCACCGTTGGTGCATGGACGATTTTCGTAAGTAATTACATAAGTGCATCAAAATTACCGATAATTTTTTATGAAAGCATGTTGTCTAAAAACTGGATGAGTTTATTTTCATATTTTGGCAAAAGAGCCCGACACCGAAGGTGGAGGGCTCTTTAAACAAAATATGAAAATAACCGAATCGAGTTTTTTACTGACAACGTGCTTGAATGAAAAATTATCAGGTCTATTTGGATGCACGAATGTAATTCGGTAGAATATTTCTCGAGTACGTGAAATGAAAGCACAAAATTTAATATTTTTATTTAAACGTTATATTTAATTAAATGAAAATAAACAAATTAAAAATTGCATGAATCGCAGTGGAAAACACAATTGTAAAAATCACTTCCAAATCGCGACATTTTTACGAATTTTTAAATTTGATTTATGTATGTCAAAATGACAAATACATAATATCAACACAATAATACACCTACAAGGTGCTATTGTAAATATTAATTATTGTTACTTAGATACGGACCTATAGGGAAATTTTCGCACCTACTGGGCAATTTTCGTCGAAAATTTCCCGCTTCATATGGTAGTTTTTACACATGAGAGAAATATTCGCCAAAATTTTCCTAACGTCGCTTTTACTGCTGGGGATTTTCATCATTGCCTGAGAATAACCGTGGCTCTGTTTAGGGAATTAGGGGAAACAGGTTCTATTCAACATAAAAAAAGGATATAATATACTAATTAGGAAAATATTTCCTAGCCATCTGATTTAAGAACCTTATACTATAAGGCCGTATTTGGCTAACACAGTTAGCGCTACAATACTAAATTGATTGCTTAAAACTACCAAGAAAGGAAGACCTTTCTGTTGGTAGGATGCTGCTACCTATGGACCGGTTTCGAACTTATTGGTTCTCGTCAGCATAGGGTAAGCGCAGACATACCTAACAACAGAAAGACCTCAAGTCTTTATAACCAGTTTTATCGTCCTGCTCAGATGGCTAGGAAATATTTTCCTAATTAGTATATTATATTTTATTCTACTCCATCTGACAAGTAAGGATTTTTAAAGATTTTTAATAAAAAAAGGAGCTGGAAGGCCATCTGTGAGAACAAAAGAACTTGTTGCAAACGCTCGTGAAATAATGCAAAATACGCCAACAAAATGTGTAAGACGCTGGTCTCAAGAAGTGGGAAGATCTAAAGGAATATGCAGGACTATTCTTATAGAACAGTTAATTTTGTTTCCGTATAAGGTCCAATTATTCCAATAACTACGTGCTGCAGACTTTGAAAGACGCATGAATTACTGTCACTGGTTTACCCAAAATTTATTGGAAATAAATGATTTATTATTTATTTATACATGACATTTTTTTCTAATGAAGCTTGGTTTCACCTCACCAGTTATGTGAATTCTAAGAATGCATGCATGTGGAATAGTGAAAATCCCAATTTTTTTTTTTTCATATTGCACCCTCAAAAAATTGGTATCTGGTTGGCTGTTTCCCGAAGAAGAATTGTTGGACCTGTTATTTTCCGTGACACAGTTACTGCAGAGCGGTATAGGGAAAATATTTTGAATCCATTCGTGGAGCAATTATTTGACGATTAACTGTGTTTTGGTTATTTTCAACAGGACAATGCAACCTCCCATACATCCGCCGAAACTATTAACTACTTACGCAATTTTTTTGACGACAGGTTGATCAGTTTTCGAACAGACATT
Organism: Polydrusus tereticollis; assembly: GCA_963920685.1. Classification (NCBI taxonomy): domain Eukaryota; kingdom Metazoa; phylum Arthropoda; class Insecta; order Coleoptera; family Curculionidae; genus Polydrusus; species Polydrusus tereticollis. The sequence continues at coordinate 124,187,486 of OY987326.1, forward strand.
GAATTCCCACCCAGATGACGTTTTTTGACGGTTATGGATTACTTCATTTTTTCTCATTTGAAGAACAATATTTTTAAAACATCAGTTGAAAATTTAGTTAAAATAAGAACAATTAGTTACAAGCAAGGATTATCCAAGAATGTGGTAGCATTTCTCCAGAGATGCTGGTCAATACTTTCGAAAATGTGAAGAGACGTGTGAATTTATGCTTGGAGCATGGCAATAGCCAATTTCAGCAAATTCTATAATTTTTGTTTTCCTTTCTCTATATTCTTACTTTGTTAATTTTGTAACAAAAATGAATTTGCATTTGTTTACTTATTTTAATATTCATCAGTTTAGCACATCATGTCATAATATGAATTTGACACAATATTAACCTAGATTTGGTTAGATGTATCGTCCTCTTATAATTATGATCTAAACCAAATCCTACGTTATTCAGTCAAAACCCTCTTGGATGAAAATAATTTTTGCTCGCACTATATACGAAGTACCAGTTCGCAGCGTTGAAGAATAAGGGCAGCGGGTGTTAGCTGGTGGCGCGTAATAAAAAACAAAGTTGGTATTTTTAAAAAAGTTATGAAAGTTATAGATGATCTATAGGAAAACGAGTTCGGGGATGTATTGATATGAACGGAAATAATTCTTAACACTTGTTATAACTACCAAAAGTTAATGATCTACATAAACTTAAAGATCTGCATCCAATTAATATTCTACCTTGCCTTTCAAAAGCTCTTGAAAAGATAATTAACCATCAACTTGTGGAGCTCAGTCTAGTTAGTGACTGATTGTAACTATATTTCTCGAGCTTCTGATTCTGGAGAGATAACGGCTTTGGCGCTTCTAGACTTTTCCAAAGCATTTGATACTCTCGACGACCGTTTGTTGTTAGCTTTTCTTCATTACATTGGTCTCATTGATCACGCTATTAATTTGTTTAAGTATTTCTTTGATGGTCGAAAGCAGTATGACAAACTGGAGGACGTATAGGAGTATCTAATGCATTAACTCTCACACTTCTAGAGAGAAAATGTCGTTTCTGCTTGTGAAACCATTAACGCTAAACTCCAGAGTCTTCAATCACTTTCTTTAAAACATTCACTATATCTTAATCCAAAAAAATGCTGTATAATGATATTTGGGAGAAAAAATGATGTGGACAAAGTAAAAAACTTAGTAAACATAAAAGTCGAAGACTCAGTTTTGCCAATTACCTAAGGACAATGTCAAACGCTTGGGTGTCAACAATGGTCCTTTTTTTTGGCCACCCCGCTCTCCAGATCTGACACTGCTTTATTTTTTTATTTGGGGTACCTACAATGAAAAATCGACCATGGAAGACTGCATGCAGCGAGTAAGGAATGAGTTTGACAGTTTAGATCCGAAATCAGTAAGGAAAGTGACCCATGAAGAATTATTATTAAGATGTGAAAAATGTCTGGAAGTTCAAGGACGTCAATTTGAACATTTACTCAAATAATAATTTCTTTAAAATGTTGTGTTCACTAATAATAATTGTTATTGCGTTTTTTTCCTCCCAACAATTTTTTTTTATGAATGCTAGTGCTTTTCAAAGTTTTTTTTGAAGTTCTCTGTAAGTTGTTTAAGGGTGTTTTGTGTTAGTTTCTGTTTTTGAGGATATTGGGTAGCAAATGTATCACACGTTCTTGATATTACTTCATCACATTCTTCATAAATAATAAACAAATTTAAGTAATCTTCGTTTGAATTATTTAAGCGCCCCGGCATGATTCTTGATACTTTTTAAGTGTCAGTGACATTTGGTTACCATTTGATTGTTTTCTACTGCCATCATGGCCAACTGATAGTTACTGAACTGAAAAGCCGTGGCATTTTTACAATAGAAAAATATTAAATTGCCAATATTTCGGGAACTATTAATTTTCTAAATAGGCAACCTTATACAAAGTTACTCTTATTTTTAATGCTGAATATGATAAAATTATAGAAATGGGTAGTTTCCATTTGAAAGAATGGACTTTTGACATGTTTTTCGATTTCATTTTTACTATTCTTTTTTGAACACCCTGTATTAATAATTATCAAAATATCATACGAAGTGTGCTAAAGTAGACCTCTTTCTACAAAAAAGAACAATCCAAATTAAATAATAAAGGCTTCCGTACAGGAAAAATTAATAACTATTTTTAAGTCTGCAAACGTCATTTTTGACGAAAAATTTTAAATATGTCAAAAACGGTTGGACCTAGGTATAGAACATTATACATGAAAAGTAATTGGAATTTTACGAGAAATTTAAAAGTGAAATAATATATAGGGTATCCTATTTAAAATAAGCACGTTGACATCTACTTCCGGTATAACCGAAAGTGTCAGATTCTTAAAAATATTTTAGACGAATGTCCCCCATAGGCATTAGTAAGCCACCAAAATTTCAGATTATTCCTAATTATAGTTTCTCCATAATCGATCGATGCAGTTCCCGGTGAGACACCCTGTATACGAAGAACCAGTTCGCAGCGTTGAAGAATAAGAGCAGCGGGTGTTAGCTGGTGGCGCGTAATAAAAAACAAAGTTGGTATTTTTAAAAAAGTTATGAAAGTTATAGATGATCTATAGGAAAACGAGTTCGGGGATGTATTGATATGAACGGAAATAATTCTTAACACTTATTATAACTACCAGAAGTTAATGATCTACATAAACTTAAAGATCTGCGTCCAATTAATATTCTACCTTGCCTTTCAAAAATTCTTGAAAAGATAATTAACCATCGACTTATGGAGCTCAGTCCATTTAGTGACTGATTGTAACTATATTTCTCGAGCTTCTGATTCTGGAGAGATAACGGTTTTGGCGCTTCTAGACTTTTCCAAAGCATTTGATACTCTCGACGGCCGTTTGTTGTTAGCTTTTCTTCATTACATTGGTCTCATTGATCACGCTATTAATTTCTTTAAGTATTTCTTTGATGGTCGAAAGCAGTATGACAAACTGGAGGACGTATAGGAGTATCTTATGCATTAACTCTTACACTTCTAGAGAGAGAATGTCGTTTCTGCTTGTGAAACTATTAACGCTGAACTTCAGAGTCTTCAATCACTTTCTTTAAAACACTCACTATATCTTAATCCAAAAAAATGCTGTATAATGATATTTGGGAGAAAAAATGACGTGGACAAAGTAAAAAACTTAGTAAACATAAAAGTCGAAGACTCAGTTTTACCAATTACCTAAGGACAATGTCAAACGCTTGGGTGTCGCCTTCGATGGTGCATTACGATTTGATCGGCATGTATTCCATTATATTCAGAGGGCTTATATTAGATTAAAATTTCTTTACAGTTATCGACACGAGCTGTCAACTAACCTGAAAATTCAATTTTGTGACTCACTGGTCCTTTCCATATTTAGTCATGGAGATGTTGTGTATGGAGACTGCTTGACAACCATTCAGAAAAAAATAATTTAAAAGGTTCAGAATTCCTGCTTACGGCTCATACATGGAATTCGTAAGCTCGATAGAATATCTCACAAAATAATGGAGGCGAAATGGCTGAATATGGAAAGTAGGAGGAGGTTAGACGAGGCTTGTTTCCATCACAAAATATTGTACTATAAAAATGTTCAATACCTTTAAAAAAAAATTATCTTCAGGTCTCACGTATGTAACGTAAACATACGATTTTGGGGTATGATTACTTCATCTCTGCACAAGTCTTCTACGTTAGAACGCTGTTTAACCTTCAACGCGGCTAGATTATCTGAATCTCTTCCCGACTCCTTCAAGACTCTCACGCCAGCTACTTTTAAACAAATTATTCTCAAACATCTCTCTTCTAACTCTTAACGCTAACTTATAAACAAAGACTTGTTAGCCCGTTTCTTTCCTTTTCTTTATTCCGCTCATATGTATAGTTTATTTATTAGTCGTCATATGAAATCAGCTATTAATGTAATAATTGCTTAGGTTAAGTTGATCAGGGTAGATTCCACACAGGTGGCACCTACATCTGGACTTCGCTCTTTCTTGTATTATGTAATTAGTACAGAAATAAAGACATTATTAATGTTATTATTATTATAACACATGTAGTAACAAAAAAAATACAAATTTAGGAACAGAATTGTTAATTATTTTATTACTGATCTGTTGGTATCTATTAATAAAATTATTATATTAAAAAAATAGCGAAAATACTGATATTACGCCACTGGTTGCAATATGGGTCATCTGATATTTTAAAAACGTGACCTACAGTAATACTTATACCTAAAAGTTAATTTCTGTATTGTAACTGAATCCTAATAAGCTAATAAACAATCACCATCTTCAAGGGCCTGTAGCTCCGTACGGAAAAATTTGCTAGGCTCTGTTAATATGAACTTTTTTCATATTTTTTTTGTAGAATCATACCTTAAAATTTATCATCGCCATTTCCGGTCATCCTGTATATAATGATCAAGGACAGATAAAACTAACGCATAATTTCCGTTCCAATGCTTATCGCATTGGTTTGTCGAGTTATCTGAAGACCTACAGGAAGTAATAGTAAGGCTTCACGATGGTAATCCGCTTTCTTATTTAAAGTTAGATATCCTTTGTAGCAACCTAACTTGGAATATAGTTATACAGTGTGCTAAAATGATAAAATGATATGAACACAGAAAATATAGATACCTTGCGTTATTAATTAGTAGCTTAAAGTTCTTGCATTTTGTAATTTCTTTTTTCACTTTGGAAATGGAACTGCGAATTTTCGAATCGAACCGACATCTTCCTGGATGCATGAAAAATCACCAATAATAGATATTTTATCAAAATGTTAGTGGTGGGAAATTATTATATTTATCACGGTTTAGAAACCCATTGTGGTACTCGCGTCTTAAATTTAACCTTTGTTAATAATAATGTAAATTGGTGTTATTCTCTTTACCGTTCCGTTTTCTTCCTTAGATTCTTTGTTTGTTGGTAGTTTTAGTTTCTTTGTACTAATTTGTTACTTTTTATGTATATTCCGAAACCTGAAACCTGAGTTTTAAAAATACCTTAATGTATTTTTAATAAAAATACGATAAGTACAATTAGTTAATCAAAGTCTGGTAACGCCACTAGTAATATTGGCCGAAATTGATTTGACTGATTTTGAATGTTCCAGGACTCGCCTGCAACTCGCATTGATTTATCCTTCTCGTCCAGCAAACGATCACTCTCGAAACTTGTTACGTAAATAGCACTGAACTTCCACCAGTAGAAAAACAAAGGTAATGGCCGAGCAATCTAAAAATGTCCCCGGTATGCACCTGGAAAATTGCTTTTGCGGAAGCTTTACTCATACGCAGTATGTCTAATTTCTACAATTATTTGCTATTCCCAAAGAATTGACGTTTATCTTGTCCATAGCCGGTCGTCTATTTACTCTTTATTTACACAGTGTTTGGCGTGTGGCGTGTGTATTGTGAGACTTGTGGGCGTTATTTTCAGTTCTTTATTGTATTTTATGGAAGTTCGTAATGAGAAACAAGTGCATGTTGTTGCTTTTCAACAATTGTTGGCCAAGGACCAAAATTCAGTTATTGAGGTAAGTACCCAGTCAAAATAATTTTAGAAATGTTGGTTACCGATATATTTATACTACACTTCTGTGTACTCCAATTAAGTTTGGTTGGGATAGATTTTTTTTAAATTAATTTTTTTCGCACTTATTAATGTATTTGTACTGGGTAATACTAAAGTTGCCTATTTACTTTCCACTGCCAATTCGTGGATACCATCCTTATTCACGGCGTACATTTGTTATTAAATTACTAATAGGGAAATATTCTAAAAATGCTTTTCTCTTCTTGCCACTTTAACAAAATAATTCACAGTATACGCAATTATTCATCAATAATATGTGTTTCGTCAATACGGCTCCTATTTTACGGTTTCTTTACATTGTTTCAACGTAGAAAACTTTTTCTTTGTTTAGAGATCACATACTACATCCAATTACTACTTTCGTTACCGTTGTTTTTTTTTCAGTGTGCTGAGCATTAACATTTTTTCTGACCAATTGGACAATAAAGAGAACATAAAGGGAGTTAAAAACGATATTGTAAACGTTGTTTGGAAACATTAAACAACAATTTATTTCATGTATACAGGTTGTCCTAAAAAAAAAGTTATAACGGCTAACTTTATTTTTTTAAATAGACCCCCATTTTATAATATTTTCTTGGATTCTGCTTAAAATTCTAAACATATTCCGTGCGAGAAAATTGATATTCGAATTTTAACACATGATTTTTTTATTATTACCTAAATCATGAACATTGTTGTAAATAAAGCCTTTAGTTGTTAGGTTTTTACACTGACCGTAACATTTGTCCCATGATTTGAGTAGTTTTGCCTTAAGTTAAAGTGGCTGGCAAAAGTTATTTTGATAATCTTGTAATTTCAAAATGTACGCTTAAGTTTGCAAACTCTTTCATAACAAGTATCCTCGCAGAGAACCGATATCTCGATCTACTGTCAGTAAAATAGAAAAAAAATATAGAGATTTAGGTCACGTTAGGGACATTTAAACGAAAGGTTGACCTGCGGTATTAGAAGATACACAATTAAATGTGTTATTGTCGGTTCAAGAAGACCACCGTAAGGCGAGTAGTACTATTGCTTTGGATAATCATATCTGCAAAGCATCCGTCCTAAACTATTTAAATAAAAATAAATTCCATCCTCACAAAGTTCAATTGGTTCATGAACTCAATAAAGATGATCCCGACAGAAGAGTCTAATCTTGCTAGATAATGATGAATATGTGCAATAATCATCCACTGTTTTCAAAACGAATTGTATTTTCGGATGTGGCAACGCTTTGTTTGAATGAGAGTGTAAACAAACAAATCTGTTGGTATTGGGCTACAGAAAATCCTCACTGGATTATGGAATATCACACCCAATATCCTTAGAAAGTTAATGTTTGGGCTGGTATTATTGAAAATAGAATTTTGGGACCCTTTTTTATTGACGGAAATTTGACAGGTAAAAAATATTCAGAATTTTTAGAAAATGATCTAGTACCGTGCCTCGCTACATTATACCCTAGTTCAATTTTGTGTTTTGTGGTATCAGCTCCGGCCCATTACACCCGCCCTGTGCGTGAGTACCTTAATACAGTTTTCCCCGGGCGATGGATTGGCCGACGAGGTCCAATTGAATGGCCGGTCAGACCTCCAGATTTAACCCCTTTAGATTTTCTTTGAGGAGTTATCTTAAGTCTAAGGTATATGTTAACCGACAGAACTATATTAAAGACTTAACGAACAGAATAAGAGGTGAAATAAGATTGATAGAACCTTACGTCGTTAATAACGTTCTGCAAGAATTTGAAGATCGTCTCGGGTATTGCTAGACTATTTGGTGGAGGTCATTTCTAGCATTTGATAAAGTGACCTTTAGTTTCTTTTGAATTTTCTTTTTCTACAGTTTATAAAATATGTTTAGAATTTTATGCAGAATCAAAAAAAATATTATAAAATAGAGGTAACCTATTCATTTAAAAAAAAACAAAGTAAACCTTCATAACTTGTTTTTGTGATAACGTTTATACCTGAAAGAAGCTTCAAAAAACAAACAACAAAAATAAAAAAATTACGGGTTCAAGCGTTTTTTCGAAAAATAAAACATGAATAATAAATGAGTGTATTCCAACCTTTACGTTCTCACTGTATAATATGTTAAATAATACAGGTTTTCTTCAAATACCAATAAAGTTATTCCTTAATTCAATAATATGTACATTTATTATAAACATATTGTATCCTAACCCCGTGGTAACTATACAGGGTGGCGCACCGAAAACTTTCCACCCATGTTTATTTTCTTGTTAATAAATAAATCAAAATTCGCTCGAACATGGGACCTTAGTTCTCAGGGGACATATTTTTTGCTATTTTCACCCCGCCCCCCTGCTGAAACCCCTACGACGGGGTGGTTTTCACCCTTAAAATCTTAAATGGAAAGGGGAATCGAGTAATACCTTATTTTAAACGGAATACAATTGCCTTTCCAACGCGACCTTGCTCGTTTAAATCGAGTTCCTGAGAAATAGGGCTAAAAAGAAAAGAAAATTTAAAAATATTAAAATTTATTACCGCTTGTATTAATCAAGTAAATATTGAAAATGTCCACCTTTAACCTCCATGCAATTGTAAACGCACTGTTCAAAATGTTCGCAAACATTATGGGGCATTGCGGGAGTTATTTGTCGGCACTCGTACACTATTCGTTGTCGCAAGTCTTCCAAAGAATTGGGTTGGGTTGCATAAATTTTAGACTTTAAATGTTCCCACAAAGAAAAGTCCAGTGGCGTGAAATCAGGAGATCTTGCAGGCCATTCAATAGAGCCTCTTCTTCCAATCCATTTTCCTGGAAAATTTTCATCCAGAAACTGTCTAACAGGGAACGAATAATGCGGGGGTGCTCCGTCTTGCTGAAAGTAAATATTTTCTGGCCGATAACGGTCATTTTCTTCTATTGCATTCGTTAAAGCAGGGTTAATAGTGGTTTCCAACAGGTTAAGGTACATTATAGGGTTGAAATTATTTCACTTTTCTTTAGAAGTAACGATTGTGCTCGAGCTGCCGCCCTGTCTTATAATGAATTCCATCTAAATGCACACTTGTCTCATACTTACGTGCTACAATTAGTGGCAAAATTTCGTGAAACAGAATCAGTGCTAAACAAATAAAGGATTGTTGAAAATCCTGTAAGAAATGAAGCTGTAGAAGTTGCAGTTTTGGGTTATATTGCCATCGATCCCACACTTAGCACGAGGAAGTGTCAGATGTATCGGGTGTTTCGCGTAGAACGATTTAGCGTACTTTAAAAACGCATAAGTTTCATCCCTATAAAATAAAAATGGTTCATGAACTTAATGAAGACGATGACGATCACCGTTTGCAATTTTGCGAGTTAATTAGTGAGATGATCATTCGCAATCCACAATTTATTTTGTTTCTCCGATGAATGCACTTTTTTTCTTCACTGTACTGTCAATCGACGGAATTGCAGGTATTGGTCGAATTCCAAATCTAGAATTTTTAGAGAAGTGCATACTCAACTTCCAGAAAAATTAAATGTGTGGGCTGGAATTTTTGGGGACCGTATTATTGGGCCGTGCTTTATACCTGGAAATTTAACAGATGAAATGTACCTGAACCTGTTGGAAACCACTATTAACCCTGCTTTAACGAATGCCATAGAAGAAAATGACCGTTATCGGCCAGAAAATATTTACTTTCAGCAAGACGGAGCACCCCCGCATTATGCGTTCCCTGTTAGACAGTTTCTGGATGAAAATTTTCCAGGAAAATGGATTGGAAGAAGAGGTCCTATTGAATGGCCTGCAAGATCTCCTGATTTAACGCCACTGGACTTTTTTTTGTGGGGACATTTAAAGTCTAAAAGTTATGCAATCAAACAACCCTATTCTTTGGAAGAATTGCGACAACGAATAGTGTACGAGTGCCGACAAGTAACTCCCGCAATGCCCCATAATATTTGCGAACATTTTGAGCAGTGCCTTTACAATTGCATGGAGGTTAAAGGTGGACATTTTCAATATTTACTTGATTAATACAAGCGGTAATAACTTTTATTACTTTTAAATTTTCTATTTTTTTAGCCCTATTTCTCACGAACTATTAACTCAATTTAAACGAGCAAGGTCGCGTTGGGAAGGCAACTGAATTCCCTTTAAAATAAGGTGTCACTCAACCCCCCCCCCCCCGTTCCATTTAAGATTTTAAGGATGAAAGCTACCCCGTTGTAGGGGTTCAAGGTAGGGGGGGGGGTGAAAATAGCAAAAAAAATATGTCCCCCTGAGAACTAAGGTTCCCGTGTTCGAGCGAATTTTGATTTATTTATTAACCAGAAAATAAACCTGGGTGGAAAGTTTTCGGTGCGCCACCCTGTATATTAAACAATAAAGGATTTTTAAAGTAATTACGCTGTTTTGTTAATAAACATATACAGTAAATTAAAAACAAAATTCATATTTGTAATAGTTATTTAGAACCACAATAGTGTACAAAATTTTACTTCTTTTTAGCGCTATCGGGCTATAAGGAATATCATTACAACAATATGGCTATAATAAACGCGGGGTAAGCGAGGCAAAGTTACCCCAGGTCCGTGACCTCAAAGGGCTCGCCGGCCCGGGTGCTTAACTAAATAGAAACCAAACGCAAGTTTTACAATCTGTACCTAATAATTCGAACAATGGAAGAGCATTAAAATATTTTCCCAAAAAAAGACGTTTTTCATTTTTTGCGGTAAAATTTTCTGGCTACTTTTAAAAAACAAATTTTGAAGGCAATATTTTGGGGGGGGGGAGGAAGAACGCTTACCCAGGGCTCGCAAATCCTAGCGCCGGCCCTGCACCCATAACTTAATATCTGCTTGCAAGGAAACTTCTTTAATAAATGGGATAAAACTGCAATAAATTGTATGGGTTAGTTCAGGGTAGTTTGTTGGTTTAGATTAGTTTGGGTTAGTTTAGATATTTAACTTACCTTAAAAGTTGTTTGTTAAATCACCCCCAGGAATGACGAAGTTTCACCTCAAAATCATTATTTATTATACTCTTTCTTCATATCTGATAATATAGCTTGTCAGGCTCGCAGGAGTTCTGTCTCGTAGCCTACAGCGCAGCACGAAGCAACGCTCACCGATGACCCCTGATAGTCAATTGAAAGGACAGGAATCGGGATGAGGGTTTAGGTTTTGTTTCTCGCTCGTTGAATATCTTTTTTTTAACGTACAGTGTTTTAAAATTTTAATATTCAACATTTCTTTAATATTTTGTATTTTAAATTTAAATATAAACATTTTAATGCTAATACAGTAGTTTAGGTGAGTTATTCTGTTTATTATTCAGGGTGTCTCTTAAAGATGCGGAAAAAATGCTACTTTTCCTGAAACTTGAATATGACGATTTAACCCAACTTACCTCAGTCCAAAAGTAAATGATATCGGAGATACAGAGTGTCAAGAGTTCAATTTGGTTTTAGTTTTTCATAAAATTTTTTTTAATAATTGGTACATTATCACAATATTCGGCTAGGGGGGGGGTTGTCGGGTGAAAAACTAAAATCTGCTCTTATTTTTATTGTAAAACTTACAGGGCGCCACCTGTGGTACCTTGAACTCATTTAAAGCGAAATAACTTTTTTGAGCCACCCTGTATTCTAACGTATTTTACAACAACTGTCACTAAAAATACTTCTGACACTCTGTATCTCCGAAATCATCCACTTTTAGACTGAGGTAAGTTAAGTTAGATCGTCATATTTAAGTCTCAGGAATTTGTGGTAGCATTTTTTCTACACTTCCACACCTTCTAGAGACACCCTGTATATTTATCCGATGTAATTTAAAATATGGTATAAGAAATAAACACATAGTGAACATTAGTTTTAAATATGTGACTAGAAAAAGGCTTACCTAACATATTTTTCTTTATTTTTAGGATACAGTATTATATATTTAGCATTAAATCATATCTAACTACATAAATACTTTTAAATATATATCATATAATATGATACAATTTTCTCAGTATGACTATATATGCGTTATTACGTTATTGCCATTTCGTAAACCCCAAATCTTTTGTCCGGAATTGGCTAACGAAAAGATAAAACGGGTCACAAATTAATGTATATTCATTCATCATATTTCTGTTACCCATATTTATTTATAGTTCTGTAATAAATACACTTTAAACTACCATTAAATCCATATATTTCTTTCTTTTACAAATTAGATTGATCTTTATGATCCAGCTTAAGTTCGACCGGATTTAATATAACCTCCATTCCCCGTTCTATTCTTTTAAAATAAAAATTAATTGCCTTTTCATATCCCACACTATTCTTTTACCAAAAAGGCAGAAGAATTTCTCGCAATAAGCACTCCTTTTGCATGAATGACTTCCCATTGATCCAAAATATCTTGGATAAGTTATGGAATATTAGTTGGAAGAAACGCGATAAATTTTATGCCGCCAGGATAAAGCCAAATTTAAAGTTTAAAGTTTAATAAGAGGTTTGATCATTGGGTTTTAGAGTTTTTGTTAGTATGGCCTGTTTTTTTATAAAACTCCATCGCTATCACGAGAATGCAGAATATATAGGTTTCTTGAAATATTAAATTGCAAAGTTTTGATCTGATATTGGTAAGACTAGTTGACATACTTTTGTGGTTTCATATAGGTGGTGGAGTAGCAGGTATTTGGATAAAAAATTCAAATATGTTATAACCTTTTACGGTGGCAATAGAATAAAATGGATTGTAATTTTAATGATAAATAAAATTTAAGGTCATCACGTGCCTCAAGCTCGTCGCAGATGTAACCGGGATTCTTTACGAAGGGAAACAACAATATGCACATGAATAAACCCCAAAAAATGCTGTGCAAGCTAAGACATATGATTGAGTTTCGAGCGCTATTCCCAGTTGCTTTTAGATCAACAACAACAACAACACGAAATTCCCGTGAGTGAACAATGGGATCCACATACAGTGCCAAAACAAACACACAAATTAATTAAAAGTTATTTAAATAAAAATAGGTCAATATAAAAAGGAGGTGATTTCAAATTGCAAATTAGGAACATTTAATTCAACATCTCATAAATAACTGTAGTCAGTTGATTTACCAAATCAGACAAAAATAGCAAAAGTATTTGAGTTTGGTTATTGTTAGACCCGGACTTTCCAGATCAAGTTTTGAGGGATTGCTGAATCGCGTACAAATGTACACAAAGTAGTGATAGCAATTTTCATTTTAAAACATTATGTAATTACATGAGAACGTATTTTACATGAGACAAAATTAATTAATTCACAATTTCTCTACTACTATCACCTCTCCTGTCTCTCGCATTTCCCCTGAAACGTATATTGTTGCATAATAATTAAAAGATGTTAGTGGTTACATTGAAAAATAAATAAAAGTCTAATCATCATTATAGCGCAAAAGTTGCAACTTTTTGTATACCTGAATAACTGAGATGCTGAAATATACTGTTAAAATAGTTGAGCAAAATAGCTTACGGCGGCTTTACGGCTACTATACTACTATATCAACGAAAAAAAGTCAAAATCAAAATCAACTAGATATTTTTAGTATTAATAGAGATGTACTTATCCGCAAGGTCCTACTGAAGGCCTGAAGGTGACTAAATAGTCTACCTAAGGTCTGGTTCCCTTCAGAGAGGGCTCTTTACTGGCTGTGTAGTAGTTATGTTGGCCCCCAAAGGGGCCTCAAGAAAACCGAATCGAAAACTCAAGGGTCAATTTTAATTTGTCTGGAAAAGAATTATCGGAATACTGGAAAATCAGCAAAGTGGGAAAGCAGCAAGGTAGAAAAGATTGGTCCAGATAGGTGCTTTATTCAAGACAAGGTGTGGTAAACTCAGGGATGGAAAAATATTTTGTAATATGTCCCAGAAAGGCTTTAGCCTGTAACTAGTATTCAAAGTAGAATCTTACTAAATGACCAGATGACGGTTTTCCCGTCAATCTCAAAATCCACAGCAAATGTAACATAGAATAATCAAAATTAGGGCCAACACAGGCTTAATTAAAGAGCGGTTTCGCACAAAGACATAGAGTCACGGACTTGCGGTTCTACGACAGATACAATAAAATGATTAGAAGATACCTGAAAGTAACTTTACACTGGGTCTCTTTTGCCTTCTTATTTGCATTAAATAAATTATTTTGCAGTTTCTTCCCGTATGTAGCCTTTCTTATTTTTGATTTTTTAAGAATAAGTCACTCTAGATCAAATATTTGCTTATCTGCGAAAATTATATCTACTGATCAAAGTTACAATAAAGAGTACGGTAAGTTTTCAAAACAATAAATAAACCTTGAAATAAAAAATTATATTTGCTGTCAAAATGAGAAAGATGAAATTATTGCCAAGTGACAAAATAAGCGGGGCATCGCGGAGCGGACAACGAGCCCTTTTAGATACAAAAAACACAAACTTATAATAAGTTCGTGCATAGAATTGTCCCTTATCCTTTCCGTCAGACCCAGTCCTTGGACGCGTTTCGCCGTTTACGGCTCTTCAGCAAGGCTCCGGGTCTGACGAAAAGGTAAGGGACCTCAAAGTGTTTTCACACAGAAATGCAAATAACCAAATGAGAGTTGCAGCACGTGGCTACATCTCGTGGCAACCACACGTATCAACCCAACCAGGACAGCGAGAATCCATATAGGTTCAAACGCTGGCAAGGCGGCCCATCGCGGGCAAACTACGTTTGGTGTCGCTGGAAGCCAATGTATCGGTTCAGCCTACCGAAAGCCGAAAATTCAAAAAACACAAACTTATAATAAGTTCGTGCATAGAATTGTCCCTTATCCTTTCCGTCAGACCCAATCCTTGGACGCGTTTCGCCGTTTACGGCTCTTCAGCAAGGCTCCGGGTCTGACGAAAAGGTAAGGGACCTCAAAGTGTTTTCACACAGAAATGCAAATAACCAAATGAGAGTTGCAGCACGTGGCTACATCTCGTGGCAACCACACGTATCAACCCAACCAGGACAGCGAGAATCCATATAGGTTCAAACGCTGGCAAGGCGGCCCATCGCGGGCAAACTACGTTGGGTGTCGCTGAAAGCCAATGTATCGGTTTAGCCTACCGAAAGCCGAAAATTCAAAAAACACAAACTTATAATAAGTTCGTGCATAGAATTGTCCCTTATCCTTTCCGTCAGACCCAATCCTTGGACGATGTAGCCACGTGCTGCAACTCTCATTTGGTTATCTGCATTTCTGTGTGAAAACACTTTGAGGTCCCTTACCTTTTCTTCAGACCCGGAGCCTTGCTGAAGAGCCGTAAACGGCGAAACGCGTCCAAGGATTGGGTCTGACGGAAAGGATAAGGGACAATTCTATGCACGAACTTATTATAAGTTTGTGTTTTTTGAATTTTCGGCTTTCGGTAGGCTGAACCGATACATTGGCTTCCAGCGACACCCAACGTAGTTTGCCCGCGATGGGCCGCCTTGCCAGCGTTTGAACCTATATGGATTCTCGCTGTCCTGGTTGGGTTGATACGTGTGGTTGCGAAGAGATGTAGCCACGTGCTGCAACTCTCATTTGAGCCCTTTTAGATAGTTTTTGACATATTTACACCGTGTTGGCATACAACAACCGTTAGTAGACTTTCTGTTATACGCAAACATTTTTTCATGAGTGGTGGCATTGGTAGCAGTGCAAGATAATGATCTAATACAATACCAGGCTTCTTGCAAAACTAATTCTCAATTGTTAACATCAAGATGCGCCTCGCAGTTTTTTATTTTTACTGATATTGTCTATAAGTCGTTGAAAACTAACAACACCATTGGTCACTCCAAAAGAAGTTCCTAAAAATTGATATAAATCACCATAAGTCTGAAGTGATGTATAGGGTCATGTATGGCGAGTATTTGATGATAAGTAGTTTGTTTATGCTACCAAATAATTGATATTTTGATACTTTTAAAATAACATCTTCTATATGACGCAATGGATAAGCGTCGAGCTTAGTTAACCTATTGATAGTTTGTGCATAATTTATAACCATTCATATCTGGTGAATTGTATTTCACGTTACTAAAACTTGGGTTCACCATGGAGAATTACTCTTTTTTAATACACGTTCAGAAGAGAGCTTTTCATCTTCGATTTCGATACATTTTAAATCATCTGCTAAGTGTTTCTGTGATTTTATAACTATAAGCCTATAATAATCTGTCAAGTTGACGAATAATATCGCTGACGGAATTGTCGCTTGGGCAAGTGCACATATTTCAAGTGTGGATAGATGTCGACCACAAGATACTGATTTTGAAGAATATTATGACCCAAGATAATATCAGAGGAAAGATCTTGCGCAACTAACAATTTTATATGTATAATGAACTTGTGATGTCAAAGATGCCATAATTACTTGTTCATAAGAAGGCTCTATTTGTCTTTGATGATTGACTGCAAAATGTTTCTTGACGAAACCTAAGTTCCAGTATCAATTAAAGCTTTACCGTTCACTTGTATGAGTATTGTAGTTTTGTTTAAACTTCTTTCAGAAGCTGCGCACATAATATCAGCTGTAATTTCAGTTGTTGCTACAATTCTACCACTAGGTTTTTCCTTCGATATACTTTAGCAAAATAACTTTTTTGCTGCAGTGTTTGCAAATAACATCAGCTGTCGGTCCATGGTATCTAGGGTGTCTGTTACCTCTGCAAAAGTAGCACTTGTGAAAGTTAGGTACTGCAGCCACTAGCGTTTGTTCTTGCAGATCTGGCTGATTCTGATTTGGTATGCTACTTTCTATTGATGAAGCGTTAACCAGACTTTGGGGAGCAGTAAAACTTTGTAAATATAATTGTGCCATTTAAATTGATTGATTGCTGAAATGCATATTCTAATTTCATAGTGCTGTTTTTCAGAAAACGCTGTCTTAGCAATGAGGAGCTTAAGCCCGATATAAACACACTTATACACATTTATAAAATCATTTCTATCTTGTTCAGCAGGAACTGCTTTAAAATAATATTCTTTGCCAAGCTGTTTTAAGGACGTAAATATTGGCCTATAGACTCACTCAATGAGTAAATAAACAATGTCTGGCATAAATTTTATTTCTAGATATTATGTAGATTTGATCTAAAGTCAACATAACTTTCTGAAAGTTATCACAATCACTTATTAAAGCATATACAGGGTGCCTGGAAAATACGTATACAACGTTGGACGACAGACTCCTGACGTCAAAATAGGTCGATCTAAGCCGACTTAGTTATATCCAAAATTGTGTCGTTTAGCCGGTAAACGGCGCCAGCGTCAAGAATTTGTGAAAAAATTGGTTTTTCCTAAATTACGTGAAGACGTATTTTGTATGATTTATATATATTATTATGTAGACTAATACTATAAAATGACGTTTTCTAGTACTATAATAGTCACCGGCTGTAAATAAGTGGAAGTGTTATAAAAGTGATATAATACATCAATCTTTCTCCTGATTTCTTTATATCAACGGCGTTATGACAACCCAGATATTTTTGTCAACTGACTTGATGTATTTGGAAGCTATTTTACCTCTTCAATATTTTTCGTTGGATGAGCTGTTTTGCCAGAGAAAAAATATTTACAATTACCTGCATGCATCAATTATTAAAAGTAATAATAAAACAAAGTACAACAAAGTTGAAAGTATGTATTAAAAATATTGTAAGAAACGAAGTGAAACGAAAACATTACTTAAGCAAATGTGTAAAATGACCGCCATCTTGCTGAATACACTTATTAACACTCCTTAAAAAATGATATTGGACCGTATTTATTGTCTCGGGGTTATTAAAATGGTTCCCTGAATTTAAAATCCACGTCAATAAATCATGGCGTGTGTTTACCGGAGTCTTGTAAACTTCTGTTTTAATAGCGCCCCACAAAAAGAAGTCACACATATTTAACTCTGAAGAACGTGGTGGCCATTTTATCATTGCCCCTTCCAATCCATCGGTTGGGATATTGATGGTGAAAGTATTGCCGAACAGCAACGGAAAATGGGGCGGGGCACCATCATGCATATACCACATTTCCCTCCGAAGTAAAAGGGGCAAATTTTCCAGAAGAATTGGTAATGTGTCTTGCAAACAATTTAAATAAATATTTCCATCTAACCTGTCTGGAATAACAATAGAACCAATAAGGTAGCGATCAAAAATACCTGCCCAAATATTTAATTTAAATTGATGCTGATGATGTGCAACTTTAATGGCATGTCGATTTTCATCGGAATAAATATGTTCGTTGTGCAGATTGGTTACTCCATATCTTGTAAAGCATGCCTCATCAGTGAACAATATTTTTCTACAAAAATTTGGATCACGGATTCTTTTGTTTTTTGTTTATTGCCTCGTTATTTGTTACTCGTGTTTGCAGAGCTTGCTAAAGTTTCCACATCAAACCATTCTGGTCGAACATATTTTCCGTGATTCTAGTTTTAATATAGTTTTTGTATTACCTTTTTTGGAGAGTTTTTGATCCATCAGTTAAATAAATTGAAATGGTAAGTAGTAACACAGAATACCAAAAGGACATTGACAAATTAACACCCGTTAGGTAGAATCACTTCTCTCTTTTCAAATTTTTTACGGACGCGAAACTATCTCTACTTTATTTATATTTCCTATGTATGACGTATTCAAATCATAAAACCTAGTTAGTCATTTTAGTGATATCGTCTCGCTTACTGAGACAAATATATGCCAATTGATAGGCTGACTCTGTCGATCAGTGGGACACACGAGTTTAGGGTCATATTTATTTTATTCAACAAAAATATATCTTCAGATCGCGAGAGGTAAGGTATTTTTCAGATACTCCTCTGTCCTTAAAAAAAACTAATAAAAACGATACTATCACTGGCATTGCAATAAAGAGAATCTCGAACTGCAGGTTAGTTTGCCGATTACTAGAATATCTACCTTATATTCAGATTAGCTACCAATATTTTCTACGCTTTTACACATTTCTTAGCATCTAAACGGGAAAAACACCTTTTGTTCTTTTGGGTCAAGCCCCCATTATGTGTTAAGGATGAAAGATGAAGGATGCAAGATTTATATGAGGCAGTTTCCGTTCATCTTAATCGCTTCTTTATAAATTATGAAGTTGAAAATCAATATCCTTTTTACGAAACCCTTAAAAAACGTTAAGGTGTTTCCACACTAAAAAGTACACGAGGTATTCTTGAAAATATGCATGGGTGGATAAATAAATGGCCCCCATTTATTTTCTCCTTATTCAACAAAGTTAAAAATGCACTCTAATATATCCGACTGACAGAAAACATAAAGAAAAATGAAAATCCAACAAAGAGATTTTTGTACGGTAAATTTTATTTTTTCGGAAAGCATTGATATACCCGTGGCGATCTATCTTCATCAATTATTTTTTAATTTGCCTTATTGCTGTTCTTTCTTAGTTACCTTAAGTTTTAGATTGTATACTCAATATTTCCCTCGTTAATTAATGTCATGCAGATATTTCAGGGAGTGATAGTACTCGTCAAAATAAGAAAAAAATGCCAATATATGAATGGTCTTAAACGCGTTATTTTCGTTATGCAGGGTGGAAAAGTTTCAATTTTTTTCTCGTATTTTGCGTTTTCTCTCTTATATTCTGTGATTATTGTTTCAAATTTGAAACATCAACCATTTTTTAGAATCTCTACAATAAAGTATCAAAATTGTCGGTCGCAGTATACAGGGTGTTACATTTTCTTGAATCGGCTACAATTTTATCTTTCAGTACCTTTTTTTGGAGCTCCCTGTATAAATTCCGGTATGAAATTTGAACTCTCTGTTCCTTTGTTTAGCGCTTTGGTTTCTTGCACTATTTTCGTGTCTGTGACCGTTTTCGATTTATTTGCAAAAATAGCCATCGATGGAAATTAAGTGTAGGCGAAAAAAAGCAGAGTAAAAAGCTGTTTTTATTTGTATGTATTCTAAGTAATTGTTTTCATTTTTATTTTAGATCAACCGACAGGGTTATCAACAATCAGATAAAAATATTAAAAATTAAAAATAAATTAAAACAAAACAATTAATTACTTAATCGAATAAAAATAAAACAAAAATATGAAAACTGTTGAAAATGTCCGCCTCTTGCTAAAATGCACGAATCAAGTCTTCGCCTCATGGACTGACGGACTCTGCCAAATATTCCAGGAGTATTGCGAATGATGTCGAATGAAGCTATTATTCTGTTTCTTAAATTCTCTTCTGTCTGGACTGTGGTCTGATACACTAAGGCTTTCAGGTGTCCCCAGAAAAAAAAATCCAGTCTATTTAGGTCTGGGGATCTAGGGGGCCATGGCTGAGGTCCCCCCCGACCTATCCAACGGTTGTTAAAATTTTGATTAAGAAAGTTTCTCACCTCTATGCTGAAGTGCGGTGGTGCACCATCGTGCATGAACCACATTTGGTTTCTGACAAGAATTGGTACCTCTTCTGTAGCCCTGGAAGTTCCTCTTTAAGAAAATGCCGACAATATTGTCCGTTTAGCCTTGCTGGTAGGAAAAATGATCCTATCAAATAATTTCCAATAATGCCGGCCCACGCGTTTACTGAAAACTGTTCTTGGAAATTATTTTCGCGTATCGAATGCGGATTCTCTTCTGCCCAAAAATGGTTTTGTGAACATTTGTTATGGCGTTCCTTGAGAAATTTGCTTCATCGCTAAATAAAATCGTGTTTTCAAATAACGGATTTTAGTCTAGCGTTTGTAGGAACGATTGGCAAAAATTAAAACGTAGTGGAAAGTCACGTGGGAACCCTTTGGATGTGGTAAGGATACATTAAGTTGTCTATTAAAATTTTCCAGACAAGCACAAATGAAATGTTAAGTGTTGCGGCAATTTTTCTCGTACTAGTAGCAGGATCATTTTCTACTGCATTCAGGACTGCTTCCTCGACTCGAGTCCTAACCGTTTTGTTTGCTCCTGCTAAATGAGTGGATTTCTTGAACGATCCATTTTCACATAGTCGATTATGTAGAATTGCGAATGTCCGTGGGTCAGGAAGTATTTGATTTGGATAACTTTGTGCATACAGTCGTCTGGCTTCGTAAAAATTGCTATCGCCAAGTCCATAGATTAATTAATGCATCTCTGTAAATTCTTGATTTATGAATTCAACCATCATTAACCAGTTCAAAACAACTCCGGAAACGTCAAACAAAAAAAATATTTGTTACAGAATGTCAGAAGGACAATAAACAGAATTACCAATTGCCTATCCCAGCCTACTATTTTTTTTCTCATATTTATTATTGCGCTATTTCGCCTACACTTAATTTCCACCGATGGCTACTTTTGCAAATAAATCGAAAACGGTCACAGATACGAGAATAGTGCAAGAAACCAGAACGCTAAACAAAGAAACAGAGAGTTTAAATTTTATACCGGAATTCATACAGGGAGCTCCAAAAAAAAGTTCTGAAAGATAAAATTGTAGCCGATTCAAGAAAATGTAACACCCTGTATACTGCGACCGACAATATTGATACTTTATTGTAAAGATTCTAAAAAATGTTTGATGTTCCAAATTTGAAACAATTATCACAGAATATAAGAGAGAAAACGCCAAATACGAGAAAAAAAATTGAAACTTTGCCACCCTGTATAACGAAAATAACGCGTTTTAGACCATGCATATATTTGCATTTTTTTCTTATTTTGACGAGTACTATCACTCCCTGAAATATCTGCATGACATTAACACCCTGTATAAAAAATCTCATAAGAGGTGTGGTCTTTTGCAAGAATTATAGCGCTTATTCCACAGTAGTTAGCTGTCAATGATAACTCACGTTTATACTACTACTGTGTGCTAACAATTAATTATTATGCAATCTATCATACTTGCTGTTAATTTAATACTTGAACTAGATGCTATTATTCACGTATTTAAAAAATATATTTTCATATTTTCTTTAACAAAATTAGAGGTTTCTTTTGCACGTCCTGTTATATGGATATTACAGTGTAACCACGGTTACAGCAAGAACTTAATTATTAAACTTACTTTTATCAATTAGCACCTTTTCGCGTAATTTTAAAAGTTAATTGATAATAAATCAAGATTAGTTAAAGATATTGAAGGCTTTGGTAGTCACTTTTTGGAAGGGATCATAAAAATATTAGTAAAATCACGTTTCTGACAACAGTGAGGAATATTTGTTTGTATGAAGGGAGTTTGTAAATTCTTGTCAGAAGAGATCATTCACCCTGGATGGATATACTAATATAAATGAAATAACGAATATTTTAACAGACTGGGCATTTAGTATGCGGAAACAAAACGGTGATGAATACTAGGGACATACAAAGAAAACCATTTTTAACGTTACCGCCAAAATGGCAATGGAAACATTTTTGGGAATTCGGAATTCATTTTAATCCATTTTTAGATATAGAGTTTAAGACCGCACGCGAAGCAAAAAATTCCAAACGAAAGCAACTTTAGAGAGAACTCGTAAAAAGGAAAGAAAGTTCAGTTGCTTTCGAATATAATGAATTTAAAATGCTGATAAATAACTGCAATGAAGAGATTCCGCGTAGACTACAAAAAAACGTTTTTTATATGGTATCTTATGAGTTAGCATGGAGAAGCGGGAAGAGAAGTACATGCCTTATGACCTATTTTAAAGAAGAAATAGTTAACGAAGGTAACAAAACTGGGAGAATAGAATTCAACCCGTTATTTATTAAAGCCACACAAGAATGTTCAAAGCTCTGCGAAAGTTCAAAATGGCGGACTAAAAACAAAGCAACTTCAGATTGGTGCCCAGTACGTTTATATTTAAAGTATCAACAGAAACGTCTTGAAATTGAAACTGACCATCTATTTTTGGCAGCCATTGGGAGTGTAGCGGCTAATAATACAAGAATATTTTTGTCAAAAAAACGAGTTAGCTAAATGGAGAAACCGGGAAGCTAAAAAATCAAAACAAGAAAAGCTACCAATCACTCTGTGTGGGCCACAGCAGTTTTCAAATTAGCTAAAACTGGAGTTGGCGAGCAACAGTTAATTCAAATTATCGGCCGATGAAATGCGAAATCCATTTAATCTTATCTTCAAATTGATAAAAACCACCATGAAAATATAGTTACGAAGATGAGGGATATTAATCCTACTAATTTTCAAGAATGTTTTCAGCTGCAGCTGCCGCAACCTTCTTCATCGATGTCTATGACGAAAACCACGGTCACCTTAAGACAAAATCACATTGGTAATTATGACCAGATAATTCTGCATTCAAGCGTGCTGTCTTAAGAAACTACATTCTGTTATTTTAATTTTTAATTTATTCCGAAAGAGCCCGACTTCGAAGAAGGAGGGCTTTTTCGAGATTTAATAATATAATTTTTGGGCCACAAATTATAAAATTGCTGGATGATGTTAATTTTATGGAAAAGCTTACCATGAAAGAACTCAGAGCTTGAAACTTATTTGTAAGTGTAGTGAGGGGATTTTTAGGTAACAGTATGAAATATGAATGCAAACTACGAACACGAACAACTTGTTAATGAACTTTTATACTTCTATAAATAGCTTGGTTGCCGAATGTCATTAAAAATTCATTTTGTCCATTCCCATTTATCACTGTTTTCTGAGACGAACAGGGTGAAAGGTTCTATTAATATATCAGGACAATGAAAATTCGCTACTAAGGACGATGGGATCCAGCGGTAAGGGGTGATAGCTGTTGGTTTGTGAAGAGAGAAGATGTTACTCCCCCTCCATAAAAGGAAAAAATAGAATTAGTGTGCTTGAAACAAATATTTTTATTATGAGTAGAAATAAAAATTACTTGTTCTTGCTCACAGTTTTTATATTCAGTTACCGGACACGCGTGTTTCGGCCCTTTCGGATCATTTTCCAAGCAGTACTAAGACTAATTTATAAATGTCGTTACAAGGGTATTTATCTAAATTCTAATGTGAGGTATAAGTAGGTAATAAAGTAATTAAGAACAGGGCTTACAGTGGATTGATACATTGCAGGTTTTTCCTATTGCTGTACGGGTGGCTATAAAAAAATTGTTCTATCTTATTTTATTATGCTGTTGATAATTAAAGGCATTTCCGTTTGATTATAAACAACATTACTTTTGTTTAAGTGGGGAATGTCGGTTTGTACGCTGTCTACGACAATAACACTATACTTCAGTATGTTTAGCGTATAATTCTTGGGGAAGTTCAGCCAAGCGTTTTCGGCTCAACACTGAGTCATCATCAGGGCTTAGGCTCTACAAGAGAATAGTACAAATTCCAATAAAACAATTTATTGTCAAGCATGTTCTATAACTGTAAGTAAAAATTCGCAAATTCAAAATAACCTCTTATCTTTATAAATTATAAAGTAGCTCTTTTACATAATATCTAGAGAAATATTGTAAAACAATCATTCCAGGTGAAAGTATTCTTTGTAAAAACTATGTCGCCCCAGTTTATGGATAAAACAATGCAGCAAATCAAGAAAAAATATTTCAAATAATTATGTATGGTTTGCTGTAGATGAAACACATGTGGAAGATAATAATAATAATAATAATAATAATAATAATAATAATAATAATAAATAGCCTTTATTTAAAATATTCAACAAATATACAAATATAATATTTGACAAGAGTGGCGAGATCTAGCAGAGCTACTGATCTAACCACTTAGTACAAAAGGTATAGTAGCAATAAAAAAAAAATACAGTGAAGCATATGTAATATGTAAGTTTACCCTTGTGTAATATACAATATGGGCCAAATTTATTTGGAACCCAATTTCGCTCTGAATAACTTTTGCTATATTTGTCGGATTTTGGTGGTATTTTCTGTGAATATTAAAGGGGCCTTTCCTTAATTGTAGAACAAATATCCAATCACTATGTACAGGGGGAGCCAAGTAATAAGAAATATTTGTAATCATTGCCTTTGGGGCTGTTGCAAAATTAAATGGTTTACTCTAAAACTACAAAAATTATTTGAAATTATTAAGAGACTATCGGAAAAGAGGCTCTGAGAAAACTGTTCTAGAAACTTTAGGTTTTGTATTAAAAACGTATTTTTTTTCGAAAACTTTATTAAATAATATTACCATACAGCTTTATTAAACATCAAATTAATAGAGCAAAAATGTAATAAAAAAAAATATTTTTCAATAAGTTTACAAGAAATTATTGTGAATATGACCACCTTGATTATCTACAACAGCTTGAAGTCTTCAGCGCCATTGTCCAATTGAGTTATTAATAACTTCTTGATTATATTGTTGCCAACAGTAGACTATTCTCTCTTTAAGCTGATCAATCGTATTAATCCGAGTATTTTCATAAACTTTTCCCTCTAATGTCCCCCAAATGTTATAGTCGACGGGGTTTAACTCCGAGCTATTTGGAGGCCACATGTTTGGTTCAATAAAATCAGGACAATTTTCCTGCAGGCATCTTACAGTACTTCTTGACGTATGGCTTGGTGTGCCATCTTGATGGAATGTGTAGTTGTCGCTAACTATTTCTATTTCTCAAAGCATACCTTCTAAAATGTCCCGTTGATAAACTTCGGAATTAATTTTTACTCCAGAGCCAATAAAATAAATTTCAGTTTTTCCTAGCATCGATACAGCCAGAGAAACCATAACTGACTTAGAAAAATGATCTCTGGGAACCAGAAGATGTTCCAGTGGTATCACCGATTTTCTTTGTACATTAGAATATACTCTGTTGTTCTGAGAATTTTTTGGCTGGCGCAAAGAAAAAACTTTTTCATCTGAGAACCAAATTCTTTCAATATCATCGCGTCGTCTAAATCTCCTTAATAATGCTTGACATCTTTCTCCTCTTTTATTCTTAACATCATTTGAAAATTTGTGACAGTATATTTTTTTAAAGGGTCGATACTTCAAATCAATTTTAATAATTCTTCGTACCGATGATCTTTTAATAGTAGTCGTTTTTGTTATTTTTCTTGAACTTATTGTATTACCGGGTTCGACAGCATTAGGAATTGCCCTAACTCTTTCAACATTTTCGATACTTCTACCAGTCTTCTTTCTTCCTCTTCCAGGCTTCATTTGGAATGAACCATTGGTCTCGAGTAAATGCCGTAGAAAATAACTAACGGTACTTAATTTCCAATTACGCTCTGGGTAACTTTTAGTAATCTTTTTTGCACCATAACCTTTGACTCTTAGAGGTGAAATTAAGATTTTATCTTCAAATGACAAATACGAGTACACCATTTTGAAATAAATTTAATACACTGCCAAGTTACTAATATTTACATACTGTTGTCCAGGGATCCAACGGCATTTTTTCTTTTGTTTCATAGGTAACTCAACATCCAATTATTTACGTATTTTTGCTCTGTTAACTTGATATTTAATAAAGCTGTATAGTAATATTATTTAATAAAGTTCCGAAAAAAAATACGTTTTTAATACAAAACCTAAAGTTTCTAGAACAATTTTTTCAGAGCCTCTTTTCCGATAGTCTCTTAATAATTTCAAATAATTTTTGTAGTTTTAGAGTAAACCATTTGATTTTGCAACAGCCCCAAAGGCAATGATTACAAATATTTCTTATTACTTGGCTCCCCCTGTACATAGTGATTGGATATTTTGTTCTACAATTAAGGAAAGGCCCCTTTAATATTCACAGAAAATACCACCAAAATCCGACAAATATAGCAAAAGTTATTCAGAGTGAAATTGGGTTCCAAATAAATTTGGCCCACAGTGTACACAATCAAATAATTATTATAATTCCTTTAAAATATAATTCATATAAGAAAAACGAAACAAACAAAAGCGTCAATCATAGCGACCACTGTGCTGGGTTTGGTGTTAAAAGATAGATATAGAATACATGAAGTAAAGTTAAATTTGTTCTAATGATCGAATATAAGTTTTAAGTTGTTTTTTTAAATGTAACAACTGTTGAGCAGCTTTTTACATTAGTTGGAACGGGTTTGAAATATTTCACGGAGTTGTAGGTAAATGTTCGCTGCAACAAGGCTGTCCTGTGTCTGGGGATAGAAAGAATATCGTTATGTCGCGTTCGTCTTTCATGAATGTCAGAGCCCTTAACAAGTTTTCGTGAAGATATTTAGGCTGCTGAAATTTTTGTACCTTAAACACTAAAGTACATAAATGTAACTGAAACCTTTGCTCTAACCTAAACCAATTAGAATTCGAAAAGTGCTGGGTGACATGATCAAACTTTCTAAGCCCATAACAAAATCTTAAGCAACTGTTCTTAAGCTTTTGCAGACTGCTTTTGTTCTTCAGCAATAGAGCAGGCCAAAGAGTACATCACAGTAGGACAATAATGCTAAAATAAGCGAATCACACAGTCTTAGTTTGACAGGTGTCGACAAAAAGTTTTTAAACACGTCAATGTTCTTAATTTGCCATAGACATATAGCCAAATTAATTATAGGAGCACTGAGTGAAGATATTTTCACAGTATAATTTTTAATAGATTCGAAACAATTAACAAAATTAAATAGTAATACTATTTCTACAGTTGTTCGGGCAGAGTTAAACAAGTTCTTTTTGCCCGAAGTGGTTCCAAGTGAACAAATTTTATTGATGCTTTCCGACGCCGCAGCATAATATGATAAAAGCTGTGTCAAATATTAAAATTTTCTCCGATAATTTAATACATTGCACCTGCTTAGCTTCTGGGCTTAACCGCATAGCTGAAACTATAAGATTGCAGTATTCGTTGATCAATAAATCAATAAAAAATGGCAAAAAATAGTTCTAATAATAATTTTAGAGAATTTAAAAGCTTGATACTTGAATTTGAAGGTATAGAAAGCAAATCGATTCAAGAATGTCAGGAAGTTTTAGAAATACCTGAACTTGAACAAAATTTGGCTTTTATTAAAGGTTATTTTAAATTTCTAGTTAGTGGAATCCGTAAATGTTTTTAAAAATTTTGAAGCTGCAGCAAATAGTATTTCAGGATCTATCGGTCAAAAAAAGAAAAATTGGTTAAGACTATCTCAAAGAACAAAGGGTTTCAAACATAACAAAAAATATCTTCAACTTTGAGTGGTGGGCAAGATTCCTATTTTGAAATAGTTCCAGCCATTATAGCGAATTTTAAATATGCACCAATAACCAGTGTAGATGTAGAACGTAGTTTTTCTGCGTACAAAACATAAAACAAATAGAAGACTTATAGTGCGTGCGCGCACTAGGCGACCATGGCCGCGAGACCGTGGCCGCGCGGCCAGAAAATAAGCAAATTGCCAATATTTGTTGGTCGCGGGGCTAAGTTTACTCAGTGTAGAAATGGACGCTGTGCAAGTAGCTGCTGTTTGGTACCTATCGCGAAAAAGAAAATCGACGAATAAAAAAAAAATTTTGGTACATCCTCTATTGTATTGTCGACGACTAAAGGGGATGTTTAATACATTTTATCAAGATCTTTGACAACATGAAGAAAAATTTTTTAATTATACACGAATGTCGATGTATTCGTCACTTAAGTAACTCCCAAATCGCTGGTCTCTTTTCGATCTCCATAATAAATAATTCGGTATCCATTTTTGCAGACATTTTGCATGTCTGCCTAACAACATCATACTGAAGCTGCGAAAGAAACGCCAGTCGCGCGACCAAGTGCGCTACCTCTCATAACACTGTATGTATTTCATTGGGCGCGGCGGCACCTGAGCCGCCGTGTTGCAGTCGGGATCTCGCTGGCCGCGCGGCCAACGGGTCGCTGTCGTCTAGTGCGCGTATGCCATATCAAGTTATTGCATTGTAATACGCGCGGCCACGGTCGCGCGGCAATGGTCGCATAGTGCGCGCACGCACTTAGTTATACATTCTTTTAAGCATTAAAAAAAAAACAATATAGGTACAACTTATTTTAATTTTTTTTTTCAATGACTTATAAATTTATATTTTGCTTGATTTGTTTATTTGGTGCTTGTTTGATAAATTTTGTTCCTTTTCAGCACTTTTTGTTTAGTATTTGTATGCGTTTTTAAGCCCTTTTTTCATTTTTTTTTGCGCTTTTTTATCCGGTCTCTAGTCATAATATACGCACGCACCTACATCCCACGTAACAATTGACTATTATTCTGTGATGCTTGAAACAATCAAAGATGAGTATCTGCTTGATGGATGATAATTCAGGAAAGGCGTTAGTGATGTTAGCGTCCGGTGTAAGTGCTAGAGAAAAAACTCCAACGGCATTGTGCTTGTGTGAATTATTTCTAATAGAGAAAAGTTAAATAATACTGTCGCACTAACAAGGCTTATTTAAACATTTGTTGATTGGTGTTTTTTATTCGTAGTAATATCGATATCATCGTAATGCTTAAGATATTCATACTTAGTGAAAGTAGATACTTTGTGTACGCTCGTAGAAATAAGTATTTTTGGGACTGATAACGAAAAACAGTTAGTTCCATTCGGAATTAAATTTTTTCAGTCTTTTAGTATAGTAATGGAGGCTTAATTATATTAAATATATTGGTGAGCAAACGGTATTTAAATAAAAATACACGCCGTTATTTAAATTTAAGAACTCAGGATTCCAAATAGGTAGAACAATTTGCTAAAAAGATTTTGAAAGTTGAATGATTACTTATCTGTCTGAATATTAAGTTGTTTTTAAATTTTGCAGTCGCAAGCGGGATAGTATCACTTTCGGCACTTGTTCGGTAAATAGCTATTATCCATTATCGTTGATTAAGTGTACGAGAAGCGACAAAATCCCGAGTTTAGCATTGATTAAATGAGGACCAAATTATATGTCCTTCACCTTGAAATTTTGATAGTTGGCCGGGTTATTACACTAAAAGAAGCACTAAAGCGATGAAGTAAATGCTTTACACTGAAACAAAACATGTGGGTACCTAGTAAGCAGTACCTTTTTCATGAATATCTTCTGTGTTTCATGTAATTGACTCTCCAGCAAATTTCGTAAAATCATAAAAAAATTAAATAAAATAAAAATATTTTTGAAATGTTTTATTGATTGTGCGTTACTTAGTGATAATACATTGTAGGAAGGAAATGAAATAGTATAGGTATTACATACCAAGAGTGGTAAGAAGCCTATTATACACGATTTCGAAAATTACGGTACGAGCGTTAGCGAAAATTGCCCTTGTTAATACAGACATTATAATATTACGTAACTGCTCTAACGCACAGCTTGGCTTCTAACAATATAGTGTGTGTAATTCGAGTTTTACGGATAAAGTAGATAGTGCGTAAGTAGGTTCTTACTAAATAGAAAAATGCTATTTTCTTATGTATTCCTTTATTTATTTTTAAATATTGATCAGCAGTTTTGCTACCTTTCCTTATATTTTTAATCAACAATCCTAAAGAGGTGCAAATGTACTTACTCTGTTCAGGACCCTTTGGAAATGCAAACATGCTTAATTCTTGACCTTCTTTTGAGTGAGACCCTCGAAACGCACAGGTATTACCAGGCATAGTTTTAGAATAGCACAGCACTCACAAAAACAAACAGTTAAACAATACACTTCTTTCAACAGAAATGACAACTAAACACGATAACGATAAATCATCGACTACCGGACTAACGGCTGAAACAGGGCCGGCTTAAACTTATGACAGTTGGCCGGGTTACCTCCCACTCCAATGATTTCGCCAAATGTCATATTGTCGCTTCTCGTTGTTTGCTTTTGTAGTGTCTTCAATCAACGACCGGACGAATTATCAAAATTTACACACTGATAAAAGGCAGCACTTACCACAAGAGAATAAATTATCTTGATTTTAAATTACTTAACCTGAAGCCAATAATTCTTTTTAGAGTGAATATGTTCATAATAGATATATGATTTTCTGTGACTTTGATCATTTCTTGTTATGTTTTTGGCGGCAAAATTTCTTGTTTTAAAGCTGGCGTCTTTGAAATTGTAACATTTTAAAATTGTATTTTTAACAAAGATAAAGTTCTTTGTGCCAAAGTAATTGGCCTTTATCCTATATGTATTTATATGCAATTCGGCATCTGCCCAGAGTACTCCAGTGACCGAAGAACTTGATGTTTGTATAAAGCATCTCGGCTTAGTGTTATACCGATAATTCTTTCTATGGCTTAGTGGATGTGGATTGTGGATGGCTACATTTTATGCAGATGGGTGAAATTTTTTAGTGTCTCGACATCTTACGATTATGTAACTAGATAACGTATATTCTCCTGTAGATAACTGTCTATATTGACTGCGCTAAAGACAGCAATTTCGTTTCTCTATATTTGAGCGTAATGTGCGTGTTTTAAAAAAAAAACTCTTTACTGTATAATTACAAATACGTCCTTGTAAAAATATTGAAAGAATCTATTTATAAACGAATACCAAACCTCTAAAGTCGCCCAGGTGTTGTACGTTTGCTACAAAGAAATATATTCTTGCAACAAGTCATATGAACTTAGAACAATTTCATTAAAACTTTCAACGAAAGATATTAAGAATTTCTTTGCCTTGATTCGAGGATGCCGTCTGAGTCAAAGCAATAACAAATACTTGTGTCCTTAAAGGAGAGACATATATAGGGTAAAGTACGGATAGTTGCCCCATTTTTCATCACTCCGTGACGAAATCAACTGCCGCGGTAACAACAACTGAGTAATATAGGGTGTAGACACCGCTTACTTCTCAGTAATAAAGCGACAGTTATGAAGTGTGTACGTCTGTCTTTTCGCAGTTTATAGAACTACGTTGTGTAAAGATCAATATGAAAGTTTTTTGAACTTCGAACAGTCTGCTACATTACGAGGAAACTTTGAGGTGAGATGATATTTTTTGATTTTCGTATGTGAAATGCCTTTCAAACTTGTGCATTAAAGCATTATCTAGCCTAATTATCTAAAGAGCTTATAAAATCGAAGCGAGGCATCTATCCGTACCAAAAAGTATAGTTGCCCCAGTTTAGCGTACGGATAGATGCCCATACAGGATATACACCGAAACAGTTGCGGTGTGGGTACGGATAGATGTCTTTGCTCTTATTTGCTTGTAAGCGCAGTCATGTTCTTTAGTAGTTAATTGAATTTTTGTTACCGATACGTTACATACGGAAAGGGGGAGCTCCAGAACGAGCAATCTGGACAGAACAGGCGTTAGAAAGTGTTGCAGACGCCGTTGGTACAGAGACAATGGGTTTAAATGAAGCGACTCGGATGTACTGTATTCCACCTCGTATACTTCGAAGACGTATTGAAAAAAATGAGTTTACGAAACGTGGTCTTGGAAAGACTCCTATCTTGGGCTATGAAACTGAAGGAAAACTGGTTTGCCACATACAACAATTAGAAAAATCTTGGTTTCCTTGTACACGTGGATATCAGAAGAATGGCTTAATAAGTCGCTAAAAAATTCAATGGCAAGCATAACTTTGATACTACGAAAGAAATGGCGGGGAAGCAGTGGCTGTAGAGCTTTTTAAAACGACATACGAATCTCAGCGTCAGGTAAGCGGAGGGAATGTCATGTGCACGAACACTAGGATTTAATAGAGAATAAATAGACAGTTCTGTCCAACTTCTACAAAAAGTACTTGAAGAAAATCACCTGTTTGGAAAGCAAGGCCATATATTTAATATGGACGAGAGTGGGGTGCAAATGAATAATAAGCCAGAGAAAGTTATTGCCACCAAAGGTAGTAAGTTGGTAGAACAAGTACCATCTGGGGAGAAAGGGGAAACTGTTTCCATTATTACCTGTAACAATGCTGAGGGTGTTTTCTCCAGTTCTTAAAATAAAAAGCGTTAATCAAAAGGCTGAATTTGTGGATGGGTTATCACCAGATTCGAATGTATGCATGAACAAGAAATCTGCATACATAAATTCAGATTTGTTCCTAAAATGGCTAAGTGAATATTTTATTCCGCGAAAGCCTCAAGGAAAGGTGTCATTACTGTTGGATGGACATGGGCCTCACAACAACGACATTGAAATGCTACAAACGGCAGCTGATAATGACGTGCTTCTCTTGGGTCTACCGAGTCATTCAACACATGGGCTTCAGCCACTTGATAAATTGTTCTTTAAACCTTTGAAGACTAATTTTTCTACTGAACTTCGTTACTGGATATTAACCAATAGAGAGAGAAAGATTACCAGGTACCAAGCCGGTAAGTTAATTGAAGCTGCTTGGGGTCGTGCAACAACTACTTCGAATGAAATATACGATTTTGAATCCTGTGGAATATATCCATTTAATCTCAACATTATTCCTGAACAGTATTTTCATATTTCTGACATGGCGGCTAACGCACACTGATAAAATTAATTATTTGAATTTAAAAAAATTTCCATTGACTCAAATAAATATTTGTTTCCTATTAGCCAAACAAATATGTGTTTGAAAAATACCAAGGGATTACTTGCCTCAATTAGTATTATCCGATTTGATACAAATTACTTTTTATTTGGAATTAATCACTGAATACAAAATTCAAGCAAATAATCATTTCCTTCAAACTAACCTAACTTAAATAAGCCGCTTCAATGACTTAAAGTAAATAGGTTACAAGTTAACTTAACAAAATATTTATTTGATTGATATTTATACATATTTTATCAAGTATATATTTGTTTTACTTTTGTTAAACATATATTTGCCGTAACAACAACGTTATTTAATTAAACAATTTAAGTGATTGGAGTTAAATAAACCGGTAATTTCCATTAAAGTCGTTGTTTTTTTATTCAATTACATAATCGTTTAACTTGTCTTTTATATTTATTTAGACCAAGTATAATTTTATTTGATTTAAATACCTTTTTTTTTAATTTTAAATAGATCAGAAAGTTCATTCAAATCAGTTCTTATTTTATCCAAGTACATACTTACATGTTTGTTTCATTTTTGCAGATCAAATCCCCTATTGCTATTGAATATGGTTCAATCAGTACCTATACCATAATAATCACAAACCTTATCAAATTATTTAGAGGGTTCAAATAATAGGGCAAACCAACAGAAAAAAACACATTTTGCCGAAAATAAAAGTTATGACAAATTACGCGCACGCGCACAACGATTTTCACATAAAAATAACATAAAAGTTAAAAGATAAACATCTCTTATTTTATTTCTTATTTTTATGTTATGTTATTTCATTCTATGAACGTCTTATGGAGTTCTGTACATACAACTCTTATTTTATTTTTGTTATGTTATTATGCTGTATAAACCCACCATTAGTTGTTGTCCCCGTTAAAATATACCGCAATAAAACATTATAGAGAAGTTAATAACTTTGATAAGAAAACTAAATAAAGGCAAATTTGCAAATATTAGGTACAATAATTATTAATATTATATTAATCATATTATATCTTTTACGTTAGAAGGTTTGATAGGTATTGAAATATGGTGAAAATTGAGAAAAACTGTCTTATTTGTAACACGATTTAAAAAAATACACCTAGGTAGCTACGATTTATAAATACCTGGCTACATTTTTCTAAAAAGATTTTGTGTTTAAAATTTTAAACTAGGTATTACAAGTATCTTTTCTTTGCCTCTTATCTTATTTTTTTAACTCGTTTCATGCATAACTAAAATATATGAATATAGTTTCCTACCTTGAGAAGTATCTAACAGATAGGATATGCCCCAATCTTCTAAATAATTATTCATATTACGTTTATCCCCCATATCTTACTTTTAATTTTTGCTGGTACCACTAACTTCTGTGCCACTAACAAAGAACATTTCACTCTTACTTCCCACTCATGAATCTCTACAAGACAAGATCGAACACGAATAACCAAAAACGCGATGATGATTTATTAGGCCACTTTTGTATAACCAATCAAATTACTCAAAGCCCAAAATAGGCGACAGAAGTTAATTTAAATACTTAATTAATTTGGATGACCAAATTGTTTGAAAATTTCGGCATTGAATGATTTAAATTAGGGTTTAAGGTATTTAGTTCTTAACTTGAAATGTATTTCGATTAAATAATCAGTTATTTGTAAATATTTGGTTGTTTTATATTAAGGATTTAATGTAAATACATAATTATTTAGTTTAAATAACCTAGACATTTAAATAGTTCTCTATTGGGTGATTTAATTAGCGATTAACGGAATTTAGTTCCTAAATGAAAATTAGTTCGATTAAATCATTAGTTATTTAGATTTTGTTATTTTAGTTGTTTTTTAGTAAGATATTTGTTTGAAAAGTTCCATGATTTGACACAAATCCACCAACAGCCAAATAATTTTACAAATAAAACGAAATACTCTAATTTATTTCAGTTAAATAAAATTTAGTTAATTAAAATCACATTTATTTATTACCAATTATTATTCACCAAATAAATCAGATTATTTGATTAAGGAAGCACAGTTTTATTAGTGCACCTACAACTACCAATGTACTATCCACTTGCTCTACTAGTCTACAACTGGAGTTAACTTCCTCTACTGGTCAGCAACGTGTGGTAATCCCCTTCATCGGTGAACAACGAGAGCCAATACCCTCAACTAGTCAGCAACGTGATACACTTACTTCCACTGAAGATATAACTCTTTCAAAATTCTTATCAGACATATCACCTGTACCAGTTGTGACCAAGGCAGCATTTAAACGTTTGAAACAATCTGCTAAGCTTTCGAGTTTGGCAATAGAAATAGAGAAAAGGCAATATAAAACACTTGAAGCTTTGAAATTGCAACAAGAAAAAAAAATAGGAGGAGGAAAATGACAGACAGTAAAAAAGAAAAAGAACGAGGAAAAAAAAATGTAAAAAGGAAGATAAAAAACGATAAAGATTGTACGCGTTGTGAGTGCAAAGAGGCATACGCTACGTGCAGATCAGCAGCTGATTGAATTTAGTGTGTCTTATGCAAGACATGTCTGCATTAAGACTGCACAGATTGTGGAGATTATTGCAACAAATTTGGTCGCAGCGATAGTTCGAAGGATGATTAGTTTGTTCATAATACATTATAACCAAAAAGTTCGAAGAAATTGTTTATCTTTTATAGAACAAAAATGCTTATTTTTCTCAATAAATAATGTTTCATAAAAGAATGTGAGTTTTTGCTTCATCCAACTTGGCTGTTGTCCCGGTCTGCTTATCACGTCGTAGTTGTTAAGCGTTATTTTAAGTGATTGCCAACGACGAGGTGACAACCAGCACCAAAACCATCGTGCCATTAGTGAGATTTAAGTATCGGCATCTATCCGTACTTCGTAAGGCATCTATCCCACCCCAATAGGATAGATGCCCAATTGTAATGTCATAAACTCTTAGTTCTAGTTGTTTATCTATCAGCCTTATGAAAGTAAATGGCTAGTATAATGAACATGAAATGCAACGTAACCATATGCATATAAAAGGACCTAACTATTTTATACAATAACAATTTAAATCGGATTTATTCAAAACTAGGGCGTCTATCCGTACTTTACCCTACTTGACATAAATATATAAATACTTGTACATAGTGCATTCAGATTTAAACGCTTCTATTTAAGGATGTCATCTCTTACACCGGTATAATATAGATTTTACTTAAAGGGATAAGTACTAAAGAATAACTAGCCTTATTTTAAGACATTGAACTTAACTTAATGCTATACTTGGAATGGTTAAAATCTGTTATCTTTGTTTGTAATGTTTCCTTTTCGCTAAGATAATTACAAATATTACTTCCAAGGATTTAGCTGACTCTTATCAAGGAAATATTCATTTGGACATATCGAAAGATATGGCGGTCTTGTTCTAAATTCGTTTTGCTTTACATTAAGATATCCTTTTTATCTGTACACCTACCTCATAATGATATACTAATAGGTGTTTTTAGTATTGAATTTGTTACTGGCAATCTAGTATTTAATGTAAAATATAGTAATTAATATTGAATATATAGTTTTTCCTATATTATACAATATTTTAGCTACGGAAAACAAAATTTAAAATTAAACCTACTAAAAATAAACAATATTAAAAATCACAATACTCTGCTTAACGAGTAATTTATTTTAAACGCATCACCTCTTTGAATCTCTTTAATTAGTTTGTAAATATTATTGTAGGATAGTTAAGCTAAAAGTTAAAGTTAAGAAGTTAAACTTCTATACCTGCTAATTTAAAATTTATACCCTTTATACCTTTTTTCATATCACTTTCTTGTACTTTGTTGAAGAAGCAACAGTGTTGCGAAACATGTCGAGTTTCTAAATAAAAACTTTAAATTGTGGAAAGTGTAAAACTATTTTTACCATTTATTATCACTCAAGTGATAATGGATTTCCACCAAGTAAAATCCGAATTAACTCAGTAATGTTGTTTTGTTTTAAACAGTTTTTGTTTCTCAGTAAAATAAGACTCTCGGTGAAAAAAAGTATTCTACGAAATTTGCTTTCAAAGAGAAATTGTAAAAAGTGTTGGAATGTTTGTACATATATTTAAACAGATTATTTTTTAACTGTAAAGTTTAATTTTAATTATTGCATTTATATTTTTATAAAGTGTTTCCTAATTATAACTTAAACATGAAATAATGAGTATTACCTTGTCTGCAAAAATGCCCCTGGTTATAATTTTTGCCTTGGGAATTTAAAATTTTTAATTAAATTTTTTGATAAGTACAAATTAATTTTCCCTTATAATTTGATTACGTTCAAAATAAATTACGACTCTACTTTATCTTTGCGTTTCAAAAGGTATTTGGTTAGCACATTGACAAGCGATTTTCTTGATTGAATTATTATCATTATACATGTTTCTTTTCACTTTTTTGTCATCTTCGTAACGTCTCATGTAGACAAAATGCCGGCTAGTGTATAGTAGGCTGCAATATAGTCTACTAATAAAGTATGAGGATAAACCAGAAATCTTTACTTTAACTTGGCATTACGATATATCCATGGTAATATTAAGAACCGTTTAGCTTGAAACCCTAAAAATGTCTTTCTATTTCTTATTGCTAAATTGAGAATTCGCTTTACCTTCTTCATACAAAGAGCTTCATATTAAAAACTGACAACTTGAGTAATATAGACATATTATTGTTATTCCTTAAAATACCCTTGGTGCCCTAATAACTAATAGTTTTACATCGATGGTTAATCACCGAAATAAGAAACATCATTTACTCGGCTAAAAACGATGTTTTTTTCGCTGAATTTTCTAGTCGTAAAATTTAAAATTTTAGTAGATAATTATTCTTAAAAAAAATTATAAGTAGGTTAGATATACTATACGTTGACTTCACTTATTCCTTGTTCTCTAATACGTTTGGTTTCCAAAGAACGTAATATATTTTCAATATTTTTCAACACTTAACCATGATAATTATAATATTAAATTAAAACAGGACTACTGGGTCCTAAGAGCACCAGTTCTCCAAGAGCAAAAAATATAGTAACATTCTTCTCCCACTCTACAAGAGCACAACCTTTTTAAATCCAAAATGGTTTAGGTTGTTCCAAATCATTGTATTGTTTCTTTTGTCGAAGATGTCTACAAGCTAATTATTCCTTCAAATGTCTCGCGATTGTCGCTTAACCCTCTCCATCCAACAATTTGGCAAAATTTAAAAAATATAAGAGCATGAGCATGTTGACATTTTTGACAGTTCCACAAATTCTAATTTAAACCATATATTGTGGTTTAACTAGTACTTTATCCATTGTATTCCTATTGGCAATAAATATCCAAAAATGCTTCAACCACAGAACAATAAAGGTTAGAACAAGTTTCGAAACATGGGCCATCTATGAACCAAATGCATGGCAAACCCACCGGCAAAATAGAATTATATTTTACCGATAATGTCATGATGGCATTATAGAAATCTGACATACCGACTGAGGAAATGCGCCGGAATATTTGAAAATATATTATAATTTTTAAATAAATTTTAGTTTTGATTCGATTTGACTGTAACATTACAGTTGGATTTCAAAAGATATATGTTTGGCAGGAATACACAAGCTGCTCGCCTTATAAGTAAATGTAAGCAGCTTCTGATAATTTCTAACCAATTTAAAAATATATCTTCTGGAATACAATTATATTGTATAGTTACAACCAAATTGAATCAAAACCTTAAAATTTATTACACATTAATTGTTTTTATTACTGTTTTTTTAATTATAAAACAATGTCTAGTGAATTATCATAATAAAAGAAAACATGATCAAAATATATTTATTTAGAATATTTAAATTAAAAAGATACCTACATATGATTTAAGAATACAATATACAACACTAAAGTCATGATATTTTTAAGAAATTAGATTTTCTCACTGATAATTATTACAGCTAAGGAAGCCTAGGAGTGTGGTTAGACTGAAACAGAAAAAAAATCTTTTCAATTAGGATATAAGGTACAATAGGTACGAAAACTTTTATATTTTGCTCAATTAGAGTGAGGAGAGAAACATTGGCCAGTTATATTGCATAGCTGGTGCAATGTAGTAATGCTGGTATCAGCTGTAGCCTCCCCGAGACACATGTAAAAGCTTACACTCTCAAGTACTACATTCGAGGACACTGTATATTCTACTGTATAACCCCATACTGTACGAAAACAAGTAAAACCCAATTAAAGGAACATATTCCAGTAAATAATCTTCATACCTATCACTAAATTTGCAAACAAATCCATGGAAAATATATAATACCTATGTTATTCTTCCTATATTGGATTTTAATTTATTAAATGCCATTTTTTTATTAACTCACTAATGCCCAGGTTTATAGGTTATAGTGAACTTCATTCTCCAGTTCATCTCAGGCTAAACTGTATTTTTGAAAATAAACCGAAGTAACCTAAACATAAGTAGACTAAAGAATATCAATAACGGTATACATATATCCAATGTTTAACTACAAACAAAATGTTTGTCCTGTACCTAGACACAGACTAATTTAATAGTATTTATACCAAAAACATTTTCTAAACTTGTATTTTATAGAAGGCAATGCAGTAAGTACTTAAGTGAGATACATACCTATAAGTATTTATTTCAGTTAGTGGCCGACTATATTATGCAAGTGATATCAGTATATCGATACATTCACAGACAGTTATTAGAAACTACAAGCTACAGAAAAATAAAGATTACTACAAGCTGTTAAACATAAGGGATGGTGTAGGTATATGTAAAAATATTCATAATTTAACTGCTAGGAAGGTAGGTAAACAGAAGTGATTCACCAGTTTTGAAAAATAAGGAAGGAACTAATTAATAATAACATTTTACCCAGACACACTTCAAAAGATCATTATTAGAAAGTTGTGAATCTAAAACCATACTTATCAACTTACTTTAGTATAATACTTACAATAAATATACTTCCAAAAATCATTAATCCCAAAGCATGGTCGACAGCGAAGTTTCAGCTAAAAAATATCCCAAGAAGGAACTTACTTGCTCATGAAAAAATAAACTAAGGACTTAGATATCACTATAAACTTACCAAAAAGCCCCACTAATTCAATCCAAGATCAAATTAAACCCATTTTATAAAGAAAAAAGTCGTGGAAAAAATCACAAACGCGTCAGAAGACCAGACGAGAAGTAAACTGTCATTGTCATAAAATAAATCAGTGTTGCAAAAAACAAACACTAGCTTTTTAATGTTTTTGTAAGATTTTAACCGAAAATGATGATAGTATGAACTTAAATTAATTACATATCCAATTAAATCATTAAAACTTATTAAAAACATTCGATTAGCGAAGATTATTAATGAAATCTTAACTCGAAATAAGAAAACCAAAAGTTACTAGCAGATATGTCAAACCCTCCCGCCCCCCTGACATGAACTGTCCATAAATTGCTTGTTGCCCTACTCTCGTATTTTAGTGACACGCCTCTGGCTTCAACTGACAAGGAAATATCAATTTTAATTAAAAAAATATTACGGTACGTGTGCGAGATGTTGCACGTGGCGACATCTCGCGGCAATCGAGCAATCCACCCAGCCAGAACAGAGAGGACTTAGTAAAGACCAAGAGCTGGAATGGAACCCGCATAAGCAGGTATATCTACGTCAAGTGGCGCTTAAAGCCAATTTATCGGTTTCTGCGAACCTCTAAGAAGAGTTCCTGTTGCTCTCCTAATTGCTAATGTTTTTCTTTTTTAATACTGGCTGCAGTATTTCTGATACGTTGAATTGTGCCACTTTTACTTTATACACTTCATTTTTGAACCAGTCCCATAAACAATAATCTAGTGCTGTGAGGCC
The DNA here is from genome assembly GCA_963920685.1 of Polydrusus tereticollis. NCBI lineage: Eukaryota > Metazoa > Arthropoda > Insecta > Coleoptera > Curculionidae > Polydrusus > Polydrusus tereticollis. Next base: position 124,228,321 of record OY987326.1, read on the forward strand.
TGAATATCTTGGCGGCCAATTAATAGGACTACCACGGCCAATCCAACGCACTGGGAATCTTTTGTCCAAGTGTTGCTTGACCTGACGAGCGGAATGTGCAGGAGCTTCATCGTGCTAGTACCTACATTTGCATTCTGATGTTAACAGGAACATCCTCTAATAGTTGATGGAGTTGAATAGTCCTTCTAATTCATTTTGTAAAAAACTAAAGTAGTGGTCTCCCGAGAGTCGATTCTCCAAAATGAAAGGGTCAATTAATTCGACGGTATCGACCATACCGCACCATACGTTTACCGAAAACTAATGTTGAAAATTACTTTCGACTGTTTCGTGGAGATTTTGGAGTGATCATGAGAGCTAGGAGTATTATTGATACCGTCACGGGTAAACGTTGCTTCATCCGTAAAAAGTATATGCGATGCAACACGCTGATTATTATTTATCCACCGACCAAATTCCGTACGTTTAGCATAATCTTCCGGTTTTAGGTGCTGTTCTTTCTGCACATGATATATAAGCCTTGCTCATGGAGTGTGTTTATTACTCTTTTTTGTGGAATGCCCAATTGAGTACCAATTCTTCGTGAGTTGATCGTTGAATCTTCTTGTACTAAATCCAGAATATTTTCTACATCTACTAGACCTTGTCGAGTAGCTGGATCAGATGTTATGTTAGCACAGGAAAGCTTACCGGTCTCGCACAAATTGTTGAAAACTCTGATAAATACGTTTCTATTAGGATGCCTCTGATGTGGAAACTGTTTACGATATTCTTCAACAACAGATGTAACACTTCCATTACAGAAGCCATAAACAAACAACACCATATTTGCATATTCTAAATTTGACAGGCATTTTATAACACTTTAAAGCTGGATTTATAAACTCGAAAAGTTGGCGAGCTTGAAGTTATGTTCAAGTTGGTGACGTTCGATATTCGACAGTTCAGAGAATGCTATTTATAATATAAGTGGCGAAGTTCGAAGCATTGTTGTTTGATTGGTTGAAGGTCGTGTCCAATAGAATGAATTGAAATATTTCGTAATTTTCAAATTTGAATAAAGTCGAGTAACAACAAATTAGTGTCATCACTCTCCATACAATCCATGTTTTCTTTTCCGGCACAAATCACAAACTAACCTTACAACAACAAAAAGAAAATACAAATTTACAAATAAAAATGGCAGAATGGCGACGTAAACAACGAATCACATGACCTTAAAATTGCGTCTTCATTGGTCAGAACGAACTTTTCGAACTCCGAACATGAAAATTGGTTATCTTAAACTACCCGGGAACTTTTCGAAACTATCGAACTTTGGACGAACTGAGTTTATAAATTGAACTGAGTGTTTCGTTTAGTTTAAATTAAACTCTTATTTACAACGCCAACTGAACCTCAGCTTTGCGAACTTCTTGAGTTTATAAATCCAGCTTAATCATTTAAACTTGAAAATCACAGTCACTGACACATTGTGAAAATAACAAAGTAATGAAATGTTTTTGAGTCACGAACATGCTCTGATTATGCGAAAATTTGGATACAAGTGGAACGCCAAATAATTTTTTTAAATTAAGCTATAACTTGAAAACAAAATAAATCAAAGTCGGATAGTATATCCGCGGATGCGGTTAACAAGAGGGCAAATGGACCAAAAATTAAAAGATACGAAAGAAAGTCATTCTTGATAAAAAAATTTGCTAGTTGCAAATAAATTTGAACTAAATTTTATCTAACGTCTCGGTATGCTGATTGCTTTCATCAAGTTTCGTTCACTGCTTAATTCATTTTACAAATTTTAAAGCTCCATCAACGTCACTTTCCACCAATGTTTTTCTCTACTGCTAATACTAACAGCAATATTTCTTTTGTCTCCTAAGGATGAAGGGCACTACCTTCAAAACATGTAGACTTATTATTATAAAAAAATTGAACCTTTGATTGCCTTTTATTAAATTATTGGAGAAAGACTTTTTGTCTTCCTTTCCTTTCCCTATAAGAACAATTATTTTGCTGTTGGTATTAGCAACAGAGGAAATTGTTGATGATAAATAACTTTAATGTATTTTTAAAAACAAGTGAAATGGTTTAATATTTTAAAAGGTATGCAAAGATTTGTCAGCATGCTGAATGGTCATGTGGAAAGAAAATTTAAATTTGTCTAATGAGTATTATAGGCATGACCAAGGGATAGAGAGCGAGAAGAAAAATTGTTATTTGGATAAAGATTTTAGGTGGAAAAGTCTATTAGATATTAAAAGCCATTTTGAATTTAAAAAAAAAATGTGTACTCTTGTAGAGTGGGAGAAGAAAACTATTTTATTGTAATTGTTGGACTGTAACTGTTAGGACCAAGTGGTAGGGTTTTAACTTAATATTTTAATTATCATGGTAAAGTAGAATGTTCTTCTGTACGTTCTTTAAAAAACCAAACGTATTAGAGAACAAAGAATAAAAATAAAGTCAACCTATATTTTATCTTATCAACTTTGATTTTTTTAACGAATCATCATCTCCTAAAATAGTAAATTTTACGAATAGAAAAATCAGCGAAAAGACGTCGTTTTTAGTCGATTAAAGAGAACACGTAAATGCTGCATAGGAAATAGAAATGCCAAACAACGCAACGGTCCTATAAAAGTTTTAACTACCTCTTCATCTGAATAACGGCGGAAATTTTAATTTAGCTCGAAACTGGATTTTAGAAGAGAAATGAAAACAGCGATTTTACTACTCATCATGTTATATGGATGTACGGCGAAGTAATAAAACTGCTTTCCATATTTAATTTATTTAAGCAACAAAAATTTGCTGTACTGTAAATTATTGTGGTAATAAAAAACTGACAAATAAATAAAATGCTTTTATGTACTACAGGGTTATTTTTTATATTTACGCACCCACTTACAGGGGTTAATAAAAGGGGCAGAAAAAAACTTTTAGTACAAAAGTTGCATGGTTTCTCTCGTGTTATCTTTTATACCTGTAAAAAAAACAAAGGCGCATCGCAAAGTTGAAAAACAATTGCAAGATTTTTTTTTTAAACTGATCACCCTGTATATTTTCCACCAGGACGAAAGATCCTTTCCCCTGATGTTAAAAATATAATATATTATGTCAACATTTATTTCAGCCGTTATTAAAATATTTCAGTTTACAATTGAATACATTGAATTGATGATAATCGAGTCATATAGACAGATATTACCTCGGCTAAAACCTTTATTAAAGTGCTAACGAAAAATTAATCAAACACATATTTTTATGAAATCACCACCAAAGAAATAGAAGATGTAAATAATTTGGCTACAACAAGACTGTCCAAAAATTTAAAACCTTTGAAAAACACCTTACAGATACGGCTCTTAGTTTGGCATACTAACGAAAAAAGTACACTTCACTCAACATACGTAAACTGTTTCAACTGCCAGAAATGTGATAATTTTAAACTTAGTCCAAGCAAGCACAAGTTTGATAATCACAAAGAACTAGAACCCGAAATTTTAGAACACAAAGAACCAGGATCGAGCTGCCCTGCCACGATTTAACAAAAAAAAGTAGTGCCGAAAACACCAAGAATACTAATCAAACGATTTCGCCGGTAAATTCGTCAACATCAGCAATTCCAGTTCAAAAAGAGGAATCGGAAATGGGGATTTTGTGCTAGTTAAGTTCCGAGGAAAAAAATAGTTTCAGCATTTTTGTGGCCAAATTATCTATGTTGACAGCGACGATCAACTACTTGTCAAGTTTCTTAAATACAATTTAGGAAAATTTATGTGGCCAAATGTTGAAGATGTTTGTGGTGTTGTGCAGTTAAAAGGCATAGTACGTAAACTGAGAGAACCCAAATTAGGCCGCAGGCTCGTATTAGTTTTTGACTTTTCTTTTGATAACTATATCATGGGGTATTAGGTTTTATGTCTGTTCGGAGTTTTTGTCAACAAATTAAGTTAATATTCTTAATAACAAGGGAAACAATTTTGTGTACTATTTATCATGTATCTTCGTAGAAAAATAAATGTTAGTTAAAATCAAAACTGTCAATTTCTTTATTGTTGCTGAGCTGGATAAAGTCAACTCTGTCGTCGTGCATTTTTCTTCTTCCTGATCAAATTTTATTGCCATTTTTAAGTTTCTACACTAGAAAATGGCACATAGAACTGAGGCTAAAAGAGTAAGTATTGTTTTGGTTGCAAAAATGGTTTTCCTATAAGTTAAAAATGTTTTTAAATTTTAGCTTCTCCTAGGTTAAATGTAATTATTTATCATTTTGTAGACGATATATTGACAATAAACTGTAATACTAGCTTGTATATCATTATTTATTAACATTAAATTTAAATGTTTTAAATTTATTACTTACCTAGGGCAGGTTCCAAAATGTGTCAGTGTTGACAAATATAAAACAAATTCTGATTTTGCCACTGTTTTGCTTATTATTTTAATTAGAAAAACGCTTACATATTACAGGTGTCATAAACTTAAAAGCATAAACTAAAAAACTAGGGATAATCTGTAAAAAAAATAGCAACTAAAAAATCCAAAAATGTGGCAGAATCTATCATATAAAAGTTAAAGTTAAGAGAGAATGGTCCATATAGCAAAATTTTGCGTATTTTGTCTAACACTGTTAGTACTAAAATACAAACTCGTAGTGCAGAAACTACCGGAAAAGAAAGGAATTAATCTTTATTTCCAATGATGATGATGGTTAATCCTCATTGTATAAGGTCTCAGCAAGGGGCTAGAGAACAGAGTTCTGACATATATACATATTAATGTCATATTACCACTTGCCAAGTAGTATTATTTTGCTGTTTATTATGTTTATAGTACAATACGGTATTTTTCACTTCAGATTGTTAGAAGCTTCTGGAAGATGGCGCTACCTATATTGTACTGCCTAGGCAGAACGATATTATGGCTATGGGGTTGTCATGCTTGCCCTGTACTGACGAGAGCCAAAGAGTTCGAAGCTAGACTACAGGTAGCAGCAGTGTAACGTCGTATCATTGGAAATAAATATTCATTCCTTTCTTTTCCGGTAGTTTATGCAACCTGAGTTTGTATTTTAGTACTAACAGTGTTAATTAAAATACACCAAATTTTGCTATATAATTCAGCGCTCGTTGGGGCATGTAGCCCAGAGAAATATGTTACGTTGAAGTATGCGGAATGCCTCGACGACTCGATAACCATCACTTTAATTTGTCAAAATTGTAAACTGAAATATTTCAAAAACGGCTGAACTAAATATTAACATAGTACATACATATTCTTGAAATCGGGTGAAAGGGATTTTTTGTCCTAGGAAAAAGTATATATAGGGTGTTCCATTTAAAAAAAGAAACTTGAAATTGTTTTTCAACTTTGTGATGCGCCTATGTTTTTTTTTTGACAAGTCCAAAAGTAACACGGGAAAGATTATGCAACTTTTGTATTTGTTTTTTTCTGTCACTTATATCAGCCCCGGTAGGTAGGTGCACAAATATAAAAAATAACCTGTACATTACTTTCTTTAGCATTCTGCATAACAATAACAACACAATCTACAACATTTGTGCCAGTAGTATTTTTATTAACACGAGCAGTGGGGTAATAAATTTTTGTAGAAGATCTCTCTGTTATTACCTCGATTTTAACCAAAGAATTTACAACTAACCTGAACTAACCTCAAATACAAGATAAACAAATAACTTTATTTTTCATTTACATTCATATTGCTTAAAGCTATTCTACGCTTTCTACCAATAAATACTGTTACACTAAAATAACTTAAAAGGTCTGCCTATAGTTACCTTATTCAATCAAGATGTCTATGAGCAAATAATCAATAAATATGGCAATAATTATATGACAACAACAAACAAAAATGGCAGTTTCCAATAATCTTAATAGCTATTTATGTATCAAGGGCGTTACGGGGACTATAATGCCCTGAAGGTAGAAATAGCCCGAGGGCCTCTGGCCCGAGGGATAGGTTTCTGCCTGATGGGCATTATAGTCCAGTAAAGCCCGTGGTGCATACAATGCTTTATGTTTTACCTAAAAAAGAGTTTTTCAATGACTAATTACATTATTTATTCGCAATATAAAAAATAAGTTGCACCTGTACCTGTATACGTAAGTAGATAATGACTGGTGTTAAGTTTGACTTTGATGTTTCTGTCAGTTAGTCAGTTGGCATTTTTTATTTAACGATTTGCTCAAAATGGAAGAAATTCCACAAAATATAAGAGAAAAGGTCATAAAAGCGACCGAAAATCTTTTGCCAGTTAAATCAAGGCAACAGTATGATCGGGAGTATGGCATATTTGGTATTTGGAAAGATACGAACACAATTCTTCAAATAACCGAAAACGTTTTAATGGCATATTTCCAGGAACTGGTAAGTTATTGATTTTATTTTAATACATATGTTTAACAAACTTTATTATTTTTAGTCGGAAAAATACAGTCCGAACTCTCTCTGGACCAAGTATTCTACCCTAAGGTCTACGTTGATGGTCTATGAAAATATAGACATTTCGCAATACCATCGTCTCATATCTTTTTTAAAAGTTAAGTCGAAAGGATACGTCCCGAAGAAGTCTAAAGTTTTGGAAGGAGAACAAATATTAAAATTTATTAAGAAGGCTCCTGATGATATCTACTTGGTACACAAAGTCATATTGGTAATGGGTGTTTTTGGAGGTTTAAGACGAGATGAGTTGGTCAAAATGACCATTGATGACATTGAAGATAGAGGAACAGTCTTGGTTATAAAGGTACCAGAAACTAAAACTTCAACTTCAAAAAGTTTTACTATCATCGAAGAAGATTTAGGCGCTTTAAATTTAATAAAAAAGTATACAACATTAAGACCAGCTGGAATAAAGGAGCGAAGATTCTTTCTTACCTATAGAAAGGGTCGATGTACAGTACAACCCATTGGAAAAAATACCATAGGAAGCGTCCCAACATTGATCGCAAAATTTTTAAAACTGGATAATGCAGAAGCTTACACCGGCCACTGTTTGCGTCGCACATCGTCAACTTTACTTGTTGAGGCAGGTGCTTCGTTTGAAACGCTAAAACAACATGGGAAATGGAAAAGCTCTTCAGTAGCTGAAGGATATATAGAAGAAAGTATTTCATCCAAAAACAAAATAGCCAAAATGATTGCCAATTCAGTTAATTCCGAGGTTAATTCCGTAGCGACTATTGAAAATTCTTTAATAGACTGTTCTTCTATACAAAATAGCGTTAGTGCTACCACCGCTGCTACCATCACAAAAAACACCGACCATTCTATAGTGGGATCAGCTACATTTTCCGGGACATTTCAAAATTGTAATTTTTATTTTGGAAATAAAGTTTAATTTTTAGTATTGTTTAAAGAAAAAATTATTTTTTGTATAAACTTGATCTTTATTGTGAGAGAAATAAAATTGGATAAGCAATAAAATTTCCATATTAGCGCATTAGGGTAATATAAGCGGGCATTATCATAATGCCCGCTTATAATGCCCTAGGTGTGATAGCAGGTATTATTGCTATCATAACATATTCCGTTTCTAAGGTATTATAGATCAATAATAGATAGGTAAAACATAATAGCTATTTATGTATCAAGGGCGTTACGGGGACTATAATGCCCTGAAGGTAGAAATAGCCCGAGGGCCTCTGGCCCGAGGGATAGGTTTCTGCCTGATGGGCATTATAGTCCAGTAAAGCCCGTGGTGCATACAATGCTTTATGTTTTACCTAAAAAAGAGTTTTTCAATGACTAATTACATTATTTATTCGCAATATAAAAAATAAGTTGCACCTGTACCTGTATACGTAAGTAGATAATGACTGGTGTTAAGTTTGACTTTGATGTTTCTGTCAGTTAGTCAGTTGGCATTTTTTATTTAACGATTTGCTCAAAATGGAAGAAATTCCACAAAATATAAGAGAAAAGGTCATAAAAGCGACCGAAAATCTTTTGCCAGTTAAATCAAGGCAACAGTATGATCGGGAGTATGGCATATTTGGTATTTGGAAAGATACGAACACAATTCTTCAAATAACCGAAAACGTTTTAATGGCATATTTCCAGGAACTGGTAAGTTATTGATTTTATTTTAATACATATGTTTAACAAACTTTATTATTTTTAGTCGGAAAAATACAGTCCGAACTCTCTCTGGACCAAGTATTCTACCCTAAGGTCTACGTTGATGGTCTATGAAAATATAGACATTTCGCAATACCATCGTCTCATATCTTTTTTAAAAGTTAAGTCGAAAGGATACGTCCCGAAGAAGTCTAAAGTTTTGGAAGGAGAACAAATATTAAAATTTATTAAGAAGGCTCCTGATGATATCTACTTGGTACACAAAGTCATATTGGTAATGGGTGTTTTTGGAGGTTTAAGACGAGATGAGTTGGTCAAAATGACCATTGATGACATTGAAGATAGAGGAACAGTCTTGGTTATAAAGGTACCAGAAACTAAAACTTCAACTTCAAAAAGTTTTACTATCATCGAAGAAGATTTAGGCGCTTTAAATTTAATAAAAAAGTATACAACATTAAGACCAGCTGGAATAAAGGAGCGAAGATTCTTTCTTACCTATAGAAAGGGTCGATGTACAGTACAACCCATTGGAAAAAATACCATAGGAAGCGTCCCAACATTGATCGCAAAATTTTTAAAACTGGATAATGCAGAAGCTTACACCGGCCACTGTTTGCGTCGCACATCGTCAACTTTACTTGTTGAGGCAGGTGCTTCGTTTGAAACGCTAAAACAACATGGGAAATGGAAAAGCTCTTCAGTAGCTGAAGGATATATAGAAGAAAGTATTTCATCCAAAAACAAAATAGCCAAAATGATTGCCAATTCAGTTAATTCCGAGGTTAATTCCGTAGCGACTATTGAAAATTCTTTAATAGACTGTTCTTCTATACAAAATAGCGTTAGTGCTACCACCGCTGCTACCATCACAAAAAACACCGACCATTCTATAGTGGGATCAGCTACATTTTCCGGGACATTTCAAAATTGTAATTTTTATTTTGGAAATAAAGTTTAATTTTTAGTATTGTTTAAAGAAAAAATTATTTTTTGTATAAACTTGATCTTTATTGTGAGAGAAATAAAATTGGATAAGCAATAAAATTTCCATATTAGCGCATTAGGGTAATATAAGCGGGCATTATCATAATGCCCGCTTATAATGCCCTAGGTGTGATAGCAGGTATTATTGCTATCATAACATATTCCGTTTCTAAGGTATTATAGATCAATAATAGATAGGTAAAACATAAAATATTTTAGAATATAGGGCAGGAAAGAAAGTCAAAAAGTCTTTCTCCACTAATTTAATAAGAGCAATCAGAGGCTCAGTTTTATGAAAGCGCGTCTACATGTTTCGAAGGTAGTAATCTTCATCTTCAGGAACTTTCTTCTTCTCTTTTAGTTGTGTTTGTCTCCCTGCTCATCTTTAAGGGTATATAAATCAAAGATTTTTATTTTATGTTTTTAACAAATTTTAATGTTTATTCTTTGTTCAAACGTCTATTAACTGCCCTAAACAATGGGATTAATATAACTGTGGGAAACCGGACCTTAGGTCTCCATCACCTCGAACACAAAAATTTTCTAACAACATGTACTAGAAATTTTACAGAATGGAATCTTTACTTAATTGTAACAGATGCTTTCTTTCTTTCTCCCTTTCTTTTAATACAAAATCATAATATGAATTAGAACTTCGAAAGTCTTCTTTATGTATCCTTACTTGAACCTGAATGACAAATTTTAATGTTTATTCTTTGTTCAAACGTCTATTAACTGCCCTAAACAATGGGATTAATATAACTACGGGAAACCGGACCTTAGGTCTCCAGCACCCCGAACACAAAAATTTTCTAACAACATGTACTAGAAATTTTACAAAATGGAATCTTTACTTAATTGTAACAGATGCTTTCCTTCTTTCTCCCTTTCTTTTAATACAAAATCATAATATGAATAAGAACTTCGAAAGTTTTTTTATGTATTCTTACTTGAACCTGAATAAGAAGAACATGTATTTCTTTATGACCTTCTAAATTTCACAATTATCTTTGAGTTTATTACCTCTATTAACAAAATTCCTTGTCAGCATGTTGATTGCACTCACTACGTGACACATTTTCAAAATTTTTTTTTAAAACTCCATCAACGTCACTTTCCACCTACAATTTTCTCTATACTGCTAATATTAACTGCAGCACTATTTTTTGTCTCCTAAAGATGAAGGTTACTACCTTCGAAACATGTAGACGCGCTTTCATAAAACTGAGCCTCTGATTACTCTTATTAAATTCTTGGAGAAAAACTTTTTGACTTTCTTTCCTTTTCCTATATTTCAACTCCACTTTGAAGATGGACTATTTCTTCAAATTTTAGAATATATTTTGCCATAAACAAAACTGCATGAAGCACAATGTCTTATTTCTGATTTTTAAGGGTAAACGCAACCGAATACAGCAAGTTAAGGTTATTTAATTTTAAATGCATAATTTGTTCCTGAAAATGCATTTTTTCTAATAAAAAATATTGCTTTATTTCTTAAATACAGGGATATTTTTTTGAAACCTGACATAATTATTTTGTTTAAAAGGTTTAAGAAGGAAGACCTACTTATAATAGGTAAATTTCCTTGATAATTCACCTCACTTTTATTGAACCAATCAAAACGCTCATTTTCATAGCAACCACCTTGGTAACGGTCGTCTTACCCGATAAGACTACCGCTAGCTCGAAAAGACGCTTTCGAAAAGACGCTTGTAGCTTTTTTACTTAAATAAAAAATTAGTAACACCTCTAACTTGTATATTTACCTTTATCAGACGGCCTTCATTTTTATGTTCAGTAAATTATCCAATAAAATACACCTCTAGAGGCGGTTTCTTATCTTCATACCTTCGTTTTTCACTCGAAACTCGATTTTCCAAGAAAATTTTCACTCAATGTAATTTTTACTTATAATCAAATAATGGGCGCACATATCGATAAGGTACGTCTCCAATGGGTCTCAAACAAAAAGGTGTGGATGACAGCAGACTTCATGACAAAATGGCTTCACATATTTGATACCAAGATGCAGTAGAAGCAGAATAGAAGAGCGGTATTGTTTCTGGATAATGCAACGTCTCATCCCAAGTTTACACTGGATAATGACAGACCTATTTTTCTTCCACCCATTACTACCTCACATTGCAACCTTTGGACCACGGCATTATTCTGAATTTAAAAATGCTCTACAGAAGCTACCTTATTAAGAGGCTCTTAACATGTATATACAGTGATTGTCCTCTTTAAGAAATCAAAAATAACATTACCAACTAACTAACCTGAACTAGCCTAACCAACGCCTTGATTTGCGTTTCGGTGACCTGGCGTAATTTGTCCCCAGTGAGAATAAACAAATGCTTTATGAAAGCCGGATTATACAGATAACATTGACGACTTCGAAGAAGAAGATTATATTTCTCTCACACAACTGTTTTCTAACATTAAGGACACATTTGCCAACTTAAAACAATTTACCTCTAGTGATAATGATTTGCCCACAGAAAGTGCAGAATTGTCTATCAAGAGGAAACTGAACTTGCTCCAGTGTCAAAAATATCAAGCATATCTGGAGCCTGCGCAAGTTTAAGAGACTTTTTTAGTAATGTTAACAATTTTGACAAGTCTCCAAATACTTCTCAATGGCCTTTTATATATGAATCTGAATTTTATAAAACTAAAATAAAAAATATTAGGCAATCATTAATTTCCGATTATTTTAAAAAATAAGAATTTCAAAGTAAACATACAGTACATTGTATAATATACAGGGTCGTTGGTATGTATGGAAACGCTCGATTATTTCTTGAAGTAAACAGCTGGCAAAAAACAATTAAGACAAAAGTTTTAGGGCTCTTTAAAGTCCATAAAAATTTTAAAAGAATAAGTATACAGGATGAGTCAAAAAGCCGTAGGAAAACAATGTCAACTTTTTTTTTAATGGAACACCCTCTGCTTAGAATATTTTTGGATTTAACATTAAATTACAATTATTTCTTAATAAATACTTTATAAGTCTAAACCTAATAGTTTCCGAGATATCGACTATTGAAAAATTACATTTTGAACTTTTCAGCCTCTAGCTTTCTAATGGTACGTCTTAGAGTATAACGGCTCACATATCCAATATCCTATATCTTAGTTTTTTATTCTGGTGTCAACTTCCGGTTAAACCGAATATAAGTCAAATGCCGGAAATATAGTACTCCCGGTTTAACCGGAAGTTAAAATTTTTGGGAACATAATAAAAAAGTAAGATAGGGACATGGAAACCATTTTGCTCTATGGCTTAAGATTAGAAAGCTAGAATCTATCAAAGTTAAAAAATGTAATTTTTCAAAAGTCGATATCTCGGAGACTATTAGGTTAAGACTTATAATACACTTATTAAAAAATAATTGCAATTTTATGTAGAATTCAAAAATATTCTAAGAAATAATAAAAAGTAACTTTGTTTCTCTACGGCTTTTCGACTCATCCTATATACTTATGTTTTCTTAACTCTAATAGACTTCAAAAAACCCTAAAACTTTTGTCTTAAATATTTTTTGCTAGCTGTTTTACTTTAAGAAATAATCGATTGTTTCCATATGTACCAACGCCCCTGTATAATGTTGGTGTGCACTTGCTCTCTATATACATATTGGTAAATTGGCTTTATCTAATTTAATTTTAGTTCTGACAAATTAAACAAAAGTATTTAAAATTATTTACATATACAGTGTGTCCCCGGATAGACGCAACGATAGGTGAAAAAGGCTGAAATTTTTTGAGTTTAAACTTTATCTTCTGGGGTTCAGCCCTGCTTGTATAGAAACTAATTTGTGGCATAATTTTAATTTCGAAAAATCAAGTGTGCTTTGGAAATTTTCAAAAAACTTTCTTTTCCCACCAGTAAAGTGCTTGATTTCTAGGAGATACCGAAAAAATTTTATTGAGAAAAGATGTTCGGAAATAATAAATGAGTAAGAATACAAAATTTTAAAATTCTATGCCTACTTTGATGTTTTGCATTATTTTTATTGCACGCACCTATTGAAGATATTAAAAAATTTCGTTGAGAAAAGTTGTTCAAAATAATAAATTAAGCACGATCGGTTTATAAGATACATCAAAAAATTATTTATTTCAATAGTAACATTAACTGAAAGATTTATTTATTCAATAAGTTCGCCGCCTTTATTCGCACATTCCTCAATGTTTTCCCGAAATGCAGTGAAAGCTGCTCTTATCTCCTCCAGGGGAATAGAGTTTATTGCATCTGTAATGCGATTTTTTAAAACTTCTACGTCATTTGGAAGCCTATTCAAATATACAATTTGTTTTATTCGACCCCAAAAATAAAAATCCATTATTGTTAGATCCGGAGATCTGGGCGGCCACAAAATGGGACCAGCATTGGCTATCCATCTTTCTTGAAAATGCTCATTGAGCCATTCACATACCCGAAATATCGAGTGGGCAGGGCAGCCGTCGTGTTGAAAATATGAAAAATATCTTGGTTCGTATGGTAGTTCGTCAAGAAACTGATTTAGGATATTTAAATAAGTATGTTAATTAAGTCTTTCCTCAATAAAATATGGCCCAATTATACCACAATGATAGGAAATGGCACACCAAAAATTAATTTTTTTTAAATACTGCCGCCTAGAATTTATTACATAATTTGGATTATCTTTAGACCAATATCGGCAATTTTGTGATGAAGGTACACCGTTAGTGGTAAAAGTCGAGTCGTCTGAGATAATAAAATTTTTATGGAAATTTCAATCTTCTAGAATCTTCTCACTTAAAGTTAAGCAAATCTCCAACCTTTGGGATTCATCCCCTTCTTCTAACGTGTGACGAAATTTAAATTTATATGGTTTTACCTTATTTGCTTCATAAATGCGTTGCAAATGTGATTTGCTAACACGAGTCTCCTCGTACCACTTTCTTAGTGACAGCTTTGGATTTTCGCGTAATGAGTCCATTGCTAACACAGTACCTACAGCATCTTCATCAAAGTTCTTCTTCTTTTTTAGTATATTATGTACAGTACGTAGTAACAAATTTTTTAATCAGTCTGGATACTGTAGATTTGACCAAAACTGTGTTCGGAAATTTCATATTAAATCGCCTGATAACCTCTGGAATAGATAACTCACCTATACCATAACATTGAATTAGATAGATCCGTTCTGGTATAGTAAGCGTAACTGATATTTCACAGTAATGTTTTCGAAAGTTCGGATCAGTTTTAGAACACAGAATACTACAACAATATTAAAGATACCAAACTATTTTTGACAACAAACTGTTAAATATTATTATTTTTTTTTCCTTCCATGGCATACTATTTTTTTCGCAATAGCATTGAAACAAATTTATTCATATTTTGAAGGAAGTGAATTGCTTGTTATTTTTATGTTCGCATTTCTTTAATTATCTAAATGTCTATTAAAGGGAATAAAATAAACCGATCGTGTTTAATTTATTATTTTGATCAACTTTTCTTAAAAACATTTTTTAATATCTTCAATAGGGTAGGTGCGTGCAATAAAAATAATGCAAAACATCAAAGTAGGCGTAGGATTTTAAAATTTTGTATTCTTACTCATTTATTATTTCCGAACATCTTTTCTTAATACAATTTTTTCGTATCTCCTAGAAATCAAGCACTGTACTGGAGGGAAAAAAAAGTTTTTTGAAAATTTCCAAAGCACACTTGATTTTTCGAAATTAAAATTATGCCACAAATTAGTTTCTATCCAAGCAGGGCTGAACCCCAGAAGATAAAGTTTCAACTCAAAAAATTTCAGCCTTTTTCACCTATCGTTGCGTCTATCCGGGGACACACATTAATAACAAACACTGTTAAATAGAGACCAGTTGTTTAACTTTTCTCTACTAACCGACCACCCTTGTTAACCGGCCAACATTTGATTCCCCAAGGGTGGTCGCTATTGAGAGATTTTACTGTATTATTCATTTTTAAACAAATTTTGGAAAATTATAAAATCTAAACATCTGCAAAAATTCCAAAGAATATCTACTATTATACAGTTTGTCTGCAGTAAGTCTAAGTTTTAAATTTCTTTAACAGATACTTTGGCCGGAATACAAAATTGATTATTTAATGCCGAGAACCCCATGTTGTTCAGATAGGAAACTTACATTGCAAGTCCGCACGGGTTAATATTAAGATAGAGATTTGAAACTTGGGGAATATTTTTTTTAAAATATGTGAGCCCCTGGGAGCAAAAAAATTGAAAGGTTGTCAAAATACGGACCACCATAGTATAAATAATATAATAATATAACGTACCTATATAAAATTCATCTATAACTTGATCATAACTTACTTTATTTATTGTATTTTATTCCACAGACAAAACAGATAATGCATTAAGACCTTCCTTTCTCATGGTCGATCTAAAATTGATTTTAATCCTGGACGAATTTGAAAATTTCCTTTCAGATTTATTAACAACTGGAATTATTAAATTAATTTGTAATGCGATGTCGAAATTGGGAAACATTTCTTTTAATCCAGGTTCTCTTACACTTGAAAATACTTGCAAACTTCCAATGGAGATTTAATGCTGTTCTCTAAATGCGCTTTTAAATTAATGCATTCTTGAATGAACAAAGCATCCAAATCGTTTTCGTAAATGTTTATTAACTTTTTTGCTTCTTTAGTTATTATTATTTCATTTTCCATGTTTCAGAAATTCTTAAGGACATCAAATGACTAATAGACAGTTAGATACTTTGGTAAGGGTCCAGGCGTCGATTTTAATCTGACATAAGTGAATCGATGGTACTTACTTACTTACTTTCCTTGTCCGGGTCACCATTTTTAAATTCTGTACTTCCAAAAATCAGCTACAAGGGCGGCTTTGTCATTTGCCTCAATCAGGTCCCTCCCTGTGCAAGATTCTCCTATGTTCGGACAGATTGTCAGGTGTTGGTGGTTTTGGACCGTGCCGCATTCGCACACGTCATCTTCCCTATAGCCCCATCTCTTTAGGTTAGTGTAGCATCTCGAGACGCCCGTTCTCAGTCTGTTTAGCGCCCTCCACGTTGGGAAAGGTAGGTGATGTCCAGGGCTTAGCTCTTCTCTCACAGCATTCCTTGTATGGTTGGCGGACTCCTGCCACAGATTTGCTCGGCGTATTTCAGGCTTGGTTGTTAGGGAAGTTGTCGTCCGTAAAAAACTTTTGCGGGACCTGAGTCTGCTCTGTGGCAGTTGATGGTTGTATAAAGGGTGTCTGTGGTCGGTTTCTTGCTTCCTCCGCTCCGACTCCGCAGCAACACGTCTCCTGATTTTCGGTGGGGCGATACCGACTATTGGGTAAATTTCCTCGGTTGGGGTCGGTTTCAGGCAGCCGGACACTATTCGGACAGTCTCGTTCAGAGCCACGTCAACGTGCTTGGTGTGGGCAGACTTGGTCCATACTGGTGCGGCGTATTCGGCGGTGGAGAAGCATAGGGCGAGCGCCGAGGTCCTGAGGACATGTGGATGCGCTCCCCATTTTGTGTTTGTGAGTTTCCGAATAATGTTGTTTCTCGCACAGATTTTCCCCTTGACCTCCTGGCAGTGCTTTCGGTAGGTTAGAGTTCGGTCCAGGCGGATGCCCAGGTATTTCGGTGCATCGTCATGTTCCAATTCTTGTCCTTGCCACGTTATCTTTAGCTTCCTGTTTGCTTCCTTATTTCTGAGATGGAAAGCACACACGTGTGTCTTATTCGGGCTAGGCTTGAGGTAGTTGGTCCTGTAGTAGGCTGCTAGGTTATCGAGGGCGCGCGTCAGTTTATCCTCTACTTCATTGAAAGCCCTGCCTTGGGTTGCTACAGCAGTATCGTCGACGTATATGAACCGTCTTGTTTGTTCGTTTGTGGGTTGGTCGTTTGTGTAGATATTGAAGAGGATTGGCGCAAGGACACTGCCCTGGGGCAGGCCATTCTTCTGATTTCTTCACCGGCTGTTCTTGGATTCCAGGGTTATAAAGAAGCGTCGGTTTTGAAGAAAACACTCTACCAGTTTGGTCAAGCGGAAGTCCTTTGTGAGGGCATAGAACTTTGATAACATTCTCTGGTGATTGACGGTATCGTACGCCGCAGATAGGTCGATGAAAGCAATTCCGGTTATTTGCTTCCGCTCAAAACCATCTTCAATGTATTGAGTGAGGCTAAGGGTTTGACTGCCGCAGGATTTACCCGGTCTGAAACCTGCTTGTTCCGGTATCAATCTCTCATCGACGACAGCAGAGATTCGGTCAAGAACCATTCTTTCGAGGGCCTTGAAGAGATGACACAGCAGAGAGATAGGTCTAAAGTTTTTTGGGTCTGTTGGTTCTTTCCCTGGTTTCAATAGGGCAGCCACTCTGGCCTTTCTCCACAATTTTGGAATTTGCATGTTGGAGACGCAGCGGTTCATCAGTTGTGCAAGCCAGTTCACTGTCAGAGGCCCAAAGTGTTTGATTTGCTCTGTCCGGATTTCGTCGATACCCGCTGCCTTGCCCTCCTTCATCTGGTGGATCACTTGTTCCAGTTCCTCGACGCTGAAAGGGGCGCTCAGCACGTCACTTTCGTTGTTAGTATCACGTTGGATCTTACTCTTGTTTGCCTTGATTGACGTTTTGCCATTTAGCAGGAGTTGGTGGGCTACCTGATCTGGCGTGACTCCAGTTGGGACGGGCGTTGGGGTGGAGGGGTCGTTGTTAAGATTCTTTAGTAGCTTCCAGGCACGTCTACTGTTCTGTCTCATGTCTAGATCTGTCACAAGCTTGCACCACCTTTCCGTCCTGGTCGTTGATATCGCCTGCAGGACGTCTTCTCCTGCTTGGATGGTTTCCTCGGAAAAAGGGTCATCATCATACAGGCCTTGGTATGTGTCAAGAAGGGACTTAGATTCTTGGTCGAGACCTGGGATATATTCTGTTCTACAGCCCCTTGGTATATGTTTTCTTGACACCCTTTTTACCAACTCGACGAATCGATCATACGTCGAGGGGTTCGGCTCCAAACGCGTCACCTCCTGGTCCAGCTCTTTGGCCCATTTATCCCATTTGGCCTTCTTAAAGTTGAATCTCCTTTTAAAGGGAACAGGTTCTGGTTTTATGGCCGCTGTTACTAGGGTTGTGATAGGGCGGTGTTGGGTTTTTGGTATTGGGTCTTCCACGATTTTTATTGCTTGATTGCTGATCCTGTCACTTACAAAGATGTTGTCGGGATTATATCCTCTCTTCCATCTTCCACTGTTGAAAGACGCAGGTTGTTTAGGATAGTGGATCAGTTTCAGATTCATTCTTTCTGCCCATAGTTCCAGCTCTTCACCGTTAGCGTCTGTGTGTGCGTAGCCCCAGGCGGAGCTGTGGCAGTTGAAGTCGCCTATTACAAACTTTGTTGGCTGGGAGTGGAAGTTGCTGGTTTCTTCGAAGGCGAAATCTACGGCCGGTGGTTTGTAGATGGAAGTCACCGTGCATGAGCCAGTTTCAATCGTGAGGATCTCTATGTCGTTCTCAGAGGTAAGAGATGTGGACTTCACCTTGATGTTAGGTCTGACAAAAATAGCACTGCCGTACTGGTCGTGGGGACGTTCTATTACTAGATTCATGCCGTCCACCCTCGGTCTACGGCTTGTGACTCCTCTGTGTGTTTCCTGGAGTAATAGGATATCAGTGTTGTTCTCTTTGCACAGGTTGGACAGCAGATACTCTTTATCTGCAGATAAGCCTTCAATGTTTATAGAAGTTGTCACCAGAGTTGGCTTTGGCAAAAGCCTTTTTGGTGTAGGTCTCGGATTTGGCATGGTTGGTGCACCGGTTGTGGAAGGATTAGCCAACATTCTGTTGTTTCCAGGGGACGCCCGACTGTCTTTCGGATATGCGTGAAAGGCAATCTACGTGGAGGCTCCTTCCTTGTCGATGGTAACAGAAGATCTTTAAATTTTCAATTCATCTCGGGCTGCAAAGTGGCCTTCATCTCTAACACTGTCATCAAGCTGAACCTTTCTTCGTTTCTTTCTTTCTGCCTTCTTTATAATATGGCTTAAGCAAGTAAAAAACTTTTAAATTCGTCCATTTCTTCTAAAGCTGCGCGTGCTTCATGTCTTACACTCCCACTTTGACCATCATCGCTCAGTTCAGAAAGTGAAATTTTAATTTCCAGGCATATAGGGCTTTAGTAGCCTCTGGCCTGGCAGGTCACCTAGTTTCTGATAGAGATTTCACAATAAGTAACTTTTAATTCCTTGATAAAATTTTCCATCGGTGTGTCGAAGCTGTGAAAAATGTATTAAGATTTTGCAAAAAATTGAAAAACAAAGTAAGGGTAATTACTTTAATACTTTAATTTTCATTAGTTACATTTCTGATTAGTTCTTCATTAGAATTAATATATTCATTTCATAATGGATTAATCTGTATATATGGTCGCGAATAATTACACTGAAATAAGAAGAAGCTATGCATGTACCACATTTGATCCCTTAACGCATATGGTAGATACATCTTCAAGTAACACAGGTAGTTCATCTTGGATGAAATTTAAGTAAGTCTGTAAACTAAGGCGAGCTAGCAGAAAAATGAGCCTATAAAATTATTACCAGTAACTCCTGTCCATTTATTAACAGAAATTTGCTCTTATAAATGGATTTCGGTTATGTCATGAAGGTTTTCGTCCTCCCATTGTCTGTGAACATAATTCGTTTCTCGAACTGCGAATTTAGTGTAACATTTTGAAGGTACCACTGACTATAAATGTAGTACGCTGTGGAAAATCCCTGGGAAGTAGTGCCTGTACTCTTAGAATAAGGTATGGATATAACAGATACTGAACTAAAATCCGAGAAACAAATTATTTGACAAATATTTAGAGCTCTAGCGATTTTCCTCGTACTCATATCGGAAGGTTCGTCGATTTTTTGCAGCACCGCTTTCTTAATTTTGAGTATTCTGACAGTTCCATATTTATCTTCCGAAGTATCTTTATGGAAACTACTAGTTTTACTAAGACAGTGATAAATATTTAAAAAGGTTCGGCTATCTGGCAAGGCACGAATACTGATAAATACGTCTGGCTTCTATTACATTGCCGTCTACGAGGCCATATACGTAATACATTGCCGCCATTTCCGCATATAAATCATCATATTTTCTGAGATATTAGAATAAAAACAGCCAAAAAATAAAATAAATTTAATGAAATACTAAAAATCCAAGAGATATTACTGTGAGATGATTTTGAACATCAACATGTCAACAAGTATTGTTCTGAAAATGATGTTTGCAAGAACGTCATTATTTCAGTATAACTAGATTTGTGTGTTCAAACATTATTATTTGTCAATAGTGCTAAATGAAGCAATTTTAATTTAATTATTTCAATTAAGAACCATGCGTCTGACGGGAAAATAACAAAACACCGTTTTTATGTAGAATATACCATGCTATAATCAGAAAAAATTTCCATATGGAAGAATGCTAGTGGCGTAGGTACTACTTTTTTTTGTAAGGACATGTTTGCAGGAACACCACTGATGGAGCGATAGAATACATTTTTTAACTTAAAAGCCATTTTATATCCTATTAACATGTACTAAAATTGAAAATAATATCCAAAGTGCTTCCGAAGATATTACAAATTACAAAGAAAAGTTTAAAAAAAAATTCAACACCCAGTAGTAGCAAGTAACTAAACCGCCGCGGACATAATTCTATTTTTCTATTTGGGAATCCTAAAGTCTTCATTATAGGTTTCAATTGGGTTTCATAAGCAATCATGCTACACACGCATTTTTTATTTTCTTCCTGTTGGTAACAACACGACATGACTATTTTGAAATTTCGTGGCACACCTACTTTTTGTTTTAAGAAATATTTCGGTAGTGGTAAACTTAAATTATTTGTTTTATACAACAGAAAAATGGGCCTATAAAATTATTACCAGTAACTCCTGTCCTTTTATTAACAGAAATTTGCTCTTATAAATGGCTTTTGGTTATGTCATGAAGGTTTTCGTCCTCCCATTGTCTGTGAACATAATTCGTTTCTCAAACCACGAATTTAGTGTAACATTTTGATGGTACCACTGACTATAAAGGTCGTACGCTGTGGAAAATCCTTGGGAAGTAGTGTCTGTACTCTTAGAATAAGGTATGGATATAACAGATACTGAACTAAAATCTGCCAAACAAATTGATTGACAAATATTTAGAGCTCTAGCGATCTTCCTCGTACTCATATCGGAATGTTCGTCAATTTTTTGCAGCACCACTTTCCTAATTTCGGGTATTCTGACAGTTCCATATTTATCTTCCGAAGTATCTTTGTGGAAACTACTAGTTTTACTAAGACAGTGATGAATATTTAAAAAGGTTCGGCTATCTGGCAAGGCACGAATACTGATAAATACGTCTGGCTTCTATTACATTGCCGTCTACGAGGCCATATACGTAATACATTGCCGCCATTTCCGCATATAAATCATCATATTTTCTGAGATATTAGAATAAAAACAGCCAAAAAATAAAATAAATTTAAAGAAATACTAAAAATCCAAGAGATAATACTGTGAGATGATTTTGAACATCAACATGTCAACAAGTATTGTTCTGAAAATGATGTTTGCAAGAACGTCATTATTCCAGTATAACTAGATTTATGTATTCGAACATTATTATTTGTCAATACTGCTAAATGAAGCAATTTTAATTTGATTATTTCAATCATGCATCTGACGGGAAAAATACAAAATACCGGTTTTATGTAGAATATACCATGCTATAATCAGAAAAAAATTCCATATGGAAGAATGCCAGTAGCGTACTACTTTTTTTTGTAAAAAATATCATAGATCATGTTTGCAGGAACACCACTGATGGAGCGATATAATTCATTGTTTAACTTAAAAGCCATTTTATATCCTATTAACATGTACTAAAATTTAAAATAATATCTAAAGTACTTCCGGAGATATTACAAATTACAAGGAAAAGCTTTAAAAAAAATTCAACACTCAGTAGCAAGTAATTAAACCGTCGCGGACATAATTATATTTTTCTATTTGGGAATCCTAAAGTCTTCATTATAGGTTTCAATTGGGTTTCATAAGCAATCATTTTCAACACGCATTTTTTATTTTTTTCCTGTTGGTAACGACACGACATGACTGTTTTGAAATTTCATGGCACACCTACTTTTTGTTTTAAGAAATATTTCGGTATTTATACCTATGGATGGGATTTTTAGAAGTGAGACATATTTTATAAAAAATTTCAATTACAAGAAATTAAATAAATTATTTAAATTGAAATGTTGTTTTACTGGTTGTATAATACAGAATATACGTAGGTATATCTTTACTAAGATCACGATTATGCTGCTTTACAGGATCACCCTCACGCTGCTTTACATACATCCACAAACAACATACCTAGAAAATATGCGGCTGTGGTTTACGTATATTTATTTATTTCAAGCACAAAACACTATAATATTAGACTATTAAAATAACAGTGAGACAAAAGTTAAATAGTGCTTATTTAGTTTATTTAGTTACAATCAGAAATACTGTGGTATTTTCCTCAATTTTATTTCTCTAAAGAAACAGACTTGGGAAGAGATGAGTGATTATTGTAAATATTTATTGTTGCTGTTGAATGTTCGGTGGCGTTAATGGTTATCCCTGGAATATTCTAAGTAGCCACAATATTTTCTGTGAGACCTTGCTCATTTATAATTAATCTAGTCGTTTCACTTGACGTTACAGATGCTGTAGCTGTGGTATTTTGGGATGTACGTGATAAGCAAGGTGGAGATACACCGTGTGAAGATTGTGTGGACAAAATATTTGCAACTTCAACCTTGTTTTTCATCGAAGTTTCAGTGTAACCTTCGGACACTGCTAAAGACTTCCAATAATTCTTAATAGTGTTCAAGTCACCCCCACTTTTTGCTAAGTGTGTAACACTGGACCGTCTAAAACAATGGCCTGTAAATAACTTGGGATTTGGTAATTTTAAGTAATAAGCAATAACAAAAGGAGCTTTGCCAATTGTGTTAAGACCAATAGGAGTGTTAATGCAGTGTCCATTTCCATAAGTCAAGAAAAATCTGCGACTTGTCAGGTGATTTGGTCTGAGACTAAAATACTGTGTTAACATTTGTACTCAGTCACTATTTGTAATTATAAACTGTCTGGTTATGTAAGTTTTAGTTTTGGGCACATATACAATGATTATATTATCGTCTCTAAATTCAATATCATCTACTGACATATTTGTAATTTCTTCTCTGCGGCTGGCACCATTATAGCCCATTATAAGAATAACTTAAAATTTATATACAAGATCAACTACATTTATTATTGGTAAGTTTTTCTTGTCGATACCTATTGTATTTTTGTTTGAGATAAACGTATATTGTTGCTAATGCTGATAAAGTTATTTTAAAGCGAAAATTTTAGGATTCATTCCAATTTTGTTGACTACATTCTTATTTAATGCAATACTTACTTTGATTGATAGATATATTTTATCATCAGCTTGTCCAATGAAGCGATTAATTTGCTTAATCTCTAAAATTTTTGATTTCTTTGACGTGTAGCCCTCTGAAAGCCTTTTTAAATATGCCTGTAATTTTTTATATTTCGATATATCAATATTTCTATATATATTTAAACAACTTCCTAACATTGAGTATTTGGACCACATCGATGAAACCTTTCTAATTTTACTTTCTTTGTTAAAAAATTCTATCAGGACATTTTCTGAAAAATCTTCTACACTATTTTGCCCACACCATAGCTCAAAAATCTGCATATTCTACTTGATAGACATTGCGAGATCTCTTCGGTAAGAGATGATTTAAATTATTTCCCGCGATTTCTCGTAGTCCTGGTGGGGTATGTCTTCCGTCTTGGCTCATTTTTATTCGTTTATACTACTAAATTATTAAATAATATTTAATGATCCAATACAGCAAAAAATGACAATTTATTAAAAATATGTATTACTTTTCAAATAATGGCAGCTATTGCGGCCAATTGTTTTTTCTGTAACATAGTGTTGCCAACTTCAAAAAAAAAATAGAAATCTTGGTGGAAATTATTAACTACAATGTTTTTAAATTTCATTAAAAATTACCCAAGAAGAAAGAGTATTGTAAAATATTCGTTTCGTAAGACATTTTAGAGCACTCGTCTCATTAGGACACTCCACGTAACGCGGCTCGTGTCCTAAACAGACGCGTGCTCCAAAATTGTGCCTTATGAAACTTATGTTTTAATAATATACTATTATATAAACTATTCTTCATATAGGAACTTGAGGAATTCCACCCTGAAATAAGTACATTACTAAGGTACGCCACGTATAATTGTATAAAATAAGAGTGAAAATATTATTGGCTAATCATAGTGCCAACATAAGCATAGCGGAGGTGAATGAGTTTCATGGTAATTCAAATTAGGGTTTTGATTGACAAACGAGCATACAAGAGCTAGGCTTGACTTGACTTAGAAATTACCAAGATACCGTTTCGACTGTACAGGGTGTCCATCTTTCGATGTAATTGTAGGATATCTTGGTAACTAGTAAAGATAGGGACTTGCGGTTTTTTTTTACGTTACTGCTCTACTTTTCCGTGAAACAAAAGATGCCGCAAACAGAATTGTCACAGCTTCCTTAGTCTTAAGCTACAAGGTGTTTTCGAAAATGTTTGCTTCCTGAGCACCCCCTATATCTCGGTTATCCTTCAACTTATTAAAAAATTGAAAACTGTTTCTTAGCGGGTTTTTAAGCAGAATTCAGTGGTGTGCTTATTTTTTTCTCTGGGAGTCTTACTTTTCGAGATTTAAAGCAAACAAATGATTTTTTTAATAGGATACCCTGTATATTTTTCCCTTATTTGATTGGGATATTTTTAAGCTTTTTAAAAATATATAATAGTTGATAGTTACTATTAACAATAAACGCACAAAACGAAACATTTGAAGAATTAGGGTTTAGGGTAGCAATTAGGTCATGAAACCATTGAAACAAACAAAATAATATCTATCTGGCATGTCTATTTATCAAAATGTGTAGGCAAAAATAACGTTTTGTTAAAATACATGTCACCATGTCGTTAAAGTTGAAATAATGGCTAAAATGTAGTAGTATGAATATTTTGAAAAATATGACTTGTCAGTTTTCTTTCTAGAGTGCCATGAAAATAGATAACTTTACAATCCTGTAATTTCATTATCTAACTTATAGAGTTCTTACTTTCATAGATATCCAGAGAGAAGGCAGCTCAATCAAGTAACATTTTTAAGTTTAAAAATTAATTTTATTACGAATCGATCATTTATACCTTAAGGCCTAAATCATATATAATAAGGAGAATTGCGAAAGGGACGAAATGAACGTTATGGCTTTTGTAGAGGCACTAGAGGTGCGTGCAAAGTCATAGAAAAAGATCTCAGAGTAATAAAATCTTGTCTAAAAAATTATTAAATAAAAAATATCGTCCGAAACCCTATGAGGAAAGATTGTGCACCATTTACATTTTGTGAATGTTATGCGACGACTTATTTTTTGCAACTGTATCTAAATCGAATACGAGTTGACAGGCAGTTTGCTACAAAAGTAATAATATGGTCTGACGAATCCTATTTTAAGAGTTCTGCACAGGCATTATCAATCACCAGTTCCCAGTTGTAATGTAATATTAGTCTATTTTTATATAATATTTATTCTAGCGGTCATGACATATTCTTTTTTCTACGGATGCTATAAAATGTTCCACTTTTCTCATCGCTTGCATACGTTCAAAACGGAGAATTTCTCACGCAATGAGAAATATCCGCCATTATAGTGAGCAATAATTTTATTTCTCACTGTTATTATGAATATTTCCCTCATATATAAAAAATCTCATAAGAAGTGTGGTCTTTCGCAAGAATTACAGCGATAATTCCACAGTAGATGCGACAATTCCACAGTAGAAGCGATAACCACGGTTACCGCAAAAACTTTTATTATTGAACTTACTTATGTCAATCTGCGACATTTAAAAAGTGAATTGATTACAAATCAAGATTTAATTTAATTTTAAGTATATTTTTAATAAATTTGTTACTTATTACGTAATTTATTGTACAATAATGTTTTTTTTTTAATATGAAATACAATTTTTCGGGAAATATTCCACCGAATACCACTCGTGCATCAAAAATAACCAGATAATTCTGCTTTCAAGCGTGTTGTAGTATTGTAACTGCATTCGGTTATGTTCATTTTTGATTAAATCTCGAAAAAGCCCTCCTTTTTCGAAGTCTTGCTCTTTCGGATTTAATCAAAAATGAAAATAAACTCATTCAGTTACAATACAACATGCTTTCAATCAGAATTATCGGTAATTTTGATGCACTAGTGGTATTATACCCGAATATTTCCCTCATATATAAAAAATCTCATAAGAAGTGTGGTCTTTCGCAAGAATTACAGCGAATATTTCACTCATGTATAAATTTTCCCATAAGAAACGTTAAAAATAAAAAAATATCAGCGGATATACAACGTTGCCTAGACAACGTTGGATATCCAACACACAACAATCGAACCTATTTGACGAGACAGTTTTTTTTTTTACCTTTTTACTGCGAACGTGATCGTTATTGTTATGAGTTCCCTTCGGGAAATTCATTGCTTTTGAAAAACAAACCCTCTCAACAGATAACGACAAAGATATAATTATGGCATAAATGAAAAAATAATATATATTTCATTCTAGAAATATTCTCCCTAAATACCGCTCGTGCATAAAAATTAACCAGATAATTTTCATTCAAGCTTGTTATACTAATTCCACTCGTTCTTCGAACTCGTGGAATTATAAATAACAAGCTTTCATGAAAATTATCGGTAATTTTTAAGCACTCGTGGTATTACCCCCGATAATTCCACAGTAGAAGCGATAATTCCACATTAGAAGCGATAATCCCCCAGTAGGTATATTTTTAATAAATTTGTTACTTATTACGTAATTTATTGTACAATAATGTTTTTTTTTTAATATGAAATACAATTTTTCGGGGAATATTCCACCGAATACCACTCGTGCATCAAAAATAACCAGATAATTCTGCTTTCAAGCGTGTTGTAGTATTGTAACTGCATTCGGTTATTTTCATTTTTGATTAAATCTCGAAAAAGCCCTCCTTCTTCGAAGTCGGGCTCTTTCGGATTTAATCAAAAATGAAAATAAACTCATTCAGTTACAATATAACACGCTTTCAATCAGAATTATCGGTAATTTTAATGCACTAGTGGTATTATACCCGATAACCAAAGTCAGCCATAACGACGCAAGGCCGACGATTAGTGCGCAATATCTACTTAGGCCATGAAACCATTTGCCGGCGTTTCCATAACAACACAACCGAAACACTGCACAATTATTATTGCTGTCACCTTGTCAAACGGGAATAGTTTTATTGTTGTTTTTTATACTAAAACAGTTCAGATTTGTTAAATATTGATTATAATGGAATACGAAGATTTAGAGTTTGAAAATACACCTCCTCATATTGTTCAAAAAGCATCCGATGTTTGTAATAATTTGCTACCAAGCACATGAAGACAAAAATATAAAATCGCTTACAGTAACTTTATGGACTGGACAATGCGAGTCAAGGTGAATTCTTTTTCTGAAGATACTTTGTTAGTTTATTTTGAAGACTTATCAAGGAAATTAAAACTATCAACATTATGGTCCCAGTACTCGATGCTGAAGAGTACCATAATTATTAAAAACTGTGTTGATATATCAAAATACGCAAATCTACGCGCATTTTTTAAACGAAAATCGGAAAAATATATTCCAAAACAATCAAAAACCTTAACTCCTAAAGAAATTCAACAATTTCTAAAAGATGCACCTGATGAAAAGTATTTGCTGGTAAAGGTATGTTTAAAAAAAATATCTTATGGTAGATTGCATTTTTGGTTTTAATTTCAGGCTGCTTTAGCTATTGGCCTTATAGGGGTATGCTGTTGTGACAAACTTCGAAAATTAAAAATTCATGACATGGAAGATTTCAATTCGGCACTTTTAATAAAATTACCCGATACTAAGAACAAAGTTCCTAGACATTTCACAATCACAGGAGTATTCTACCAAATTTACAAAAAATATTCAAAGCTTCGACCATGCACGCACAATCCCCGCTTTTTTTTAAACTACCAAAATGGCAAATGTGCAAAACAGCCCGTGGGAATAAATAAATTTGGCACCATGACGAAAGATATAGCGAAATTTTTGCAATTACCGAATCCGGAATTATATACAGGCCACTGTTTCCGAAGGTCATCTGCGACTATTTTACAGATCTTTTAACTCTAAAACGCCGAGAGGGTTGAAAATCCAGCAATGTTGCTGAATCCTATATCGATAACTCTATGGCTAACAAAATGAAAATACCAAAAGGATAGTAGAATCGATTCAGCCTCCAGCGCCACTAGAACCTGAATATAACAATGCTGTGGAAGTTCAGTACTTTTCTCCATCAACTTTAACTTCGACCTCGGCTAATATTCCAATTACCGAAAATGTGTTGAAGAGAAACGACCTAGCAGGAATTACTTTCCAAAATTGTTCAAATACAACTGTTTACAATTTTAAGTAAAATATAAAAATGAGCTAATGTAATATGTTTTAGGTATGTATTTTAATTCTGAACCTCGTTTTGAACACATAAAAACAACGCATCCGTAGAAAAAGTACCGTGTACGACACGTGAGAAAATCACACATTTCTCCCTCACTTGATTTGCGGCACTCGCCTTCGGCTAATCAATAGTACGAGACTTAAAAGGTCAAAACAATGTCTAAGTTCACGAAGGTCAAAATTTTCGTGGCTAGAGTTTGTACTTAATAGTAATAATAAATATCCATAATTAAAGGAATCAGTGTGGTTAAGTCCACATTTTTGTGAAATTGAGTTAAGTGCGGTTATCTACATAAATTTACCAGTGCAAGAAGCTTATACATGTCAAAAGTCTATGGACTTAATCATCGTTTGATGCTAACATACCCAGATATCCTAACATATAAATTTTTCGAGAATTAAATATTGGTTGCTTTCTATGTTTTTACTTCAGTATAATAATCGAAAATGTCTCATATTGGTAAGCATAATTTTCGTATAGTAAGTCCAAATTTTAGAATCTTTTTCCACTCAACCTAAAGAATTTTTCCTAACATAGTATAGGTCATCAGGTACATTAAAAGTATAGTTCATATAAAAAAAAAATAGACATCATGATCAATAAAAATGTTGATGTGGGAACCTTTTAAAACTTTCAAAGGGCCATAACTCAAAAACTCAAAAACGTGACTTAACAACTTTTTGCACTGACCCCTTCAATTACTTACCGCCAACACGAATATATATTAAAAATGGCTCTGAAAGGAACAGTTTATAGGATTTAATTGAATTTCAAGGTACAAAAACGTTTAAAAGCAAATTGAAGTTGACAGATAAAAACGATGACTTTGACATCAATGAACTACTCTCCAAATAGCTTCTGACTCTGTCCAGCACGTTACTTTGAATTCGGGACGTATTTCACAACCCCGGAGACACTCAACTCGACTCTCTCCAATGATATTCGACTTGACTGAATGTCTAGTTGATCGATTACCTAACCCAACAAAATTTTATCGGGGGTAGTACCACGAGTGCTTCTAATTTTTCCGGAAAAATTTGGAAAACGAGTTGACAAGTAATTTGTTAAACAAATTGCTTTAGAACGAGTTTTCCAGATTTTTCCGCAGGAAAAATTAGATGCACGAATGGTGTTTGGTAAAATTACTTCTCGAATTAAAAAAAAAGAAAACTAATAATTAAATTTACTGACAAAAATATCAAACAAAATTATCTTTTATTAAGAAAACTACTGCGAAATTAATAAATAAATTTCAACAACGACAACTTGTAAAAAATTTTCCGGAAATGTCAAAATTTTTCCACTATAAAACATTTTTTTACGTCAAAATGCGTTGCTATTATTGGTCGAAATATCAATGAGGGACCATCATGTTGCTTTCGTCAAGGTGGGTTAAGGTAACTATTTCGGCTCACTTGGTACTTTGCTAGTATAAAACACTCGAGTGATATATAGGCATTAAAACTTTTGGAATTGACACCCAGTATAGGAATATGAATAAATTTTAATCTAAGAAAAATCCAATTTGAGTACACATATCTTATCCCAAACTGCAGCAAATATTTTACGAGAGTTGAACCTCTCTAAATATAAATTGGGATTCCGAGACTGGATGGAGAACTCTTTTCTCTCTAAAATTTTTACTTCGGGAGATAAGTAGTTTTAATCATTTACCTAGCTCAGAGTTAAAAGCATAAAGATTAATGGAAGCCGACTAAATTGATTGCTAAAATTGGACAATGTACGTTCTTTAGAGCTATAGTTTGCACCAGCTAAACTCTTATCACGTCTCAGTAAAAAGTAAAGTATATAAGGTGATTCTTCTTGGCAGAATTTAGTTACAAATTTGATGTTCACAATAAGAATTTCGTGAATTATCATACATAATAATTATATATGTACATTAGACAAGGTGTGCAACAACTTCAACTTGGATAAGCCTTGGATTTCTAAAAGAGTGCAGCATTGTGAAGATCTTTTTCTGGCAGCTTTTAAATGGCGTACTCGACTTAATCAGCTCTATGCAGTAAGTACAGGGTTATCCAACCAAGACTAGACAAGGCAATTTTTTGACTTTTCCTGTACTTTTATAAAAAAACTGAAATAGCCATCCTAAGTCATTTTCTCCCGCGAATTCGAATATCTTCAGCAAAAAAACAATTGAACATCAAACAAAAGTACTAGGGGTCACTTTGATATTTTTTTAAATGGGATGCCGTATTTTTAATGAGCTTATCCGATTTCTCATATAAATTTTGATCTAAAATGTTGGATTTTTAATTCAAAAACGCCTTTTTTCTTCAGTTTTAAATTCGGAAAATGTTAAAAATAAAAAAAAAAAAAAAAAAACCCATGCATAGCTGCAAAAAAAGTCGCGCATAATGCCTGTAACTCTTGAATTACCTCGTATACGAAAAAGTTAGTAGTCAGTAAATTATTCCTCACATTTTTACCTGCATGAATTTTGTCTTGCATTTCTGGTTTAGTTGCCATAGAGTACTTTTTTTAAATGGAACACCTTGCATATGATTGCATATTTGGATTCTACTTGGAAAACTCTGAGTTTTTTGGATTTCAAATTTTCACCTGCAAGCGTTTCCGAGATAATGACGGCTCAAAAATGAAAAACTTCCTAATTATAAATATTCCTACCTAATACCCACCAGTTGAGTCAAGGTGTTTTCATGACAACGACCTAAAAGGTGTCAATTTTGAGTTCCTGTTTAATTTGTGTAATCTGTTGTCTGATTTCTAATTTGTTTACACTATGGTTCATCTAAATGAGAAACAACAATTTTAAATGTTAATAATGAGCGGCTACGGAAATATGAAGAGATTGCAAGATCAGGTTTGTCAACTTTTCAATAAATTATTTTAAAATAGGCCTCCAATAAATCAGTTAACGGTGTGTCGAGTACTGTCGAGTGGTAAAGAAATTTCGAGAAACAGGCAGTAGTAGGGAAGCCGCTAGATCAGGTCGACCTAAACAACCAGGGGAGACAAAGCTTTGGAGATCATGCTCTCAATACACGAAAATCCAACACAATCATCCAGGCCAATGGCAATGGATTTTAATGTGTCTCATCAGTCAGTGAAAAATTTGTTTAAGTAGGAGAAGTTGCATCCCTAGAAGATAAAGTTGGTGTACGAGTTAAACGAGGACGATTTTGATAGAAGAGCTGAATTTTGTGAGCTGATTATGGAAAGATGAAATAATGATAATGACTTCACAACAAATATCATTTTCTCGGATGAAGATACTTTCCATTTAAATGGCATTGTCAATAGACACAATTATCGTTATTGGTCTGTTGAGAATATTCACTGGTTGGGCGGGCACAGGTGGTAGACATGTTGTGGGACCTTTTTTCATAGATGGTAATTTGAATGGCAAAAAATATCTGGACCTCCTCAGGAATCACACAATTCCTTGTTGCAGAATGGTTTTGCCGGGTGTAAATAATGGCATAAACGAACAGGTATGGTTGCAGCAAGGTGGAGCACCTGCGCATTATGCGGCAAATGTTAGACAATACATAAGCGAACAATTTCCAGGACGTTGGATAGACAGAAGAGATACTATTGACTGGCCAGCGCGATCCCCGTACTTAACCCCGCTCGACTTCTTCTTGCGGGGACACTTAAGGAACAAAGTCTACATTAATCGTCCAAATTCCTTAGAATCTTTAAAAGTCAGAATTAGTGCTGAAATTCGGGCCATCCATTGCTTTTAAACGCTGTAGACGGGTTCAGAGGTCGACTGGCGCTCTGCTTAGCAGAAAATAGTGGTAATTTTGAACACCTTACGCCCTCAAAAGGTTTTACTTGCTTATTATTCCGATGTTAAGTTGTTCAATTTAGGTTACTTTTTACGTGTGGTGCCTTGTTTCATATTAATATTTTATAAGTTAATAAACTAAATTTACTTCTTTTTATTTTAATAATTAAACCACATCACTATCCACTGTCAGCGGCAACAGGTAAAAAAAAACGCAGTGGAACACACATATTTTAGGCATTATGTTATTCATGTGTCCACCACAATTATTTCATCGACTGGAAACGGCCGCCTGGAATAGCGTGGGCGAGAAAAAATTCATACGCGGTCTTATCATCATAAAATTAGGTCATTTTTATTTAAAATTTATTGGTAAACTTAGCAAACCCGGTTTTTGGTGGCTTAGGGCTTTTTTTTATTCGCATTTCATCCATAGCCACAGAACCGTAAGACGGGCTATAACTGACGAGATAATGCACGCGCTGCAGTTGTCCTGTTGGCTTTCTGGCTTTGGTGTAAAAACATTAAAGGATTTTGGGTAAGTCACTTTACTCGGTGATATTTGTACGCTGTCCCAGCAATGTGGCTTTTCGGATATATTTTTTTGTTTATACAAGTGGTAATGGGCATACACGAAGGGGTTTACGGGAAGGCGAATTTTCCGGTTTGCCTTCCGGTAAACCTCTTGGTGTATGCCCAGCATTAAGTTAGAACCCGAATATATTTTAATTTATACTGCAGCTAAGAGTAATTCAGGACCACAGGGCTAATCAACTTATTTTTTTTAACTTTAAATTAATAAATTAAATTATTATTTATTTTAACACTTTTCTTAGTCCTGTATATTCAAAATTTACCTTAAAATTGTGTTTATCTATATACTACAACTTCACTCCAATGAGCTATCCTGTGTGGTCGCACAAAATCTTTTAAACTTATAGTATGCCCGTTAATAAAAATTTAATCTAGTTTCATTTTTCTTACTGTTGAAATTGGAAAAATTAATCACAAATAAAACCACAACAGTTAATAATAACAGAACCTATATGACCTTATCACAGTTCCAGCCAACTGTATTAAGAAACACAGTGACAAGAGAAAATGTAAAAAGTTTGTTTACTTTTGGTTCAATTTTTTCGTTGAAATTGAATTAACGGATATAAAGCTATAAATCAAAACTTTTTTCTGACGCAGGAAAATACAAACCGCAGAGCAGGTGCACGGGCACTTAAATGCGCGTTTTTGCTTTATATTTTGAGCGAATTTAATACTTTTTATTTGCTGTCGTTAAAAACGCGGTGTCGCAAAGGATAATTTATAACACTGAAAGTTACTTTTTGTATTTTAAAGCTATACCCGTTTTAAAGAAGACAAGAAAATTTGGACGAACTTGAAGTATGTATCTTTTTAATTTATATTCCGTGCAAAATACAAAAATACTTTCTTATAAGGGTAGAAGTGTTTTACTAAAAACTTCACAAGGGTGGTGGTAATGATACCCCTTCAAATTTTTGACCAATTGCGTTACTTTCCACCTTGTCCAAAATTGTAGAAAAAATTGTGAAACTGCGGTTGATGTCATAAATGAAGACAACCTTTTGTCCATCCAACAATTTGGCTTCGAAGGGTACAGGCGATGCCATCTTCGGGTTTCTTGAGCATCTGTACGTGTCCTTAAACTCTGGTGAGGCTGCTCCGGCTGTGATTTGTCCAAAGCATTTTATTGCGTGGATTACCGAATACTGCTATTAAAGCTGGGGCGTATGGGGTAAGAGGAACTGCCATGGAATAGTTTCGCTCGTATCTAACAGGCCGGGTGCAGACAGTCGTGTTTATTAACAACAGCTCTGATGAGCTTAGCTCTGACACGGGTGTTCTACAAGGGTCAGTCTTAGATCCTCTACTATTTTTGGTCTACATCAACGACGTGTCTCATCTGCCAATATCTGGAAAATCTACTATTCCTTTGGCACGGAACAGATCTTGGCAAGCTTGAAGTTAACATGAGTAATGATTTGGATAGGATAAAGTGCTGGTGCGACGCAAATCTGTTATCCAATAATATCTCAATGAAAAATGTATTGATTTTTAAGTGGGTTATAAATAATGTTTTCATAGAGAATGAGAAAATTAACGCTTTCTGTAAGAAAACTTTTAGGATTATCAATAGATAGTTTTCTTAAATTTGAAACTCATATAAATAATGTGTGTAACAAAATTTCTTCTAACTGTTATGCTGTAACGCGTACGTTGGGCGCTAAAATTGAAACGCGTATTTCACTGTTGTTTGTTTATCGTGAAAAAAAAAATAAAAAATTAATAATAATGAAAAAAATTACTTATTTTATTTAAAAAAAACGATGGTACTTTTCAGCGATGCTGTGATGAGTACCGCTGAATAAGCAAAACCGTTATAAAGTACAAACAAAGAAAAAAATTAAATTAATTAAATTGACGATTGAAGAAAATTATTAAAAAAAGTGGTGAACAGAAAGCACGAGCAGCACTAGCTGTGGAGCACGCGTGCCAATTGCCCTAGCTCGCGGAAGGGGGTTTAACAAGCGCCACCAGCTTTACCACAGGAAAAGCTGAAAACCTCCAGGATGACCGTGCAACCTGACACCACGCAAACACAAGTAAAAAAAAGGCACGGGGAGCTGTGTAAATAAAACAAAAGAAATGAAAATAATTGCTGGCTTTATTAAAAAAAAAAGAGAAAATGGGGGTTAGTATTTGAACCTGTGCACTTATAAAGTGATGAAGATGGTGGACTTCTTCCAAGGCCAGACAACAGGTAGTCAAAAAGAAGAGAAGACGAAGAGAATATGTCAAAAAGACCCTATTCGGAGCTTCTATAGGGTCCTAATAACTGTTATTAGGGGGTTCACGAGGTGGTGGGTGCTCCAGAAACTAGGCCCCTTTCGGTCCTGGTGACCTGACTTGACCTGGAACAGCAAACAAATGCCACAAAAAATCATACGTAAGTGGTTTTCTGCCGCCACGGGATCGACAATTCAAAAGTAAACTTAATGGCGACAAAAAAAAGGGCCTCCAAATCCGAAATCCGGCAAAGATGACTTCTAAAGTCCTGGATTTAAAAAGGCTTCTTGCTAGCCGGCTGCTCAATATCAAGTGACGACCGAACTATTTTGGGTTAGTGTCATTACTGTCATTCCGTCTACCACAGAGAGATAAGGGAGGGGCGTCAAGCAGATAAAGCAAATTTCAGCGAAAAACTCCAGAACAGTACTGCTCGGACCAAAAATAGGCCGGTTCACATACTAGCGAGTGATAATGAAATACGTCTAATGGGTTCGACTACCCAGTTGCAAGTATTTAAGCTAAGTGAAATAAAATAGAGGTACCCAAATTTAGTTATTCCTGTATAATCCACGCAACCTCACTATAGATTTTAATTTATTTATCATATTACTTTAGAATTTAAAAACAATGCATAGCCTTAGTAGCTTCGGCCTTCAACAAACGGCACCGTCGCTAAGGCTAGTATCCTTTTTGGAAAAACAGAGGTTAACCTAGAAAGTTTTATGCATATATGTATTAGTACTATATAGCTATTAGGTACCCTGAATATCTTGAAACAACAACAGAGATAGAAGATCCAGGGTCATTTCGACTTGTGCGCATGCGCCGTAAGGGTATTGCCAAATATACTTTTATTTCTTTAGAACAGGGCAGAAGAGTGAGCCTTAGAAAATTAGAGCAATGATAAAATTACCAAAAATCTTGCTAAAAAATTGTAAAATAAGCATTAAGTCTGTACTTCCAAGTTCTTTCAAATTATTTGTTTCTATTTCTAAACTAAAACGCGTTAAATAACAATTTCATATAACTGGAAGGTGACAACGTGACAACGTCTCATTTTTATGCGACATAACCTCGAAATCTTTAGCAAATGTTAATTTGTTTGACAGTTCGCTTCATC